>CM069863.1:137944522-139144522 GCA_036172795.1 Pelodytes ibericus | reverse complement strand
AAAGTGAACAGTACAATGCCAAAATATAATAATAAAAGGTATATGTATACTTAATGCATTGAAGTACTCCTGGTATGACATACAACTGTGAAAATATAAAATAAGCACAACTAGTGCAATATGTACTGAAAAAGTGAAATAAACAGATGAATTCTGCAGGAAATGAACTCACAAATGCAGCCCCTAATAACCTAGGAGCATGGAATCAGCATATAAAGAGACATACTTGCCCCCCTTTTGGGATCATCTTCTCCAGTGATAGAAGTGTAGAAACGGATCCTTAGCCAGGCGGGGTAAAAATAATCTAATCACATTAGAGGTAAAAAAAACAACAATAAAAACTTTGTGGAATCAATCCACAACGATAAAATCCGTGTGACATGGCAAGTCATATTTGGTTAGCTCAGTAACGGCTTGGGATTGTTCTACCTGGAGGGGAGAGTCTTGTGCAGCTTGTAGGGAAGGAGATGGATGACGCCAAATTGGCTGACACCAGTCCCATCGCCGGTTGGACGGCTTGGGAAACTGATTTTGCCATTGTGGCTTCCAAAAGGTTCTGCAACTCATGGGACCCCATAAAATCAGTTAAGGGACTACCCCTATCAGGGAGAAGAAAGTCCCATGACTGGGTATGTGATGTCCCTGCTTGTTCAGTATCCCTAGCTGGAGTGTGTAATGGCCCCAGAGCAGTTATAGTGACAGGCAGGAATGGTTTAAAATAGTCCACTGTAGTGATCAGCACCAAACTTAGGACAATAATTGAAAGGTGAATTCATAATGGCCAGTGCAGTGATAGGGCAACACCTATCACTTACTGATAAAATAAGTGTCACTAAGTCTGAGAAACCTAATGCTGCAGTGCTTCCCTAGCCTCCAAACCACCGTTTTCACGCTCAAAGAGGTGTTTCTGAGTCCGGGGAAGTGGCAACCAAAATCGGGCTACAATAATATGGCTCCAGGATGGAGATCCATGTATATGCTTACATGGACTCCTGGAAAATGGCCACCGCACGAACTGCGCACGAGTGATGGCTCCTCACGGAGCACACAGAATACTCGTTTCCAGCAAGAGGGCTAGTGCACACACGGCACGGGTGCGACGGCTGAGAAGAAAAAATTAAGTGGAGGCCAAACGGAGCTGCTTGTGTAGGATACACTGGCTCCAGAGGGATAATGGATGGAGGTGATGGATACAAGGTGAGAAAACCCCAGGAAACAAGTCCCAACCCTAGCAACCTAGGTCATGAGACTCACAACAAACATGCATTGTTCAGGTAGAGAATGATAACATTGAAAACGCAATAGAAAGAAAAACTTTACTTATCTGAGGGAGCAGCAAAGAAAGAGGAGGAGCTTTTATTGTACACTTGGTTTTATAGAAGAGGGGATGGAGGGGTTATAACTAAATTGTATTTGATTGGTAAAAAAAATTCATATTCATGCCATGTTTTATTTTTACTTGCTGCTAAGGCAATACAGATATAGTTAATGCATAATAGGAACCTCTGTGTATTTATAAATCTGGAGTTATGGAAGGATTATGTACTGGAGGAAAAGTCTTGGGAGCCTTGATTAAAGTTGATTTCATAGTCTTCATTTTTAAAAGCCTTCTAGTTTGGGCTCCCAAAAGTAGCACTTGTAAGGGGGTTATTGTCACAGGGATTTGTGAGCATTGCTGTAGGCCCCACTACCAGAAGACATACTTTAGCTCTAATGAGCATAAGAATATTTGAGAAACCTTCAATAGCTTAAAATAAAACCTGCAAAACTACTTACCTTAATTCTATGCACTTATTATCAGCAACCCATAAGTATTTTCCTTTCTCCTGTGATCACCAATCCTGCATTATGAAACTTGTGTACGTACCTAGTTCGTGTGTATTTACCAACTGTTTCTAAAACCTACATAAGTACTACTATTTTACCACACTCACAAATCCTGCACTATAGGATGCAAAGAACTTTCCTAATTTTTGTGCCAATTAAAATCTATAAATGGCATAAGTTCTTACTGTGCGCATGCAATCACCAATCCTGCATAATCGGAACTATTCTAACAGTGCCAGTGCCATTGCCAGTGCGGACCCTTTAAAAAGAAAAAGCTTGCTGGCAAAGGTGCTAGCTGGGGAGATAAAAAAAATCTCCCCTCTCCATCTCTCTGCGTGGTGAGCTGACAGCATAGTGTCATGTGACCTGCTGGTGCTCAAACATCAGATAAGTGAGCATGGAGTGCAAGAGTGCTAACATGGTAGGATGTCTGTGCACTGCTTTTGACACCAGGGAGCTATGGCTGATAGCTTGATTAAGTCCTGGTGTGCAATGTTGGTGATGGGGCATGTCATGGGTGTGCAATGTGGGTGATGGAGCTTGTTCTGGGGAGATGCGATATATCTAGGATGTGCAATAGGGGTGATGGAGCATGTTGTGGGGTGCTGGAGTAAATTATGAGTGTGCAATGTGGGTTATGGCGTTTGTTCTGGGGTGCTGGGTTAAATCCTGGTTGTGCACTGTGAGTGATGTGGCAAATCCTGGGTGTGCAAAGGGGGTTTTGGGGCATATCCTGGGCTGCTGACACATGTCATTGGTGTGCAATGTGGGTTATTAGGAATGTCCTGGGTGTGCAATGTGTGTGATGGTACATGCTCTGTGGTGCTGTGGCAAGTCCTGGGTGATGGGGCATATCCTGGGTGTGTAATGTCGGTGATGGGGCAAGTCCTAGTTGTGCAATGTATGTGCTGGGGCATGTCCTTGGTGTGTAATTTGTGTGAAGGGCATGTCCTAATAATATTTAATGCCATTCTGTATTTTTTAAAATAGGGTTCTATGTATCCACCTTTTCAGTATGTTAGAATTAAAATTAAAAAAGGTGGATAAATAGAACCATTTATCAGGAAGGTGGGGGAGGGGGTTGTATGTGAGCAGGGCTTCTAAATAGGTGTGGGTTGCACACAGGGCCAGTGCCACTATAAGGCTGCTTAGGCAGCGAGCTGTATTGTGCCAGCTCTATGGGGAAAAAAAATTCCGTTAGAGGCACTGGCTGGGGATATGATCTCCCCTCACCAGCCCTCTACACGAGTTGGAGCACCCTGGGAGGGGGCGGATCTCACTGAGTGTGAACAGAAGAGGGGAGAAAACAGATGAGGGGGGGAGAACAGAGATGGGGGAGAGGGAGGATAGATAAGGTATATGGGGAGAGTCATGGGATTGGGGGGGGCACCAAAAAGCACTTTTGCCTGTGTAGCAAAAAATTCTTCCACCGGGCCAGGTTGCACATTGTCAGTTACAAGTGGGCCCCATGATCATCTATTGCCCAGGGGCACCATGAGTTTTCAATCCAACCCTTTATGGTAAGTACTTACTTTATTCATGTGCATTTACTAATTCTAACTGAAGACATATTGCCACAGGTCTATTCCTCTAGTCATCCATGTCAATGTATTTTGTCATTCAAAGAGTCAATAAACAAAGACTTGAATCCTTTAATTGAATTAGGATGGGGCAATATGTAAAATAATATTGATATTTAGTAAATATATGTTCATAGCAGTACATCAATACAAACTGGCAATTAGCTTATTTCTGTTTAACATTTAGCAAAATTCTAAAATAGCATCAAAACACTTGCATTCTGTTGTTTGACATTTTTGCTTCTTATGTTCATTATATATGTTTTACACATATATTTAATATGTGTCGTTTTTAAAGGCTTTGAGTCCGCATCAAATAATATAAAACAGAATGCATTTGCCTTTTCCACAAGAATAAAAAGGGGACACATGTCCCAGTTTGGTTTATTTTACATTCATTTCTGAGCAAAGGTAACATTTTACTTGTATAATTTGCAGTCAGTATCAATTTAACAAAAGCAATGTTTTCCAGTTTATCGTTTATTATGTCTGAGTTTTTGTTCTTTTTGAACTTGATAATACATTTACCACTTTGTATGTTTTCTGCTCATTAATTGTTTATAATAAGTAACAAACATCCATCCTTCCCATTTCTCATAATGTCCTAGATTTAATTTTGTACCATAAATTCTCATCAAGGAACATAAAGGACAAAACACTTAGCTTCTTGGAAGATTGCAATGTACTCTGTTTTATCATCAGCTTATTTGATGCTAAAATATTTACAAAGGGAAATCTTGTGCGTTTTTTTTTTACATGTTTATAATTCTAATGGATTTGTAAATGTAGAATTTCCTTCAACCTAAAAAAGATGAATATTAGTAAATAATTTGACTATATAACATTAATATGGTGTAATTTGGTGTGTTTTTGACCTATAAAACTAATATTACTAAAACAAACATTATTGAATACAGTGCAAAATCCATCATAACATTTCAGAAACTAAGACATAAATACAAAAATCCTTTATAATAATCCATTAGTCTTAATTAATCTGCCAGTAAATCACTGAACTGAAATTGTATTCATGTCTTTTGAATTTTAATTTTTTTACCCCTCTGTCTTCTCTCTAGCACGAACACACGAACCAGCCAGTTCTGTCTTCTTGCCATCATTATGCTAACTAGTGCAAAGAACAAGGGAAAAATCAGGCGCTCAGGGCAAGGACACTTGAATACAAAATATAAAATCCTTGACAATGTGTCGACACAAATGTGATTGTAAAAAATCCGTGCAAATAAACAACATGCAAAAACACACAATGATCGTGCAATTTGCAAAATGTGCAAATATGCATAGAACCTTAGCACATAAAAAATACCAAAAAAGATAAATTTACAATGGAATCTGTGCAGATAAATAACGTAAGAAAACACAATAACCGTGCTATATATAAGATGTGCAAATGTGCATATAGTTTGCTTTGAAACACACACAAACACAGATATTAGTTGATGTGAAATTTGCTTGGAAAACACACAAACACAGATATTATTCAATGTGCAATATGTGTAAAAGAAAAAATATAAAATGGTATTTATACTTAGAACCCTTAGGTTCCCTGGATAATGATGTGCCTGAAAGAAATAATAAAAATACACAGTGGTGCAGTATATCCCATAGAATCAAAGAAGCCAATTGCAGCAAGAAAATGACTCCCAATTAAAGCTCCTAATAACCTAGGAGCATGGAATCAGGCACAGTATTGAATGTTGTGGTATACTTGCCTCCTTCAGGGATTCTCTCCTCCAATTTTTCAGAGTACAGGTAAAACAAATCCAAACTCCAGATAGGATGCTGAGTAGCAAGATTTTTATTCCAAAAACAGAGTAAAAAATTGTGAAAGTTATTAAGATAAAATCCAGTAAAAACGATGGACACCCTGTCTTTAACTCCAGCACTCCTTGCGCCTCGGGGCTGGATAAGACTTCCGGATTTGAAGCAAGGCACACACGGTGAATACGGTGGCTTTACAGGAACAAAAAAGTCACCCATCGCGTTTCGTCCTTTGGACTACCTCAGGGGGAATGTTATGCTAACTACCTACCATTTACATATTCATGTCTGCTACTACCTTGGGTGACTGCAGAAAAGTTTTGCAAACTCTAGTAATTGTAGACATAATGTAGTATGATCCATAGATGTAGAGGGTTAATTTTGCCATCATACCTATTGCGATTATTTCACAGTTATCAGATACACATAAAACAATTATTGCATTGAATCCATTCATATGGGACAATATAATCATATAAAGCTGTCCATGATCCAATTTTAAAAGAGAGGTTGAAAAAAGGGTTTTAGATAAAGAAACTAGTGGAAAGACAGAAGAGAACCATTGAACTGAAGACAGGTTTTGAGGGGAGAAAATGCCAGAGTTGGACATTTAAGGGGCAGCAAATGAGATTATTTTATTGAACACTGACCCATCTTTTAATATCCCCCGTAAGGTTAGTGGTACAAGAATAAATCCTACCCATAAGCATGCAGCTATGTTGTCACTATTGATTTTGCCTTCCGCACATATAGTTATCTTCAAATACTGCTGTATACAGGGGCGGGCTTGGCCGGGGGGGCAGGGATGCAATTGCCCCCCAGGCCGCCCTAATGTTTGTTAAAACGACCGCTGGGCCAGTGTTAAAAAAAAAAAAAACCGCGCTTGCAGGCAGAGACGGAGGTGAGAAGGGATTGGAAGATCCCTTCTCACCTCCGCTCTGCCTTCAAAACTGCACGGGGAGCCGAACAGGCAGCACAGAGAAACCTCTGTGCTGCCTGTTCGGCTCCCCGTGCAGTGTGACACGGAAGTGCCGACAGTCACGTGATCGGCGCTCTGACGTCAGACGCGCGCCGACCATGCTGCCTGCCACTAGCCACCAGGGAAGTCCTGCCACTAGCCACCAGGGAAAAAGGTAAGAGATGGGGAGGGGGGGTGGGCAAAAAACACTGGCATATTATTGGGCAAATTGGCTGGGGAATATTACATGGCAAATAACACTGGCATATTATTGGGCAAATTGGCTGGGGAATATTACATGGCAAATAACACTGGCATATTATTGGGCAAATTTACTGGGGCATATTAAATGGCAGAATAACACTGGCATATTATTGGACAAATTGGCTGGGGAATATTAATGGCAAATAATATTGGAAATGTGTATGTAATGGGGTGATGGAGGCATGTAAATGTGGTGATGGGGCATGTCCTGGTGTGCAACGTGGGTTATGGGTAATGTCGTAGGTGTGCAACGTGGGAAGGGGGGGTGCCCAAATTTTGTCTGCCTAGGGCAGCACAAAACCAAGATACACCACTGGGTGACGGCCTCCCCACTTTCCCAGTACTTACCTCCTTGCTGCTGTCCACCGGTTCTGCAGGTCCGTGGCTGTGAGGGAAGCGTTCTGCGCTCCCCTAGAGCCAATGCACATTCAATAAAGTTTGTTGAAAAAAAAAGTTTAAACAAACTTTATTGAAGACGCTTGGCTGGAAGGGAGCGCACAACGCTTCCCTTACAGCCACAGATGGGCAGATGAGAGCACTAGCATATTAAATGGCAAATCCTGGCATATTGTGGGGGAAAATCCTGGCAATATTCGTTATAAAACAAGGAAAAGATGGCCGTGGATGTGGAGGCGATTCAATGGTGCAATGGGCCACTTGACTGGATTTGCCCCCCAGGCCTAAGGCTGCCAGCCCTCCCCTGGCTGTATACATCACATAGTCATCATCCAATCCATCCTAAAGCAAGATTTAACAAAACTTGTTATTGACTTACTTATCTTCCAACATGACTTTTACAATGCAGTCCTAAATATTTTCTCACTTACTGATCTTGCCAATGGTCCATAATGAAAGCTATTGATTGATTTATCTTTCTCATCCAGCACTGTGCTAATACTTCTCACCTTTGCCAATATCTATACTGAAGGCTGTTCTCCTTAAAGAACCACTCAGACTTCAAAATTACCTATATTTTTTCATGCATATTTAAGGTCAATAATTAAAAAAAAAAATTTTTTTAAATTGTAATCAGTAAGTTTTGTAAATTTACTCAATTCACTCACTTCAATTAGCAGCTTTTACTGAGCCTCCCACTCTCTCTCTTTCTCACACACCCTGTCTCTCTTTCTTTCTCACACACACTGTCTCTCTCTCTCTCTCTCTCTCTCTCTCTCTCTCTTTCTCACACACACTGTCTCTCTCTCTTTCTCACAAACACTATATCTCTCTTACTCACACACACTGTCTCTCTCTCTTTCTCACACACACTGTCTCTCTCTCTCTTTCTAACACACACTGTCTCTCTCTCTTTCTCACACACACACTGTCTCTCTCTTTTTCTCACACACATTGTCTCTCTCTTTCTCACACACATTGTCTCTCTCTTTCTCACACACATTGTCTCTCTCTTTCTCACACACACTGTCTCTCTTTCTCACACACACTGTCTTTCTCACACACACTGTCTCTCTCTCTCACACACACTGTGTCTCTCTCTCTTTCTCACACACACTGTCTCTATCTCTTTCTCTCTCTCTCTCTCTCTCTCTCTCTCTCTCTCTCTCTCTCTCACACACATACCGTCTCTCTCTTTCTCACCCACACCATCTCTTTTCTTTATCACACACACAGACACCCTGAGACACACTCACACACATACACTTACGCATACACCCTGACACACACACACACACACCTAGACACACACTTAAACAACCTGACACACACACCAAGACACCCTGACATACATTGAGACACCCATACACAGTCATACATTTCTTCTTTTTTTTACCTTAGATTTTTGGTCCCTTTCCCTGCTAAATTCCATTTATTTGCAGTGAAGAGGATGTTTTTGGAGGTGTCTGCAGCTGCAGAACACACCATACAGGATCTTCTGCTGGATGTTACCTGACATCTGGTGAGCAGATCATCTCACAGCGCAATGGGGGCGGATCTTGAACCGGTCGTGCTGTGCTTTTTTTTTTTGCCAGGAGGTGCGGTCACCTGTGGGCTGTACCTTGAGAAGGAGGGGCTAGGGAGAGAGCTCCCTATAGTAGTGCCTCTCCTCCCGATTGGCTCTTACCCCTGTGTGAGGTTAATCAACCGATTCTGGGTCCCAGATGAAGGAAAGCTCTGCGAGGTTTTTTTTAACAATGGTAGCCCTTGAGTCTCGGGGTAAAGTATACTTTAGCCCCAGAGTCTTCATTCAGGGCTATGCGATGCCACTGCTCTGGGGAGTGATCGTAGCAGGCCCCTGCACTTTTTTTGTGTTGTACAATGCCTCTTTTTAGTGCAGGACATTCCAGGCACGTCATGTGTCACAAACGACATGTTTATGCATGACGTACCTGGCACGACATGTGTCACGAAGGGGGTTAAAAGGATAGTGTAATTGACACAATGTAAATGATTTTTAAAGAATCCTTAAAATTCTCTGCTTTTATATAGTACCTGAAGTGTTTTGCCACTTATCCTGGCTTCCTCTGAGGTGAAATAAAATGCAAATGAAGGTTTAGATCTGTTTATTACTATTAGATGCATAAAACTTTCCTGCAGAGCATAACATTGTTTAATTCGTGCCCACAATACCCTTTTTTCCTATATATGTAACTTGTTTCTAATGTAGTAATAATATATTGCAGCGTAATAAAGAATGTAGCATCTTAATTGGTTTTAAAATGTATTAGTGCATGATCGTTAAAGATCTTTACCAACTGAAGCAATACTGTCTGGAGCTTATTTCTTGGCTAGGAAATGAGTGAGAACAAGAGATGTGTGAAAAAGGAAATCTTTTACAAGTGAAATATTTACAGATATTTACAGCATAATGACAACACACAAAGTATATATGTTTAAATGTTTTTTAATAAGCTAAAACGTATGTTGTTGCCCTATTTTCCAGCTAAAAGCATCTCGGATTAATGTAATTTATGCTTAACGCACTTAACATGAAAAAAATGACACCATGTAAATGCTGAATATAATCATATATTTGTGACTGCTATATTTTCAAGTTGGAAAAAATATTTTTAAATTGTAAATAGTTTAGTTCACATGTGTCATCAACAGAAAAAAAAAATCCTAGCAGGTCACTGGATTGTATTTACAATTTACGTTAAAGAGAGCAGGAATATCTTACCAAGTTTGGACTTTGCACAAAGTATAGTTAAGTCGACAAGAAATATTCATCTCACCTCAGCTGTCTGCATCTTGCCTTTTAGTGAATAAACTACAATACGCTTCATCTATTTGACTTGTTGCTGTCTTACTATGTTACTTTAAATGTTTCTAATATTATATAAGGTCATTTTATAATTCACTTTCTTCTAAACTCCTATTAATGCTTGCTATTATGAATATAATTCTGAAATCTGAATATTGTTAATTTTTTTTATCCATGACAAAGGCAAATTAAGGAGTTTTCACCTACGTATAGTGCTCTCACAAAGTAAAATTATTTTCCTTTTTACAGAGCTTTATTGTGTGCTATTTTGAAAAAAATCCATTCAGGAAGAATAAAGGGATTAATAAACATACATAAAGACATTTTAATACAGAGCTTAGATAGAGAGAACAACTTAGTAAATGCTGCATGCTAAATAATTGTATAAATAAAAGTTAATTACTAGATAATAAAATGGTGACGCCAAACAACAATTGGCAACAGCACTCTAGTTTGGCTCGTAATGTCTTCAGTCATGAATAACTATGCATAGTGATAAGCGTTCTAACCCAGTGATCTGGGTGCCAGTGCTGTAGTGGAAATAAAGTGGCGACCACAGATTTTGTATCACTGACTGATAACAGAAATTTTAAATTTAAGAAAAAGTTACTTTTCTAAAACTAGAATATGTGAAATAATACCATTTCTCCTGGACTCCATGTAAACTGCTTCAGTCTGATAATGACTCCTTTTACAAAGTTGTGTTATTGAAGGCATAGAAAATTGTGTTTACCCACCTTGAAAACGAATAGATCTGTGTCTACAATATATAGAATGTTTGTTCATACCTCATAAATAAGAAAGTGGTTTAAACATTCTTTTTGGTGTCACAACATCTTTTTTCATAAAAACAGTGGCATCGATTAACCATCTAGAAGTTATTGAAATTGCCTAAAGTTTCAATATTCAATCATTTCAATATAACAAGCTGCTTTTGGCACTTTCCCTACTGCAGACTTACAGAGTTGCTGCGAATTCATCTTAATTAAAAATGAAGCTCATACTGGTTCCATAATGGAGCTTTTGAAAGAAACTTATTCTCTTTATATCTGTTTTTTGGGTTTACATACTAAGTTCCAAACTCATCTCAAGCCAGTGTCTTCTATTAAATATATATATATTCCTCAATAAAAAAAAAATGCCATCTGTAACAACCTCTGATGAAGTTTTTAAATGAGACAGGTTTCTAGATCCATCTGGAATGGTTTGATATCCAGAGACAATATCTTGCACAGCATTACAAGTTTAAGAATTGCACTTGTAATGGTTTTAATTGCCAAGTGTGTCTTAAATGTATTAACAATTTGTTTAGAATGTATTTCCTACCCAACAACCTTGTATTAGACCTTTATGATATTTTATTTTGACATACTGTTAAGAATATATACATATTTGGATACTTCATATGGTTTTAACATTCGTTACAAATCAGCACCTTGGACAGTTTTCCCTTCTTGTGTTCTTTGTCCCACTTTTTCCTATTTTTTTGTTTTCTCTTATTGTTATCCTCTATATTATAGCCCAGTTAGTTATTCACATTAGACACAAAACAACAAATACAAGAATATAAAAAGGCATAAAAGCAACAATACATAGACTGAATAAATAATAATAATATAACTCAATGGGGCTTGATGGAATACATCCAAAGCTATTAAATGAGCTTGTGGTGTAATTGTAAAAAAACAATATTCGTTTAAACAACCATTGTTAGCGGGAGCAGATTCAGAAGATTGGAAACTGGTGAATGTTGTGCTGATTCACAAGAAAGGTAGTTGGAAAGCGTCGGGTCATTAAGTCTTTCATCAGTACTGGGGACATTAATGGAAACCATTTTAAATGATAGGATTGTTTAATATCTAAAATCAAATGTATTTAAAGATCAAAAACAACATGGGTTTACTTCAGGGAGATCATGCCAAACTAAGCTTATTGATTAATAGATCAAGATGGTGGAGTAGATTTCAGTAAGGCTTTTGACACTGTCCCATGTGGAAGGCCGCAATCTTTGAGTTTGGATTCAGGTATAGTTAAATGGGTTAGGCAGTGGCTGAGTGACAGACAACAGAGGGTTGTAGTCGTGGCTTATATTAGGAGAAAAGCCTTGTTACCAGTGGGGTACTTTAGGGATCAGTAACTGGATCCACTCTCCTTAAATTTTACATGTAATTCTATGTATTCTATAAACCGAAAGTCTATAAACCGAACCACCTTCGGTTTATAGACTTTCGGCTTATAGAAAACAAACAGTAGTAGTGCCTTTCTATGAACCCATTCATAATTCTCATGAATGGGTTCATAGAAAGGCACTACTACTGTTCGTTTTCTATAAGCCGAAAGGCTATAAACCGAAGGTCGTTTGGTTTATAGACTTTCGGTTTATAGAATACATAGAATTACATGTAATTCTATGTATTCTATAAACCGAAAGTCTATAAACCGAGTAATTCTATAGTAACGACCTTCGGTTTATAGACTTTCGGCTTATAGAAAACATGTAGTACTATTGGCTTTCTATAAACCGAACGAGAGCCCCATTCATAAGAAATTCTTATGAATGGGGCTCTCGTTCGGTTTATAGAAAGCCAATATTATTACACATATTCTATAAAACGAACGAATACAACGAAACGAAATGAAAATAATGAACCAATTTCGTCTGAAACGAATGCAGTAATGAACGAAAACGAAACGAAAATTTTAGTTTTGCACATGTCTAGGATTTATCATGTAGTTCCTATCTTATCCTTGATATTGCTTTAATTTTAAAGCTGTCATCACATATATATGCGATCTCACCCTGTGTCAGAAATGCAATTCCGATGCCACATTCGGCCCATTGGTTCATGTTTTGGAGACACAGCTGAGCCAAGGGGTCAGAAATGAAAGTAGGAGGGGCTGGGGACTTGAATTAATCAAATAAAGTTTAAATTAAGTCCCCCCTCCAAACAAAATAGATTCATCATTGACTCAGTGGTGAAAAAAACTGAGTAAAAAAAAAAGTTTAGTTGTCCTTTAAAAGGATCTTAACATGTATAGATTTTATTTAAATACATAAAGGGAATCAACAGAGTAAAGCAGAAACACTACCACAACAAAATTAATTAGTTCTAACTTAGATAGGCTGGGGTTTAAAAGTAATATCAGGAAGAAAATTAAACATTTGCCATTGAAAACCAGCTCCTTTGCATATTAAGCCACAGGTGATGTCATAAGCAGATGACTTCACATTTAAAACAAATTTTTATCCTAATTTTGGCATTTGCTTGCAATTTTGCTAACACAATGTATAGATCAATCTTTAGATGGTCAATCATTTTTATTCTCTATATGCACAGCAAAAACAATGATGATACAGTTCCTTTAAACAAGGGAATGAAATCTTATGCTTCTTCTTCACTGCAGTCTATCTTAACAGACATTGAGGTATTAAAAAAGGAGAATATATTTTATGTGCAAAACTATTTTTGCTCTTTGCTCTTTTTTCAATGTACTAAACATTTAACACTCATACAGTAAATATGAGCAAACTGAAAAAAGGTCATATTTGTAAATGAAAACAGGCAAGATTGTGAATATGTTTTCTGACTTTTTGGTTATCACTTGCTAAAAGTTGATGTGTCAGGGTTGAGGTTTTTGGTGCATAGAGCAGGGGATGCTATATCTTGCTAGTAACCCTTACCAGGTGGTCCACAAGTGTATATAGGCAGAGCACCCTGGTAAGGATGGGAGCATGAGAGTGCCACAAAATAATTAAAGGATAATCCAAAAAGCGAAGTCAGGAACAGTCCAACAGATCAGGGCAGGCAGCGGTCAAAGAGTAGTAGAAATCCAAGCAGGTGTCAGGGTTCAGGCAAACAGGGTAATCCAGGAGACAAGCCAAAGGTCAGGTAACGGGAAATCCAATAGATATACTGCAACACAGCAAGAAAGGGGAGACTGTCCAAGGACAAACAGGAACCAAAGCTCTGGAGCACTGTGGTAACAGTTTGAGGGCTTTTTATAGTGCTGTAGGTCTCTACTACTCCCCTCTGTTGGACAGGTCCCTCCCTTGATTGGTTGTCAGAGAGGTGTGCTTCTATAGCACATACCTCTCTGTCTATGTGCTTGAAGTTCATAGGAGGTTTGGTAATAGGGGGGAACAGAGTTTACCTCCCTCCTACAGCTGAAAATAGATCCCCCTTGATTGGGGTGAACTCTGGAGGATGCATCCTGGGCTTGCAGAAACTTTAGGCCCTGGTTTCGGCCTACCTCGCTACCGCAGATGGAAGATCTTACTACAGGCCCCGGCTTCGGTCTACTCCATGATCGCGGAGGAATTAAAACACTTGATGGGTGGCCTGAAAACGCTGGTATTGCAGGTAAGGGCAAGAGGGGCATGACATGGTGTATTTTTCACACCCATAAAAATATTTTTCCCAAAAAAATTCTCAAAAATATTTAGGATGTGCAAATATATTAGCGCAACCGGAAAAAGTCACACTAAAAAAAGATAAACGGAAGAGGTGCAAAACGGGGGGAAAAAAGTGAAAAATGTTACAAATATTCCCAAATTACTCCATACTCATGTTTTACCTACTTTTTTTCTCACTGCACTTGTTTAGTACATGACCACCATCATGTCTAAGGTTGTGTTGACAGATCTTTGGTGAGAGACATATTTAACAAATATTTAGAGGGATCACATTTAATAGGTAAACCACAACAAATTAAAAGTGAAACTAGATGACAAAAAAATATTTTTCTGTGAGCAAACAGATTTTCTAATGACAGAAATGTGGGTATATAGAAAATGCAGCAACCTTTTCTGAGGAAGGTAGCTAAAAGTGATTTGCAGGTGAGATAGATATTTAATCTCCCTAATCACACTGTGATGGGATAAACCTACTAAATTCTACTTCTGAAAATACTTCTGCATAAAGCTACATAAATCTTGAAATATCAAACCAATGTTCATCTCACCTCAATTTACTTACAACTCATCAGCACCCCACTTTTGGTGAACATCTCTCTGTTGCAAGATAACAGAGTTGTTTAGAAGATAATAAAGGGAAAAGTTAACGAGATATTTAGATATGTTATAGCAAAAGAAAAAACAATAGTTAATTTAGTGAGTTGGGTGTTTTGTATGAATAGGGTGTATTTATAATAGAGTTAAAAAAGCGTACTTAAGCACACAGTAAACAGTAGACTCAGACATGTCTATAAAATTACACTAGTTCATGAGTCTATAATATTAAAAAAGGGAATGATTAAACATGATGCTGCTCTGCAGAACATGAAGAACCAATGAATGTCATCTCTTATTCCTACAATATTGTCTTCTGTCTCGTAAATTATCCATCCCCTCTAATATATATTTTGACATAATTTTAATTAGCATTAGCATAATGGTACATGTTTATTACTTGCTAATGTCAAGTGACACCATGAGAGCTACCATGGGTATACTGAATATTCGTATCAAGATTTCCCCACAGTGTCTGCAACAATCAGACTAAATTGAGCTTTATATAGAGGATTTTTCAAAACACAATATTTTTTTATTGTTGTTTTGGCTTTGTTTTATAAATTAGTTTAATTATGTTTTGACATAAAACTAGACATCTCAATAAAATAACTAAGTCAAGGGGTTATTACATAAATTTAATGGTGATGATAATGACACTCATCTAGGAACTAATACAGTAAATACAAAAAAGCAATAAAAGCAGTTCAGTACCAAAAATAACATGTTAAGAAATTAAAATAACTAATAACATACAAACTGTGAATTCATGAGTCCTAAAATTGAGTTTTTTTTATCTTTAAATTTGTACATTTATAATCTTGGCAACCACTACAATAGTAACATACAGAACAGAACAGAACCCTGGAATGGAGGTAGGACAGGTATCTATAAAACCTCTAAGAACTGGGCACAGTTCTTCACCCTCCAACTATCTTTAACCAGGGGTTGAGCCCCAGGATGGACGCAGCCATGGGTCTTACAGGTGATCCATCCAGAGTCTCGAGTAATCCCTATACCAGGTAGAGCAGACAGGAAAATGGCAGCCAAGGTCAGAGATTAAGGGAAAACAGGTCAGCGTAGGTGTAAACTGGGTCAAGAAGCCAGAAGTCAGAATAAATGAAAAACAAAGTTGGGTCCTAACAGGAAAACACAGGATAAACACTCTGGATTAGGAGACCATTCAATAGCAAGGCTGATCTGCAAATGAGTTCTTTAAATAACAGGAAGAACAGCTACAACAGCTTCAGTGGTAAACAAGGTAATGTAAACAATACCATGCTATAAACAGTTAGGGCAACTGCAAAGGTTGAGGAAAAGCAGAACCTTTGTTGTGTCATTTCACCACAGCCTTTCTGCAGTTCCTTGTGTTAAGTTGCCTGACCAGCTGTGCACCATAACACTCCTGGCTCTATTTACCCTAGAACAGGTAAAACTAGTGGGACCAATTGAAAGGACTGAGCTGATCAATCACCCAATAATGTCTGCTATGCTATGGCCACTCTCGATTCGGAACCAACAGATCAATCTGCGTTTGGGCTCAACACGGCCTGGAGAGGGGAGGGTCCAGAAAGAATGCAAAAACAAATGTTCTCTTTCCTCAGCTCTGAGCTGCATTTATTAGTCACTCATATTTATAACATGGGTTAAGGTGTCATCATTTTGCATGTAGTAATAGGCAGTACAGCAGAACAAAGAAACTAAACTTCCAGAAACACAAGGAAACAAGAGTTATATTAATACATGGTCCTGTGATGAGCCCCTATTGTACTCATGTGCTAAAACTTGCTGAGATACAAACAATTCTAACTTCTGGGCTTTTGGCCAGCTTGTGGCCTTACTGCTACTATCTTCAAAGCCATGAGCCATCCTGTTACAACTCTAGTTGCAGTATAACTAAAAAAAAAAATGATAAATACATGTCCTTGTTTCAGTGCAAAAGCAATTTATTCTTTCACCAATATATACAATAGTATCATTCACTTAACATTAAGTTACTAAGCTTTATTGTTTATATGATTGTAAATATGTTATTTGCTAGAATACATTTATTGACAATCCCAAGGATATGTATAAAGTATATTTCAATATTTGATAGCATGTTTGACACCACATTTGTTTTTTGTTTTATTTTGAAGCTGTTGTGGAGTCTTCAATGTACAGGTGCAGCTGTGTTTTTATTAAGTTTTTGTTACTAAATTAAATGTATGTTTCAAAGGTGTAATTTTTCAGTTAGGACTAATAGGTGTAAACATTATAAATGTTAGTTAAATATTATAGAGACCTTTTTGCTTATTTGTTGGATAATAAAAGTAAAGTTCAGCCTCATTCCACTGATGATGTATTTTAATAGTGCATTAATCTCTGCGCTTAAATTTCAACAAGGGTTCCAGCCTTCGTAAATGAGGGACATAATTCTTACACAATTTTAGAATTCCTTTAATTGTAATTACAAAAGTCACACTGCTTACCAGTGAGCTATGTGCTAAATAAAACTTTTTATCAAGGACTGGATTTCTACACTTTTTGTACTTTACTGTCTTTTTTGTGATGGTGACACATACAGATTGATTCAATGAAGTTAAATCAATAAGTTAATTACAGAAATCCTCTTTATGAACATTAGCTTGTTAATCCCCTAAATGATTTGCACAATGATAGACATATTGTCAGATATGTAATATGCTTCAATAGAGGTGGAGAATTAATGCAAATTATCCGGATTTGAGTTTAATCTTCTATAAGTATTCCAATTGTATTAATATGAATATAACATTTGAAAAGTTTGTTCAATATAATCTTTGAGAAAGCACTAATTTAAATGAAATGTTCACCTGCAAAGATAACATTGTTGACACAGAGTAAATCTTGCAGAGTAAATCAGCTGACATTGGTACATAGTGAAAACTTCTGTATTATTTGGATTAATGACTTTCACGAAAGAAGATAAGATCGTTTTAGTTTTCTAGTAACATTTCATTAGAGAATCTTCCAAAAACAGTTAAAAGATATAGTCAATAACTGTGCTACTCGTAGGAGTCCTTTCAGAAAGCTCCAATCAGGGCTTTCTGAATAGACACCTAATACTGGCACAATTATTGATAATTTTGTTAAACTTTACAGTTTTACTTTACAGTAAACCCTATAGGTCTCCTCCAAAATATTGCAAGATATCTCAGAGGCGTGCCCATACTCATGAAGTTTGGCATGGGACAATTTTTGTTAAATGTAACCAGCACTTACCAGCAATACAACAGCACTGGTTACATTTCACCTGACAGAGGGGATCCTGTTGCACACCCTTGCAGAAATTTCCAGAGCACAGTTCATCTTAGAGGAAGTGGTTAAATAGGATTTCCTTAAATACAGCTGTCCTTTAAATGCTGACTGAAAGCAGGGGTTTTATGTAATGTGCAGTGGCAGTCATGCATGTTTGTCCTTTTTCAGATAAGTGCTAAGGCAGTTAAAGAGAGAACAATAGTGTAGAGAGAAAAAACTAACATTAGTGTTTATCCAGTATCACATTTAACTTTTACCACAACCTGAGGTTTGAGGTAACAGTACACTCTCAAACTTCCCATCAGTCTCTTGCATAGGCGTGCGCAGCCTATTGCATTAGGGTGTGCACCCTAAAGCACAAACACACACGCCGCACACGGCGTCCCCCCCCCCCCCATTATCATATTATTTTCCCATATCATGACATCACATGTTCCACCCCTTTCTCAGCATTTAAATTAAAAGAGAGTTAACAGAGTTACATGTTGCAATAAAGCCCCCTATTAAGAATGGTGGAGAATAAGTAACATAACTTAAGTCTCAATATGCCAGGATTATTCCCCTCAATACCCCAGGATTATGCTCCGCAATATGCCAGGATTTAGCCACCCAATATGCCAGGATTATTCCCCTCAATACCCCAGGATTATGCTCCGCAATATGCCAGGATTTAGCCACCCAATATGCCAGGATTATTCCCCTCAATACCCCAGGATTATGCTCCGCAATATGCCAGGATTTAGCCACCCAATATGCCAGGATTATTCCCCTCAATACCCCAGGATTATGCTCCGCAATATGCCAGGATTTAGCCACCCAATATGCCAGGATTATTCCCCTCAATATGCCAGGATTATTCCCCTCAATATCCCAGGATTATGCCCCACAATATGCCAGGATTATTCCCCTCAATATCCCAGGATTATGCCGCTCAATATGCCAGGATTATGCCCCTCAATACCCCAGGATTATGCCCCTCAATATGCCAGGATTATTCCCTTCAATATCCCAGGATTATGCCCCTCAATGTCCCATTATTATGCCCCTCTTTATCCCAGGATTATGCCCCTCAATATGCCAGGATTAAGCCCCTCAATATCCCAGGATTATGCCACCCAATATGACAGGATTATGCCCCTCAATATGCCAGGACTTTCCCCCAAAATATGCCAGGACTTAAACACCCAATATGCCAGGACTTTCCCCAGCAATATGCCAGGACTTTCCCCCAAAATATGCCTGGACTTAGCTACCTAATATGCCAGGACTTAAACACCCAATATGCCAGGACAGTCCCCAGCAATATGCCAGGACTTTCCCCAGCAATATGCCAGGACTTTCCCCAGCAATATGCCTGGACTTAGCCACCCAATATGCCAGCCAGGCCTTCTTTCCTTTACTTACCTCGTCGCTGCTGCTGCTGCTGCTCTGTCTCCGGTGCTGGGCCGCCTGTGACTGAGAGGGAAGCGTTGTGCGCTCCCCTCCAGCCAATGCGCTTTCAATAAAGTTTAAAAAAAAAAAACTTTACTGAATGCGCATTGGCTGGAGGGGAGCGCACAACGCTTCCCTCTCAGCCACAGGCGCCCCAGCACCGGAGACGCAGCGACGCCGACGAGGTAAGTAAGGAGGAGGATTTTTATTTTTTTTTTTGGAAGCAGGGTTCCGGCGCCCCCAGCCAAGATGCGCCCTAGGCAGCTGCCTAGGTCGCCTTACTGGTGGCGCCGGCCCTGGATTAGGGTGTGCCCAGGCACACCCCGTGCGCACGCCTATGGTCTCTTGTTTGACACCTACCAGTTTGGTATTCCATTAAACCCTTATGGATACCAAGCAAGTTTCCACACAGGATGGGCTCCCATCCCACAAAGATTCCCCTATTGGAATGTTTTCTCCTGACACCAGCGAGAGAGAAACTACAACAAGTAGGGAAGATTATTTTGTAATAAATGCAGAACGCATTTTTCCAGTGCCCAGACAGGTATGTAGCGCCGAATCCTGCTGTCCCACTGAACTCTAACTCTGTCCTAAAAGGGAGACAGAAGTGAAGTAGATCTTGGGGGAACAGTGGAACAGACCCTCAAACCCAGGACTGTAAGGCAGGACATTTGGGAGGAATGCTATTAAAATACTTTTAAATATCACTGATATTAAGTTTTACTTTATTATCTTAATTGTTTAATGTATACCACAAAAGGAAATTTGTATATGTTATATAAATGCGATATTAACACCTGCACGCTCAAAGGATGTTCTATGCCATTCTAAATTACCGAGATGACATAGAACAGTGGTGGCGAACGTTTTTGGTCCCGAGTGCCCAATTTTTGACCGACACAAATTTGCAGACCACAAAGTGCCAACACCGCATACTCACACACGCTTTTACTCATACACACACACGTTCATACACATACACACTTATACTCATACTCACACACACACTTATACTCACACACACACTCATACTTACACTCACACACACTCATACTTATACTCACACACACTCATACACACACATATACCCAAACACACACACACACTTATACTCATACAGACACTCATACTCATACACACGCACTTGCCCCCCCTCATGGATTTTTGCAATTCCCCCCTTTTTTTTATTTTTTATTATTATTTTTACTCAGTGTGTAGCCTCTAGTTGTCCCTAGGGGACTGCACACCAGTTGCTGGGGTAGGAGGTGGCACCCAAAGCTCTTGCTCTCTGCAACTCTGCTTGCTATAATACTGGTCGCCCATCCACATTGGTGCAGGTCTCTGCAGCTGTCAGTCATGCTGCATGGAGAGCCAATGAGAGGGGTGCCCGGGATATATGAAGTTATAGCCCCGCCCCTCAGCCCTCCATGTGGCAGCATAACTCACAGAAGAGAGCCTGCAGTGCAACATCATGGAGGAAACAGGGGAAGATACTCAGAGACCATAGCTGAGCCTCTGTAACAGGTAGGAAGAGCAGGGCCGGCCTTAGGGGTGTGCGACCTGTGCAACACCCCATGGGGTGCCTGCCCGCCCGTGGGGGGAAGGCAGAACAGGGAGGGGTGGGAGAGAGAGACAGGGGCAGGGGGAGAGACAGAACAGCTGGAAGGGGGAGAGAGAGATACAGAACAGGGGGGAGAGAGAAAGAACAGGGGGAGGGAGGGAGAGAGAGACAGAACAGGGGGAAGGGGGAGAGAGAGAAAAACAGAACAGGGGGGGAGAGAGAGACAGAACAGGGGGGGAGAGAGAGACAGACAGGGGGAGGGAGGGAGAGAAAGACAAAAACAGGGGGAATGGGGAGAGAGAGAGAGAGAGAGAGACAGAACAGGGGGGAGAGAAAGACATACCGGGGGGGAGAGAGACAGAACAGGGAGGAGAGAGAGACAGAACAGGGGGAGAGAGAGACAGAATGGGGGGGAGAGAGACAGAACGGGGGGGAGAGAGAGAGACAGAACGGGGGGGAGAGAGAGAGACAGAACGGGGGGAGAGAGAGACAGAACAGAGGAAGGGGAGGAGAGAGACAGAACGGGGGGGAGAGAGAGAGACAGAACGGGGGGAGAGAGAGACAGAACAGAGGAAGGGGAGGAGAGAGACAGAACAGAGGGAGAGAGAGAACAGGTATGGGGGAGTTAGAGAGAGACAGACAGGGCAATGAAGAGGAAAGGGACAAACATGGGAAGGGAGAGAGATACATACATGGGGGGGGGGGTGCCACGGGGGAATCCCGCACAGGGCGCCGGAACACTTAAGGCCGGCCCTGAGGAAGAGCTTATAATAGCTTTAAAAAACAAAACAGCCAAGGTACATGGTAGAGTGGGGTAAATCCAAGGAGCTTCCTCCCATTTCCCTGAGGTCTCCATTTGTCCAGTCTGAGCAGCTCTTCTGACCAGGCTCTGCTCACATCAACATGGTGACAAGTGGATGGGGCAGAAAAGATAATGGAGGATAAAATGATGTGATAGATGGAATCAGATTGCAAACAAAATGGGATGACATGGGGCAGAAAAGAAAATAGAGGATGAAAAGAGGTGATTGATTGGAGCAGAATACAGACAAAATTGTGACATGGGGCAGAAAAGATAAAATGTAGGTGACAAGAGGTCACTGACATGGAGGAATAAAACACATAAAATGATGGGGAAAGAGATGGCACACAAGGAGGAATAAAACATATAAAAAAGGGGGAAAAAGATAAAGAAATGTCATGGATTTAGGAATTTGGGTGTTTAGGGAATCTGTTGCTTTGTGTTTATATTGTGTGCTATAGTGTTATATCTAGTGCTGTGGAGTTATATTGTGTGCTATAGTGTTGTGTCTGGTGCTGTTAGGTTATATTGTGTGCTATAGTGTTGTATCTGGTGCTGAGAGGTTATATTGTGTGCTATAGTGTTGTATCTGGTGCTGAGAAGTTATATTGTGTGCTATATTGTTGTATCTGGTGCTGTGGGGTTATATTGTGTGCTATAGTGTTGTATCTGGTGCTGAGAGGTTATATTGTGTGCTATATTGTTGTATCTGGTGCTGAGGGGTTATATTGTGTGCTATAGTGTTGTGTCTGGTGCTGTGGGGTTATATTGTGTGCTATAGTGTTGTTTCTGTTGCCGTATGCTTATATTGTGTGCTATAGTGTTGTATCTGGTGCTGTGGGGTTATATTGTGTGCTATAGTGTTGTATCTGGTGCTGAGAGGTTATATTGTGTGCTATATTGTTGTATCTGGTGCTGAGGGGTTATATTATGTGCTATAGTGTTGTGTCTGGTGCTGTGGGGTTATATTGTGTGCTATAGTGTTGTATCTGTTGCCGTATGCTTATATTGTGTGCTATAGTGTTGTATCTGGTGCTGAGGGGTTATATTGTGTGCTATAGTGTTGTATCTGGTGCTGAGAGGTTATATTGTGTGCTATAGTGTTGTATCTGGTGCTTAGGGGTTATAATGTGTGTGCTATAGTGTTGTGTCGGGTGCTGTTGGGTTCAGGGCTGGCCTTAAGTGTCCCGGCGCCTTGTGCGGGCTTTCCCTGTGCCCCCCCCCGTCTCTTTTACCCCCCTATGTATGTGTCTCTTTCCTCTTCCTTGCCATGTCTGTCTCTCTCTAACTCCCCCATACCTGTTTTCTCTCCCCCTCCTCTGTCTCTCTCCTCCCCCTCCTCTCTCTCTCTCCCCCCTCTGTCTCTCTCCCCCCTCTGTTCTGTCTCTCTCCCCCCCTGTTCTGTCTCTCTCTCTCTCTCCCCCCTATCCCTGTTCTGTCTCTCTCTCCCCCTCCCCCTGTCTCTCTCTCCCCCTGTTCTGTCACTCTCTCTCTCCCCCTGTTCTTTCTCTCTCTCTCTCTCTCTCTCTCTCTCTCTCTCTCTCTCTCTCTCTTCTTTCTATCTCCCCCCTCCCCCTGTTCTGTGTCTCTCTCCCCCCTCCCTTTGCCTGCAAATGTTGATCCAAGGAGGGGGCGGAGCTAACCGGCTGAGCAGTGTAGCCCCACCCCCACCCTGTGAAGCAGAGCAGCGTCTGCTTCACGGGCAGCAAGAGAAAGTGCTGCTCGGCTCCCCATGCTTAATGCAAGCATGGGGAGCCGAGCAGCACTTTCTCTTGCTGCCCGCGGCTCCGCGTGAAGCAGACTTTGCTCTGCTTCACAGGGTGAGGATCTTTTGATCTCCCCAATCCAGTGCCTCTACCGGCTCGCAGAGGTCGCACACCCCTAAGGCCGGCCCTGGTTGGGATATATTGTGTGCTATAGTGTTGTGTCTGTTGCTGTTGGGTTATATTGTGTGCTATAGTGTTGTATCTGGTGCTGTTGGGTTATATTGTGTGCTATCGTGTTGTATCTGGTGCTATGGGGTTATATCTTTGCTATGTTGTTCTATCTGTTGCTGTGGAGTTTCAGCTAGAGCTCTGGATATTTATCTGGTGCTGTGGTTTATATCTTGTGTCATGGGTTTTTAGCTGGTACCGTGGGTTAATATCTGGTGTTGTGGGTCAATATCTGGCACAGTGGATCTATATTTGGTGCAGTGAGGCTATATCTAGTGTGGTTGGTTTCTATCTGGTGCTGTGGATCTGTATCTGGTGCAGGGTTTCTGCGGATGCCCATGCACACACACACTTATACACACACACACACACACACACTTATACTCATACACACACACTTATACTCATACACAGACACTCAAACTCATACAGACACTCATACTCATACACTTATACTCATACACACACACACTTATACTCATACACACTTATACTCATACACACACTTACACACACACTTATACTCATACACACACTTATACTCACACACACACTTATACTCACAAACGCACACACACATGCAGGTTCAGCTCTCACCGCTTATCTGCTCCGTTGTCCTGGAGGTGCAGGCATCAGTGTAATAGACGGGCGCTGCCGGTCACCTGCTTCTTCTCCAGATGATTGCCTCATGTGCGTTATGTGAAGAAGCGTTCAAGTCGGAAAGCAAACAGTTAATTGCTTTCCGACTTGAACGCTTCTTTACAGAACGCGCATGCACCAATCATCTGGAGAAGAAGCAGATGACCGGCGGCACCAATCTACGCTGATGCCTGCACCTCCAGGGCAACGGAGCAGATAAGCGGTGAGAGCGGAACCTGGCCACGTGCCACTGCTGAGGGCTCGGCGTGCCAGTAGTGGCACGCGTGCCATAGGTTCGCCACCGCTGACATAGAACATACCGAATTTAAAAGTTCATCACAGCCCCCCAAGATGAGATGTGACAGCCCCCCAAGATGAGATGTGCTGTGGATCCCGCTGCAGAACGATCCAGTCTGTCAGAAGAGGTGAGAAGTCAGTCTGACATGGAAAATGTAGCTGACACTCAAAGTGGGTGCCGGCTGTAATTTAGGATGGCATAGAATGTCACTTCTTGATCTGGACCAGGCACAAAAAGAACCCGTTTGGGCTTGAAGGGTTAAGCAATCCTTAAAACCAAGAATAATTATTGTAAAATACATATCAATGATTATGACCTGTCATTGAAGAAGTCTTTTCTTAGCTACAGTCACATTGTTTTCACAACTGTAAACAAAACCATGTAATACATTTTGAGGACTGGATGAACTAATTATACGTATTTTGTTTTGTCTGTTGAGACAATAAAAGTAAAATCCATAATAATTAAATCTGACAATGCAATTAGATGATATAATTGGTATAAAATGCTTTTGTCATGTGTTCTTTGCATGAAACATGATGACTTGTTAAAATGCAGTTAGTTCTTTAGAGCCAAAGTTCTAAAGTGCAACAATAAAAAAGAGAAAAGTATTTGAATATCCATGGGATTACTTCTAGGATGAAAGAATTTCTTTTGCTGTAAATGCAGTTTTGGGCTCTAGTTGCTTCCTTCTCAACTTTCCCATCACCAATTTTGTAATAATCAGCATAATGCAGTACAGCAGTTAACCTTTGCTGCATATTATTTAAGATATACGTGACATACAGCTGTATAAAGTTTAAATGTTTCCAACTAGCAACTGATTTTTTCTACTTTACTCAGCAAAGTCTTATGCACTTCTTACAATAAGTCCAATAAATTGTAATAAATTCACATTCCATAAACTATAAAAGGGATGTGTATTTCCTGTTTCAAACAGATTCATACTTTTTATATTGTAAGGTTTTGTTAAATGATTTGACTACGTATAAAATATAGCCAAACACAATACAGAATACAACATGCCTTTCATCCATGGCTAGTCTAACAAACAAAATACATGAGTGCTGAATCTTTTGTAATTGAAGTATGGGCTAGTCCAATATGAAAAATACAGGGTTGCTGAATAAATGCAACAGTGGAGACTTATGTTATATTTTGGGTTGTCAAGTATACATTTGGATACAGGGTGTCACGGTTACACCCTATGTTCCAGGCTCATGTATGTATATTAAGTAAGGTTTTGTGGCTAATTCCATTGTCTACCACTAAAGGTCCATGCATTAGTATGTGGCATTATTTTCCACTCTGATGCTGTTACCTGGGTCTTATTCCATTCAATTGCCTGCAGCTCTGCTCTGTAAATAGCTGGCCCTTCTTTACTCAGGACCTTTGCATTAGTAGTGTTGTTACATAATTGTAAGGCACCTGAGAAGTTGAAGTCTGAGGTATTGTACAGACCACTAAACCACCAGAGATGTACTATCCCGTTGTCCACAGGACAGAGAAGACAGGGGCGAACAATCAAACAATAATGATTTTCTGGGGAAAACAGGGGGATGATGATGTTGGGCTGAAGGGTGGGGTATTGATGATTGTGTGCTTTTGATGCTGGAATAGTAGTCTATGAGGTGTTGGCACAGCATATATAATCCTCATAACCAGGTTGAAACCTGTAAGGAGGGCTCATATAAGTTTTTGTTACTCCTTTAAAACCTACTTTTGTAGACTATGTTTATGGTAGTCCACAAAAACAAAACTCATGTAACATTCAGTGTGTCTAAGGGTATCACAGATCTCACAGTAATGTGTTGTATGTATGGGTATATCACAGAGCGCCCAGAACTAAAGTCATAGTAAGTTATTGTGCGTGAGATTGTATATCAGAGCTCCACAGCAATAAATTTAGAGTAATGTGCAGTTGTGTGAGTGTATCACAGACCCCAAAAATAATAATATTTATAGCAATGTGCAGCTAAAGCTCCTGGCATGAGATCTTACTACTGGCTCTTAAATGTTTTTTTTTTTTTTTACCTAGAACATTGTGCAGGTACTGGCTCCTGCATTGGTCTGTTGTTTTTTTGAAGTCTAAAAATATTTTTAAAGCCCTGAATTATGTTATCCTTGACCTTAAACTCCTTCACTGTATTAACCTCTGCCATTTAAAAGTTATTCTGTGCATCCTTGTATTATATGGATTGTCCCATTTCACATAACGGAGGGGATCTTTATAGAGTCAGGCCCTACTGGAGGACACATTAGACAATTCCTGCATCCACATGTCAGTGACCCTAGGCTTGCCCCTGCTAGAGCCAATAGTATATAACTGTAATAATACAAGGGGTGCCAATAAACAGGGTGTTGTCCCCTAATTTATAGTGTGCCATCAATGTATATAGCGCTTAGTACAGAGCATTGAACAGGGCAACAAACTAAGTTAGACAAACAAGAACAGACTAATACATCAGACAAGCTTACAATCCAGAGGGAGTGGGGGTCATCATGAGACACTCGAGGGAGTATAGAGCATCAATGGGAAGGTGGTCATAGTTAATGTATTAGGATGATTGGAGCTAGGTGGATTGGAGCTAGGTGGGTTTGAAACATAGAAACATAGAATGTGTCACCAGATAAGAACCATTCAGTCCATCTAGTCTGCCCAATTTTCTAAATACTTATAGAAATATAGAATGTATCAGAAGATAAGAACCATTCGGTCCATCTAGTCTGCCCAATTTTCTAAATACTTATAGAAACATAGAATGTGTTGGCAGATAAGAACCATTTGGTCCATCTAGTCTGCCCAATTTTCCAAATACTTATAGAAACATAGAATTTGTCAGCAGATTCGGTCCATCTAGTCGACATTAGATTAATGACATGAGATTAATGATGTGTGCTCTAGGTAGCAGAGTTGTAAGCTTCATATTCCTAATAGTGTTTGATGATAATGTCAGAGTTAGGTGGGATTGGCTAGATAGTTTTTTCAGTGCTGGTCAAAATGGCAAAAGAGTGAGTGACTCTGTTGCTGAATTCGCAGCTGCTGTCTGTCTCCCGGTTGTATTTTTGTGGTTTGTGTGCTCTCTGTTCAGCACACACAAACTCCGGAAATACACAGTGCAGCTCAGTGCACATATGGAGCATCCGTGTCTGATAAGTAGTAAACTACCTTAAAGAGGTGTGTTTTCAGGGACTTTGAGAATACAATTAACACAAGTGAGCTAAAAACTGTTTAAAATATTTTAACTCTGTACAACACCTTTTTTAGCTGAATTTGGTAGTGAGGATATGTTTACTGAGCATTTAAAAAGGGAGCTAAATAACAATGTTTAACCCACAGCAGACATTAATAGACTACAACTGTATATCTAAAAAAGCAAAAACTGACTGCACATTTCATCCTAATTTTTTTTAGTAACGTGTATAACTGTAATAGAATAGAGAGTATTGGTTGTACAAATTGCCAAAACAATATTAAGCTTGTCAAGGCACACTCTCATGATATGCTATATATGAACTTATAAAGCAGTCTATACTACTACCTAATCCTTTTCATCTTTCAAAGTCTATATTTCTTGGTAGGTCAGGAGAGGTCTCACCTTACTGAGAGTGTGATTTAGATTGGTGGGTGAGCGCATTGCCACTGGAATGAAATAAAGATTGTTTCTCAGATTCCTTCAAGCAGAAGATATAACAAAGTAACACCAACTATACACATTTTCTTTAAAAATATAGAAATGTATTTAAGAATGAAAATTAATAATAATGTAACTGCTCTTCAACAATGGAAATAATGTTTTTTTAAAATATATTTACAGTCTTTTATTTACAATATGGTTTTAATGTTTGCAGGATATTTTATTATTGGCTTTGTTCCACAAAAATAACTACATAGCAAAGAGGACCAACAGGGTGGAAATTCCTCCTGCAAGCAACATACTCTAAACAACACTTACACTTTGTAAAGGTCTTCAAAATGGAATTACTGGATTGTCCATTTGCTTCCAATTGGGCTTAAGGTAAAAATATTGTTCTTGGTCTTTTTTTCTATGTTTGGATTGGGCATGTTGCTAAGTGTATTTTTTTTGTTTTCAATGTTGTATTTATATTGTATGCTATTGAATATAGTCTTTTTAAAATACATTGATATGTTACTGGGGTTTGTTTTTTTTTACATTACTTGATGTAAGGAATCAGAAATAACACATACAAATTAAGAAAATAATAGTTATCTCAATCAATTAATTTTCTTGAAATCTACCTAATTTATGCTCTGAATTTCCACTGTGAATATAATTTAAGTGACAAAGAATCGCACAAACACATAACTAGCTCAGAATTTTGGAAAAATATATTTCTGCAAACATTCACTTTTTTGTTACAACCATCATACAAAGGTGAGATTAAGTATACTCAAAAAGACAATTACACTATATAGAGAAACTGGCTACAATTCAACATGAGCCTATCATTATAACACCTCCATGAACTTAAATACTGCATATAATTAGATTTTCTGTTTCTTTTGAATAGACATCATTATTATTTGTCTAACCAGATAGGGAGTGATGATGACCCTTCACAGCCTCATCTGAAGACCAATTAAAAGATGGCACACTTTCACTGTGAAAAGTATGTATAGCTAACAATGCCATTTAGTTATATAGTTGTCCTTAGTCTCTCTAATGGGAAAGATACTATTGTTCGTTGAAGTAATTCGTATTAAAGCATTTTTTTTCTCTTTCCTGTTTCTTTTTCGAGTGAAAAGGTAGGTAATGTAACATTACTTATGTCTCTTGGAACTGGCATCCACAACTATAATATAGTCTTCTATTGACTAGCATAACAAATATCATTGGCATCTTCTTATATGATAAATGTGTCAAGTTATTGATAATAAATGTACAATCATCACAATATATATACCTATATGTGAAGCCAAAGCATGAGTTGGCATTCATATAATTTGTAATGTTTATGTTATAATAGCATTTATTGTAGAATTTGAACCAACACCAGGCCTAAGCCAAAAAGTGTAACTAATAGATCACCAGCGCTAGACTTTGTGAGCTGGGGTGGTAAAAGGTATTGGAGTATGTGCTCTGACATTGGGTGAATCAGAGGACAACCACAAAATATTAAATATGGTGAACACATGTATACATTGTGAGAGGGTCATATATATATATATATATATATATATATATATATATATATATATATATATATATATATATCATATTCAGATTGTACAGGTTGTATTCTTTTGTTTGGAACCAAACATGACCAGTGGAATGTGTTACTGTCACGAGAACCAAGAATGATTTTCCAAACAGTTAAAACGTTTACGTTTGATGTCTAAATACTCCCACAAATATAAGGAATGTTATCCTAACACAATTATGGTGTTGTACAGTACATGACACGTTTTGGTAAGCTTATTGTGTTTTTAGGTAACTATCCACACTAGTGCCCTGGACAGGTATGATGGAGTGGGCCTTAAACTGTCAGACCAAGCCCCTCTGATCCACCTAGGATGGCCTGGTCTCTTAGAAAATCACCAGGGATCTGTATAATCACAAGGTTGGATTATCCAAGGGAGGTTTCTCCAACTGTATGGAGAACTTTAACATCTGAATTTCACACAAGGATTATATATATTGGTAATTATATGTAAGGATTTCTTGTGTTTCTCCTATTTTATTTTATGGACTGTTTTTCACTTGTACTTTGTATTTCTGTATGTAGTTTATTTCTGTATTTTTGTACACAGCCCTGTGAAGCCTTTTTTCAGATTAAATGTTTACTTAATCAGCTCTTGTCTTTGTTCTCTAATATGAACTCACTCTTCTGAGGATAGCTCAGGTACAACACATTATCAAAGTTAATTATGTATACATGTCTGATTAGTAAAGTAAGGTTGTGATACTATATTGTACTGTGTTTGGGGTGACCGAAGACGCCCGGATATAAAGTCTTGGTGGTGGCAACAAATTGTGTACGAGGTATTGCAGGTGTTAATTTAGTGGTTGCTGAGACTAGAAACAGGTAACCAGGAATCGGGTGTAATTAACCATTTCAATCGCACAGTCTCTCCACTGTCTCAGCCGGGCCAATAGCCCGCGTTCGTGACACTATAATTTAATACAAAACAGCTGTAACAATAAGGTTGGTGGAAGGTGGACTTCCATTTTTACAACATTGTCATAATTAATATGATAACTTGTCATATACATAACCATGTTTCAAAGGTTTATTTATTTGTAACTTTAGTTTCTGTTTCAAATAAATATTGTATTTATTATATAATAAACATTTATTATAATAAATAGTTTAATGTAATCAGATTTGACATCTAGATATAAGTTCTGTCTTTTTAGTCCTCTTCTATATAATTAAATACATGAAGTAGCGGCAATACTTCCCAGTTTATTTTCTTTATTTTGTACATTTCCATTATGGGTGAATTATATTTAATTTTAAAACAATATACAATTGATCTGTGGGCACCTGTTTACACTAGTAGACTGTTCACATAGACTGTGCTCTCTTGAATTGTATTTTTATTTATTTACATGCTGTGATTTACTTCATATTTCTAAATGTTTTTAAACCTTTTAACATGGTTAAAGCAACTTAACATGTATAGCTTGGAGGAAATACGTAACAGGGGGATATGATAGAAACATTTAAATACATATAAGGAATCAACACAGTAAAGGTGGAGAGTATATTTAACCCCTTGCTGACACAGGACATGCTAGGTCCATCCTGTGTGGTTAGTAAGGTTGTGATACTATATTGTACTGTGTTTGGGGTGACCGAAGACGCCCGGATATAAAGTCTTGGTGGTGGCAACAAATTGTGTACGAGGTATTGCAGGTGTTAATTTAGTGGTTGCTGAGACTAGAAACAGGTAACCAGGAATCGGGTGTAATTAACCATTTCAATCGCACAGTCTCTCCACTGTCTCAGCCGGGCCAATAGCCCGCGTTCGTGACACTATAATTTAATACAAAACAGCTGTAACAATAAGGTTGGTGGAAGGTGGACTTCCATTTTTACAACATTGTCATAATTAATATGATAACTTGTCATATACATAACCATGTTTCAAAGGTTTATTTATTTGTAACTTTAGTTTCTGTTTCAAATAAATATTGTATTTATTATATAATAAACATTTATTATAATAAATAGTTTAATGTAATCAGATTTGACATCTAGATATAAGTTCTGTCTTTTTAGTCCTCTTCTATATAATTAAATACATGAAGTAGCGGCAATACTTCCCAGTTTATTTTCTTTATTTTGTACATTTCCATTATGGGTGAATTATATTTAATTTTAAAACAATATACAATTGATCTGTGGGCACCTGTTTACACTAGTAGACTGTTCACATAGACTGTGCTCTCTTGAATTGTATTTTTATTTATTTACATGCTGTGATTTACTTCATATTTCTAAATGTTTTTAAACCTTTTAACATGGTTAAAGCAGCTTAACATGTATAGCTTGGAGGAAATACGTAACAGGGGGATATGATAGAAACATTTAAATACATATAAGGAATCAACACAGTAAAGGTGGAGAGTATATTTAACCCCTTGCTGACACAGGACATGCTAGGTCCATCCTGTGTGGTTAGGTGTTAGTAACACAGGACGGACCTAGTCCGTTCTGTGTCAAAACGAGCACTGAAAGCAGATTTGTTTCCGCTTTCAGTGCTCAAACGGCATTGCAACGATGCTTCCATATGGAAGTATTGTGCAATACTGAAAAAAATGCCCGTCTGCATTTCGACCTCTCCGGAGAATATCACCATTTGAAAAACCTTAGGATGTCTAGTTTTCAAAAATATATGGATTTGTTGGGTAAAATACACTGTCTGGCTTAAAAAATGGAACATGGGCGCAGGTTTTCTGCATGTCAAAATTCCAAGTTGGAAAACCAAATAGCGCACCTCTGAAATGTGGCCTTTTTACCCCCAAATAACCTAACCAACCTATACATGGGTTGTAACGCTGTACTCAGGAGATGTTGCTGAACACATATTGAGGTGCTGTTTGGAAATACCCCTTCACATTTTCAGGTAATGTTTTCCTTAAATTGCAGTCGATGTGAAAAATTAAAAAAATAAATATTTTGCTGCAAACTTTGGCAACAGTTGGGGGTAAAATGGCTACATGAAATGTATCAAAATACCCCAAGTTAAATGCCCTGAGTTGTCTAGTTTTCAAAAATATGTACATGTGGGGGGGTCATTCATGAATTTAGTACAGTGTTACAATATAACTATCGCTAATTTGAAGGGAAAAAAAGGATTTAGAAATAGCTTTGCACTACTTATAGTTCTGGCCCTGTAACATGAATAAAAAAGCACAAAAACATAAAACATGGGCTATTTCGGAACTCAGTACAAATATTAGAAACTATTTATCAGTGTTTTTTTGTTGTCTCTTGTAGATGAGTATACGATTTTTCAAATAAAACTCATCAAAATAAGAAAAAAAATATTATTTTGTTATATCAAATTAAATGCTATTATCAAAATAATGGTATCAAAAGAAAGTCCTTCTTATGACGATAAAAAAGATATATAGTTTGTGTGGGTACACTAAACGAGACAGAAATAAATTACAGCAAAACACAAACACCTCAGAAATGTTAAAACAGCCCATGTCACCAAGCGTCGGACAAGCCAAAAAAATCATGTCACTAAGGGGTTAAAAGAAGAAAAACTACCAAAACTAGGGGACATTGTCTTAAATTAGAGGGGCACACACTTACCGTGTGCTGCTTTTCCCCCTCCCTGCACAATTACCTTTGCTTGCAGGTAGGAGGACTTTTCAGAATGTCAGCTGACAACCAACTCTCTGAATATCCGGAAATTACAGGCGGAGCTTTCACTTGTCGAGCTACGTTCACCGCAGGTGCTCACCTACAGGATGCACCTGGAGGTGAGGTGCTGTGAGGGAGAGAACACCTCTGGATCCCTGTGCCTGGGTGCAGTGCACCCCATGCACCCGCCCAGAATCGGCCCTGGGAGCGCTGTCTTTGTACAACATGCATCAGGAATCAAAATGCATGCATCTATGTACAAGCAAAGTTGTTGTTAATTAAAAATAATTTAAAAAAACTATAAGATAGATTATTTTAGTTAAGAAACCCACAAAATATGCTGAATTGGCTGTTCGTCTCATTTAGAAACAGAAGCATAGGTGGTCTTCAGATTGGGACATTTTCACTGTACAATTTTGGCTACCCAATATGTGAAGATCACCCCCAAATGCATTTCAGATATGAGTATGATAGCCACAGCACTGGCATTTCAGTTCTCCAATTCTGAGAAGAAGAAATGAAAATATTAAAAATGCATTTTAAAAAAGTTAAAAAATCTGCAGCCAGCTGACATCTAATGTCCAAACAAATAAAGAAATAAACACCCGGCAACAATTAAATGTAGGGGTGGCCAGGTCTAACAATCATATGGGCATCTCCCAGCCCCATTGATGTATTTTATATGGGGCTTGCAGCAATTGCCCAGTACCTATATTTCTTATAGGGCAGTCAGTGTTACCAGCCGTTACCCTCCATATGTGTAACGGGGCTAGGAGCCATTTATAGGGGTTTTTCATTACCCAGTCAATGATGAAGCCTCAGTAGAGGATGGTGCAGCTCAGATTATCCTCAGTCCTCAGGAGTGGGCAGGAATCTTCACTGCCCACCCCCTGGCACCCAAAAGGCATTTTATTTTTATAGGTGAATTCCCCCCCCCCCCCAAAAAAAAAGGTAGAGGTGGGGGGGGGGGGGGTAGGTTGGTAGATAATAATGTTATATTATTTTATTTGATCTGGCCTAGGCCAAGGTGTATGTTTTTTTTAAGATCTAACAATTGATATGTTTAATTATGTATAACATGTATGAACTCTATATTATCTAATGTTTATATATAACAAGAGATGGTATTTATCGGATGACATGACATGTTTACTGAAGCTTACAAAACCTGTATATATTTTTTTTTTTTTTTATTATAAACATATAAATAGACTTTTACAAATACAAAAATATAACATATACTTTCATTTACACATAAATACCAAAGTATGACGTTCAGATGTCTTATTTCCTTTTTTTTAATTTTTTTATCCCCTCTCCTCCACCTTAAATGTTTGCTAATTTAAATGAGAGTAGGGACTAGATGCTGTATTTTCGAGCCTTTCCCCGGGAGCAATATATTGTAGAAAACGTGGTCCTAAGTTGTTTTTATTTTATTATAATTTTGTTGAAGTTGATATTAGTCTCTAGTTCCAAGTATGTAATCGAAAATTTATAGTGTAAACGTTAATCTGCTCACTTGAGTGGCAGGTCGCTCCCTTGTTTTTTGTCTCTTCCCCCCCCCCCCCTTCTCACACCAAATGCCCAGAGTTCTTCAACTCCCCCCATTTTTCCCATATTTTCCTGTAGAGTCCATATTGATCCTTAGAGCTATAGAATCCTTCTTCCATTGAGCACTGGTAGTCGATCTGTGATATTATTTCTGTCCAATTAATGGTTTCAGTGTTTTTCCAGTTTCTTGCTATATGGTGTTTTGTTGCTAGAATAATATGTATAAGTAAATATTGTATTTCCTTTGTACTTCTTGGGATATCTATGTGGAAGAGGAACAGATTAGGTGTCAGTGGGCTTGAATCTGTAATTAATTTTGTTAGGATGTTATTTATTTTTTTAATTATTGGTTGTAATTTGCTACAGGACCACCACATGTGAAGGAGTGTTCCCTCAAGTTCTTGGCACCTCCAGCATAATTTGGATTGATCTTGTGAAAACTTATGTATTTGTATTGGTGTCAGATGCCATCTAAAAATAATCTTGTAGTAAGTTTCTTGTAATGACAGATTATGTATGCTCTTTTTCATTGTTATTTGTGCCCGGAGCCATTCTTGAAGCGTAAAATTACATCCTATCTCTAGTTCCCATTTCATCCAGGACTGATCTTTTGATGGATCTATTCTGGCATCATTTAATTGGGAGATCTTCCTAACTATTTTATTGTTATGTTGTTTCCCTAGAAATTGTTCGAGTTGGGGATTTTCCAGAATATTTGTTGATTTTAATTTGTTTCTAACTCTAAGGTAGGAGTAGTATTCCACTGAAGGGAGATCGAATTTGGTCTGTAGTTGGGTAAATGGGACTAAAGAGTTCTGTTGAAGAATTTGTGAAATATTACTGATTCCCAGATCTTTCCATTTATCTAGTTTTATGTTATCTATATTCCATGAAATAGCATCTAGTGGGGCTGATTTTAGTATTCCATTGGTCATTTTATTCATTTTTTAAAATTTTATCAGGGTGTTAATAATGTTTTGGATTATGGGATTTTGAGATTGGTATGATCGTAAATTATCGAACCATAAAAGATGATATGGTTCGAATTTCTCGCAACTTTCTTTTTCTATCTTGTACCAGTTTGTAGATTTAGATATTGTATTACCCCATTTTAAAAAATGGGAAAACATAGCTGTTTCATGGAGGGACTCTATATTCGGTATTGCGAATGCACCATTATTAGTTTTTCTTATCATTGAGCTGTACGATATTCTAGGTTTTTTATTATTCCATATATATTCCATGATTATGGTTTTAAATGTTTTTAGAGTTTGTTGTGGCACTCGAAGAGGGATTGATCTAAAGAGGTATAGTAATTTGGGAATTAGATAAGATTTTACTGAATTCAGACGTCCTAGCCAAGAAATTTCTAGTCCCTTCCATTTCCTGAATCTCTCCCTGAAGTATTCTATCATATCAGAATAGTTGGTTTGGATTATTGTATCAAAATTTATCTTTAGTTTTATCCCAAGGTAGTCGATAGTTTTATTATCCCATTTCCAATGATAGGTCCGCCTTAAGAAATCTAGTGTACTATCGTCAATATTGGTTTGTATGACTTGTGTTTTATTCAAGTTTAATTTATAGTTAGAGTATTCACTAAATTTCGCTATCTGTTGCATTGTAGATCTTAAGGATTCTATCGGGTTATTGAGGGTCAGCAAGATGTCATCTGCAAACAAGGAAATTTTCATGTCATCCTTAGCTATTTGAATTCCTTTAATTTCTTGTGTGTGTCTTATCAGAGCTGCTAGTGGCTCTATTGTTAGTAGATATAAGAGAGGGGCCAAAGGGCAGCCTTGTCTGGTACCATTACGAATAGTAAACCAATCTGAGTCGAGCCCTGGGCTTACCACTCTTGCCTGGGGTGATGTGTATAGTGACATAGTGTTTATTTTGAATGGGCCTTTCAGTCCAAATGTATCCATTACTGTTTCTAAAAAAGTCCAGCTCACCCTGTCGAATGCTTTTTCTGCATCAAGTGCTATCACTATTGATGGTAATTTTTTTTTATTAATGTGATCGATGATATTAATGATCTTTCTTATATTGTCGCCTGCATCTCTTCCCTTTATAAAACCAGTTTGGTTATTATGTATTAGATCGGGCATAATATTTTTGAGTCTATCGGCTAGGATTTTCGAGAATATTTTTATGTCTAGGTTTATCAATGAGATTGGGCGATAGTTCGACAGGGTGGCTGGATCTTTACCGGGCTTTAATATAGGTGAAATAGTTGCCTGGAGCATCTCTTGTGGGAACTGTTGACCTTCTGATATTTTTGTATAGATCCTTAGAAGGAGTGGGGATATTTCTTCAATAAATGTTTGATATAATTTGGCTGGATAGCCATCTGGTCCAGGTGCTTTCTTTTGTTTTTGACCTGTAATAGTCTTTTTTATCTCTTGTAGGGTAAAGGGAGCATTTAGAATATATAATTTTGTTTTGTTTAATTGAGGGAGATTCAATTTTTGGAGAAAGAAGCTTGTATCAATTTGGGGTTTATTCCCCTGATGTATAATATATAAGGAGTGATAGTATTCCTCAAACACAGAAATTCCCTTGGGGGATAGTACTGATTTTGATCCTATTGTTAATTTATTTATGATGTTTCTTGCCCTTTTGCCTTTTAGTTTATTTGTCAAGATTTTATCTACTCGATTTGCTCCTATATACCATGTTTGTTTAAGTGTACGTAGGGCTTTTTTTGCCTTTTCTTCCAATTTTTTTTTAATTATTACTTGCAGATTTTGTATTAAGTTTGAGACTGATATAGTTGGCGTAAGCTTGTTTATCTTTTCGAGTTTAGAGAGTTCTATGTATAAGTCTGCTAGTGTTTTGTTACTTTTAAGCTTTCTCTCTGCCCCTGATTTTATAAATAGTCCTCTTAGAAAGCATTTGAGGGAGCACCATAGAGTGAAGTCTGTGACTGCTCCGTTATCATTATTATCTAAAAAGTTGTTAATTTGTTTTTTTAATTGTAATATTTCCGTGTTGCTTTTTAATAAGGATTCATTTAACCTCCATCTATTTCTCTGTTTATATTCCAGGTTATTTTTGAAGGAGTAAAAAATAGGTGCATGATCAGACCAAGATATCGGGCCTATTGTTGAGGATATGATCTGGTCCAGATTTAGTTCATGGATCATTAGCATGTCTATTCTGGAGTATGAACTGTGTACCTTCGAGAAAAAAGAGAAATCTCGCACTTCTGGGTGCTGGATCCTCCAAATATCATATAGTGCGTTTTTGTCTAGAAAATTTTTGAAGGTTTTGGCTGTTCTCTTTCTAGAGGGATCTAATATGGCCCCTTGGGGCAAGCTTTTATCTTGTTTGCTATCTGGTACACAGTTCATATCTCCTCCGATAATCAAGATACCTTTTGTAAGTTGTTCTACTCTTTCATAGAGTTTATTCAGGAAGCGGATTGGAGATTGGTTTGGGCTGTATATATTTACAAGAGTATATGTTATGTCATTGATTTTGCATATCCAGATGACATATCTACCATTTATATCAGTTTCTTCGTGGATACTTTCTATTTTTAATTTATTGGAAACAATAATAGCTGCTCCTCTTTTTTTATGTCCCTCTAAGAAGTTGGATTGAATTGCTATTTTGAATCTAGAGTATTTCCAGTATATTTCTGTAGGTAGCCTCCAGTGAGTCTCCTGTACAAATGCTACGTCTATGTTTTTTTGTTTTAGGAGATGGTAAAGATGATCTCTTTTTTGGGGGGAGTTCAGTCCCTGGGCATGTAGTGTAAGGAACTCAAGGGACATGGGATTTTCTTTGGGAGTCGGCCTGTCTCTTTTCAAGCGGGCAGATTTTCATCTTTTTTATTGGGTTCCCGGGGGAGGAACATATACAGCAACTTGTCTTTACATCTGATATTATGAACATACAGTGGTATTTAGATACAGAAAACATTTTTACATACATCATTCACATCGAGATGAAGAGTTTATTTTCAAACTGTCCTGCTGCCGCCGCAGGATTCATACTGTGCGGATTAGGTAAGTATTTTGTGAGGATTAGTATTTCTTAAAGTCATATGGTCTAATTTTTCTAATTTTTAGCATGGATCGATACAGGAGGTAATTTATTTTATTTATTTTATCTACATTAATAAGGAGGACGTATGAAGGGAGCCTAAAATCACCCTCTGTCTCGTACATATGTTGATAGTGATATATTTGGGGCAAATTCATCAATAATTATCAAACGGGTTCCTGTGTCATAAAAATATCTTTCTATACTCCGCCAGCAGGGGCGGGGTCGGACCTCCCCCACTATCCTTCAGGCCCGACCACCGGCCTGCACATGGCGCCATGTGTCTCCCGACAAAAATGGAGAGCATGGCCCACTTTTCTATATTACGGAGAGGAAAAGAGAAGGAGAAAAAAAAGAAAGAAGAAAAGGAAAAGGAAAGAAATGGGGGAGAGGGCGAGAATTGATTACCATCTCTCGTGGTGGTCTCCCATATACTTGGGGAGGTACCACGAGGGAGGTGTGATTCTCTGTATTGGACGATGTGTCCCCATCCTTCCCAAAATCTGGGAATATGGGGATTTCCGATGGTTCTAATGCCCTCATGCATAGAATAGTACATATATACAGATTTTCAAAGCCTTCAGCACTGGGGGGACAAGGGGAGGGCAGGAGAGAAATCTCCCACTATCCCATCTACGGGAGGGGGGGAGGGGAGATGGAGAGGAGAGGGAGAAAAAAAAAAAGAGGGGGGGGAAGGTGAACTTGATTCTAGGGTACTAGTGAGTTGGTGCTGTGTGTTGGATATTGTGTTGTAGAGAATATAGTGCTTACCATTAGTGAATAGGTTTTTAGTTGACTCCCTGTGGAGGATATAATGGGAAAATACATGTGTGAGTTAGATATGTATGTAGGAAAAAAGAAATAATAATAAAGGAAAAAAATAAATAAAAACATAAGTAATTGTTGTGTATTGTGTATCGAGCTGATAAAAGTGAAGTACTAAGTTGACAAGTGAATTGGTAACTAATTCGGAATGTGGCTAAAAATTAGGTGTAGTGATTGAACAAGTAGAGAAAGGAGAAGAAAGAAAAATAGAAAAGGGAAAAAGAAAAAAAAAAGAGAAGAAGGGGATACTAAAGGACAGAGAGTCTCACCTCCCCCAACCCCCCACCCCCCACCCCAAAACGTCCCCCCATGGAATATCTCTATAACATGAATACAATTTTATCAAATGTCTTCGTTTCTGGCTAGCCAGGCTACAATTTGTTGTTGTGCAGCTTCTGGGCATAAGAAGTAATGTCTCTGGCCCTCATATGTTACAATCAGTTTGTTCTGTGCTCCCCATATGTAGGCAATGTTATTTTCTCTGAGTTTAGAAGTTTGTTCTCTATATCTATATCTTATTGTTCTAGAGGCTCTGGAGATGTCGGCAAAAATTATGATCTTTTTGAATTGTCCTTCTGCTGGAGTATTTTTCCTGTATGCTTTCATTATCTTATCTTTGATATTGTAATTTGAGAATCTGACGATCACATCTCTTGGAGAGTCGTTGGTAATTTCTTTAGGCTTTGGGAGTCTGTGGTATCTTTCGTAGGGAGGTGGTCCCAGTTGGGTGCCTATAAGTGAGTTGAAGAATGATGTTATATATTCTTCCAAATCCTCATGCTTCACATCTTCTGGAATTCCACTTAATCTTATGTTTTTCATTCTGGATCTATCCTCTATTTCCGTTATTTTTAGTTCCTGTTTTATTATCTTTTTCTCTAGGTTTTTATTATCTTTTTGTAGTAGTTCCTGTTTTTTTTCAATCTCTAGTATTTGGTTACCTTGTTTGTTTATTTTTTCGCCCAAGTGTGCAACTTCTTTGCTTAAGTCCTCCTTTGTTGCAATTAAGTCTCGTTTGATCTTTTCATACAGATTGTCCATTAAGAGGGATATGGAATCTTCAGATATAGTTAGTTTTTCTTTCCCATAACTTCTGTTTGTCCCGTAGTTGTTGTGTTTGAGAGAGGGGTAGATATCTTGTACTCCGGGGTAGAGGTGGATTCAGATGTATCCGATGATTTTTAGAGTCGTGGATTTATTCAGCGGTGATCGAAAGTTTCCATGCTGGATCTCCTCACCATCTACTTCCTACTCCGCATCCGCATCGTGCGCACGTCGTACGTGCGTCTCTACGTCATCGCTTCCTCAAAACCTGTATATATTTAGTAACCTCTACTTTAACTCATCAATTAACCTACAACTGGATACAGTGTCTAAGGATGTGGTTGTTTTGGGAGTATCCATGACTTGTATGATTCAAAGGCTCAGGCTTCATATTTTTGTTTTTAATGTGGGTTTCTGTTTTATTTATTATGCATATAATATTCAAAGGTGGGTTGGTATTATATATATATATATATATACCATTTACACTATAACACTTCAGATATTAGACAAAACATCACATAATATTTTACAAGGTATTATGTACAATAGTGCAGACAAACAAATGGCATTCCAGTATGTTATGGTATACAGACTGGATCTAATTTTTTTTTTAGAATTTGGTTCATGTACCATGGTAAGGTTTAAAAGGTTTGTTTCATTCTTCTTTTTAGGTCCAGAGACAGTGAGTTAATGTATAAGCTCAAATCTTTAAAACAATGTTCTATTCCCCCAGTCTTATTTTGTTGGGTGTTGAGCCAAGTCATACGAAAGATTTAAAAGAGTTTTTCTTCGAAGATTGTTATGGACGGCTTATCCCTGCTTATCCAGAATTGTAAAATGGTTTTGCTTGTTACAGCGGAGATTATTCTTGGAAAGCGGGCATGTTTGATGGGTAAGTTGAAGAAATGAAGAAAGTCTGCTCCTGTCTGGGTGCATTTACAGCAGGAATAATTTTGTGCTATATTAGCGTTTTTTTAGATGTACTTGGGACATATAGGGTCTATGGAGTATTTTTAAAAACATACATGGTCGAGTTAACCCAGTTGTATGTTTATTTTTATTTTAATTATATGAGGTATGGCCTTTATACGGTCCCCAGTGGAGCCATTATTTTTTATTTTGGGTGGTCAGGGGATGCAATTAATTAGATGGGGGCCAGGCCAAGTGTCCTATGCCCCAATCTATTTTAGAGGGGCTGGCAGGCGTTTGGGCTGCTCTCAGTGCTGGTCATGTTAGAGGGGTAGGGAAACTAGCCTGACCTCAGGTACATATAGGGTGCTGGGAGCAATTGGCCAGCTCGCAGACCCCTTTTTATTGTAGATGTGGGGTCAGGGCTACCTGCAATCAATCTTTTTGATGGCTCATTTTCTTTCGTCTTTCCAGTAAGTCCCAAGGTCATAAAAGTATAAGATTACTTATATTTGGAAAAATGTAAAGATCATAATTGCAATGAAAAGTTAAAATAGTAAAATATATATATATATATATATATATATATATATATATATATATATATATATATATATATATATAGTATTATAAGTATACATGGTTTTAAAACGTTTTATGTTTCCAGAGTAAGTTTAAGCTCAAAGATATGTTAGGTGAGAGGGCAATCATTTTAAATTATCTTTCATTTTGAGCTTGTTGCTACTTAAATAAGAAATTTCCACTGTGTATTTGTCTTAATTTAGTCAAGGATAACAAACATAAAATATTTAACTAATTCCATTTAGATTTCAATTATTGGAAGTGGCAACTACTCTGCATATTTTAAAAGCTGACTTGATTATAAACCTTACAATTGCATTAACATTATGTAACTTAACAAAGCTCTTCAGTGTTTCTGTACCCCTGTTAATTTTGCTCTTCATAAATTATTTATTCCTTTTTCCCCTGATACCAACATAAAGCAAAAATTAAATGGATTTCAAATCTTCATCTGTAAATGAGCAATTACCTAAGAGTGTTTGCATTTTGTGTTTTGTTTTACAATAATGCAAGCACTGAGTGATATATTTTGTTCCAAAACTGAATCTGATCTGCATATATGGAAATTAAATTAGATTAGAACTTTGAATCAATACATGTTTCTTAATTCATGTGCAAGATATAATATTGAGGGTATTTAATGACCTGTGATATTTATCTCTGAATACTATGTCAGGTCAGATTTCTTTTTAAAGGGACAGTCTAGTCACCCTAACTTTAGTGCAAGTTGTAACAATATTATACTTACATTTGTAAGTGCACCACCCAGTGTCTATCCTTGGTACTGTAGTGGAGCGGCCACACTGGACTTACCATCAACCACTGCTCTGGCATGATTAACCCCTTAGTGACAAGACATTTTCACCTTGACTTTCCGTCGGTATTTTTTTGCTAGTTATGGGGCAAAAACCAAAAATAGTGTTTTTTGTTTTTTTCCTATATTGATCTTTTGACCCCCAACCCGAACCCAAAATTTAACCCTAACACTAAATTTAACCCCAACTCTAATCCTAATTATATCCCTTAATATTTTTTAACTTTAATTTAATTTTAACCCTATCCCTTATGCTAAAAAATATTTAATTTTAACCCTATAGGCTAATATAGCTAAATAACCTGTTTTTAATTAATTAAATATGTATTTAACATTTTTTCCATTGCAATGCTACTAAACTACCACTAGGGGTAGTCAAGTAGCATATTCAGAGCGACGGAAGTGAAGTTACTTTCACTTCCGAAGCTCAGACCGGCAGAGGGCTTAGCCATATTGACGGAGCAGCATGCTCCGTCAATATGGTTCCCCACGATCGCTCCGTGGGGCGATCGTGGGGGTCCCAAAATATAAATTTCGGTGCTGGCTATTGCCTCGATGTCGAGGCAATAGACCAGCACTGTTAAAGCGGTTTTCGCGATCGTTGATCTGTATTTTAACATTAAAGAAAACCTTTCATTTGAACAAAATATTTTGTTATTTGTTGTAAAGAAAAAAATGGATTATGCTTGTCCTTTAACATTGCTTTCAACTTATAATCAAATATATTAAAAGTATATTAAAGAACAACCATCATATTAAGAAAATAGAGAGAATTGTTTCTCTCATTAGGGCTCAGGCACATTTAAAACGTTTTAGTCCAAGTTGTTTTTCGTTCGCCAAAATGAGAAAAGAAATCTGAGTAATGGTTAAGACATTGTATGGTGTACTGTGGTGAACTGGCTAGTAAACTACAAGTAAATTGCAAAAACCAAGCATTAATGGACAACAATAGGAAAGAAATGAACTTATATATATTTGAATCAAGCTTCAATATTTTGAATATAAATGCTTTAACATAAGAATAAAAATAAACATGTTTACTGACCCTCTTTGCTCCATATAGCTCTGTCAGGGGTGGACATGTTGTTTAGAATCTTGGGTCAGATGTTCATTCACCTTAGGTCAAAGGTGCTAACCCATCTTATCCAAGATTCTAAACAACATGTCTGTCCCTTTGCAGGGATATATGGAGGTAAAAGGGCTCAACAATGTATTGTGTATTCTGTCATTAAAGAATGATACAAATTTGATGGTTGCTTATCTTTACAGCCCAACAGTATTGGCAAATGTATACATTTCTTATCAGCTATAGAAGTTTACAAGTGAAATACATGTAAAGAAATATACAGAGAATTAATAAATATAAAACTTAGCATATAATACATAAAACTAAAACAAACAACAATACAACCAACAATAAAACCAAAAACAGCAAAAATAAATGTTCACACATTTCTATGGAATCTCACAAGATGGTCTGAAGCCTGTATTATTCTTGTAGTTAATCAATAAGGCCTTGTCCTATCTTTTAATGGATTCTGTTTTTGACTTGACATTGATATCTTAACAACCTTACAGATTAGTCAATTATTTCCTTATCTAAGACAATCTAGGCATGATGTATCATTTTGAAAATGTGGCAATTCTGGTGGAAAGTGCTAAGTAGTAAAGTGAATCTATTTCCATTGACATGTTAAAGTGTTCTATAGAGTGTCTATAGAGTGTCTTAAGAATATAAGATCCATGATCTCAAACAGTAATACTTAATTTTTCTGTTAATTAAAATTTTAATTTTGTTTGTAATATTCTGTTTTTTTTCGGTATGTTTTAAGGAATGTATGGTTAATTATCAAGTAACTAACTTCCCACTGCTATGCACATATGGCAAGAAGATAAATTCCAGAAAAAGATTACAGTATTTGCTAGAATATAAGACGACCCTGATTATAAGACGACCCCCCAAACTTTGGATATTCCTTTAGGAAAAAACTAAAAGCCTGAATATAAGACTACCCAATAGGAAAAAAGTTGAACTTGTATATATTAACATGTAAATTGCTTTTTAATATTCAATAAAAATTATGATATTAAGCAAATGCATTTCTTTTTTTTATTGTGCCAATGCTGCCTTTCTCTCCCCCCCCGCATTGTCTCTACCTCCCCCCAAACATTTCTCTCTCTCTCTCTGCCCCCCTCCCCCTCACCTTGTATTTCTCTGCCCCCACCCCCTCCCTCCCCTTGTCTTTCTCTTCCCCCCCTTGTCTTTCTCAGACATCCTCCGCTGCTATCCGGCACTTCCGCCGGGACTTTTATTATGAAATCGGAAGGACCCGGCTTCATCATAGAAGTCCCGGCAGTCGTGCCGGGTGGCAGGGGTAGATGTCTGCATGCATTGCGCAGACATCCACCTGCTGTTAGCGAGGGGGATCCAGGTCCCCTGCAGCTCTGTGGGGGACCTGTATCCCAGTCTTATAATCTGACCTCGATTTGAGGTCAGATTATGAAACGACCTCGAATATACATTTGCTCTGAAAAAAACCTTGCTTATATTCAAGGAAATATGGTAATTAGATTGCTAACTATAGCCCTGAATACACTAAGAATATTGTTTGGAAATGAAGAAAACAGTTTTATAGCAGATTTACAATAAAAAATAAAAAACTCAGTAAATTATTGGACAAAAAGTCTATATAAAATCCAGTCACTCAGAGCAGAAAAGTTAGGAGAAGCTGCTGCATAAGCAAAGAAACCCCTTACTGACAAAAAGTGTACCACAAAAAACACTTAAATCATATAGATAAAAAAAAATCCTGAAATGTGTCTGGGTCAGAAAAGTGAAAGAAGACTAAAATCAAATGATGACAGCAGGGATACTAAAGGATACAGAGAATATAAAATCGGCAAAGTATGCTACAAAATAGCACTTGTAGAAGTAAAATAAACATATAGTATCTAGAATTTACAAAAGAGAAAAAAGTGCAAAGAGCAAGTAGAAAAAGCTAATAATACGTGCATGCTCTAAAAATATGTCCATAAGACTTTCATATAAATTGCACTAAAAAAAATTCTTGTGTAGATAAAAGTTCATAATGTAAAACAAAGTTCATAATAGTAAAAGCGACAGTCTCTTGTGGTCAAGTCTTCTCCCTAATATTGAGAAACAAACCAGACCATAAATGTCCCTGGTGACACTGGTGTCCCTTAGTCGATATCTCTCATTGCTGGTCCAAAACACTGGTTGATCGTGTCTATTCTCCCTGCCGGTTTAATGACTCTCAGGAGGAAAATGAGTACTTAAGAGGTAGTCGAGATCATTTGCACTCAGACCAACATGCACCCTATAGTTGAGCCGCAGATGGAGAAGGCCAGAGACTTATCCGGTACCCAGAGCTACCTCCAGAACCTCAGTAAACCGAAGAAAACAAACAACTGAAGAGGCAGGTCGGGAAAACAGCCGGTCAGAAAGGTAGGACAAGGAAGGATAAACGATGAACAGGCGGAGGTCAGAATCCAGGGAATAAGGAACAAGGACAAAACACAAGAAGCTGGATAAACTGGAACAAGCCGAGGTCCGGAATATAGAAGTCAGAATGGTCAAAACAAGCAGAAATCAGAAAACCAGAAATAACGAATACTAATTCAAAATACCACAAATAGGCACCAGGCACTATCACAGGAAAAGGTTCAATGCAGACTGAGTCTTTAAATATCCCTACAAAGCATGTCTTCACCTCTGGGATGAAAACGAGGCTTGAAGGCAAAATAGGTAAGTTGCCTTTAAAACTAAGATGGCGCCCAGTACGGAGGTCATGCCTGCATACAGCGATAGCTAAGCCGTCCATATAGTGTGGAGGAGTGTGCAATGCGCTGTGTTATCGCATGCCCACATGCTCTGAAATAGCAGCAGCGGATCCTTGAGGATGGGACCTCGAAGTAAGTATTACAGCTAGCTGGAGAGAGCTGCTTAGTTGTGATTCAGCATTAAAAGGAAAGTTCCTGAATGAGATGGCTCGGGATTCATGCCCATGATGAAGTGAAGTTCTTACTTGAAATGCATAGGGCGGGACTTGTTACTGGTGAATCCTGAGCCATTTCATTTACAAACTTTACTTTCAACGCTGACTCACAACTAAGCATCTCTTCCAGCCGGTGGGGAGAATAGATGTGATCACTTGGTGGGACTTGTTACTTGTATACTATTTTATATTCTCTGTATCCTTTATTATCCCTGATGTGATCTTTTGATTTTTGTTTGCTTTAACTTTTGTGACCCAGACAAATTTCTGGATTTTTATTTATCTTAATAAATTATCTAAGTGCCAGAATGAGTTAAACTGACAACATTTAGTAGAGTATTTTATTTGCTGAAATACATAAATCACTACTTCAGAACCATCAATTAAAAATGGTGGCTATTATTCATGGATGTAAGAAAGTGCCATGTTACTTAAAACCAGTCAGATTGTCAATTAATCATTTTAGTGGTGAAGGTTATAGGAAATAAATATTACATTATAATATTCATTAACTTAGTTTACTGCTTGTTGGACTTGTGTCTCCATTTAACCTTATTAGCAACATAAACAACTCTGTTCCATTGAAAACCTTAAATTAATTGATGTGTCAGCAGTGCTCTGATGGATTAGCTAAATATTAATGCACTACAAACAACGTATTTTCCATGTGACCAGCTAAAAACAAATATGTATTTGTCCTGTCTAGTTGTGCATGTTGTTTATCATATAATATTTCTTTAAGACACATATATAAATATATATATATATATATATATATATATATATATATATATATATAGATATACACAGACACACACATACACCAATCAGCCATAACATTATGACCACCTGCTACTGTGTAGACTAGACCTCTGAAGTGTACTGTGGTATCTGGCCCCAAAACATAGCAGATTCTGTGAGTTATTAGGTGGGGCCCTCCATGGAACGAACTTTTTTGTTCAGCATATACCACAGATGCTCCATTGGACTGAGATCTGGGGAATTTGGAGGCCAAGTCAAAACCTTGAACTTGAGATTGTGTTCCTTATAGGACTTTAAGGATTTGCTACTAGCGTCTTGGTGCCAGATGCCACAGCACATCATCAGAGTTCTAGTGGAGTTCATGCCTAAATGGGTCAGGGCCGTTTTGGTGTCAAAAGGGGACCTACACAATATTAGGCAGGTCGTCATATTTTTATGACTGATCAGTATATATATTACATTATTACATTACCAATTATTTATATAGTGCCAACAATTTACGTAGAGCTAGATACAGAGCATAGAAGGGAACTACTTACTAACATACACAAACTATAACAGACTGGTAAGTGAGGTAGAGAGCCCTGCTCACAAGCTTACAATCTGGAGGGAATGGGGTACATGAAACACATAAGGGAGTGAAGAGGACAGAGGTAATGTAGTTGTAGTAACAGTTATAGGGAAGGTTGGCAGTAGGTCAGTTTGGCCAAAGAGTATTTGTGTGCATTCTAGCTGGATCAGTTGTAATCTACCTGATCAGTGATTGAAGACAGTGAGAGCTAGGTGGGAATAGCTAGAGGTAAGCCAATTGGTATGCTAGTTGAATGAGTAGTAAGCTTCATTAAAGAGATGAGTTTTGAGGTACTTTTTAAAGTTTGAAAAGGAAGGAGAGAGCTGGATGCTCTGTGGAAGGGAGTTGCAAAAAGAGGGGGCAGATCTTTGAGGTGCAAGTTGGAAGAGGTGATGAGGTAGGAGGAAAGCTGTAGACCCATTAAGAAGCACAGAGGATGTGAAGGGACGCAGGGCCACCATCAGAAATTTCATGGCCCCTTACTGAAAAAAATTCTGCCACCCCCTCCCCCCCTGATAGTTTATCAATTAATATGTGTCTAAAAACAGGGTCCGCATCCACTGGAGTCAGACTGCTGGCCGATCCTGGGGTCATGGACGCCACAGTTAGTTTGCCAATTAATATGCCACAGCCAATTTGCCCACTAATATGCCAGTGTCAGTTTGCCCATTAATATGCCTGTTAGTTTGTCCATTAACATGCCACCACCTGTTTTCCCAATAAAAGCATTAGCCCCTCTCCCCTATTCCCCAGTACTCACCTTGTTGCTGCTCTCTCGCATCTCCTCCGCATAGTGTTCCCTCCATGCACACTGAGTGCATGAAGCTGGAAAATTGCCACTGGCTGGATGCAGCCTACTGCCCTCTTTGTGACAGTCACGCAGGCAGCAGGAGCATGTTGCGGCCAGTGGCAGCCCCTTTAACCTGTGCACACTTTGCAAATCAGTTAAAGCGGACCCGCCTACACAGCCACATTTACACACTCAAGCATACATACACACAGTCACACTTACACAGACACACATACATACACTTACAGAGACACCCTTATACACACACAGAAATACACAGTCACACACACAGAAATATACACACTTACAGACACCCTTACATACTTAGACACATAGTCACACATAGTAACACACACAGAGATATACACACACATTGATACACCCACACACATTGACACACACACTTACATACTCTTTAATAAAAATAAAAAAAGTTTCACTATTGGTCCTCTTCCCTGCTTAGTTAACTTAATTTGCAGAGAGGAGGACGTTTCTGGCGGTGTGTGCATAGGGTGAACTCCGCCATTCAGCTATTCTGCAGATCAGAGAGTGCAACAGCGTGGAGATTGCATCTGTCGGTACCCATGTGACTATCTCACTATTTCTAGCCACACCTCTAGGAGGGATCAGGGAGAGAGCTCCCTGTGCCTGGCCAGCTTATACCCGATCATGACTGTATCCATGTCAGACAGTCAAACGGGCAGCGGGGGCCCACTGGGCAGCTGCCTTGGGCCCCCAGGAATGAGTGGGCACTGGGCAGCTGCCCCGTTTGCCCGCATTTTTTTTTAAATCCTGGGATGGGTGTATCGCCCATCACCCCCTGATGCCGGCCCTTAAGGGATGTATCAGTTCACAAGGGAGGCAATATACGGAGGGGCCAAGGAATTTGTAGGTTAAAGATATTTTTACATTTGATCCTAAAGCAGACAGGGAGCCAGTGGAGGCCATAGCAGAAGGGGTTGGCCAAATCAGACCGATGAGCAAGAAAGATGTGTTTGGCAGCTGTGTTTTGAATAGATTGCAGGGGAGACAGACGAGCCAGAAGTAGTCCAGTCAGAAGGCTGTTTCAGTAGTCAAGGAGCGAGATCACAAGCAAGTGCACTAGTATGTTGGCAGTCTCTTCACTGAGGAACGGGCAAATACATGCTATGTTCCGTAGGTGCAGCCGACAGGATTTGGCTAAAGACTGAATATGAGGAATGAAGGAGAGAGCAGAGTCAAAAGTGACCCCAAGATATCGGACATGGTCAGCTGACAAGATTGTAACATTTTCAACGGTGAATGTGAACCCAGGTGTAGGGACAGAGTGTGAGGGAGGGAAGATAATCAGTTCTGTTTTGGAAAGGTTAACTTTCAGGTAGCGATCAGACATCCAAGTGGAGTTGGCCGACAGACACTCAACTATACGTGACACTACAGAGAGAGTGAGGTCAGGGGAGGAGAGGTAGATCTGAGTATCATCCACATACAGGAGTTGGACAGAGTAGATGGGATAGAGAGGATACAAGGTGAGTCATGATGGGATCTAGAGCACAAGTAGTAGATCTCAAGCAGGAGAACAGATTGTCTACTGCTTTCTCAGCTACAGGGGAGAAGATATTCAGAGTGGGTTTGGGGCAAGTCACTGGAGGTGAAGTTACCCCTGATAGCATCAACTTTGTTTTTGAAGTGAGAGGCAAGGTCTTGGGCCGTAAGTGTGGAGCAGGGCGGAGGAGCAGAGGAGAGAATTAAACGTTGAGAAGAGACGTTTGGGATTCGATGAGAGGGTGGATATTAAGGTAGAGAAATAGTGTTGCTTGGACTGAGTGAGAGCAGAGTTGTAGGAACACAGCATGAATTTGTAATGAAGGAAATCCTCTTTGCAGTGTGATTTCCTTAAATACCGCTCAGCCATACAAGTACATTTTTGGTGGTACCGTGTTTGCTTTGTGTGCCATGGTTGTTGGTTGGGTCTGAGGGCATGTTTGGCAACAACAGGGGCAGTGTTGTCAACGGCTGAGGTGAGGATGCTGTTGTAAGAGTTATCAGCTTCAAGTGCACATGAGATGGATGGGAAGGAGGGGAGAGAGGTTTGAAGAACTGTGTTAAGTAGCGGGAGATGAATTCATTCAGGGGGAGATGTGCAGTAGTTGACTGAGGTACAGTGGGATAGAAGGTGGTGGTCAGACAGGGGGAAAGGTGAATGGGAAAAGTTAGAAATGTAACATGATTTAGTTGATACTAGGTCTAGTGAGTGACTGACACTGTGGGTTAGAAAGTTGGTCCACTGGGAGAGGTCAAAAGAAGGGTTAGGGAGAGTAGTTTTTAAGTGGCAGGAGAGTTTGGTTAGGTTAATGGGAATGTTGAAATATCCCAGAATGAGACATGGTACATCAGTGGAAAGAAGGTTGGGGAGCAATGCAGAAAAGTTGTAAAAAAAAAAAAACTTGGACCTGGGCCCCGGGGGCCAATAATGTATGGCAATATGAAGAGATAGAGGGGAGAAAAGATGAATAGTATGTACTTCAAATAAGGAAAATAAGAGGGAAGGGGCTGAGGGCTAGTAGATAAGAGGATGCCAACACCTCCACCCTTTTTGTCCCCAGGTCTTGGGGTGTGGCTGAAGTGTAGGTCACCATAAGAGAGAGCAGCAGGAGAGACAGTGTCAGATGAGGTAAGCCAGGTCTCAGTAAGCACAAGGAGTTTATGGAGTGAGCAATGCATAGATTGCATACAGAGCTTGTATTTAGCAGGGCACAGCTGAAGAGCAGGTGACTATTGCAGGTGATAGATATAAGGTTATCAGTATTGCATTTGGTGTTGGTGATATGAAGCAGGCAAGGTCTGTGGCAGATGCTAATTTTATTTCTGGCCAGGGTTAGGGGAGGTGTCAAGGACGTATATAAGAGATCTCTAAAATAGCTCCAATGTCAAGTAAAGAGACTTCCACTAGGGGATAACCCTAAAGCTAAGCAAAAAGATTATATGAATGTGTGTAACGTTTTAATAGATTAAGACATAACTTTTATTAGTAATAGATAAAATGACACATATATAACACAAAATAAGTTGAAAAAAAAACCTGTGAGATAAATGAAGTAGTGATTAAAATAAGTCTTGCACGCCCATAAATAATCAGGTGTAAATTGTTATACTGTAGATAATAATCTAAAGCGTAATATGGGGTGCAAGGACAGTAATCCAGTTATGATATAATCATAAATGTAAACCCTAATGACAGAAAGTAGTCCTATCAGGACATATAAGCATCATTAGGAATCAATTACTGAAAGGGTTAAATTGTCTTCCCACCATTTAGTAGCCATGTGCATTCACATATTATATGGTTTAACAGTTTAATATTTGTGAAGGAATTGCCGCTGTAACAAAGCCACGGTGGAGCCGAAACAAGCGTTGGGACTGGTTTTTTTGTCCCCACTCCTACCTGTGCACAATTTAACTTTGCAGTTTGGTTTTTTCTTATGGCATATGTGGTGCCAGCCCCCCATTCAATTTTCTGTAGTTAAAAACTTTTACTTCCAAATAATTAGTGGCCAGACCTGGCTGCACCACAAAACTAACCAATACTGCATTAATCATTTTGATATTGTAATTTTTACAGTAGATATTTGTATTTCATCCTATACAGATAGCTGGAATAACCTTGTTACAACTGCTTTGGCAAACTGTTTAAATGTATTGAATGTTGGCAACTTTGAGTTAGGATTCTATCTTCACACAACATGAATAATTGACAGCTGCAGAATTTAAAAGTAACCCTTCCTTTTCTCTCCTCTTTTTTGCCACACAGTTATATCATTACAAGTCCGATTAACTTGCCTTAAACGGTTGCATGGGATTCTTCCTGTTATAGTGATTATTTCATTGGCATTGCCTATTTATTATGATTTTTTTCACAAATACTATAACTATATAATATGTGAATGCACATGGCTACTAAACAGTGGGAAGACAATTGAACCCTTTCAGTAATCGGTTCCTAATGATACTTATATGTCCTGATAGGATTAGTTTATGTCATCAGGGTTTACATTTATGATTATATCATAACCGGATTACTGTCCTTGCACCCCATATTACGTTTTAGATAATTATCTATAGTATAACAATTTACACCCAATTATTTATGGGCGTGCAAGACTTATTTTAATCCCTACTTCACTTATCTCACTTTTTTTTTCCTCACTTATTTTGTTTTTTATACATGGGTCATTTTCTCTATTACTAATAAAAGTTATGTCTTAATCTATCAAGACTTTACACACATTCATAACTTAGGTGTCAAGGATGAAGGAGTAAAAGGCTGAAGAGGTTGGTAATGACACTAGGAGGTCAGTGATAATTGTATGCTGCTGATTAAGTAGAGCTGGGGTTTCATTTATTGTGAGTTGCAGTGTGATGGTATTGTAAGATGCTACTATGGTTGAGTAGAATCATATGTCTGGTGCAATCTATAAAAGAAGATTGACCAGGGGGTGGGTAGGATTAAACAGCGTTGGTTACCTGAAGTGAGTGGTGGATAGAAAAGTCAGGTTTTTTACAGTAGTGGAAGATGGTGGGCATTTAAAGCAAATTTACACAAATCAGATAAGAGAAAGTTACCAGAGCATTTGGGGATAGCAATAAATCTAACCATATTCACTAAGGTGTTAAAGGTTATTAGTTAAGTAGAGTTACAAAGAATATTTTTACTATAAAAATAATACAGAGGAATTTTGATGTGGCTAATCAAAACAAGCAATAAGAGGGCCCATTCCGGAGCAGTTGCTAAAATCTTCTTTATATATCTTTTGGTTACTTGAAGTAATATTTACTTATGCTTATAAATGTATCAATATAAATAGTCAGACATTATTAAAAATATGATAAAACAATACAGTGCTATTAAAACCTATTATATAAACTAAATGGACAAACGTATTGGGACATACCACTTAATTTAATTCAGGTATTTCAAACAGACCCATTGCCAAAGTTGTATAAAATCAAGCACCTAGCCATGCAGTCTGCATTTACAAACCTGTGGTGTGGTACTGTGCACATTTTGCAATAAGTGAGTTTATGAAATGTCATACCTGCTATATATATATATATATATATATATATATATATATATATATATAATTTTATTGGAAATTGGAAGCATTTAGGAACAGCAGCAAAGTGTAAGACCATTTAAAGTCACAGAGCAGATCACTGAGTGTTGGTAACTCCTCTTCTTTTGTTTTTGATTACCTCACAGTGCATTATGATAGTTAAATGTAGTTTTAAATGCATATAATAATATAGGAAATACATAATTATCAATAGGTGGGAGGATGTTTATGTTTTTCTTTAAACCACTTGATGTCAAAAAGTGAACTCATCCTGAAAGTGGAAAAAAGTAAGGAAAATGTCATGAAGTAAAGTTTTGTAGTTCAGCCCAGAAAGGCTATTAGATACCAACCATATGGTATAAGAGAAGCAAAACAAAACTGAAAACACAATTGTTTGAGAACTATTTTATAAATGAAGCAGATGGTTCACTAGAAAGAAGAATTAAAGTTTTACCTTCATAACAGGATCCTGAAATTCTTCAAATAGAAAGCAGAAAATTGATGAAGCACAGTGTGGCAGATGCCAGCACATAATATGTACAGTTTGTGCACTTGAATTTAGCTCACAACTTTTTCCTACTGTCACTCTGTAGTTAAAAGTTTTTCCTCAGAAACAAACATATTGATGAAACATTATGAAATGGTTTGTTACTGAAAGATTAAAACCACCAACACATCACTACAATGATTTCCTAGTTTTTATTTCTGCTGTGTCGACCAATTAAATTAGCAGCTACAATGGAGATGGACAAAATAATGGAAATATCACATAAAAATGTACTGTTGCTTAGAATTAATTGAATCATAATGACAAACTCAGCTGCAATGGTAAATCATATTAGGTAGATTGCCACTGTGCTGTACAGACGTGTGTCAGTTAAGAGTGGTCTAAGGTTTATCACTTTACTTTGTGTGCTTTCAAAGCAACAAAAAAGGTTGTATAAGATGACAAACAGTTGGTTACAGAATTACAGGTGCAATGGTTACAACATTTTTGTAATGCATCAAAAGGAATAGCTTTAAATATTACAGGATTTGCGCAACATGAACAAACTGCATTGGCAAAGAGCATCAGCGGTTGCATTTTAAAGTTGACCAGCAGGAATGCTGAGGAATGGACTGACAACTTGCAATACACAATACCCATTTTCTTAAAGCCTGTTTTTGTGTTTATTTTTCTGTGAAGCTACAGTGACAAGAAAAAGTAAAGGAACCCTTAGGAATTTCTATCATTTAGACATAAATTTGGCTTAAAATATGGTCTGATCTTCATATATTCAATAATGAGCAAACACAGTCTGTTTTAACTAGTAACACACAAATTATTGTGTTGGTTGGAAAATGTATGTGAACCCCTAATCTAATGACTTCAACAAAAGCTTATTGGACAAACCAAGAGTCCAATCATTGAAACAGAATTAGATGTGTGTTTTAGAGCTGCTTTGACTTATAAAAAACACAAACATTTTGAGTTTGCTATTCATAAGAAGCGTTTGCTGATGTGAATTGTGCCTCAGAAAAACAAATATATTAAATTCTACGATCAAGAATTGCTGATTTGCATAAAGTTGAATAGGGTTACAAAGTAATCTCCAAGAGATTACAAATGTTTAAGAATGGTGACTATTTAGTCCTCTCCCTAGGTCTGAAGTTTGCCAAAGAACACCTTTCCCCAATGCTCCTGGGAAAAGGTTTTGTGGACTGATGAAGCCAAAGTTGAATTGTTGGGGAAGAACATGCATCACTATAAAAAAGGCATCACATACCAACATGAAAACATCATCCTAACGATGAAGTACAATGGAGGGGGCATTATAATTTGGGCAAATTTGCTATATCAGATTCCTGCCGTCTGAAGATCAGAAAGAAACTGTGACTCAGGAAGTTTTTATACTCTTTTAACAGAGAGAAGGTGTGTGTGTCTTTCAAGTAGATTACCAACAGGTTTGCTCCCAGGAGCATATAGCACAGTGCTGGAAAAAAAAGTTGTGGTTTGAGATGTGCTTGTGACAGACAAGCACAGACTTTGCACACAGTTTCAATACAACCCAATTCAAGAACAGCAAGTACCAGAACATAACTCTACTTTTTCATTGTATTCCAAGCTTAACATGGTACTACTCCTTTAACATATTCACCTGCAGGAGCACAAACCTGATATAAATTGGGATACCATGTAAAGTAGACACTTCTGTCCACTCCAGTTGAATTGTTTTTTCAAATTGAACATAATTCGTTCAAGAAATAAATACAGCACAAAACATAAGTTATCATACATGCTTCTCATATATTTTAAAATGATCAAAAAACAGATCCTTAAATACCTATCTATACATTTATCTGCAAGACAAATGACAAGTTCTTTTTATAATTACAAATAGTCATTCTTTTTACTGTACAAAAAACAGAGCCTAAATATAAATGCTGTGTGTAACTATTAGCCTACAGGGATATAACCTACATGCTACACTTGAGTAATATTGTGACTTTAATAAGTGAAAGTCAATGGGCCCCATGTACCCTTTATTAAACATGACATATGGCAATATAATTAAAACTAAGATTATTTCCTGTAGATAAATTAACTTAGAGAAACAAAGGTGTTTATTTATTAAATAGCATCTCTGGAGTTCTAGCATTATATTTTCTCTCTTGGGAAGGTTGTGATTGCTTGCTTCTTTTTTTCTGCCTGTTTGCTCTTTAATTTAAAACTGCCTTTCTCCTTTGGGAAACAAAATTTGATCAAAGAACAGTCTGCACCAGCAACTAAACAAATTACTTACTGTTATATTCTCACACAGTCCCTTTGCTTTCTTTCTTCCCCATCATGTTTCTTAAATAAATAAATAAAAATGTTAATATTTATGATGAATAGGTTGTGTATAGATTTAATTTGTTTCCAATAAGAAATATGTATTTTGGAATCAATGTCCATGGATCCCTTCTACTTATGTTCAAAGTGCATTACTGACCATGGGCCACCTAATATCGATGCATAATTTTGAATAATAGACTTTTTAGAATACAAGATTGTTGTAGTATGCATTTGAAACAATTGCAAAGTATTCATAGTAAAATAATGTACGATACAATTATCAATTAACATTGGCTACGTTAAATAAGCACACTTATTTTCCTTGATATATTGCGTTTACATAAATTACAGTGAACAAAGAGTTGTGAGATTGGGTTAGAATATTAGCATTAGGAAAGCACCTATACTATTATCTGTTAACTATCCACAAAATATACAAAGCCATCTGTGATCTGATAAAGGTATAAAACCATGATTATATCATCTAGAGGCAGCTAGTTCAATCTAGTTAGCTCATGAGCTAAGTAGATCATGGATACCAAACTGCAGATAGATGTAGAACAAAATCTGTTAATGGCATGCTTAGGCTGAAAGGTGAAATGGGGGAGAGAGGTTGGGACATTGGGTTAAGGGTGGAAGATTGGTAATACAAGCTCTAATCTTCTGCCCATAACAAAAAAATATGAAATTATATAATAGGTGAATGTGTAAAAAGATAATTTGCAATTCCTTGGAATACATGTTTTTGTGGTCTAAAAATAGAAATATAGACTGTGTCGGCAGATAAGAACCATAAGGCCTATCTTCTCATCCCTTTTGTGTTTTGTTTGCTTGCCACATTAGTCTTTGGCCTTATCTCATACCCAGGAGAGCCATATGCACATCCTGTGAAAGCTTGAACTCCATCACGGTATTAAACCCTTCATGAAAGGACTTTTTAAAATGTTTTCTCATTCATGCAATGTTTTTTCTTATACTACTGTGGTCTTTGTTTAGCTGTAATTTTCCTCTAATTTACTGTACCCACACCAACTATACATTGTTTTTTTTTTCTTGATGAAAAGAAAGAAAAAAAAGTTTTTTGAATTTATACTCAATAACAATTATTTATGGTATTAAGATAAAACTAATTTTAAAATACTGAACCACTATGCGTACAAAATATGCCCCCAGTTATGTAATCTATTATTGCTGAACTGGGAGGAGAGATACGTTTTTTAGGCCAGTCTGAATCAGAAACATGAGATTACAGAGTGAAGTAAGGAGTGTATAATGTACTTAGATCTCAAAATCTGTGTGGGAAACAATTTCTTAAAAATTAAGCCCATAGATGTAAATTGATATATATCCCTATAGAGCTACCACTACACTCCATCGCTAACAAATATACCTAAAGGACTATTCAGAAGGATAAGGAGAAACTGTTCCTATCTACACATCTAAACAGAATAGACACAAGCTCTTAAACAGAGATTTGAGGAGAAGGGATACCTTAGAAAACAATATCTCAAAAGTGAGGGCAGTTGACTGAAAAAAAGATGCTAACCTCCAAACAAAGGAGTAATACAGGCAATACTTTTGCATCACCAATAATATCAGGACAGGAGACAGGAGATCCCAGGGAAATCTAGAATAGTCTTTTGAGGGACCCTAAATCCAGGTCACAAGCTTTGTACCTACAAACAGAAGAGGTAACAATCCATATAATTTGGAAAAATACTGCCATTTCCATTCTCTGTCAAAATAAACTGTCAGAAACTAGAACATCCTCTTTTGTTTCTGTGAGAATGGGCACAAAATAAAAGAAACCCTTACACGTAATAGTTCAAAAGTAACTTATGTATTAACCTGCCCTTGTAAATTTCAGTTTTTAGGAAGGACCCCAAGAGAGTGGGGAAACATATCAACCATCACATCTAACACTTCGAAAAGACAACACTCCAATATCAAATAATTTGGTATGAACATACATTCTCGCCTATGCCCAGGCCTTAGAAAATGGTCCAAATACCAGATCTCCTGGCTGGGGAGTATATACTCTTTCAAAAGTTACCCAAAATACTCGGATTCTTCTGTATTATAAACATAACTATTTCTAAAGAATTTGAGTCACTCCAAAAAGAAATAACTGATTTTATTTGAAATAACAAACACCATAGTATTGCCAACTGTGTCTTAGGCAGAACAAAGTTTACTGGGAATAATGACTGTCCAACATCTGATCTCATATTACAGGTCTGCCAGGTTTTCCCAACTCTTTCAGTGGCACACCCCACAAGGCCATAAAATCTGGGTGAATACAGAGAACCTTTATCCAAATCTACAATGGATTTCTTTATCTCTCTTAAAATCTATGTACTCTACCCTCTTTAATCAGACCACTCCACAATAACCCCAACATTCCGTAACCCACTTTTCCCACAAAGTTTTGGAAAAACCACCAATAGCATTATGAAAATCATACACACGTTATAATGAGACATAAATAATGTGGAAATTATAATGTGCTTCGTGAAAAATGTGTTATTGTGCTCGTGAATGTTATTTGTTTTTATTTTTTATATATGTGAACAGTTATTTATATGTGTGATAAGAGAAAAAAAAATTGTAAAAAAGATGCCCATGATAAATGAACATAAAATAGAAATATATCAATGTGCAAAATGATGTGACCATGTAAAACCGTGCCAAAAAAAGAAATGTGTATTCATCTGATGGGGGACGAGTTCATAAAAACAAAAAAAACTACTTATCCTCCCTCCCCTTCTATCTCACTCTTGTGTCTCTACCCTTCCCTCTCCTTCCCTAAATAAATAACATGAATGGTCCCCCATCAAAAGCCAACACATCTCACTGCATATACAATTATAATCTAAAAATATGGTATGTGAATACGAAAGACACTAAGTATTTTTTTCAAACAATTTATCTTAAACACTTTCACATTTTGAAGCTTAAGAACAACAGATATTGGTATAAAAAAGACAAATAATTCAATATATCACGGTAAAAAGAATGTTGCAATGTATAACAATATAGCATGTTTGTTCTGTGGATGCTGAAATAAGAGAACAAAGAAAAGTAAGAGTAAGACCATATTATCTTAAAAAAATTAATTTGTACACTGAGATTCACACAGATAATGGACCTAGTAATCATATTTATAATCGTAAACAGTGGTATAAGCAACAATAAAGAAAATATCTAGTACCGTAATTGTTGCTAAATTTGAGTAATAGCTGTTGTCTATACAGTCTAATTGGAACTATAATACAGAATGATGAAAGGCCTAATTTAACGTTTGGGAACCAGGTTTTTAATAAGGGATATATGAGTTTCAAATTCTAGGACTGAGTATGATTTAAGAGGATGTCCCATATGTCACTGAGAGAGACGTTACATAGGTAAGAGACCAGAAACCGGGATGGAAATCTTAAAGGAGAAAGAGAGAAGAAAACAAATGGCGGGGGGGGGGGGGTACTCCCAAGGGATTTTAATACTAATGGGTTATGTCATATTCAGATTTTAGGCTTAGTGGCTTTCTCGTAGCCAACGAGAAAATCCAGAAAACCTCTGACACAAGCGCATATACACATTTCCTCCTCTAGGACCTCTCCTTACATGTTCAATGACTGTTACTGAGAAATATTTTAAATTTGCTTCACTACAGAGAAGGAAATGGCTAGCTACGGGGGTATTCAATTTGTTACTTTTATTTGTCAGATGTTCCCGTACCCTACACTTCAGTTCTCTAATTGTGCGGCCAACATATTGTTGGCCACATTTTTCGCAGGTTATTAGATGTAACACTGAGGCAGTAGAGCAGTTGGAATACTCTTTAATCAGAAAAGATTTGCCATTGCTTTTGGAAACAATATTATTCCTTTTTTTCACATAATGGCAAGTTTTGCAGACGTTGTGTTCGCACGGAAACGTGCCCCTGACAAGCAATCGCACTGGGATGTTTTTAACCACTTGGTGTATGTGGCAACTGGTAGCATGAAGTACTGTTACCTGCACTTGCTTTCCTATAGGATATTGTATCTATATTGTGTATTTCTGGATTTCCTAACAATGTAATGTCTAGAAAATCTACTTTCTGTTCTGTTATTTGAATACTAAGAGATACATTAAAATCAATGTTCTCCAATGTGCAATGGAAAATTGTCAAGTTCCAATTTAGTACCTTGCCATACAAATAACAGGTTATCAATATATTGCCCATACCAGGCGATGCAGTGATGGGCTGCATTTGCAGGTCCATAGATGAAATTATCCTCTAATGCTACCATGTACAAATTGGGATATGATGGCACAAAATCCGCTCCCATCGCTGTGCCTCGAGACTGGATAAAGAATTTGTTATTGAGTAGTCACTGTATCTTATTAAGATATTGTATAAGGTCTCCAAGCCCTTAGAATGGGGTATTGATGAATACAGTGAAATCATGTCCATGGAGATCCATTTATAATTATGTTCCAGTTTTCCTCCGTCTGGATCACCCTGTTAAAGTACCTGCAATTTTGACGATTGGCTAGAGCACCCTTTGAAAAGTTCACAGTGGTAAGACAACACTCCTTACTTTAATTTGCCAGCTGCAGGAGCCCGGGATTCTTTCTCCACTGTGGGAATTTTTTGTGTAACTAAACATATAACCCAAATGGATCTGCGAGGGAAACCCAGAACAAATCAAAATTTTAGGGAAACCTTTCAAATCCATGACACAGATGGGTTTATTTACCTACAAATCAGACACTTTATCTCAGCCTTCCTTAGCAGATTGACATTTTATGAAAATTGGGCTAGACTTCACTGAGCTGAACTTCGTAGGTGTGAACTTTACATTCGACAAAAGCTATTTCATGTTACTTTACTTACCTCCCAAATATTGACCCGTAATCTAAATTCCCTTTTATGGTCAGTGTAAAAAATGAAAAGTGAAACAAAGTACTTAAATGTGCAGCAAACACTAGTGCAACTCCCCCAGAAGGGCACAAAATACAGTATAACAAAAAAGTTGAAAGTGTTGCGCAAAAAATGATTAACTAAAATATATTAAGTGAAAACAAAAACACTTATCTAAAAGAATTGCTCTCGAATGAGATATATCAGAAAAAAACTTTTTCTTGAGTGAGATACATAAAAAGACAAGAACAAAATAGGCACAATGTGTCTAAGAAATTCACTCACACAATATAGAGCCCCATATAACCGGCTCTGAGTGTGAGAGACAACTGGACCTATAGTCCTATAATTCCCAGGTGTGATCTTGAGACAATCTTCCAGCTCGTTCGTCACAGGGATAATTGTTTTCAAAAATGCAGATTAAAGGAACAGAATATAGTGAAGTATATCAAACAAATACAAATGTATTGGCCCCCTAACATACTGTGGCTTACATCAAAGATAAAATCAAACAGCATAGTAAAATTGCCTATCGCCAGTCCTTCCGTTCAATTCGGTGTGAGTAAAAGAAACTGTGGTGTATGATATCCATCAGACAGCCATGATGGAAGTGAGAACGCTGACTGTCTTGAAGACATAACTGTCTTGAAGAAGCCAGATTGGGCGAAATGCGTCGCAGTTGTAGTGACGTCCACCGAGAGACTTTTGAGAATCCGGAAGCTGATCCAGCATTCTCACTTCCATCGTGGCTGTCTGACGGATATCATAGAATAATCTAAAAAAAAAATATTTTTTTTATTTATTCTTCTCTTTTTATTTGTTGATCATTGTTTTTGATTTCTTTTTTCTTTTCATGTGTCATATTTATATGATGGATGGATTCTCTGTAAAATTTTTATTTTTTTATATAAATTTAATTTCAACATTCGGACAGCCATCCGTAAATAAAAAAAACTGTACACCGATTAGCCATAACATTAGGACCACTGACAGGTAGTAAGTCAGCAGAGGCAGTGTGATGCTTTGGGCAATGTTCTGCTAAGAAACATTTGGTCCTGCCATTCATGTGGATATTACTTTGACATGTATCACCTACCTAACCATTGTTGCAGACCATATACATCCTATCATGTAAATGTAACTTCCTGCTGGCAATGGCCTCTTTATGCAAGATGCCCTGCTGAAAAGCAAACATGGTTCCGGAATGGTTTGAGGAACACAATACCAAAGTTCAAAATGGCCTCCAAATTCTCCAGCCCCACCTCTCACCACTATCTACTGCTAATATCTTACTGCCAGATACCACAGCACACCTTCAGAGGTCTTGTAGAGTTTATGCCTTAATGAGTCAGGGCTGTTTTGGTGGCAAAAGGAACCTACATAATATTAGGCAGGTGGTCATAATGTTATGGTTGATCTGTGTATGTTCTTATAAAATATCACAAAAAATGTTGTTGTTTTTTTCAAATAGCATGGATGAATACTTATATAAGATCAATATAAATGATTACATCTAGGAAAATGCAAAGCAGATTGATTTTCTATGTTTGGGGTTACTGAAGAGAAGAGAAAATAAATGAAATTCCAATTACAAATTTATCATGCAACCAAAGATACCTGCTTAATATTTATACGGAAATATGGTCAACGTATTTACAAAATCATTGGAACAAAATGTATCATGCAAAACATACATTGACAAAATGTTACATGATGAAAAAAAGAACTTCATGTAACATAATTGAACAAACAAAAGATAAATAGACACCACATTATTATTTCATTTTAAAAACTCTTTTTACTGAATTTCTGGGAAAGCTATCCGATACTGATTTACAAAGTTTCATTCTTACGGTGTAATAGTATGCTTAATTATTATTATCATGGGGTAGTAGAGGCATTGCATAAGAAATTTACAGATACCAGCCAAAAAGATGCTGAAATGATTTTAATTAATAAACGTTTAGTGTAGAAGCCCTAAAATAATTGCACACAATATAAGTTATGGTGGGTTAAAGGTGGCGGGCAAACCCCTCCCCTTAAAATTCAGGGGATAGCAAAAACATTATGAAACACAAATCTACAGATACCAACAAAGCCAGAAGACTTCTGTCTGGTCCAAACACCAGATCTCCTGGCTGGGGAGGAAATACTCTGTTCAAATGAATAACATACCCAAAATAATCAAATTATTGTGTGCTATAGGCAAAAAGGTCATTGTTAACCTTATTTGCATATGCCTACCCAGAATCCCTTGCAGTGGTGGTAGTACTGCAAGTTTAGGATTTCTGTGGGAAAATCAAGCCCTCTGGCTTGTCTGGTGTGTGTGTGTGTGTGTGTGTAAATGTGTGTTTAATAATGCCTCTAATGCCTAATTTTTGCTTTAATAATACTACCCGTTGATTTTAAGTGGAAGGATTTTCCCATCACCTTTACCCCACCATAACGTAGCTTGTGTGTAATTGTTTTATGACTTCAAGACTATAGGTTTACACATTAAAAAAAAAATGTCATTGACTATTCTCCTACGTGATATGTAAATTCATATGCATCAGCAGCAGGAAATAAATGAAAGAGCTCATTCTTTTACATTTACGTTCATTATTCATCAATATGATTAAAGGAAACAATAGCCAATTGTGTATATAATGTTCTTGAGACAATAACCGACTTTTAGTAAGATGCAAACTATCATCATGTATTGCTGTCCATACAACACCTGAATAGACATGTTTCTTTTTACTATAATTCAAAACACATTGAATTCTAGCAGAAATAACACAAATATACCATGTTAAGTCCATCTGGTTATCTAGTTCCTAGAATGATGCTCCAATAGAATTCCTTTTGGCAGATTGCTTCATGCAAATCACCCCCATGGTCTGGCAAATTTACATTCTCAATAACTTGGCATGCATCTAAATGATTTTAACCCATCAACGTGTGACTGAAATTGTTTTCCTATAGGGGATTTAGTATTCTTCTGTCACACTGCACTGAGATGGTATCGTATGTAAAGGCACAGCTTGTGAAACCCACATCATACTTATTGTATATGTAATTAATAGTTAACACCCCTGTTGTTACAGTTTACATGGAAAAAATACAATTCCTGTAGCTGTGGAAGGGAAGAAGTTAGTATTTACAGTATAAGAGGAACAGATACATTGTCTGATTATACATAGAAAATTGCCCATTAAACCAATTGTCAGTACTAGATTGTGTATCTCTTAGCATACAAATTCTCCACAGAAGGGACTCTCTGAACTGAAAAATGCCTCCCTTTTCCACCACTTGTTTTAAATTTTCCTCTGTGTAAAGTACAGGCAAACTTCCTTTTTATTTTCTATATTTCATCGAATTCAGTGCTACAGTATAGGAGGGGAAAAAGTAAATTGGGAGTATAAAGACCTATTATCTTGGCCCTTTCCATGTTTTTTTAGCAGCAGAGCAATTTATATTTAAAAGGGGTCCTATTGATTATTAAGCAAAAAAGTGATCATTGTCAACTGAATTTGCATATGCCTATCCAGAATCACTTGCAGTGGTGGTAGCATGATTCTGAGGGAAAAGACGGCCTTCTGGCTTGTTTGGTATGTGTAGATGTTTGTTTAACATTGCCTCTGCTACCCACTGAATTTCAGGTGGAGGGGTTTTACCATCACTTTTACTCCACCATTGCTTAAATGGTTTGTTCTTTATGTAATCATTTTAAATTGACCATTGGGGACACCAATATGAAAATTAGGTGGGTGGCAAGAGGTGACATGGAGAATTGTTTTATCAACCATAGGTTTACAGGAGCTATGCTATCATCTTCTCCAGGGAAGGATCAAGAAAAATAACCCTAGTCTTATTAAACTCATAGGGGAATTTCTGGTTCAATGTGTTATTAACACACAATCCAAAGCAGATTCTGCACTCCCAACTTACACAAAATAATGAAGTCATCTATGTACCTACATACATTCAGATGTTATGTCTGAATGTGTCTTCAGTTGCAAAGATGAGAAACACCTCCCACCAGCCCAGTAAAAGGTTGGCATCTGAGCAGGCAAACTTAGCTGTTTGAGGGCTCTTTCTACTTGCAAATATACCAAACAAAAAATTATTAAAATAATTATGGTTGAGTAGATAGCGAATGGTATTACGTCAATTTCGAATTCCAAAAACTCACAATGTGTTCAATTGCTTGTAAACCATGTGTGTGTGTGGGGGGGTTTTGTGCAGGAATACAACGATGACACATTGACCATTAGCCATGCAAACAATGTATGTCATTCCAATGTACATATTTTCCATAGCAAATGTTTAGTGCCCTTGAGGTAGCTTGCCAGCAGGGCTGTAAATACCAGGGCTGTAAGTAATGATCCACCAAAAGGGAAAGGTTCTCAATTCTGTGGTGGCTCACTGAGTAGCTTGTACACCTTGGGAAAGTGATACAAAAAAGTCAGTGCTACGGGAATAAGAATATCAGAAATTATAGCTGCCATAGCTGCCAAGCTGCCTAAAAGCCTTAGCAACAGAGTCTAAAGGATTGTATACAGTCACAGTCCTGTTCAAGTTTTTAATCACAATGGATGTATCTTTATATAAATTTGAGCAGTTTTCCTTTTTAGGCAGGTTATCAAGATGTCAGATCTGCAGGCACGGAGATGCGGACGTAACGCACGCACATGTGCGTTCGAGAGGTGGAGCCTACTGAATTGGCGTGGATGGACGAAACTAAAAGAGGAGAGAAAATGGGGAACTCAAGATGATCCACTGAGAGGAGCGGATCTTTGCGGATTACATACCTGGAGCAACCCGCAGAAGGGCGAGAAGTCCGGTGGATAAAGTCTCAGAACAGAGGGGAGAGTTGGCTGAGGAGTAGCATAGTCGCTGAACGCCAGGCAGCACCACAGGCCAAATGAGACACTCCCAATCCTCAAGATAAGTATCAAATTATTTTTTATATTCATCAAAGGGTTTCGAGCTAAGGACCTGTTTGTTAAAAAGTTGTCTCCCTCTCCTCCCTCATACGGGCATGATTATGCAATCTTACAACTAAAACTCCCATTAAAAATCCTTAAGGGGACAGGAACTAAGTTAAACAAAGAGAAGAGAAAAAAAAAAGGGGTATTAGCTCTAATTGGTAAACCTGCGCAAAAACATAAAAGTAACTAGCCTAGCCCCCTATTAATAAGGCCCAATATTAAAGTCCATTCCCACTTTTTCTTACCCTTAAGAGGAAATAAAGAGAAAGGGAAAGAAAAGTGGGAAAGGAGAGAGAAAAGGAGGGAAGAGAAAAGAGAAAAAGGGGGAAAAAAAGAGAAAAAAGCCAATTGGCTATAATGGCCTCCAAAAAACAAATGGCCAAACACCAAGACAAACACACTCTGAGAAAAGATTAAAAAAAATGCTAAAGGACAATCTAACTCTGATAAAGGAGTATCATTATTCTTCTCCCCAGTACCAAAAGAAGACAGGGGGATTGATGATTCAATGGAGGGACTTTCACAAATAGAGGGTTCTTCAAGTGTGGAAAGCTCGGAAGGCCCGAACATAACCCCTGACTTCCTTAAAAAATGTCTTGACAAACACCTTGAAGCTATCATGACCCAACTTAACTCCAACATGTCTGAAATAAAAACACAAATAGGAGGGCTATCTAACAAGATGAGTATTATTGTCGAGAAAGTCAAAACACTTGAAACTCAGGACCAATTAATAATAGAACAGAGAATATTATGCTTAAAAAAAAAAATAGAAACAATGGAATGCAAATTAGGAGATCTAGAGGATCGTTCAAAACGAAATAACCTTAGAATAAGGAATATCCCCGAGTCTGTAAGCCAAGATAAACTAAAGGACTTCCTAGAAGAATTGTGGAAGTCTTGGGATATTGATACAACAGTATATAATACAACTTTAGAAAGATGGCACAGAGTCTTTAAAGCAAAAACTAACATGGACAATTACCCCAGAGATGTTCTAGTTAATTTTCAATCCTTTCAATTTAAAGAAACTCTCCTTAAGGCAAGCAGAAGTACTAGACTCAAAGAATCCAAATTCAAAGACATTTTTTTTACTACAGGACCTCTCTTTCTCTACACGGACCCACAGGAAGAAGTTCAGCCCCATTACATCAGTTCTAAGGAAACATAATATCAGATTTGGCTGGACTTTTCCAACTGCAATCAGAATAATAAAAGAGGGACAAGTTGAGATCCTGAGCTCAGTAGAGCAAGCTGAGAATTGGATAAGAATTATGAATCTAGTTGAAACAGGGAGCAGTGATATATATATTTTTTATTATTATTATTATTTTATTATTTTTCTTCTTCTCTCTTTCTTCTTCCGTTTGCCTCATGACACAGTAATGCACATCAGCACGGATTTCGTATTAGGACACTTAGCACGTTCACAAGTCTATACATATACACACTTTTTTTTTTCCCTCCTTCTTTTCGCCACATCGCACGGCTATGCACATCAACACTAATCTCGTATTAGGACACTTAACACGTTCACAGTATATATATACACACTTTTTTTTTGTCTCTCTCTCTCTCTTTCCCCCTCTATTATCCACCCCTCCACAACTATTCTGCAATGCACATCCTATCACCAACACCAACTAGTTAGACGTCTAGACTCTTTCACTCTTTTCCCTCATCACTACACACACGGTCAATGCACACTAAGTACAGGTCGTATTCTAAACACCTTTATAATCTTTTTTTTTTTTTCCCTCCTCCTTTTGTCCACTACTTGCACGGCAATGCACACTAAGTATAGTTCGGGAATATAACACCTAAAGGATCACTCCTTTCTTTTTTTTGTTCCTTTTTGTTGGAAAATACTTAGGCAAGGAATAATATGATAAAATCTTTGGGACTGTGCTGCCCTCTCTACCTTTCCCCTCCTTTCCCCTCCCCCCCTGCCCCCCAGCGGGGGAGGAGATCATTATAAGATAATTTTTTTTCGCCATCCCGCCGGAGCTATGAGAGGTTCTACCATAAGCTTATTAAGCTTAGAAGGTGCCAAGTTCAGCACCAATGTCACTGAGACCACAAAGGAAGGTCTCTTGTGTTTTATGTTGTTATTGTGATACGGTATGTGTATCCGGTAAAATGACCAGTGAGCACCCAGGACAAATAAAAAAGTCTCAAAAAGAATATGGTTAGATTCGCGTCACTAAACACCCAAGGGCTCAATGCTCCCCAAAAAATGTCAAGAATTTTTCCATAAATAAAGAATTCACGTGGCAATGATCCAGGAAACTCATTGGAGGAACCAAGACAAACGTAGATGGAGTAGTAAACAATACCATACTGTGATTCACGCTTCAAGAGAACATGAAATATCAAGACCTAGATAAAGAAGAAAGATACATGATCCTAGTATGCTTAATCAACAACCTTAGGTAGGTAAACGTTTATTAAGGTATACCAAACAAATACACAATAGATCTTTTGAATCAAATATTAGAGAAGGCTGAAAAAGTCAGCACAGTCGAAGTCATATTGGCTGGCGACTTTAACTGTGTCATCGATGCCGTAATGGACAGATACAATAAAGCTAAGGGAGAGGCAACTGACAAAAGAGGGGTGAAGCTAGCTAAGGCACTAGATTTAATAACAAGAAAGTATGGTCTATTTGACATATGGAGGGTGAACAACCCATCAGAAAGAGATTATACTTTCTTTTCATGGCCTCACTCTACATACTCAAGAATAGATCTGATCTACGGAGGCTCCCAGCTACTACACAGGGTTAATAAAGTAACAATCAAACCCTGCATATGGTCCGACCATGACGCAGTGATTTTGGACCTCAAAGAAGACCTGAAAATCTACATAAGATCAACGTGGAGATGTTATTATTTTCTCCTTCAGAATAAGGAAGATTGCAAATATTTGCAAGAAATGTCTCAACGATTCTTCGAGAAAAATGCAAAAGATGGGATGGATCCTACGATTATTTGGTGTACCTATAAAGCAATAATGAGGGGGTACTGCATCAAACAAAAAGCTACGGCGAAAAAGAAAGCCGGCGCAACCCTGGCAAAATTGTACATTGATTACTATAATCTAATTAAGAAATCCAAAAGACAGCACAGAGCAGATATGCTAAAAGAAATTCAAAGAATACAAGATGCCATTAAGGTTAGAACTACGGAGAGAATCAATAAAAACCTGTAATCTTTGAAAGCCAAATTTTATTCCACGAAAGATAGAGAAGATAAGATGCTGACAAACAAACTTAAAAAAAACAGATCAGCGAATAGAGTAGATAAAATAATTAAAGAAGATAAGATCTATAAATCCCCTACAGAAATAGGAGAGGCTTTTAATGCCTTTTTTAAAGAACGGTATAATCTGCCAGAAAGCCACAAAGAAGAAGAGATTAAAAAATATATTGCCAAAAGCAATATCCCAAAGATCTCAACAAAGGAAAGAGACTCAATAAATCAGGATATAACGGAAGAGGAATTAGTAAAATCAATAATGAACCTAGTGAAGAACAAAACACCAGGCCCAGACGGATTCACAAACAGGTTCTATAAAACAATGTCATCTAGCTTTGTAAATTATTTAACAAACACATTTAATCAAGCAGCCAAGAAAGGTTCATTCCACCAGAAATGCTATGTGCAAATATCTTACCAATCCCAAAACCAGGAAAAGATCCAACTGAGATAAAGAATTATAGACCTATTTCTCTAATCAACGTTGATGTGAAACTATTTGCCTCCATCTTGGTAGAAAGACTGAAACCCATTTTAAACAATATAATCCATCAAGACCAAATAGGATTCGTACCAGGTCGTCTAGCAAGTAACAATATCCGAAGATTGATTGATACTTTGGATTTAGCAGCACAAAAAAAGATCCCCCTGCTGGCCCTGTCACTAGATCCCAAGAAGGCATTTGACAGGGTCAGATGGGGGTTTATGAACCAGTCGCTAAATGCTTTCGGCTTATCCGGATGGATCCAAACGGCCATCGTGTCTCTTTACAAACTTCCCTCAGCTAGAACAGTTGGCCCAGGTATTTTTTCAGATTGGTTTCCACTTTCTAATGGCACACGACAAGGGTGTCCGTTATCACCTATACTTTATATCATTACGGCAGAAATTCTAGCAATTAAAATAAGAGAAAATAAACGTATAGCATTCTTCCCACTAGCAGGAGATACATTAAAGGTATATGCAGATGATTTTCTAATTACCGTTTCAAACCCCGCGGTGTCTGTGGATAATATCCTAGAAGAGATTGAAAACTATAGCCACTTTTCAAATTACAAGTTAAACTTAACAAAAACTACAGTTCAGTTTAATAATATTGATGGAGTTGTTAGGAAACAGATTCAAGGTGAATACAGGTTTAATAATCCTAACGTTTTTCAATACTTAGGCATTAAAATAATAAAAAACATAGAGAGGATGGCAGAGGTTAACTTTATATCTCTCCTAAAACAGACAAACAGTGACCTTAAAAAGTGGTGAACTGCGGAGATCTCATGGTGGGGAAGGGTGAATACCCTAATAGCGTATGTTCTGCCAAAGTGGACCTACCTCTTTCGCATGATCCCCCTCAGATTTTCCAAAAGCTGGATTCAGATGGTACAATCGTCTTTTGCAAATTTTGTTTGGAATGGGAAAAACCTAGAATAAGGAGGCAAACCATCTCCAACAAAATAAAAAAAGGAGGGATGGGTTTTCCACAAATACAAGACTATTATGAGGCAAGCATAGTGATGCACATTGCACAAATCCAAGTAGAAAGCAATACTAACGAAGGCTGGTACAAGATAGAAGCGGACCAATGTGGGCTAAAAAATTTAAGCCGCGTTATTTGGTGCTCAAGGAAAGGATACTAGAAGAACAACATAATCCTAAAACAAATTTTACCAATCTGGGAGAGAATCAAAACAAGGTTAGACCTACCTAACAAACTAATGGATTTCCTGCCTATAGAAGTAATTGAAGGGGAAATAGAAGACCTATCTCTAAGAAGTTGGAAGGACAGCGATATTATACAAATTAATGATTTAATACAAGAAGGAAAAATACTATACTTTGTAAATTTACAACAAATAAATTTCAATTACAAGCGAAAGAAATGTTTAAGTATCTAAGAGTCAAAAACCTCTTAGCAAATAAAAGTATCCTGGAAAAAGGGGATATACACTATCAGCTAGAACAGATTTTTAATAAAAACACCAAAAGAAAATCTTGGCGAAATGTAGAAATCTGATTGAGTTAACTAAAGAAACAGATATCCCAGCGGCAAAGAACACCTGGGAAAAAGAACTAGAAATATAAATTCCTATTACGGACTGGCATCACATCATGAATAAAGTAAGGAAAAAAACCCATAGCCTCCCTGACAGAGACCCAATTCAAGATCATTAATAGATGGTATATGACCCCATCCAAGATACAAAAAACATTCCCTTTGAGTGACGATTTATGTTGGAGGTGTAGACTAAACAAAGGAACGTACCTCCACATGTGGTGGCACTGTATAAAATTGGATAACTTTTGGGATAAGATTATTAATTTAATAGAAAAAGTAGCCAGCATTAAAATACCAAAAGACTGCAAGTCATACTATTACACTTAAACTGGCCTAACATGGATAATAATCTACTCTAACAATACACTGCCTACTAGCCGCTAAAATTACTCTTGCAAGATACTGGAAGACTGATTTAATACCCTCTATGGGAATAATTAGGAACCAAATAATTTTCCAGCTCAACATGGAAAAAGGTTTAAAAAAAGCCAACAATCTGAAAGAAGACCTTAACAATTGGGATGAGTGGATTAGAGAAATAGTCTTTTATAACCCTATAATAGATAGCAGGGTGTTAAGCAGAGAACAACTGAGATAAGAAAAGAAAAGAGAAAAAAGCCAAATGTTTTGGGTGATATCGATAACAATACAAACTATAAACAATCTAGCAGAGGGAATTCCTGGATGCTCACTGGTCACTGGTCTTGGGACCCATTGGTGCGGGGTCCCAACAACTTAGGGGTGTAAGTTCTGCCCTTGGGCAGATACCACTACATAGCTGTTATTTTTATATATTTTTTTTCGTAATAAAATTATTGATAATAAGAATTAGAAATAATAAGCCAAAGCCAAATGATGATACGAAATTGTTGAAGATATGAGCATAAAAGTAATGCTATCACCGCAAAGACTATAATCTGATGGCTTTAAAAAAAAGATGTCAGATCTGCTGTTGAGAGAAAATCTGTAAGAATTGTTCCACCACTTTTTGAAAGGTATGATCTCAACAATAACAGATTTTTTTTTTTATAAGGGTGTTCCAACTCTGAGATCCAGTTCACTAGCTTTCATACCCCTTAGTTTGAAATCAATAAGATTTTTAACCCTGCAAAGATCCCAAAAATCAAGATCTATCCTCTGTAGATTCCCTCTCACTTCTGCTGGGTTCATAGAGAAAGAGAGATTTATTTAGGGTACAAACAAACATATTCACACCACAGATTATAGAATAAATTTCAAAGTGACAGGAGAGGGTAAAACTCAAAACTTTAGAGAGTCAAATATGTGGAAGATTAGTTAATTGGTGGGTTTCTACATTTTGTTCAAAATGCTGGTTCAGAATCATGCACTCCATTACCTTATTTATATATAACCAAACTTTATAACTTCATAAGATTAACGTTTAAAAGTTCATAAAGCACAATACTCCAAAAACGGGGCGCACATACATGTAGGAAAAAGATAGTTCCGCCCTTGGGCAGATACCACTACATAGCTGTTATTTTTGTTGGTTTTTTTTGGTAATAAAATTATTGATAATAAGAATTAGAAATAATAAGACAAAGCCAAAGGATGATACGAAATTGTTGAAGATATGAGCGTAAAAGTAATGCTATCACCGCAAAGACGATAATCTGATGGCTTTAAAAAAAAAAAAGAAAAAAAAAAAGATGTCAGATCTGCTGTTGAGAGAAAATCTGTAAGAATTGTTTCACCACTTTTTGAAAGGTATGATCTCAACAATCACAGATTTTTAAAAATCAAGATCTATCCTCTGTAGATTCCCTCTCACTTCTGCTGGGTTCATAGAGAAAGAGAGATTTATTTAGGGTACAAACAAACTGTCAGGCACGAGGTATCCTTTCTATCTCATTTAAATGATAACACAGACATACAGGGCTGGTTGAAATCGAGATAGGATAGGACCACAACTGCAGAAAGACAATTTAAAATAATAGTTGTTGATTTAATTGTATAATCTCAGCATAGTAGAAATCTCAAATGCAGAAATAGATTATTTGAAAACTAGTGATAGAATCTTGACTCTAATTAGACAGTAGCAATGGAGGTATTTTAATCCCAGTTGTTTTGGCAGTGAAAGGGTTAATGGAAAGCTTCAGCTGCTTGTTCACTGAAAGTCTGGATTTTAACCCCAGTTGTTTTGGCAGTGAAAGGGTTAATTGAATCACTCAATCTAGCTTCAGCTGCTTGTTCACTGAAAGTCTGGGCAGTGAGCCAAATGCAATAAAAGTTCAGAAGATGGAACACTAAGTTGCAGAGTTGTTACACTGTTCGCTTAACAGGTAGGTGAATGAAAAATGTTACTTGCGGTTAACTCAGCTGGTACAGCTGAATCTGTAGAATGTCCGTATAGATATCCGAGTCAGGGGTTGGAGAAGGGAGGAATATTGAGTAGGCAATCCGAGGTCTGGTAAGGAAATCTGGATCTAAGTTGCTTAAGGTATAATGTTTGTCGGATAGACAAACAGCTGATGTGCTCTTAACAGGATGTTCAGAAATAAATCAGCAATTTGAATGTGGCTCTCTTCCTCTAAATAGCAAGGGGATAGCACGTGACTAAAAAGGGGCTACAATAAACAGAGAGTAAAACAACAGGGAGAATCTGACAGTACCCACTTGATAATGAGCACACCCAGGGTGCTAACTATGAGGTTTATCTGGATTGGTTCTATAGAAGGTACGAATACATCGAGCAGCGTGAATATCAGAAAAGTCCTCCCAAGTGTCATCTTCAAGAGGATAACCTTTCCATCTGATAAGATACTGCAATCTCCTTCTATGGAACCTGGAATCAAGAAGTTTCTCCACTTCATATTCCTCCATTCTTTGGACAATGACAGGGTCAGGGTTGGTATGGACTAATCTTGAGAAAGGGTCAGGTTGATGGAGTTTCAAGAGATAAATATGGAATACAGGATGGAGTTTGATGTGAGGTGGTAGAGAAAGTTTAAATGTTACGTTATTGATTTTTTGTTCGATGGGAAAAGGTCCAATGAAGAGTTGGTCTAATTTTTTACAAGGGCGTGAGGTCCTTATATTCTTCGTGGAGAGTAGAACCAAGTCTCCTGGTGAGAATTCGGGACCCGCTTTTCTTTTGAGGTCATAGAACTTTTTATGGCCTTTGATAGCCTGGTTGAGATTTTCAATCAAATTTCGAAAAACTGATTTCATATCTGAAATTTAAATGGAGACAGCTTGATTGGAACTGTAGAGAGGATCATTGGGAATTGACGTAGGATGGAAGCCGTAATTGGCATAGAAAGGAGACATCTTAGTACTCGTGTGAAAGGAGTTGTTATAGGAGAATTCAGCTAACGGTAGCCATAAAGACCAATCTTCTTGGAGGTGGCTACAGTAGCATCTCAAGTATTGTTCAAGACATTGGCTAACTCTTTCGGTCTATCCATTGGTCTGAGGATGGTAAGAGGATAATAGTTTACAGGAAATTTGAAGAGATTTACATAGTTCTTTCTAGAAGGAAGAGGTGAATTGACTCCCTCTATCTGTTATGTTCTCATTAGGGATTCCATGAAGTCGAAGAATATTAGAGATGAATATAGAAGACAATTGCTTGGATGTAGGAACCTTTTTAAGAGGTATAAAGTGTGACATTTTAGTGAGTCTATCGACAACTACAAGGATGGTAGTATAGGAATCTTTTTTTTTTTTTTTCCTTTTTTTTTCATGCATAATCTTTATTATTTTCTCATGTATATAAAAGGAAAAAAAAACAGACAAATCATGTATCACATACGTTTGAATATACTTAAAACTCGAATGATTATTTCATAATATTTTTTGCCCACATATGGCGAGGCATCAATCCTACTAGCTGGTTCCCCGTCCTCCCTGTCCATTGTATCCTATCGACCCCAAAGGGGAGATAATTCTGTTTTTAATCGGGGAAACTCCTAAGTTTGCGTTTCAGTTTTTCAGGCTCTACATGCCTTTAAAAGGGGAATTCCATTCATACTTCTATCTTTCAACAGCCCATTCTTACTCATCCATCCATCATTCATACCCGGTGTACCGCGGGAGCTCTCGAGGGAGGGGGGGGGGTCGAGGAGCTCTTATTTCCTTGCTAAATTAAGTCTAAATTACTCTCGAAACCACAGGGACAGAACAGACCTATAGAGGGGGATCTTTCTGCTTTTCTAGAAATGCCAACCATTGTGACCAAGTTTCCTGATATTTAGCTCTCTTATTCTCCTGAAGGTAAAAGTACTTTTCAGATTCCACCTGGAATTGTATCTGGGCCTTGATCTCTGACCAGTGCGGGATTTTCCCTTTCCTCCAATACCTCGCCAGGCAGATTTTATAGGCCACCAGAATGTTTATTATTAAAACTTTTCTATTAGGATCTTGGTGGGGCAATTCCAGGTGGAACAGAAAGCTTTGTGGAGTAAGGTTTTTTTCTTTCCTCACTTATTCCTTCTACAATCTCTGATACCTTTTGTCTTATCTGTTCCAAAAGTTCGCAACTCCACCATTTGTGAAGCAGGGAACCCACCGATTTTTGGCAACGCCAGCAGAGGTTATTAGCATTTGGATCAAACTTAGCCATACGAGTCGGGACTAGGTACCACCTGTGCGTTAGTTTATAATATTGTTCTTGTATGGTGATACAGTGTTTTTTCCCCTCTGCTTTCCAGCCAAGAAGGGCCAGTATTCGTCGGTCCTCCACTGAACAGCAGAGGGGAACAGTTTGAGTTTTTAACAGATTTATCTTATAGTTGGAATATGAACCATATAACTCTATTGCTTCTAATAGTGCCGGAATCGATGTTTGAGGATGGGTCAGGGATAGAATAACATCATCGGCATAGAGCGTTATAAGATGTTCCTCTAATCCTACCTGCACTCCTTTAATGTCCTGTGACTTCCTCAGGTACTGGGCAAATGGTTCCATTGTCAAGGCGTACAAAAGCGGTGACAACGGACAGCCCTGTCATTATAAATATAAAAAAATTCGCAAGCCAGGAAAGGACCCACAATTTTTGCCCTAGGTTTTGTATAAAGGGTCATTATTAGTTCATGGAATCTACCGGTTATGCCGAACGATTGAAGGGTTTCTGACATAAACCTCCAGTCCACCCTATCGAATGCTTTTTCAGCATCGAGTGCAACCAGGACTGTAGGGATTTTCTTTTGGTGAGTATATTCCATAATGCTGAAGATCCTTCTGGTGTTTTCACACCCCTGTCTTCCTGGCATAAAGCCAGCCTGATCGGGGTGGATTAAATAGTGGATAACCCCCTTCAGACGATTTGCCAGGATTTTCGAAAAGATCTTCACATCAATATTAATTAATGAAATGGGTCTATAGTTGCCCATCAATCACGGGTCCTTTCCTGGCTTCGGAATCGGGCAGATCGAGGCCTCCAACATCTCCTGAGGGAAATCATTCTCTCGACTAATTGAGTTGTAAAGCCTAACCAGGAGCGGTGAAATCACTGGTTCCAGTATCTGATAGAAAAGTGAGGAAAAGCCATCAGGTCCTGGAGCTTTACATCTTCTCTGTTCCCTTATGATATTAACAACTTCAAGTTTGGTAATTGGATTACTAATAGATGTTAGTTTATCTGATGAGAGATTGGGAAGATCTAAGGATCTCAGAAAATCTCTCAGATCAGGTAAGTTTGTTGATGTTTGGGGTAGGTTATAAAGTGCTCCATAGAATTCTCTAAAGGCTGCTGCAATTTTTTCAGGAGCAAGTATGGTTTTATCTCCTTTAACGATTTTTTTTTTCTTGTATGAGCTGTCTGTGCTTTTAACTTCTTAGTCAGCTCTTTATTGGTTTTATTGTTACTGCAGTACCATCTGCTTTTCAGACGTTGCAGCATTGTTTCAGCCCTCTTTCTTAGCGCCTTTCTAATCTGAACCTGTACTTCATTTATTTCTCCAGTTCTTTGTTCTGTAATATCTAATTTATTTTTTCTCTCCAACCTCGCCAGATCTATATATAGGTCCGCTAGGTCTTTCCCTCTTAGTTTCTTTTGTTTTGCCCCTTCTTTTATTAGATGTCCCCTCATGACGCACTTTAGTGCACACCATAGGGTCTGTTCAGATACTGAGCCATTATCATTCTCTTCAACAAAGGATTCAGCTTGTTCAAGTAGTCTCCTCCTGTTATCATCGGAGGAGACCATCTGATCATTCATTCTACAGTTGTTCCGGGAGCCATATTGTGGGTTCCCCTTAATCTCATGAATCATCTTTATAGCTTCAGAACAGAGAGATGGGGGAATGTAAACTCTATTGTTTTTTAGATATAGTCCATTTTCCATGTTTAAGGAGGTATCAGCTGGAAGGTCCAGTTCTTCAACAGGTAAGAGTTTGATTTTATCAAATAGATGGGAAGTAATTCCTATAAATTTTGATTTCGACGTGTACAGAGAGGTCTGTTGAGAGGGATATGTTTTATTGGGTATCCGAGATAGGGAATCCGCTTTTTTGTTTCTTGATCCCGATCTGTAAACAATTTGGAAGAGAAATCTGTTGAAGAAGAGGTTCCATCTAACTTGTCTAGATGATAACGTTTTATTCTTATGTAGAAATTCGAGGTTTTTATGATCAGAATAGATGGTTATGGGTGTTTCATTACCTTCTAATAAATGTCTCCAGGTTTCAAAAGAAGATTTGATGGCCAAGAGTTCTTTCTCTCCAATGGGATAATTTTGTTCAGCAGAGGTCAACTTCCTGGAGAAGTAGGCGACAGGATGGATAGGATGTTGAGGAGACTCTTGTTGGGAGAGGATTGCGCCTAGAGTCGTATTGGAGGCATCAACCTCAAGAATGTATGGAAGGGAAGGATTTGGCATCCATAATAAAGGAGAGGAAGTGAATCTTGATTTTAAGGTATCAAATGCCAGTTGGGCGTGAGTATTCCATTTAAATGGTATTGTTTTTCTCGTAAGTAAGTTCAATGGTTGTGCAATTTGAGAGAAGTCTTTTATAAACTTCCTATAAAAATTGTCTAACCCCAAAAAGCTTTGAACCTCCTTGATTGTAGTAGGAGTTGGCCAATCGAGAATACATTGGACTTTGGAGTTATCCATCTGGATCTGTTGGGGACTGATAATATAGCCTAAGAAAGATATTTCAGTTACATCGAAAGAACATTTCTCAAGTTTGGCAGAGTTTATGGGTTCGCAATCTATTAAGAACCCATCTTACGTGTTTTCGGTGTTCTTGTAGAGAATCAGAATAAATGAGGATGTCGTCTAAATAGATGATTGCACATATGTCTAACAAATCCCTGAAAATGTAATTTATGAAATGTTGAAATGTTGCTGGAGCATTGCAAAGGCCGAATGGCATAACCAGATATTCGAATAATCCGTATCTTGTCCTGAAGGCGGTTTTCCATTCATGCCCATCTTTTATACGTATTAGGTTATATGCTCCTCGGAGATCTATTTTAGAGTAAATTTTTGCAGAACTTAAACGCTCCATGAGTTCTGGTATAAGTGGAAGAGGATACCTGTTCTTTATTGTTCTTTTGTTTAATTCACGGTAATCGATTATAGGTCTTAAGGTCTTGTCTTTGTTTCGTACAAAGAAAATACCAGATGCAGCAGGGGAGGTGGAAGGTCTAATAAAACCTTTTTTTAAGTTTTCTTCGAGGTAATCCTTTAGAGTTTTCAGTTCTTTATCAGAGAGAGGGTATATGTGACCAAAAGGTATGGAGACGCCTGGATGTAAATCAATAGGACAATCATATAGTCTGTGGGGTGGTAGAGTTGATGCTTTTTGTTCACTAAAAACGTCCTGGAAATCAGAATAACATGATGGAATTGTTTTGTCTTCCATTATTTGTAGAAGAGGAACATGTTGAAAACAGGTATCTATGCAGAAAGGTGAATTAAATTGGAGGTGAATAGGTGACCATTGAATAGAAGTGTTATGGATTTGTAACCAATCCATCCCTAGGATGACTGAAAACAGGAGATTTGACAATATTGAAAGATTTAAATTCTGTATGGTTTGGAGAGATGGTCATTTTGAGAGGCATAGTCTCCTTTGTTACAGGACCAGAGGAAATTAATGAGCCATCTACCACTCTAAGTGAAATGAAGGAGTTCTTGTCAAGTGATGGAATTTTATGTCTTTCAACAAGTGTAGAATCAATTTAGCTTCCTGCAGCCCCGGAGTCAATAATTGCTTCTGTCCAGATTCTTTCTTTATCCCACTGTAGAAGTAGAGAGATAATAATATGAGTGGAAGGAGAATTGTGAACATTTGGTAAAATAGTGGATAAAGATTTCTTCTTACCGGATTTATAATGATTGAGAAGTGGGCATGCATCGAGGAGATGGTCATTAGAAGCACAGTACATGCATAACTGGAGAGTTTTCCTTCTTATTTTCTCCTCTTGAGTTAAAGGACTTCTAAGGACTCCTATCTCCATGGGTTCTGGGGGATTGCTTTTTTCCAGCGGTTTGGAAAATGTTGTTTTTTTCCCAAGTAGTAGTGTAAGGAGATCTTTCAGCCTTTCTTTCTCTTAATCTCCGTTCAATGGAGATGGAGAGTTGAATCAGAGCATCTAGTGTCAAAGGCAATTCTGTCCTGGATAATTCGTCTTTCAGATTATCAGATAACCCAAGGCAAAACTGGTTACGTAGAGTGATATTGTTCCATTGTGTATCAGTGGCCCATCTTTTAAATTTGGATAAGTAATCTTCTACAGGCTTTTTCCCTTGGTTTAATGCTCTTATTGCAATATCTGACGAAATTTGTTTGTTAGGGTCTTCATATAACCGGGACATCTCCTTGAAAAATTCTTCTAGTGAATCTAGAATTGGATCATCATTCTCAAGGAAGGTGTGGGCCCAAGCCATTGGTTCCCCTCTTAAATAAGACATTGCTGTGCAAACCTTAATAGGGTCAGTAGGGTAAGACCTAGGTCTCAATGTAAATAATAAGGTACATGAGTTCAGAAATTCTCTATACTTGGAACGGTCTCCAGATAATTTTTCTGGGGGGAGAGACAGTGGGTTCAGAAATCTCTCTATGACTTGCCAATGGAGAAGAGGAAGTTATTGGAAGGGTTTGTAAATCCGTAACATAAGTAATGAGGCGTTCATTAGCAGTACGTACGTCTTGCATGCCTTGCGTCAATAGTTCCACCCTTTGATTTAGTGAAATTATTTGAGCAGCCATTTCTGCTGGCACAAGGTATCCTTTCTATCTCATTTAAATGATAACACAGAAAAACATTGAAATCAGACATACAGGACTGGTTGAAATCGAGATAGGATAGGAACACAACTGCAGAAAGACAATTTAAAATAATAGTTGTTTAATTGTATAATCTCAGCATAGTAGAAATCTCAATTGCAGAAATAGATTATGTGAAAACTAGTAATAGAATCTTGACTCTAATTAGACAGTAGCAATGGAGGTATTTTAACCCCAGTTGTTTTGGCAGTGAAAGGGTTAATTGAATCACTCAATCTAGCTTCAGCTGCTTGTTTACTGAAAGTCTGGGCAGCGAGCCAAATGCTATAAAAGTTAAGAAGATGGAACACTAAGTTGCAGAGTTGTTACACTGTTCGCTTAACAGGTAGGTGAATGAAAAATGTTACTTGCGGTTAACTCAGCTGGTACAGCTGAATCTGTAGAATGTCCGTATAGATATCCGAGTTGGGGGTTGGAGAAGGGAGGAATATTGAGTAGGCAATCCGAGGTCTGGTCAGGAAATCTGGATCTAAGTTGCTTAAGGTATAATGTTTGTCGGATAGACAAACAGCTGATGTGCTCTTCACAGGATGTTCAGAAATAAATCAGCAATTTGAATGTGGCTCTCTTCCTCTAAATAGCAAGGGGATAGCACGTGACTAAAAAAGGGGGAGGAGCTACAATAAACAGAGAGTAAAACAACAGGGAGAATCTGACACAAACTTATTCACACCACAGATTATAGAATAAATTTCAAAGTGACAGGAGAGGGTAAAACTCAAAACTTTAGAGAGTCAAATATGTGGAAGATTAGTTAATTTGTGGGTTTCTACATTTTGTTCAAAATGCTGGTTCAGAATCATGCACTCCATTACCTTATTTATACATAACCAAACTTTATAACTTCATAAGATTAACGTTTAAAAGTTCATAAAGCACAATACTCCAAAAACGGGGCACACGTACATGTAGGAAAAAGATAAAAAAGAATACAATAGTGCAACACTGTATGTACAGGAATCAGTGTATGGTGGGTAATTACTTACTTTAGATTTTTTTGATAGGTGCTGAACCCTAAATGAATATCTGCTTGGGATGAACTGAACTGTTAATATTTAAAAAATTATAAACCATGTGGTTTACTATCTACATTTTTTACTTGGTGGAATACACTTTCTTAAATTGTTACTATATATGTGTTGGTCTTTGTATTTCATGTGTGTCTTAGCAGCAGGTGGGGATATGCCACATAACACCTGAATTTATGTTGTTCTGCTTTTATTAAATATTCTACTAAATACTTTATTAAAGCTTTATGCCCTTATTTTTAACTACTTTTTTGACTTTTTTTAAAAAATGTTTTAATTTTTTCTTGCACTCAGACTCTTCCTCATGCCTTTAGTTCGGATATTTTGTAGAGAAAATATCTTCGTGTGCTTACAGGTCATCCTCGTGCTTTTTACCACTTATATTCTTTACCCTACCTGCCCGCCTACCCCATTTTTATTATGGAGGCAAGGCAAGGAGATCTTTAAATTACTATTCATGTTTATATTTACATTAAGGGAATACAAAATAAATAACCAAAATAAAACTAATGAACTTTGTTCGTTCTAGTTGTCCTATACATACAATGGATTTGAGGATCTATTCACATCATCTGTCTGGGTCTGACGCACTAACTGCTTCTGGGGGGGGGGGGGGTTTGAGGACCCGGGTCCTCACTCACCCCACCGGAATTTTAGGTTTTTATCTAATTCAGTACTTATCTAGCTCGACCCCTTCCAATTTCATAATCCATTTTTCCCAGTGAGTAACATCCTCTCTTCTTCCTTTTATCTGCTGGGAAATGTCCCTCTCCCTTTTGCATTGATATATGAGTTGATTTTTGACCTCACCCCATGTGATTATGGAGGATGACTTCCATTTTCTAGCTATCAAAAGTTTGGTTGCCACTAGTAGATGCGTAATGAAACATGGCATTTTTATCTTGGGAGTATTTATATGTAACAGGGCCTGTGCTGGTGCTAACCTCCATCTTCCCCCATACAGCCCTTCTTATATTTTAGATATTTTCCTCCATTATCCCTGTATAAGGGGGCATTGCCACCAGATGTGTAGCAAGCTTCCCTTATCTGATCCGCACCTCCAGCATAGCTCTATATTTTAAGATTCTACTTGGTGTCAGGTACCATCTATTCATTATCTTATATTGCACTTCATTTAAGTTCAGACAATGAACCGACTTGTATATACTGGTTAACGCTTTATTCCAATCTTTTGTCTCTATCTTTATGGATAAGTCAGTCTCCCATTTTTTTATAGCTGTTGGAGGAGGTCTCGGAAGGACTTCTCTCACTATTTCAATTGCAGTCATTAATATTTTCTGTCGATGTGTTTTCTGCAGGCTGTCTATAACTAGCCCTATTGCCTTAGATGTTGGTTCCTCTATTATCATTTTATCAACTAAACTTTTTACCCTTAGATATTTAAAGCAATCCTTGGCTGGAATTCCATAGTCTTCCCTTAACTTCGAAAATGCCTTCATCTTTGCATTTTCTCTCAGGTCCTCCACCTGTTTTATTCCCCTCCTCATCCATCCTGTCAGGTCTAAATTATTGGTATTGTCCTCAATTATCGTCAGTGGTAAGGGAGGCAAAATTTTGTCTTGTAGGCCCATTTTCTTTTTTACTATTTGCCAGTTATCTACAATGTCCTTTAATGGAGAACTTTTTACATTCCCCCTAATACTCCCCGATCGCTCCCCTTTTATCCAAAAGAGTGACGCTAGGTTTTTTAACCCTTTCCAGTTACCTGCCTCCAGTTTATACCATTCTTGTTGTACCGAATTTGGTTTCATTGTCACTAGGGCTTGGGCCAGAGTTGCTGCTATTGTGTGTATTCTAATGCTAGGAATTCCCAATCCTCCCTCACTCCTCTTCCCATACAATGTTTGCATTCTTATCCTAGGTTTTTTATCTGCCCAAATAAATTTATTTAGCATTGATTGGATCAGGTCTACCCATAGCTTAGGTACTGCATATGGAATCATCCTCAATATATATGTAAATTTGGGAATTACATATGAACAGACAGTGTTTATTCTCCCTAACCATGAGACGTAGAGCCGCCTCCATTTTTTGAGGCTCACTCCCGTTTCCCTGATCAACGGCATCAAGTTTATTTCTAACCAACTGGAGGGTCTTGTATTGATTTTTACCCCCAGATATACAATGTACTGCTCAACCCATCTAAAGCCGTACCTTGCTATCTTTTCTCTGCTTATTTTGCTTAAATTAGAGCCCATTATTTCTGATTTCATTATATTAAGCTTATAGTTAGAAAGGGAGCTGTATTCCTCTATCAATTTCATTGTCGCCCCAAGTGATTCAACCGGTTTTTCCAACGTTATCAGCACATCGTCGGCATATAATTTTATCTTGTTTGCCCCTCCCTCTCCCCCCCCCCATATTCCTCTGTCCTCTCTTATATCTCTCGCCAATGGCTCCAGTGTGACTTATTAAAGCTTCATTGCTTTGATTTTGTTCTATTTCATTTTGTTCTCTTTGATTTATATTGTAATATTCGGGTTACCCCGACTGCTTTATCCATATCATATAGACTTCCTTGTTCTACTATGGTGGGTAATTGCACTCACAAGAATATGAAAAAAGAGGCTCTTCAGGTATGTCTTTAGTCTTCTCTAGACAGGCTTCTATCCTCGTTTTACATGGCTCATGTAAAAGACATTAAAATATAAACCTAGTGTCACACAGTATGAAAAAAGTGCAGTTTGCTTCTGCTGTTCTAAAAAAAGTTAAACAATTGCACAATACCACTGACAAAAATGTATAAGGAAGGATAATTGCACTTACAAACAGATATGCAATAGCAGCAGGTTTTCAGAACACAGGGATCACTGTCCAGCAGCCAAGTCCCACTGTACCAAAAACGAAAAAGATCCTTTACGCGTTTCTCCAGAATACCAGTTTCCTCAGGAGGTGTTTATCTAATTCAGCAGACTTTGCAAATGTCCAAATGCATCTGTTTCATTATTCAGTGTTGGGTGTCCCTTTATTTATATGTCATCAAGGAACTCCCCCTCCAAGTCACATGAATCTACTATTCCCCCACTGTTAACTTAAAAAACACACACATTTATTTAAAAGCCTTCCATGCTCTAATAGCCCACTGGCCCCCATGTCACACAGTGCCAGTATCGAGAGTCACCACCCAGCTCCCAGGTTGGGCCATGCTAAATGACTCAGAAGCTGCAATAGTGGGGACTCCAGAGGTAATTTAACTTGTGTGTACAACTCTGTACATGTCATTTCTGCAGCCTTTTCCTCCGCAAATGCTGAATTCCGTAACAGACAATAAATGAGCAAATGGTTACACAGTAACACTGCGAAAATACATGACCTCAAAATAAACAATAATCAATGACAAATCAAAAGAAAAAAATATCAGAAATGCACCATACAAAAACAGAAAAGAAAGATAAGCATGGTTTATAAATGTAAAGTACACTAATAAAAGAAGCTAAGATGAATAAAAATCAATGAAAAACAGAAATATAAATGAATAATACAACAAATAATAAAAATAACAGTAAAGAGAAAATAGTAGACAGAAAAAGTAAATAGAAAAAAAAGATAGATATGAAAATAGTTAACATTAAAAGTAATACTTATAAAAATGAAATAGATTGGAATGAAATAAAATAAATATTAAGATGACACAAATATATCCTATATACACATATCGAAATGAAATTACACAGACTGTGATCTGAACCTCAAATTAACAAGACATACAAATATCCAAATCTTTTTACTCGTTGACACGAAGATATTTCTTTCATCTGATATTTCTTGAGTTTGCAAATTTATCTGAAACATAAAACGCAATATCACTACATCTAACATACATTCTCTTATTGTTTCTCTCGCCTCATTAACCCCTTCGCGACACAGGACGGACTAGGTCCGTCCTGTGTGGCGAAGCGTTAGTGAAACAGGACGGACCTAGTCCGTCCTGTGTCAAAACGAGCACTGAAAGCGGAGTTTTTCCGCTTTCAGTGCTCTGATGGTATTGTAACGATGCTTCTGTGTGGAAGCATCGTACAATACTAAAAAAAATGCCCGTCGCCATTTCGATCGCTCCGGAGAGCGATCGAAATGCCGGTTTTAAAGGCACAGTGCCTTTAAAACGACGGGCATTAAAAAATGAGCATAGGAAGCGAATTTTTCGCTTCCTATGCTCAGAAAGTGTTCCTGATTGCCTCGCAAGTCGAGGCAATCAGGAACACAAAAAAAAAAATGCACGATCTTGGTCACTAAGTGACCAAGATGGCGCTGCCCTTCTAAGAGCAAGAGCACAGGAGGCAGGAAGTACCTGCTTCCTGTGCTCTCTGGCTGTCACACGATTGCCTCTTCACAGAGGCAATCAGTGACTGCCAGGCACACTGACAGGCAGTGGGGATGTTCTGCTGAACATCCCCACTGACTGGTCAGATCAATATTAACCCTATATTGATCTGACCAGTTATGATCTGCCTCCCTCTCCTCACATTTTTTTAGGGAGGGAGAGAGACAGATCAAAGTTCTAAAAGTAAAAAAAAACAATAAACACACAACACACAAATATTAAAACAATAAAAAAAATTTTATTAAAGCAATTCCCTGCGTTTAACCCCTTCCCTGCCACTGATCTTGCATAAGCAGTGATCGTGCACATCAGCGCATTTATTTTTGCCGTTTGTGCATTTTTTAGGGGTTAATTTTTTTTGTACTGTAATTTATTACAGTACTAAAAAGGCTCTTCTAAGAGCTATTAACCCCTTCTTTGCCGTCGATCACTGCTTACGCAATGATATTGACGCCAAAGCAATTTTTATCTGTCTGCATATTTTTATTTAATTTTTTTTACACATACCCGCTAGGGGATTACATGTAAAGTAAAAATATTTGAGTTTTTTTTTTTAAGCTGCCTGAGCGCATAGCGATCAGTAACAGCGAATTAGTGGCAAAGGCGGTTTGGTGATTTCTCAATTAAGCTCACCATTCGCCCTGGTCAGATCAAAATTGGTCGGATCAATATTCACAAATATTGATCTGCCTCCCTCTCCTCACTTACATTTTTGTGTGACGGAAAGAGACAGATCAGTATAAGTGATATAAAATAACATTTTATAAAATTGTCAGGTTTTATGAAAGTCTTTCACTGTGTATTAACCCCTTCCCTGCCATTCATCACTGTGTAAGCAGTAATCTTGCACAGCAACAGTATGTTTTTCTGTCTGCACTGTTTTATGGATTAATTTCTTTGTACTGTAATGTATTACAGTACTAGATAGGCTCTTCTAAGAGCTATTAACCCCTTCTTTGCTCGAGATCACTGCTTACGCACTGATTCTGAGGCCGCGGACTCAGGGTTCGATTTTGACCCTATTCAGCTTTCTGATACATCATCTAGCGATGTATCGGTGGCTGCTGAGCCCTTGCCACAAGTAGTGATGGGGGTCTACCGATAAAAAAATATGGTTTGGTGGGGGTAAATTACATTGGCTGGCTTCAAAGATATATCCCATAAAGGACACGGACGCAGGTTGACTACATGTCAAAATTCCAAGTTGGAATTTTGAGATGCGCATCTCACAAATGTTGCCTTCTAGCCAAAAACAAACCAACAAACCTATGCATGGGTGCTATCCCTGTACTCGGGAGATGTTGCTGAACACATATTGGGTTGTTGTTTGGCAGTGACATATACCAGAATCTGTGAATTCATGCCTGAAGTACAATGCATGTGGAAAAAAACCTCCCAAAAAAGTACTACCACAAACTTTTACAAAGGCTGGTGGTAGAATTAGTACCTATACAGTATTAAAATACCACCATTTGAAATAACTTAGGATGTCTATTTTCCAAAAATATATGGTTTGATGCGGTAAAATTCATTGGACGGCTTCAAAAATGTTCCAAATGGAACATGGGCGCAGGCTGACTACATGTCAAAATTCCAGGTTGGAATTGCGCACCCCCTAAATGTGGAATTTTAGACCCAATACAAACCAACAAACCTATGCATGGGGGGTATCCCTTTACTCAGGAGATGTTGCTGAACACATATTGAGGTGTTGGTTGGCAGTGGCAAATACCAGAATCTGAAAATTCCTGCCTGAACTACAATGTGTGTGGGGAAAAAATGACATCCCAACCCTTTGACATAGGTTGGTGGTAGAATTAGCACTTGGAAAGTGTTAAAATACCACAATTTTAAAAACCCTAGGATGTCTAGTTTTCCAAAATATATGGTTTTATGGGGTAAAATACTTTGACAGGCTTCAAAAGTGTCCCAAATGGAACATGGGCGCAGGCTGACTACATGTCAAAATTCCAAGTTGGAAATGCACCCCCCTAAACATGGCCTTTTAGCCCCCAAATAATCTAACTAACCTACACATGGGTGGTATCCCTGTACTCAGGAGATGTTGCTGAACACATATTAAGGTGTTGTTTGGCACTGACACATAATAGGATCTATGAATTCATGCCCGATGTACAATGAATGTGAAAAACAAATTACTATCCATAACATTGACATAGGCTGGTGGTAGAATTAGTGCATGGAAAGTGTTAAAATACTACCATTTGAAATACCCTAGGGTGTCTAGTTTTCAAAAATATATGGTTTTGTGGGATAGAATACACTTTTTGGCTTCAAAAATGTCCCAAATGGGACATCGGCGCAGGTTTTCTGCACGTCAGAATTCCAAGTTGGAAAACCAAAAAGCGCACCTCTCAAATGTGGCCTTTTAACCCCCAAATAACCTAACCAACCTATACATGGGTGGTATCCCTGTACTCAGGAGATGTTGCTAAACACATATTGAGGTGTTGTTTGGCACTGACATATAACAGGATCTGTGAATTCATGCCCAAAGTACTATGTATGTGAAAAAAAATTACTATCCATAACATTGACATAGGCTGGTAGTATAATTAGTGCATGGAAAGTGTTAAAATACTACCATTTGAAATACCCTAGGGTGTCTAGTTTTCAAAAATATATGGTTTTGTGGGATAGAATACACTTTTTGGCTTCAAAAATGTCCCAAATGGGACATGGGAGCAGGTTTTCTGCACGTCAGAATTCCAAGTTGGAAAACCAAAAAGCGCACCTCTCAAATGTGGCCTTTTAACCCCCAAATAACCTAACCAACCTATACATGGGGGGTATCCCTGTACTCAGGAGATGTTACTGAACACATATTGAGGTGTTGTTTGGCACTGACATATAACAGGATCTGTGAATTCATGCACAAAGTACAATGTATGTGAAAAAAAATTACTACCCAAAACATTGACATAGGCTGGTAGTATAATTAGTGCATGGAAAGTGTTAAAATACTACCATTTGAAATACCCTAGGGTGTCTAGTTTAAAAATATATATGGTTTTGTGGGGTAGAATACACTTTCTGGCTTCAAAAATGTCCCAAATGGGACATGGGCACAAGTTTTCTGCATGTCAGAATTCCAAGTTGGAAAACCAAAATGCGCACCCCCTAAATGTGGCCTTTTAGCCCCAAAACAAACCAACAAACCTATGCATGGGTGGTATCCCTGTACTCAGGAGATGTTGCTGAACACATATTGAGGTGTTATTTGGAAATATCCCTTCACATTTTAAGGTAATGTTTACCTAAATTGCAATATATGTGAAAAATTAAAAAAAAAGATTTTTTGCTGCAAAGTTTGGCATAGATTGGTGGTAAAATGGCTACATGAAATGTGTCAAAATACCCCAAGTTAAATGCCCTGAGTTGTCTAGTTTTCAAAAATATGTACATGTTGGGGGTCATTCATGGATTTAGTACAGAAATCAGTGTTACAATGTCAGTATCGCTAATTTTGAAAGAAAGGATTTTAAAATAGCTTTGCACCACTTATAGTTCTGGCCCTGTAACATGAATAAAAAAGCACAAAAACATAAAAACATGGGCTATTTCTGAACTCAGGACATATATTAGAAACTTTTTAGCAGTGTTTTTTTGTTGTCTCTTGTACATGAGTATACGATTTTTCAAATAAAAGTCATAAAAAAAGTATTTTTTCAATTTTTTTGCCATATTTTATTATTTTTTTTACATCAAATTATATGCTATTATCAAAATAATGGTATCAAAAGAAAGCCCTTCTTATAACGATAAAAACAATATATAGTTTGTGCGGGTACACTAAATGAGACAGAAATAAATTACAGCAAAACACAAACACCTCAGAAATGTTAAAACAGCCCATGTCACCAAGCGTCGGACAAGCCAAAAAAGTCATGTCACTAAGGGGTTAAAAAACATGGACCAATAAAATAAAAGCTAGAATATCTAATTCTGTATTTAGGCCCCCCTTTTCAGGGGTCCTGAATTTATCCACTCCATCTCCATAAGTGAGAGTCTGTGCATGGTCTCCTCCTCTCCAATGTGGGGGGACAAAATCTATACCAATCACCTGAAATGAATCAAACAAGAATTGTTAGCATCGGTTCCAGTGTTTAGGTACACTGTGTTTTAAACTTTTATTTCTAATTCTGCTTATGTGTTCACCATACACTGGTTCCTTTACATGCAGTGTTGCACTATTGTATTTTTTAAAATCTTTTTCCTATATGTACATGTGCCCGATTTTCGGAGAACTGTGTTTTGTATAAGTGCTGGAGGAGCACTGTTGGGTGAGGCAGTATTGCGAGGAGAGTATAATTTTGTTTTCACTGTGGTGTGTTTTCTTCTTTGTGTGTAAAAGTTCATAAAGACAATAAAAATATAACAATTAAAAATGGATATTTTATGCAACTCCCTAAGTAAAATTAGATGTATCCTCCATTGCTCAGAATATTTCTTATAATGTTGTTTAAGTTTTGTATTTTAAATGCACACTAACATCAAGAAATACAATAAAAAGGATACCTTGATATAATTATTGTAACTAATATAGTGTAACTAAGAGTGGTTTAATTTATCTCCAGCAGTACAGGACATTATTACCTTCTGATTTTAGTATTGCAATTACTATCCCACTTTTACCTAGTATTTCCACATGCTTATCCAGACAAATTTAGCTCAATCTTTGTTTACTTACATTTTTTTTATAGTAGATAATCATAAAGCAATTTATGTTAGTGAAATTAAACTATTTACTAACAATTTTTTTTGTTATTCTCATTAGGCTATTAGGACAGTAGAGATATGAATAATAACACAGTCTGCTGCTGATCTCATTACAGAATACAGTGATAGCTATTTGGAAATAGTTATCTGGAAATGTTTGTTTGCCTATTTAATCAACAATCTTGAAATGGGGCACATCCGCAGTACATATTTATTGGACTTTTAATCAATCTCAGAGAAACTACATAGGGCTTCTGCAGCTTTCTAAAGATAAGGTATAAATGAGTACAAATTACATATATAAGAAACATGCACAATTCTCACTGTATTTCATCAAGTCCAAAAAAAACAGAGAGATTAATTTGCTATGGCTTTCTTAGATTGTTAATTTGTTCATGTTGGAAAATGATTGATTTGTGGCTTTTTTTTAATTAAAATGAGGTAGAAATAAGACTATTTTCTGAATAAATAATATTTTGGTTTGCATTATGTTTGAATGATTACAAGCATTTGAATATGTTGAGAATCATGTTGCTAAGAGTAATTTGTTTATACTTTTTTATGGGTCATTTGAACTATTTAGGTCTTTGGAGTCCCCATTTCCTATTCACTATACATTTTGGTACAAGGCATCTATGAATAACTGTTTCGAACATTAAAAATAAAGTTGTCTTCAATGTATTTTTTCTGTCTAAAATTACTAACCTTAATGTATAATGGATGTTGTGTTATAGAATTTCTTCAGCTCCGTAACACAACATTAAGCTCACCTAATGTGAAAATCAATATAACCGGAAGCTTATTTAATGATATTAGTAATGAGATGCGCACATATTATAATGAGTGAACCATCATTCTTTAGTGTCTTTAAGTTACAATTAACAGTTTGAAACAAACAACTAAGAATTTCAATTGAGATACCCAAGATTTATGTCCCCAAATATTATAAAGTCACTTTACAAATTCTGCAGATTTGCTCTGGTAAATGTAATAGTTCATTCGTATGTTTAAAATATGTATTGTACCAACTTGAAAAACCATTAGTGCAAGGTTCCTCCCTAAGCATAAATCTCAAAAAAGTGTTCATATGTATTGTTAGTATTATGTTTATGTAAATCCTGTATAATTATGAATATCCAGAGGACACTATGAAATGCAGGATTGTCTCAGTACATGTCAGGTAGGAGGGCTTTTTAAAAAAAAAAAAAAATTAAAGTATACATTTTTTTTCCATTAACGTTACATAATTAAAATTACTTGCATTCACATACATTACTAATTGTTACATACATTCATATACATTAATACTTGTTTCTTATACAGCTAACTCTTACAAGGTATTCTTCACATTACTATTAGAGTTGAGCGGACACCTGGATGTATGGGTTCGGCTGAACTCCGAAAAAAAGTCTGGGTTCGGGGTTGAACTTGACCCCGAACTTAATAATGTTAGAAGGGACCTAATGTCCCCCCCAGTCCCCACCCATTGCCGGCAGGTGGGGACCACAAATAAAGTGACTAGGGGTGCCCAGCCCCTAGTCACTCCCCCCAATAAAAAAAATGCCTACCTACCCCCCCTCACCCTAATAATAGTGAGGGGGTGGGCAATAAACTAACCTATAAAAAAAAACAATTTCATACTTACCATTTGATGTCTTCTTTTTTTCTTTCTTCTTTTCTTTAGTCCCAAAAAAGGCCAAATAAAAAACCATAATACACACCACAACTGCTAGAACGCGCCGCAACTGTTAGAATTTTCCCACTCTGTTTAAAATGGCTAGAACTCTGGTTGGTTTAAACCAACCAATCGGAGTGCTAGCCATTTTAAACAGAGTGGGAAAATCCCACGCTGTGTAAAATGACACAGAGCACTCGGGTTGGATTTCAAACCAGCCAATCAGAGTGCTGTGACAGGTAAATGGAGAGACTAACCTGTCAGTCTCTTCATTTACCTGTCAGAGCACTTTGATTGGTTGGCTTAAACCAACCAATCAGAGTGCTCTGAGCTTAATTGCAGGGCAGAGCAAGGCTTTATAAGCCTTCCCCCGCCCTGCAGAGCTCAGTCTGCACGGGGCCCTCCATCGGAGAAGATGGATTATTTTTTTACCCACCAGTGTAAATTCTTTTTTTTTTTTTTTAACAGTTGCGGTGCGTATTATGGTTTTTTATTTGGAGTTTTTTTGGGGCTAAAGAAAAGGAGAAAGGAAAAAAGAAGACATCAAATGGTAATTATGAAATTGTTGTTTTTTTATAGGTTACTTTATTGCCCACCCCCCTCACTATTATTAGGGTGAGTGGATAGGCATTTTTTTATTGGGGGGGAAAAGACTAGGGGCTGGGCACCCCTAGTCACTTTATTTGTGGTCCACACCCGCCGCTCATGGATGGGGACCGGGGGGGACATTAGGTCGCCCCCTCATTATTATTATAGGGTCCCTACCCGCCGACAATGGGTGGGGACAGGGGGGGGAGCATTAGGTCCCCCCTCATTATTATTATAGGGTCCCCATCCGCCAGCAATGGGTGGGGACCGGGGGACATTAGGTCCCCCTCCTCATTATTATTATAGGGTCCCCACCAGCCGGAAATGGGTGGGGACCGGGGGGGGGGGCATTAGGTCTCCCCTAACATTATTAGCTGTCCAGTCACTTGTAATTTTAAATTTGTTTAGGCGATATGAATCGCTGAACCCCGAACTCCAACCCGGACATACAGTAGAATGTCCGTGTTCGGGTCCGGGGTCCAAAAATCTTAATGTTCGGTACGAACCCGAACTTTGCGGTTCGGGTTAGCTGAACTCTAATTACTATACAACGATTTTTAACATTAAAAGGACGTCATCTCAATAATTCCTCATCAGTTATATTTTTTCTTAATAGAGTTTGAAAATAACTTATATAACAATCCCTCCCACTTTATCCTATTATTTGAGATTAAAGTTTGTCCTTATAGCAGAGGAGTATAATTTATTCTTATATTGCTTTGATTCTGTAATTTACCGTGATTGCACTATGCGAGTCATTCCTACAGTACCTGTAAAAGATTTGAGTTTAGAATTATATATGGTTACCATTCATACCACATCACTTATACTTGCTGTTCATACTATCTTTCGTGCAATGTCACTGAGAGTTTCAATCAGGTAGCCAACTATTAAACATCTGGGCCATATATAACTTTTAAGTCACAATATCTATACCATTTGGACCATATTTTCCAGTATTTAGTGAGTTCATTAATCTCTATAAAATATAATTTCTCCATATCTGCTTGATGCGTAACTTGGTCCCTAATCTCTGATATTGTTGGTATTGTTGATTTCCTTCAATGTCTAGATAAACACATTTTTGCAGCTGACATAATATGTATTGCAAGTGTGTTATCTTGTTGATTTACACATTTTAAATCTAAATTAAATATAAACGATTGTTTCTTTCAAAGAGTAGTCGAATCCGAATATTACACAGAGCATATCAGTAACTATTTTTATATCAGAGAGAACTGGACAGTCCCATCAAATGTAGAGAATATCACCTTTAAAGTAGTCACATCGCCAACACAAATCGAAGGAGATCTCTGAGAGGTGACATAAATGTGCTGGAACCAAGTACCTGCGGTGAAGTATTTTAAAAATGTTCTCTTGAATGTTTAAGCAGCGAACAGCATTTTTTGTTTTATTCCATTCTGAGCACCAGCTGTCTAGTTCATATGTTTTAGAGATGTCATGTTCCCATTTTAAAATGGAGAGGGGTTTAGTATTATCTCTAAAATCCTGTACAATTTTCATACATCTCGAAATTATTTTAGTTTTATGTTGACTGTTTATAAACTCGTCCAATCTTGTATTGGGCGTCACTATGTTGATGTCCAAAAAACTTTTAATTCTTATATAAGAGAACATTTCTCGAGAGGACCAAGAGTATTTGTGTTGCAAATCAGGGAAAGGCAGTAATTTCCATTTTTCCAATATATCTCCTAACACGTTTATGTAATTTCTCGTCCAGCCCCATATATATAAGTCCGGGATGTAAAACTGCAATATTTTAATTGGGGTTGAAATACTGAGAAATGAATCTCCAAATGTATTTCTTATTTTATATATGCCCTTCATTATGGTATTTATTATGGGACTAGATATTTTAAAGGTCTTAAATATCCGAGGGGTGATCCAAAAGAGATTGTTAGGGTCTATGTTATTAAGTTTTGATTTTTCGTATTTGAACCAACCTAAATCTCCATCCTTTTTTAGTCTATAATTAAGGAAGTGTGAAAGTTTAGTTGCGTCATATAGATCTTGTAAATTTAGGATACCTAACCCCAATTTCTTAGAATCCAGCTGAAGTGTAGACCTTCTGGTTCTAGGTTTTTTCGAGTTCCATATGTAATTAAAAAGAATTTCCTCTAATATAACTATTGTGCTCTTTGGGACAGTGAGGGGTATTGTTCTAAATAAGTATAATATTTTTGGAATAATATGAGAATTCACCACGTTGGATCTACCTAACCACGTTATCTCTAGTGATTTCCAGTTTTGAGTGATATCCTGTAACTTGGTGGTCAGGGTATCGTAGTTCAAATCTAGTGTCTTATCCAAATTCATCAGGATTTTAATACCGAGATAGTCTATGGCCCGATTATTTAAGTTAAACCCATATGTTTTTTGCAGGGACCCAATTTGTTCAGACGAAAGATGTAAGTGTATCAACTGTGTCTTATTCAAGTTTAACTTGTAATTAGAGTACAGACCGTATTCAGTTATTAATTTAAGAGCTGCAGAGATTGATTTTGTAGGAGAGGTCAGTGTGTACAAAGCATCATCGCATATAATAGAATCTTATTTACCTGACCATCTACGTTTATTCCCATAATTTCATCAGATCTACGAATTATTGCTGCGAGAGGTTCTATTGTAAGAGTGTATAGTAAAGGTGCCAAAGGGCACCCCTGTCTTGTATCATTTTTTATTTCAAAATAATCAGAATTTATCGCCGCTCCACAGACCTTTGCCTTGGGTAACGTATACAGTGACATAGCACAATCTTTAAAAAAGCCCTGAATACCTACAGCATCAAAGACCAGTGTTGAGCAAACCTGAACCGCACTGTTCAGGTTCTTACCGAACTTAACGGTTTTTGGACCCCGGACCCCAACACGGACATTTCACTGTATGTCCGTGTTGGAGTTCGGGGTTCGGCGATTACATTGTATGTAATGCCATTGGCTTTCTATAAACCAAACTAGAGTCCCCATTCATTAGAAATTCAAATGAATGGGGACTCTGTTTCGGTTTATAGAAAGCCAATAGTATTACATGTGTTCCATAAGCCGAAAGTCTATAAACCGAACGACATTCGGTTTATAGACTTTCGGTTTATAGAAAGCCAATAGTATTACATGTGTTCCATAAGCCGAAAGTCTATAAACCGAATGTCTTTTGACCTATTCATATGAATGGGGACACTTACCCACATTTTACTTCATTTTGCAGCCCTCTAGCCCTTTCCAGGACTTTTTTAGAGGCATTTTAGTGGCCAAAAGTTCGGGTCCCCATTGACTTCAATGGGGTTCGGGGTCAAGTTCGAGCCCGAACCCGGACTTTTTTCCGAAGTTCGTCCGAACCCGCCGAACCCGAACATCCAGGTGTCCGCTCAACTCTATCCAAGACCAATGCCAGGAATCTCCAGTTCACTCTATCAAACGCCTTTTTGGCATCCAAGGCTCATATTACCAACGGTGCTCTGTTGATTTGCACCTCCGAGATAATATTTAGAATTCTGCAGTATTGTCCTCTGCTGATCGTCTCATAACAAACCCGGTTTGGTTAGGGTTAATCAGGTCTGGTAGGACTACTTTAAGTCTGTTGGCAAGTATCTTTGAATATATTTTGATATCTAAGTTTATTAAGGATATTGGTCTATAGTTGGTAATATAGCAAGGGTCCTTATTTGGCACACATCACGTTCTACCCACATATGACATGCCATCTCTGTTATCTCAGAGTATTTATCATCGCTTAGTCATGTCACTTGGGGGGTCACCCCTATGCACATCTATATATACATTCAGTACCTCCCTCCCCCACCTAAAAAAAAAATAAAAAAAAGTGTATAAGAAAGAAATTAGGTGTACATGAGTACTTAGTGTTTGATAAATCTAAAATTAGAATGTAAGAATATGTGTGAGAATCTGTAAAGGTGAATTTAAATTATTAGAAAAAACAAAAAATTAAGTTAAATTAGTAATTCTATAAGTGATAAATATGTATTAAAGTGTAAAGAAACAGTGCGCTAATAAGGGGAATACATGTTCCCAAATATGCAAAAATACATTTAGATTATTTAAGTGTAAAAAAAAAGAAAAAGAGGAGGAGCTAATTATTGGTCCTAAGTGGTGTGTTTAATGAGTGATTAGTTAAATGTGTCAGAGAACAGAGAGAAGAAAGAAGGGATGAGAAAAAAAAAGTGTATGATTGAAATACTTAGTGTTTAGTAGATCCAAAGTTGAAATATAAGAATATTTGTGACATTTGTGTAAGGGTGACTTTAAATTATTATAGGGAACATAAGATTTAAGTGAAATTGAGAATTTTTAGGAAGTGATACATAATTATTAGAGTTTGAAGAAACTGTTCTAATATTTAAAAATACATATAAGTTATTTAAGTGATTTACTGAGGAAGATATAAGTACAGGTCTTTAGTGTTATATTTAGTAAATAATTAGGGAAATGTATGAGAAAAAGTGAGAAGAAAAAAAACTGAGTGGAAGGGAAAGGGGCGGCAAGGCAGAAAGAAAATGAAATAATATGATGTTTTAAGGTTAGATCACTCCCAACTGAATCAGTTTCTCTTTAGCTGTATTGGGGTCAAGACATGTATATAGTTTGTTATAAAATGTAAATGCCAACTTTGTATAAAATATAGTTTTCTCTGATAATATTTGTAATTTCCGAATATTTCTGTCTACTTAGTCTCGTGTTCAATGAAAGATCAAGTAGCAGTATAAGTCCGGTGAATTTCTCAGGGATCATCTTTTTCCTATATTCCCTAATCAGTAGATCTTTAATATATGCATTTTGGAAACAAATGATAACGTCTCTTGGTTTGTCTTGCATGGAGAGGTTCTTCGGTTTAGGGAGACTGTGTAACCTTTCAAAGGGAATTTGTCCTGCGATGTCTGCGGTTACGAAAGTTAACAAAAATTCTTTACAGAAACTTTCAAGTTGATCGTTGGAGATGGTTTCTGGAATACCTCTCACTTTTATGATTTACGCCTAGATCTATCCTCCAGATCTGTAATTTTATGTTCCAGATTATCTATATTTGCTTCAAGTCAAGTATTACAGAGTTGCATATTTTCTACTTCACGAATTTTCGAGCCCTGGGCTGATAAAGCCTGAGAGTTCAACTTTATGTCTTCTCTTAAATCAGCAATTGATAGTCTTAAATCTATTTTTATTTTTTCCAGCAAGTTATCCAGGGCATTGTTCAGATCTGCATGGGTAATTGTTGTTAAATTCTCAACCTGCTCTTCAACATGGCTGTCTACCTCGCTGTTATCTGGAACCCCTTGTATAGATTTCCTGTTACTTGATGACAGTTTCGGAGGGTAGTATGTATTAATTGATTTTGCTGGTTTTACCAATGGCACTTTATCTTTTTCCTTTTCCTTCTTTGGTGGCATTTTAGGGCACAGTATATAGAAAGATAGAGGTTTTTAATTTAAATTCGTATCGTCTTAATTCACCCCAGACCCTTTATCAAATTGGTCTGAGCTGCCGGTGCTACTAGATAGTACTTAACCAGTGCTTTATCTTCATTTCTTTTTTCTTTTCCTTTCTTCCACTTTATCCTCTCCTTCTACAACATTTATTTCTGGAGTGTGGTTATCTCAGTTGTTTGTAATCCACCGAATATAGCTTGTTTTTCTCAAGCTATATATATCCCAGGGTATTGATTTACTGATTTCAAGCTGATCACTTCAAACTGTGTATTTCCCTTCTCTGGTTAATTTATGGTAAGTTTATCTCATATAAGTTGTAATCCTTATCAGATATAGTGATTTTACATTACGAGCTGAGTGAGTTAGGGAGTAAAGGCAGCCTTTGATGACCACCATACAGTTGTACCTTCTAATTTTATAGCCCTTAACTTGCTTTACGGCGGGTGTTACTAGTTTGTGTTTTAACTCGAATGTTCAATGATTCAATGGTTCTTATAAGTTTAAGTATGTTTCCAGATCATATATTTCTGCAGTGCAGGTATATTTAAAGGATAGGCACAGCTCCTACTAATCGCCGTACAGCTTTAATTTGCTATATAGTGGATGGTACTCAATTGTGATTCTCTGAGATGTTTGTAATCCACAGGTTATACATCCACATATCGACAGAATGAAACCTAATATTTCAGAAATGCAGATGTATTTAAGGGATAGATACAACTCCTACTGATCAACGTAGTGTACTTCACAGCTTTAATTTACTATAGAGCAGATGGTGCTCAACTGTGGTTCTCTCAAGTATTTGTAATCCACAGGTTATACGTTAACATATCGGCAGATCATTGATATTGATAAGTTTTATTTTTCACAGCTTTATTATACGGCAAATGTTACTCAGATGTAGTTCTCTCATATGTTTATGGGTTGCAACTTATGCAATTACATATCAGCAGTTCAAGGTAAGTTTAGCTCATATATTTTATAAGTCTTATCAGGTTTAATATTTGCAATGCAGAGCTGAGTCAGTCCAAAAAAAGAGGCAGCTTTTGGTAACCACCATAGAGTTATTTTTTATGATTTTACAGCCTTTAACTTGCTCTGCAGTAAATGTCGTTAGTTTGTGGTTGACTCAGATGTTTAGTGATTCAGTGGTTTATATAGTTGAGTATCTTTTGAAATCTAATATTTTCCGCACTGCAGATGTTTTAAAAGATAAACAAAGTTCCTACTGATCACCGTAGAGTTGTATTTTATGCTTTGTAAGCGTTAGAGCACAAATTGCAGCCTAGCAGTATGTAGGATTGTAGGTTTGTAGGATATATATATATACATATAGATATATATAGATATATAGATATATATATATATATATATATATATATATATATATATAGATATATATATAGATATATGTATAGATATAGATATATATCTATAGATATATATATATATATAGATAGATATAGATATATATATATAGATAGATATATTTGTGTTAAGGGCTCATGATAGTACAGAAGATACAAACACTGATAAGTGTGGGATGGTATTAAAAGAGCAAGTCGGTTGTGGTGTGCCGGAACCGACGATGAGGTAGGCCTGTAAATAAAGAGGGCAAAAGTAGAAAATCAAATTTATTACGAAACGAGCAATATACATACTTTAACCAGACATGTCTTGAAAGGCATTTCTAACTTCTTGTACCGGGTTAGGTATGTTTCTAGAGTATGCAGAAGACTTCCAGCGCCCTAGTGACTTGATAACATGTACTGGAATGTTTGCACTGGACGCTGTGGAGGCCGTTCCTATGCGGAAGGAGTGGCCCGAATAGTTAGCTGATTTTAGGCCTAGTTGTGTAAGTAGAGACCTGACGTGGGTCATAAAGGTGGTGGTAGTGAGTACCGAACCTTGTAGACAGAAAAGTGGTTGAGATGTGACGGGGCACCACTCGTTGTGGGTAGGATAGTATCTAACCTCTACCGGAGGTGTGTGTTGATTGGTTTTGGAGTGATGCACAGCCAAGATATAGTAATCCATGTGTTTTGTTAAGTGTGAGTGAAGCAGAATGTGAGTGGATTGGGTTGTGTTGATGGCGGTAAATTCTCTTGGTCTCAAAAACCCATAAAAAGCCACGTATATGGCGGTTTTTATAACAAGGTTTGTGTTGTTGGCAAAGGGTTTTAAATCTAGTAGGCTGGATAAATCTTTGAAAATATTGAAGTCTATGGGTAGCCTTTGCGCAGTACGTGGGGGTTCAGATCTCTGAATACCCCTAAGGATGTTCTTGATCTTGATCTGGTAGGAGGACATGAAACTTGTGTTGTTTGGTTGTAATGTTAGCATGTGATGTTGTGCTCCTGTCAGATATAGCTTGATTGTGTTGTATGATAATTTGAGTTTGAGGTGGCAAAAAGAAGCAAAACCCAACAAGGATGTCATGATGAAAGGTTGTGTGATGTTGTGTACTGACAGGAATCTTTTAAATAGAAGGAAAGCCCTGTCATAGGTTCTCCGGGTATTGGCGGACAGTGCTAATTGTGACAATGTCCTGCTATATTGCGTCTAGTCCATTACTAGCTGGTGGAAAGGTGGAGTGGTCGTGGCTGTGCGTGCGGCTGACGGAAGTATTTGCCGAAAAGCCTGTAAATTGAAACGAGACAAATTGTCAGCAGCCGTGTTACATACACCTGGAACATTAACACAAAACAAGAAGAAAAGAAATTATGACACGCAGCCAGCCAGGTGAGTTTCCTCAAGAACCTCATAATGGTCAGTGACTTGGATCGGCCTTTGTCTATGATGTGGCAGGTTGCTTGGTTGTCTGAGTAGCAACGTACTGACGAACCTGCCCATAGATTCCCCCATGTCACGGCAGCTGCCACAATGGGATATATCTCAAATAGAGCTGAGGTAGTGGAAAAACCCTCCAGGTCCTGAACCTCTGGAGGCCAGCTACCCCAAAGCCATTCATTCCCGTAAATTGCTGCAAAACCTGTGGTAGACGCCGCGTCTGACCAGATGGTAGGTGAGGAGTCAGACAATTTAGGGAGGAACATGCTTTTCCCATTCCAGGTGGTTAAAAAGTTTCTCCACATAAGTAGGTCTGCCGTGGCTTGGGTATCCAGGGGCAACCTGTGTGCATCATGACTAAACAGTGGGAACATGTATAGGAGCCGTGAGATGAAAGCCCGGCCTTGAGGTATAATGCGCATGGCAAAATTCAGTGACCCAAGTAGAGACTGCAATTCTTTGCGGTCGCAAGTACCGAGGTGTATGTAGAGGTTAATGTTGGTAAGAATGTTCTCTATCTTGGTGCGTGGCAGGCTGGCTTGCATGGTGGCTGAGTCTAGCATGATTCCCAGAAAGGTGATGATTGTATCTGGTCCTTCAGTTTTGGTGGGGGAGACTGGAACGCCCACCTGTTTAAAAAGACTGATAGTTTCTATGAGGCTACTGGGAGGGGAATTATTCTTTTCGATCAGTAAGAAATCATCCAGGTAGTGTATAACTGTAGGGAATCTGGCTACATTTAATAATAACCAGCATAGTGTTTCGGCGAATATTGAAGTGAAAATTCCTCAGAGGGGATAAGGGAGTTCAGACTAGGTGTGGCAGAGGTGTGAGGTGCAGACAGATCGATGATAAGTCTTTGTTTGAGGGAAGATTTCCCCGTGACAATACCGATTGGATTTGTCCGCCATGTGGAAAATGGAGGGGACTGAAAGGGTCCCAATAGGAAGCCCTCTGCCACTTCTTTGGCTATGAGTGTGCTAACCGCTGTAGGGTTTTGTTGTGCAGATTGTAAATTAGGACATTCAAGGATTCCTGAAGGCATGTGTATGAGACCAGTATGGAATCCTTGTGATAGACCAGTGATGATGAAGTCTACCAAATGTCTAGATGGATGTTGTGACAGTAATGCCGTGAGTACAGAAATATTTTATTCGGACACATAGTTTTCGCATGTGCCCTAAAACATTTTGAACATATATGCAATAACCGACATCCACTGTAATTACATGCACCGACATTGAAATTATTACATATTTGTGATTTCCCCCAAAAACTTGATAGGTCGACCCAGTTTGTCTTTGGGTGTTTTCTCTGCCGAACCAGTGGAACTAGTGCCCTGCGAGGTAGTAGGTTCGTTCGCAGTGGTTGGACAAAAATTAGCAGTTTGAGCCATGGAGGAGCAGTATGCACAGGCCGGTGCTCTTAGACCTGCAAAGTGCCTGCAGAAAATGATCGTATCAATCTTGATCCAGTTGGACCTTGTCCCGTACTGTGAGAAGGCGCCAGACACTTTGGCAGAAAAGGATCTATGGTAGTCATAGAAAGCTGACCCACCATATTTGTTGCCCAGGTCCACCAGCCTGTGCATATATAAGTCAAACTCCTCACGTCTGTGGGGATATACCGTACAGATCACATCACGATAAATGCCAAATGCTAATACAAATTCTGGAATAGTTAGCTTCCTATTTAATCGTGCATCCCTAGATTTGACCACCACAGAAATATCGTCATAAGCGTACGTCTTATGTTCCACTATATCCTGGGAGGCAATTAGTAGTGAGGCCAGATTGACATCTTTACCTTCCAGGATATCTTTTTTGAGGTCCTCAGGCATCATGTGGGCAGGGTAAACCTCTTGGTCATCCGAGGTGATGGCTGGAGAAACTGATTGCAACTCCAATACTGCTGGAGGGATTGCCGTGGCCGGTCCAGCCATAGTGAGGGCTGTAGTGACCGATTCAAGTTTCTCCAGCCTAGAATTGACCCTGCTCACAGATGCCATGAGGGACGTGAGCATGCCATGTATGTCTCCTGGGTTAGACTGGCTAGACCCTTCCCGAGCGTCCCTGTTATCGGTTGAGGTGTGCAGTAACTTGTAAAGTTCCGCTTTCCTTGCTGATGCTGGAAAAGGGATTTGTCGTCTCCTGAGTTCGCTAGTGATGCGAGGGATAGTCCATGACCTGAAAGATGCTGGACTAGCCGTATCTTCCACCTGTGGTGGGGTGTTTGCTCTAGCCGGAGTACTCGGGATGGAGAAATCCTCTACCCCTTCTTGAGACATACTAGATGACAAAATATATGGTTAGCGAGAAAAACCCCAGTGGATGTACTGGCAGGCTAATTATGCCGGATGAGGCGAAGAATTAATCTTGTTCTTTGGTGACAGGTGAGGCCCTGCTAGTTGCCAAGTGGCTATGAGAGGCTCTATCTATGCGTTGGCGCGAGGGGTTATTGAGGCCACCCGACGTAGTGGCAGGAGTTCGTAGGCCTCTCAGTGACAATAAAAGAAAAACAGGGGAAGGGAGTGACAGGTGGCGCCCTCTCTATAATTTGCGAGGCGGCTAACTCACGTGTGGCCCGGGGGGCATTACCTCCGAAACGTTGAGGCAGGGTGTTGGCCTCGCGGACCACTAAACGATAGGCAGAATGCCTAGAGGGGAGATACCTATTTGGGCCTATAACCCCTAGAATTTGCCAGTACTCTATGTCCTAAGTAGAGATGGAACCGTATGTGATATATGGTGTGAGCAGGCTTAACGTACCTGGGAGTATGTATGAGTTAGATAAGCGACAAGAATAGAAAACCTGGAAAAAACCTAAAGGGATAGAAAACCAGAAATGATAGTGTGAGAATTGGATCCTATGATACCAATTTAGACTATCAAGCTGTGATGAGTTTCTAGCAGTACATATGGAGGGGAAATTGTTTAATGAATGGTAGTGACGCGACTGGCCATGTTATGTGGTATGGCCCTGGTAACCAGGTTTTAGGGGTGTGTATAATATGTCTCTATGGTGACAAGATTAATGTGTATGATTTAGTAATGCTAGTGTTGTAGTATAATCTGGTGCAGGTTTTTTAGAAAACAATACAGTCTATTTTAGGCCGTGAATGTAAGCCACAAAAAGAGGTAGGTAGAAAATACTTGACAAATTTTCCCAAAACAGGAAAAAACGTGACGTATGAGTGGTTGAATCAAGACGTGTGATTCAACCCGAAAGTTTGTGAGATTTGAGACCTTGTTCTCGTGTACTTGGTATGTCGTTTGAGTACACAAAGAAAAAGTCAGAATTTATGTAAGAAACGTGTGTACATGGTGTGATAGAAGCGTAATCTTCTAAATGAATTAAACATAAGTTATAACATAGGTACTACGTGAGATATCTACAAATAATGTAAAAGCTTGTTCAAGCATAACTCCATATATATATAAACATGAAGAAATTCCAATATCACTAATAAATCAATATCTGCTAAAAATTGAACCATAACCTAAATAAAACCTATTTTAAGTATTTAATAGGGGGGGCTTCAGTCATATGCAAGGATTCCGTAATTTTGCATAAATAAATACCAATAGTAACATGAGCAACAACTACAGATACTGATATTGCAGAAAAACGAGAATACGTTTGCTTAATACAAGAAAAACGAAACGTCAGTCAGCACATAGAGTATACTGCGATCATTGCCGGAAGCAAAAGGGTTAATATGCCAGTGACTGGGCCGTAAAGCATGTGGCCGTAAAGTAAGGCCGTTTTAAAATCGTGACGCCGTGGGAAATGATCCAGGCGATGGACTTATGATTTTGAAGTCCTGTGGACTTAATCTGCGACGAAAAACAGGTAATGTGCGTGGCTGGATGGGCGGAAAACCTGTAAGGGCTCCTGGACACAGCTACACCAAACGAAAGCGCGGGTTTTTTGAAAAGCAAGATGGCGCCGTTGTGAACCGGAAGTGGATTCTCATGCAGCGCTGACCTCGAACGGTATGGAGCCAGGTAAGGGGTGTCCCTTAAGTAGGGAGAAGGTGAGTCATACGCCCCTCCCACAATTACAGGCCAAAAGGCCTTAATACATATAGATAGAGATATATATAGATAGATATATAGATATATATATATATATATATATATATATATAGATAGATTATATATATAATTATATATAGATATATATATAGATATAGATAGATATAGATATAGATATAGATAGATATATATATAGATATAGATATAGATAGATATATATAGATATAGATATATAGATATATAATATGTGTATGTGTGTACATACAGAATCCAGTTGACTAACAGGGGGAGAGATCTAATAGGACCTACTATGATTAATTGGATTCTGCCTTGGTATATATGCATCCTACATAATGCTATACTTTGTGTACTTTGTGCAGTATATGGAACAGATATGTGTCCATGAAAACATGGTCAATGTTGGCAACAATGGTATTTTGCATGAGTATTGGTCTATAGATTATTTATATATCTAGTACATATTGGGCAGATTATTTTGGATCTATTAAGGTCAATATTAAGTTGTAACTTTTATTTGATCCTATAGGCCACTTTGACTATTATCCTTTATTAATTTATAAAGCTAACACATACTTGTCTTAGAAAAATTCACACGAAATTGAGAACACCTTTGTAATTATTTAGTTCTTTACAACATGCAAACTAGTCTTTATAAAGTATTGCATCTGTGATGTACATTTCTTTAGAAGAAAATTAAACCAATTATTACATCAATTGAAGAGGGATTATCATTCATCCATTGCAACAATGAACAGAATACAAAATTTGTCTTATTACCTAATATTCTAAGCTTTTCTTTGGTCAGAAACTCAATAGAAATATGTCAGGACTGTAATAGAAAATTGAATAATGTCTTCTATATTATCTTGCAATTAGAAAGCTCTAGGAGTTGATTAGTGAGCAATTATGTATAACAGAAAAAAATATATTATATTCCAAAATAAAATAATAATTTCTTATTTGTTAAACTAAATTATTTAATGTGTTATTTTATGTGATTACATATGACATGCAAGAGCCTACAAATCAGTAGAAATAAGTGTTCAATTAAAGTTTATCACGTGTTAGTAATGCATTTTAAACATTAATAGCTTTACATAAAGAAATTATTAATTATTTTTTATGACACTATTATGTTCTATGAGATTTCACTATGCAGTTCATAAAATTTGATGGGAATGAAAAAAAATGAAAGATCAAATTACTTTTAAATAATGTATATGTATTTTCTTCTATGCATTAAATACCAAGCATTTGTGCATCAATGAAATTACTTTAAATTAAATTTTTCACTAACCATGGTCAAAAGCATGCATTATAATGTTATTCTTAGTCAGGGGTATAAATAGTTTATCTGTGAAATACATGGGGGTTCATTCAGGTATCTCCAATCTTTCCACTGAAAATCGGAGCCTTGAATTTCAGGCGGATTTGGAACTTGTTGGTGATCTATATGGGCCTTGAAATCGGGCCATTCAGGTATCAATCAGATACCTTAGAATATGGCTGAAATATAAACATAACAGCCAAATGGAGACCAATATGATCCATCTTCAAATTAGGCTGAAATCCATCCAAATAGGGCTGAACCAACATGGTAGCTTCAAATGCCCCATTATAGCATATGGAAGGTTTCAAAGATTGAAAAAAACAGCCCAAAACTATTTCATCTGATCCAAATTTGAACTATTGATACCGAAACTTCTATAGAAAAAATGGGCACAGTTTCAACAAATTGATACAATTTATACACTTCTATCAAATCAGCAGTTTTTGTATCAAAAGGGAGCACATGTTAATACCACCATTTTAGAACAGGAGTATAGCCAGCAGGAGTCAGGCCAGGAGTAAGGGGGGTACCAAGGCCATAGCCAAGCCTCTGGTGGCAGTAGAGTGGGAGGCTAGTCCTAAAAAAATATCATGCAAGAACAAATTATTCCTAGAGGCTGAGAATGATAAGAATTGCAGTGGAGACTTTTTACGTCAGTTCAAAGAGTTGGAACAACTAACAAACAAAGAGTTCCGCCTATGGTGGGATGTTGTCAGCTTGGAAAAGTATTTGAAGAAATCACCCACATTCATTCATGATGATAATTTGTTTCATGCCCTGCTTGATGTTAACGGGTTCGTTAGAGATCTAACTGTCAAGAGACACTTTTCCACAGCAGAAGTTGGTAATGGGGTGAGTGTTTCCAATACTAATCTCGTACTCCCTTTGAATCAGGCAGGCAATATGAATGAAGGTTTTGATGTTCAGGATCTATGCATTCTTAACTTTCTTGCAGTATTAGAAACAAATGAGGAGTCCAATGTGTACAAAAAAGATAGTATTGATGCACAGTTAAGATGTAAATCAACTTTCTACCTGATTAATAGCAGAACAGTAGAAACTGATAATTTTCAAAAGGCTGTAGAAAATGATTTGTGAGATTTATATAAAAACAGTAAAAACAAACAAACAAGAATTTAACCCCTACACAAAAGACATCCCTAGAAAATGTAAGTAAAAATTGCACTATTATCATTAAAAGCAGATAATTGTGGAGTGGTATTAAATAAATCATAATATATACAAGAAGTTAAGAAGAAATTTTTGGATAAAACAACTTTATACAAAACTAAGGGACAATCCAATCAACAAATACCTTAATTAGTTAAAAGACTAATTGGATACAGGACAACATCTGGGTATACTAACAGATTCAGAATTAAAATACATGTATAAACAGTAGTGAAAAAAAAAGAAAAAGTAGCCGATAGAGGCGAAACGCGTCGCAGGAGTGACGCCACACGAGATTACCTCACTTCACAGCTGCTATCTACCGTCCTGCTGCTTTTCTGCTGTTGTTCTACAGATTTTATCCACGTGGATTTCCCATTTCTTTCTTCCCAAGCGGACCTACTATCTTGCACTTCAAGACTGGTGATTTTATATACCCTTGTTCTATTGTTTTAATGTAAGCCTCAAGATTACAGGGGGCCAATACATTTTTCCCTATTGTTATATACTTCACTATGTCTGGTTCCTATTTGTCTTCCCTTCTGAGATAAACACCACATCTAAGATTCTACTGCTTATGGGAGAGTGATTTTTTGCCGCTGTGGATTATAGGACTTTTAGTCCTTCTGCGGATTATACCTAGAGCCGGTCCTGAGGCTCTAGACCACGTGAGTCTAATACCATTGGGGTCATGGCTACAGATACATCCGTTACTGTCTTTTATACTACACCATTGTTTTTCTTTTGTTTTTTTCTTTTGCATTTATCCTGTCTATGAGTTTGTCTGCTATTTAGGATAAGTATCATCATTTTATTGTTTCTCACTTTCACCATTACCCAGTTTAACTTTGCGCAACACTTCACCACTTTACACATGTATAAACAGGACTCTATAGTCCCTACATTTCATTGTAGACCAAAAGTACACAAAGGCTCCAAAAATCCACCTGGTCGCCCCATAGTATCTTGCATTGCATTTTTTAATGGTTGGACATATACTTGCAGCCTATTGTGAAAAAGCAGAATAGCTATTTGCAGGATACAAAAGATGTATTACAACAAATGCAAATGATTACATGGAGAAAATAGTACAAATAGGTATCAATGGGCGTAGGATCCTTGGATTACTGCTTTCCACATAAAATAGGATTAACAGCTCTAAAAGATACACTAATAAAATACAGTGCCTACTCTGAAGATCTTCTACAATTTATTGTAGATGCCGCTGGTTCCTCATTAAAACACACTTTCTTATTTGATAACAAATATTATTTGCAATGTCAAGGGACCACAATGGGGGCGAGTTGTGCGCCTTCATATGCAAATTTACATATGACTGCATGGGAAAATGAACATACTTACAGTGATTTGAACCCCTATCGTTGATGTATAGCCTGGTATGGGCTGTACATTGAAGATTTGTTCATATGGCAGGGCACAGCCACTGAATTGAAGAGGTTTTTTAAGTTTGTTAACTATAATAGTATGAACCTAAAATTTACAATGGAGAGTTCCAATGACTCAATACATTTTTTGGATTTTACTTTATCTTGTAATTCACAGGGATCCAGAATACTATCTCCTGCCTCAAACTGTCATTCAAAACAGGTATTAAAAAACATCCCGGTGGTACTGTTTGTTACACTTAGACACAATTGCTAAAACATCAAAACAAAAAAATCTATAACAACATATACAAAACACATATAAAAAACACACAAAATGTGTACCAAAAAAAGTATTTTCAAATAATAATATAGTAGTACTTGTAGGTATTGGTAAGCAGGACATAAGCACATAGATGGCTAAAAAAGCCAAAAGGTCAGCAACCTTCTGCCTGCCAGTGGTTATAAATGATGAGGGATTTAAATATCCTGTGCAGATCTCCAGATGTCTAATTGTTTGTCGACAAGTTACATGTTCACTATGCCCAGCTTTGAGCCAAACATCAGACCTACATTCTAAGATCCTATAAATGATATAAAATCTTATACACACATTGTCTTCACTGTGCCCAGATTTGAGCCAAAGTGATTTAGAATTCAGACCAGTGTTCTAAGATCCCCGATTTGAGCACTTAAATGATATCAAAACAGGATGAAAACTTGTAAAGAAGGACTAAAAAGAGATTCACACAATAGTAATTCAATAGGCAGACAGAGTTGCTAAAACACCGACGGGCATTTTGCAACACCAGCTTCCTCAGGGGTGAACTGTAGGATGACTTAGAATGGGTTTAAATATCTGCATGTGTAGAAACATTACACACGCGGACCAATAGTATTGTAATATGGGGAGAGGGCTGGAGTGAGGGGCGTGTGCTAATGGAATGAGTCATGCTTTCCTCCTTCCAGCCGTATGAGAGACGCATTATCTCAGTGCCCGATAAAAGATTGGATAATGTGGTTGCATGCACAATCAGAAAATAAAGGCAAAGTATATAGCTATAAAGGAAATAAATGTCATAACGATATTGCAGTTTATAAAGTGGCTAGATAAGAAATACATCCGGACAGAGGGAGAAAGTAAAAGGGGGGGAGAGGAAGGGAAAAAAAGGTTATTATAGGGGAAAGCACATAAAAAATAAAAATGAAAAAAAGAGATAGAAGTGTCAAGGTTACTAGAAATGCAGTCAGTGTGTTCCAAGACACGTCTTTGAAATGCACTTATTGTTTTACCAACATATTGAATACCACAATCACAGGTTATCAAGTACACTACAAAGGTGCTTCTACAGTTCACAAATTTGTTGATAGTGTACTTGTCACCTCTCTGAGAGCTGTTAAATTTTTTAGTCGGGGTGACATATTGACATGCCTTACAAGACCCACAGCGATAGCATCCCTTGGTTTGGCTTAGCCAGGTCTTAGGGGGGTCATTAGAATAGAGGCTATGTACCAAGATATCATAAAGGTTGGCACCCCTTCTGGCTGTAAGGCGCGCATTGTCTGATGTGGCACCTGTAAGCAATAGTTGCTTTCAGCAAAGGCCAATATCTCTGCAGAATATTTCTAGCCAAATTCAACCCACAATCAAAAGTTGCTATACATCTAATCAGCGGTGGGCTGGATGCATTACTAGGTGTAGTTTCTGTAATAAGTTGATCCCTATTTAGAGATAAAGCTTTTTGGTAGGCTTTCTTAAGCCATCTAGAGGGATATTCTCTTGATTTAAACATCTGGCACAAATTATTGGCCTCTGTTTGAAATAATGGTAGGGTAGAGCAATTACGGAGGGCTCTCAAGTACTGTCTATAGGGGATGCTTTATTTTAAGGTTTCAGGGTGGTAACTAGACCACTTTAAAAGACTGTTGGTTGCCGTTGGCTTACGGAATAGATCAGTTTTAATATTGTTGTCTAAGTCAATGAAGATCTTAAGGTCCAGAAAGATTAATTCGGACTTATGAATAACATGTGTCAGCTCCAAAACTATATCAGTGAAATCTAAGAGGGTAGATAATGGCCCTGTCCATATCAGAAAAATATTATCAATATATCTCATCCATTTTTCAATGTACCTGGTATATCTTACCATAGTATCAGTGAAGACAAATTCCTGCTCCCACCATGCCAGAAATTAATTTGCATAGCTTGGGGCACAACATGTGCCCATAGCTGTGGCATGTATTTGCTGGTAATATTTATCATCAAATAGAAAATAATTGTGTGTTAAAACATATTCCAGAAAGGATAATAAGATGTCCCTTTGGTCATCCAATAGACTGGCCGAGAACCAAGAGTGACATGCTAATAGGCCCTTGTTATGAGGTATATTATTATAAAGGGCCACAATGTCCAAATTATCCAGGAGTGCTCCATTGGGAACTGAAGTGTTCCACAGTTTTTTTATGGCGTGCATGGTATCCTGTAAGTATGAGTCAGTGTTGGCTACAATTGGTCTCATGATTTTGTCCAAAAATATACTCATATTTTGGGTAACGCAGTCATTACCTGAAATAATTGGTCTACCAGGAGGGTTTGTGGTTTTTGTGTGAACCTTGGATAAGCAATAGAAAGTAACCACTGTGGGGCACGGAGTGATCATGAAGTCAAACTCATTTTTACATATGATTTTATCATTGTAAGATTTAACTAGGATGGACCATAGTTCTCCCACATACATATTAGTGGGATCATTTTCTAGTTTACTGTATCCTAAAGGATCTGAAAGGTGAGTCATACACATCTCAATGTATTGGGACTTACTCATGATCACTATATTGCCCCCTTTGTATGATGGTTTAATTTAAATTTCTGAATTGTTAGTAAGCTCATTAAGGGCTTGTTTTTCAAGGCATAAAAGGTTATGATTAGAGTTGAGCGGACACCTGGATGTTCGGGTTCGGAGGGTTCGGCCGAACTCGGAAAACATGTCCGGGTTTGAGGTCGAACTTGACAGGGTGGGGACCCTAATAATAATAATGAGGGGGGACCTAGTGTACCCCAATAAAAAAATGCCTACCTACCCCCCTCACCCTAATAATAGTGATAAACTAACCTGTAAAAAATAAAAATTTTATACTTACCATTTGATTTCTTTTTTCTTTCTTCAGCCCCAAAAAAGGCCAAATAAAAAACCATAATACGCACTGCAAAAAAAAAAAAAAAACGAGCGCAAAATAAATAAATAATCCCCGGGTGAAAAATAATCCATCTTCTTTTTTCTTTCTTCTTTCTTCTTTTTTCTTTCTTCAGCCCCAAAAAAGGCCAAATAAAAAACCATAATACGCACCGCAAAAAAAACGAGCGCAAAATAAATAAATAATCCCGGGGGGGAAAAATAATCCATCTTCTTTTTTCTTTCTTCTTTCTTCTTTTTTCTTTCTTCAGCCCCAAAAAAGGCCAAATAAAAAACATAATACTGTTAAAAAAAAATTAAATAAATAAAGGAGCACAAAAAAAATAATAATCCACTTGGAGGGCCCCGTGCAGACTGAGCGGCCCCGTGCAGACCCATGCAATTAAGCTCAGAGCACTCTGATTAGTTGGATTTAAAATGGCTAGCATTCTGATTGGTTGGTTTGAAATCCAACAAATCAGAGTGCTCTGTGTCATTTTACACAGCGTGGGAAAGTTCTTTGAAATTTTCCCACTCTGTTTAAAATGGCTAGCACTCTGATTGGTTTTGTGTTGTTTCAACATTGTTATTGCATCGTTAAATGATTTTTTTTCTGTCTAGTGGCGTATTTTGTCTCTGAAAGCTTTTAGGACAAATTCTCTGAACTGATAGGAGTTAAAACACGCAATTATGTCTCTAGGAGTATCCGTTGGTATATTCTTTGGCTTGTACATTCTATGACATCTATCCAAAAGCTCTTCATGCTCATTTGTTTTTAGCCCTAGAGCTTTAAAATATTTTCCTAATGTCGTTTTCAGGTCTTTTGGTTCTGCAGTTTCATGGAAATTCCTAAATCAAAGATTATATCTTCTCGAGCGATCTTCTGCTTTATTCAATTTCCCTTCTAACTGAACTATTTTTTGTACTAGCTGTTCGTTTTGTTTCTCTAGTGCTTGTATTTGTGTATCTTGTTTATTTGTTTTTTTTTCTTCTATTGCTTGTATTTTACCTGAGAGAGAGGTTATGTCATCTCTTATGTCTTTAGTGTTATTTATCTCTTTTTTGATTTCCTGCAATATTTTTTGTAGGCTTCTGTTTTTGGGGTAACCCCTTCTGGGTTATTCAAAGGGTATTCTCTGGTGAATATTCTATTGTTAAAATATAAGGTGCACATTTATCCAGACTCTCTTTTTTGGGGTGAAAAGAAAACTGAAACACCTTTCTCCTGTCTCCTCTCTTTCCTTTCTCTTTTAGATAATGTTTTGGCCTCTATTATTCTTTTAGATGCCATGTTTCTATTTTCTTTTTCTTTTCCTTTCTTTCCCTTTGATTTGTGTGCTTTCTATGGGTCTTTTTCTTTTCCTTCCCTTTCCTCTGTCTTTCCTCCCTCCCTCCCACCTCTCCTTCTCCTGCTTATCCTCTTTAAGGTCTTCTTCTTTTATATATTGTTTATGATTCTTTTACTTCTTATTGTCTTTGCATTAAGCTCTCCTCACCTCTTTGTTATCAGCAAGAGGTAAGGTAGGAGAATATGTTCTTCACAGTTTACTTGAACAGAAAACACAATATAGCTGTCTCGCTTCCTCCCACATGGAACACCATGATATAAAAAAGACCAGAAAACCCCCCAATAAAGAACCAGAAATGTAAGAGAAGATCTCTTACCAGCTCTCTTTTTGTCCACTTGTTGGGAGAGGGTCAGATACAGTGGAGGCGAAAAGAGGTCAAATTTGATGTTAGTGAAACAGCAACCATCGGTGTAGTTTTGCAGGCTTCATAGTGCCATATCTTTAGGGCTTCCCAGCCTTGTGGCTAACTCTGCCTCCCAGAGCGAGTGCATTGTTATGTCATCACTTATCCCTGTGGTCACAAAAATTGTAAGTAAATACATGACAAAATTGTAAGTAAATACATGACATCATTTCAACAGCTACAGGCAAATTCTTTAAAATCAATCACTATGTGAATTGTTGTAAAACAGGAGTAATTTATGTAATTACATGTCATAAGTATAAACATCAATATGTCGGTCATACTATTGGAGAACTAAAGCGTAGGATGCGAGAGCACCTAATGGATATCACCTCTAGGGCTAATACCATTGTAGCACACCATTTTTTTTAGCTGTTGTAATGCTGATTTAAAATATTTTGGAGTAGCAGTACTCAAGATAGTTAAAATAGGAATAATAGGGGCCAATTTACATCGCGTAAACCAGTACAACGAGAGGCATACTGGATATTCACCTTAGATACAAGATACCCTAGAGGCTTAAACGCAGAATATAACATCTAATTTTTACTAAACAGATATCCAAAAATCTAAAAATATAGCACATTTGGGCAGATAAAAAAAATGTGTGCAAAAATGCAGAGGAGTGTATGAGCTTATGAGGATAATTGATTAGGTAAATTAACTTATATATACAGTTATGCAAGTTCTAATCATTGTATCATTGTATGTGTGTCTACAGAGGCTTAATCGATTGTCTATAATATTGTTACAATTTGTTCTCACTTGTTTATTTTTGTTTTACTTTATTTTACTTAATTTTTTTCTGACTTCTCCAGGCATCGGCAAATATGAAACATATTAACCTTTGGGATAGTGAATCTGATATACATCTTTAACATCTAAAGATTCAATAAATAAGCAACTATTTGATTATATACACATATGCATTTAGCGTAATAACTTCTTCATAACTGTGTTTTTTTATTAATCTAATAAAGACAAGAGGGTTTTTCATTGAAATTTTATTAATGTTAATCTGTATATTATTCATTTATATGAGAAATATATGCAATATGTAACACTGTATCACTATTTTTATAACAAACATTTTAATACAACAAGATTTTCTTTATGTATTGGAGATTGTAACAATTTTAGTAAATTTACATGCACTAACTATTCTCTTGCTCTTTAGCACCATTTAGCACTACTTAGTTATGTGACACTTTTTAAATGTTTTGTTTATGACATCATTTGACCTTTAATTTGATTGGCTTTATGTTATACACTTATGATTAAGCATCGCTGGACACGAAACGCATAAAGTGTTTGCCATATCCCTATGTTTATGTGCACTTTAAACCTTCATTAAATCCACTTTGTACACTGGATTCAAGAGTGTCGGTACACTTCTTCTTGAATGTACAAATGGCCAAATGACTTTCTTTCATTTCGCATTCATTCAGTAATTTTTCTTTCACTTTCTTTTTCGGCATTTGCTAATCAGCTGAAAGACACGATTTTTGTCTGAAAACGCATTCATCCAGAAACAAATGCTCATGTCTAATATTCGTGAACTCAACGGTGTTGCAATTGTGTCTAAATACATGTGTCTGTGTATGAATGCAAATGAATGTTAATGAATGAGTTTAGATGTGGCCACAAATTGTTTGAGTCAAGCCATTTTTTGAAAACAAACCTCATATTGCTTGTTTTTTTATGTGTAACTAAAGATTATATCTTTATGGTAGTAGTTAATACTTCACCTTCTATATAATAGTGGTTATATTATATTTAAGCACTGATTACAAAACATAGTTCAGTGTTCAAGTCAATCCTTCTTCAGTTCTATATTCATGTCTGTAAGGTGTATAAAATTCACAATACGTAAGTATTTCTTAATTTTATAAGATGACTCTCTAAAGAACTTAGTTTAAGAAAAAAATGTGAATTATTTACACAGCAAGTATCTTACACAACATGTACTTTTCACAGAATCTATTTTAATATTAAACATCTTTTCAGTCTTAATAAAAATTGCCCTGTGGGATATCCTGATATAGATGCTACTGTGGATTACTCAATATCTATGAGCAAATGGTCAAGAAAGCAACCCACATTTTCCATTTGATTGTGTATGGTAGTTTACAACATCCAACATGGAAGTGTTTTTTATATTGTCTTTTTATTGCTGTCTTTATGATAGAAAATCATGTGCTCCCCAGGCTACTAAATTGGGAAGTATGTAGCATGTATGAGATTATCCCCTGTTGGAAATCTTGGCAGTTAGTAAAGAGGATTTTTATATACATAAAAATTGGTTTCTATATGCTATATGGTGAACAATTCTGAAGCTGTCTGCAAGCAAGAATGGAATCAACTTGCATATTGTGAAAGCAGCAACACCTGTGTATTAAATGTGTTTTTTAAATGTACAGTATTGTTCCTAACGTAATCGTGAATTACGTCAGAATAATTATGCTGCAGATCCAAGAATAAGCACACCATTATATTCATAGATAAATAAATAAAACAAATGCTTCCTGCTTGTACCATTATGTTGCCATTAAAAAAAAGTTTGAAAAGCAGTTGCAAAATAAAATTCCCTTTTTATGAAATACTATTATCAAATTGTAAGAGCTGTCACAGAGGTCTGCCCAAGGTTGAAACATATCTATAATTGGATGGATATATATGGACATAGATGAGGAGAGAGAGAGTTCATGAATAAGTGCATGTGTTAAACTTACAAATTTTAAAAATGTGTTTTAGTTTTTGCAAGGTTTCAAAGATTCATCATCTGCTAAAAAACAAACCCCAGACCTTTTCCCCTCTTGTGAAGGCTCCTAGATAGCCAATGGGTATGTGTGCATTGTCAAACATTTACATATTTATTAGGATTCTCAATGTAACTCTCAATGTAACTCTAAGGATGGTAGGATGGGTATGGGGGTGAACGCCATATATGCTTGCATATTTAACTAATGCACATTCAGAAATTTAGAAGTAGGGTGATGATGGTGTGGAACATTCCTATTTGCTTCCAGCAAACTGTTTGTGTGTGATCTAGAATGTTCATAAAATTACATAAGTGTGTCCCACTATAGTTTTGGGACAGTTGAGTTTAAATCCAAGGTCTGCAAAATGTTGGGATAGGCTTTCTAAGGCAGCTTTCTTGACTGGGGCTGACTGAATCTACTCCCATAACCCGTTCCTATGCAGAGAGAAGCTGGATACCCTGGAATGTTAAGGTATTAGAACTCCATGCTTCAAAGAAAACCCGATGCTTAGAGAGTACACATCAAAGGTTCTACCAGTAGAATTGCAGGGAACTGAGATAGCAATTACAAACTTTATGCCAATGTAGCAGAATTGGAAATGGGAGAATGTTTCCAACTCAGCTAATTTGGCATTAAGTTTGAAATTCTCATCTCAGTTTCCTCTTTATTGAGCAAACCATTTAATGTTTTCTTTTAAATGGATTTATAGTCAATGTGTGCATACTACAATTATGTGTGAGAAATGCACCTTTCCACTGACGCAAGGTACATAGGATTCACCCACTACGAAGACTGGGACCAGGGAGATATTCCAATTCACAAAAAACAGAATATAGTTTTTGGGCTTCCTGGGTGGTACACGCCAGGTTGGGATAAACTAATCTCTGCCCTCACCAGGTCTCCGGTGCCTTCCGCTAGTGCTCGACCCGCACTGATCAATGTAGAATTTGAAAGCTCACCAGAAGGCACTCCAGAAGCCAATGCAAAGGTGAAAAAAGTATTTATTTTTGCACACAGAGTGAATGGTTCCACAGCAGCGGTTAGTGCAAGTTTCAGATTAGTGATAAAGTGATTACTTATTTCAGTAATGATTACCTACATATTAGTCCCTGAGACTTATTATTGGTTATGATTACTTGTTACAGAGAGGTAGATATATTCATCTAAAAAACTATATTGCATTTTAATTTTCTTTCTTTGGTTGTTTCATATGATCACTAACTGAGCCACAGTTCCTGAAAGCAAGTTGTATATAAGCAAAATCACTTTGATTAAAGCATGATTTGAAGCAATCTTACGAACTTTCAAAACTTTCAGTTAATGTGTACCTCTGCTAATTTAGGACTGTAATGGCAAACTCATTTAATTGCTGTGGAATATATTCAAACTGCATTTAGTTAGAAATAGAAAAGCTGTCATCTATCTATCTATCTATCTATCTATCTATCTATCTATCTATCTATCTATGATATATCCATCTGCCTCTCTCTAATAATGATGTTACATATACAAATTTTAACATATTTCAGAAGTCCTAATCATATTTTTTGTACCCATATTTATAGTATATAATAGGTTGGTACTAATGAAAAGTGAAATTTAATTACTCCAATTAGTACTGCCACATCAGACATATGATGTGTCATCAGTTAGAAAGCCCATAATGATTGTTAGTACAATTTACTGTTATAATTAAATATCTAAATGCAGCACAAATGGAAAATTATGATTACAACTCTAAAAAAAATGCATTAACATAACATATTATTTGTATTACGGTTTCCTATAAAAAAAGTTTTTTAAAACTAAAAATTAAACAAATGGGACAGTAAGCTATTTTTAAAATATCTAGATCTTAATGTTCAGTTTTAATTAAATGTCTTACAGTGGGATCTTGGTATTTTATAAGCATAATAGTTTTGTTTAATGGCAAGTATGTTAATGTTATAGCAAGTTTAGTTCCAGCAATATTTCAAAGATGTTTGCCAAGTATAAAATATAAAAATAAAATTCCATGGGTAATGGTGTTAGCTACTAAAAACGCTACATGCAGCTTTTGCCTTTGTTTTAAATTGATGCACAAGACAAATATGTTATCAGTATTAGACTGAGTGCCTAATAAAAGTTGAATAGAAAGCAGTATATAATTTTCTCTTGAATTATGTAACATTTATTTCATGGTAAAAAACAAGACAGATGTATCTGTGAACATGCAATACCAAGATTCATGGTAAACCCAACACAAGGTACATTTAAATACCAGTTTAAATGTAAAGATTTTTAATTAGAAACAAAGAATGTGTCTGCAGATAAGAACCATTCGTTCCATCTAGTCTGCCCAGTTTTCTAAATACTTTTATTAGTCCTCCATCTTATATCTAGGAAAGACTTGTGCATGTCCCACGCATGCTTAAACTTCTTCACTGTGATTACCTCTACCACTTCTTCTTGAAGGCTATTCCACACATCTGCTACCCTCAGTAAATACTTCCTGATATTACTTTTAAATCGTTGCCCCTCTAATTTAAGACTATGACCTCTAGTTGTGGTAGTTTTTCTTCTTTTAAATATAAATATGATTCAATTTATGTATTTAAAAGTTTCTATCATATCCCCCCTGTTCCGTCTTTCCTCCAAGCCATACATGTTACGATGCTTTAACCTTTCCTGGTAAGTTTTATCCTTCAACCCATGAAAGAGTTTAGTAGCCCTTTTCTGTCTTTCTCCAAGATATTGTCTCCAGTACTGCATACAGTACTCCAAGTGTCTTCCCTCTTTCTACTGCGAATACCTCTCCCTCTGCAACCAAGCATACTGCTAGCATTTCCTACTGGTCCATTACATTGTCTACCTACCTTTAAGTCCTCTGGAATTGTTACTTCTAAATCTCTTTACACAGATGTTGAGGTCAGGTGCATAATCTTGCACTTATCCACATTAAATGTCCGTATCCCCTGCTCTGACCATTTTTCTAGGATAGCTAAAACAATTGCCATTTGGTTTATCCCTCAATTAACATCAACCCTGCTGCAAATCTTTGTATCATCAGCAAAAAGATACACTAACAAGACCTTTAACATCACTAATAAAAATATTAAAGAGAATGGGTCCAAGTACAGGTTCCTGAGGTACCCCACTAATAACAAGACCTTGCATAGAATATACTGCATTAACTACAACCCTCTCTTACCTGTCACTCAGCCATTGTCTAATCCATTCAACAATATTGAAATCCAAACTCAATGATTGCAGTTTATTGATAAGCCTTCTATGTGTGAGCCATAAAACTAAGTTTCTGTAACACTTACAAGAGGTTGGAAAGTTCCTAATTCCAACCTCTACTAGTAGTACAGGTAACTCAGCTGCCATAACCCTATTTGTTTCAAGCTCATATCTTAATCTGTACATTATTCAACAAATTGCATTTGGTAACAGTAACAATTCAATGCACTAATAGTCTAGCAAGGCAGCTTTTCTCTGGAGGCACTTAATTTCTCTTTAGATTTCTCTTTTAGATTTTCTATAGCTCTCTACTACTACAGCTGAGAGACAGAGTTAATCTTTTTTTCCCATTTTTCCCAATCTGATTGATTCATGTACTTTTCATATACTGATGATTTGGGCCATATTCTTCTTCTTCTGTGCTTTACATGTCATTGTGTAAGTATGTTTAACATGCTATTGCTTTTTACTTTTACTTACTTTGATTAATAATAATACATTTGTGATGTTCTTTAAATATATGTGTGTGCTCCTGATTATTATGGTATTTTGCTTTTTATAGGGTCATTGTAGGATTCCCTTTGGAGTGATGCACTTTGGTGTGCCCCTCTAATATTTTGTATTTTTTCTATCAGACCCCTTCCTGGTAACCTTTGTTGATGGTTTCTGTTCAGAGACACAACTCAAACAGTGTCCTGGGCTCAACCTTTGGGCATATATTTATTGATGTAAACACCACAGTTCATAGCCTAATATGTGAGTCCAACTCAGTGGTCACAGCTGATATGTACAGGATTGAAAGGTGTAGTGGACACAGATTTGAATTTATTGTCTTATTCATTAGCTATCTCTTAATACAGGTTACTAAAAACCATAAATTTGAGTCTAGGTGTGTTATATGCATCCTGTGATATTCTCTCATATGTCTTACTATAATTTGATGTAACATTGTTTTTGAAGTATATATGTCTTTGACACTTGCTATCACTTTGTTAAAGTATATACATTTTGCCATCTGTGTTATACTTATATGTATATATTACTGCATTCTTTGTATGCATGTATATTACACATTTATATATGTACAACTACTTGTAGTGAGTGTCAGTTTTGATGTTGATTGTTGAATATATCTCTTCGAGTATACCTATTATTTATTTAGAATTGTGTTTGTTATTTAACATGTGGCATGTATCACAAAGGAACTGCATTTCAGATTTCTCCACATGGAAGCATGGTGACTTTTGGGATGCAGCCTGGGAGGTGTTAGAAGATACCAAATGATATCATGTCTTTATTAGATATTTGGGAACTGAGTGATGTTAGGATTATTGCATTAATTACAACATATCATAATAAATAACTGAAATTCCATATTACTAGTCATTTTTAGAGACAAAAGGTTATGTACACAATATGTAATTTGCTTTTGTGCTGTCCTGGGCTGAACAAGCGCTTGCATCTCAACTTTTATTTTTGCATGCTCCTGTTGTAATTAATATATTGCACATTTCCCACACTTACACCTTTTGTGTGATGTGTGCAAGTTTAAACCCACAAAAACACTCTGTCTATTGGCAATTACAACATTGTGCTCTCCTTTGAAGAGTGCTGAAATATCTGCTATGTTTAGAGAATTGACCACTTCAAGAGAAGAAAACTCATCCCTAAATTGACCATACATTGTGATTGATTGCATTGTTAAAGTAATTAGACCCCAACTTATTTGTTAAATCCCCATCAACCTGCACATGAGTAAAGGGATAGAGAGATGAACCAGATCAGAAAATATTTCCTTAGAAAACAGCCAAGCTCCTGACTTAGAAATAATCATTTAATAAATAATAATAGGCAGGATAAAATAATTCAACAATTTCTTGTTTTCATTTTTGCAGTGGATCATAGAAGTAAAGCAGCACCCTTCAGTGACATGCAATGCGGGCCCATCATTTTTTATGAATAATTTAACATTTGCTGTTAATTTCTTGGTCAGTGTATGCTCACAGATTCATTAGATGGACAGTGCAGATGATCTTTCTCCCATATGTCCTATTCTATTATTCATTTTTTAGAGGAATTTCATTGCAAATTAGACATGTGCAAAACTAAAATTTTCATTTTGTTTTCGTCCATTCGGATGAAAATGTTATTTATTTTGTCTAAAACTAATTTTGTTCATAACTGCATTTGTTTCAGACGAAATTCGTTCATTATTTTCGTTTCGTTTTATTAGTTCGTCTTATAGAATACGTGTAATACTATTGGCTTTCTATAAACCGAACGAGAGCCCCATTCATAAGAATTTCTTATGAATGGGGTCGTTCGGTTTATAGACTTTCGGTTTATAGAATACATGTAATTCTATGTGTTCTAAAAACCGAAAGTCTATAAACCTAACGACCTTCGGTTTATAGACTTTCGGCTTTTGGAATACATGTAATACTATTGGCTTTCTATAAACCGAACTAGTCCCCATTCATAAGAAATTCTCAAATACATTTATATTAACTTTGGTCAACATGACCATTAACAATGAATATTTTGTTGGATTAGGAAGGTAGGAAACTAATCACTGTGTGTGCAATATTAACTAAAATAAATTATAAATGTTTATTATCTCTGAGCCTACTGTAGATCTTCATTTTGATATATTACTAGATGGATAGAGAGGCTAATAACTGTTCAGAAATATATTTGACATGCTTGAGCCTTTAAACATTGCTAAATGGGATAACTTAAAAATCTGAAACATGTAAGACAAGTTGCAAGATCATTTTTCAATGTATAATTTCCATTAAGAAATTGATTACAATTGCATAATACATAATTGGTTTTATGAAAACATTAATAATTATACATTTTGATCATACCCTTGGTCAGGTAAAGTGACTGGGAACAGGAGGTCAAGTATTGTAAGTATAGTAAGTTCATAACTCACATATAGCATAGCTTTTTTTCATCAATAATACACTTCCTGGGGTTTTAGAACAATGTATTACTAAGGTTTCAAATCAATGTATACTAATATCACATATGCTGTCTGTTACATTTTATAACAATATAAGCAATGTATTTCTTTATGTCAGTTTTATGAAAGGTAACTCTCTTTTCATGGGTCTAGTAATTTACACTTTAACAAAAGTGTCATAAGTATTCATGTTTGATATGTAAATATTAGTTGGAAAGATATTTCTTTAATAACATGTAATTTGCCACAGCAGTTGCAATCATAAATTATAAATGATATGTACTTCAGAAAACAAGAAAAATCTCCTCAATTAGATTGAATTTTTCAAGGTGTTAAGTTCTTTCTGTTTAAAGTCTATTTCATGCTGATTAGAAGATATTGCCTTTGGATGAGGAGATTGCGTTTTCTGTAGATTGTGAGAAATGGTATAGTATAATTTATAGTACTATACTTTTAACTCTATGTAGATGTACAGTGAAAACCAGATTCAATTGACACTAAAGGGTCTACTCAATACAGAGAGAACTGCAGGAAAGTGAGACAGGAATTTCAAACTTATGGCCAATGTAGATGAATTGGAAAAACTAAAAAAACAGGACAGCCAAGAGAAAGTAAGTCCAAAAATGGGTCTATTCAGATTGGCATTCATGAAACATAAACAAAATAGAATCCTCACTAAATTTGCAAAAAAGTAGAAAGATTAATTTATTGGGAATCTTGGTGGAGACCAACACCATTCAGACAAAACACAGCCTACACCCAATACCTTAAAACAGATAAATACAAAAATATACAATGATATCATAATAGTAATATATAAAGAACAACCCTGCAGGATTAGCTAAATAGAGACCCTCAGATGGTGCACTATATAAAATGAAATAAGTGCACCACTAAAGCACATCTATGACCTAAGGGAAGCTGTGCGTCCAGAAAACCCAGAAAAAGCTTTAATATGTGGGACTGAGCAGGCAGCATCCCTCAAGACCCTGTAGCAAGCTGAATATAGAGGGGTGATAAATTCCTCCTGCACTGTATTAAATGCATATGATGTATAAATAAAATCCCGCCTTGTGGAGGCTCTGTTTGTAGGGAGCAATGGTGTAAAGTGCTGTTATCAAGAGAGACATGACATAGAATTAAACTGGCTAGTAGCCAACAGTTTCTGGAGTGTCATGGTATAGATGCCTGTTACCTCTTGTAGACTCACTCACAACACTATGCGTTAAGTAGGTGGAGGGATGGTAAACAAGACATCTCCTGTCTGCCATCCTGTCTGGATGAGGGAAAAGAAAGCAGTTACTGTCAGGTCATAGAGTAGTAGGCTTTCCTCTCACCCACTGCGAGCCATATTGTATCCATAAGTGTAGGCAATACACTCTGTGTGCCGATGGAACTGCCACCTCCATACACGGCCAACCTCCATTTCTCACATTAAGATCCTTAAACAGGATCCAGAAAACAAGTCACCAATGATAGTTTTGCCCTGAAAGCTTCTTCCGGTTTACATGATGTAACCCTGAAGAATCTTTCAGGGTGAAACAATAGTTGGTGATGTGTTTCCGGATCCTGTGGGAGGAGCTTAATGAGGATTCCCAATAAATTAATCTTTCTACTTTTTTTGCAAATTTTGTGTGGATTCTGTTTTGTGTTTGTTTCATTAGTGCCAATCTGAACAGACACTCTTTTGGACTTGCTCTCGCTTGGATATCCTGTTTTTTTTTTTTATCTATTTAGGTCTATAGGCACCCATCCCCCTTAATACAGTTTGTGGGTATGTGTTAAGGGTGAGGAAAATAGGGACCCCGTAATTATAGTTGATGCAGTGTGGCAACTGTGATATTGAAATGGAAAAAAAATCCAGCTGCACTGGCCTAAAGTTTGAAATTCCCATCTCAATTCCCTCTTTATTGAGCATATTCTTTAGTTTCCATAACTATTACATAAATGAGCTTCAAATATTTATGTACAAGAATTGTTATGCATCTGTCAGTAAGGTACTTAGTTACTAAGTAAGATGCAAAAATGTGTGTAAGACATAAGGTCTCCAATACTATCTCTCCATAAAGAGACAGATTTGTCAATTAATTATTTAATCATTAATTAAATTAAATTCTTACATGAAAACTCTAAAATAATCCTTATATTTCAGCCACACTCAAGGTCTAGAATGCAACCATAATTACATACTTAGAAACAGAGAAACACATAATTTGTCAGCAGATAACAACCATCTAGCCCATCTATTCTGCCCAATTGTCTAAATACTTGGCTTACTCCCTGTCCTTATCTTGTATCTAGGACAGCCTTATGCCTATCCAGTGCATGCTTAAACTCCTTGACTTTGTTGAGTTTTACCACTTACATTTGAAGGTTATACCATGCATCCACTACCCTCTCAATAAAGTAATACCGTATTTGCTTGAATATAAGACGAGGATTTTTTCAGAGCAAATGCTCTGAAAAATCCCCCTCGTCCTACATTCGAGGTTGTCTTATAATCTGACCTCAAATCAAGGTCAGACTATAAGACTGGGATCCAGGTCCCCCGCAGAACTGCAGGGGACCTGGATCCCCCTCGCTAACAGCCAGGGGATGTCTGTGCGATGCGCACAGACATCCTCCCCTGCTGCTGCCCGGCACGACCGCTGGGACTTCTATGATGAAGCCGGGTCCTTCCTGCTTTATCATAAAAGTCCCAGCGGAAATGCCGGGAAGCAGCGGAGGATGTCTGCGCGTATCGTGCAGACATCCTCCGGCTGCCCCGCTAGCCACCAGGGACTTTCGGCCAGCTGGGGGATGTCTGCACGATACGTGCAGACATCCTCCATGCGGCCCGACCCTTCCGTCTATTATGACGAACCGTGTGCAGACATCCCCAGGCTGCCCCCACTAGCCACCAGGGAGCAATAAACAGGTGAGGGGGAGGGAGGGGGAGAAAGACTAGGGTAGGGAGGGGGGCACAGAGAGTAACAAGGGGAGGGGGCAGAAAGAAACAAAGGGAGGGAGGGGGGGAAGAGACAAGGGGAGGGAGTGGGGAAGAGACAGACAAGGGGAGCGAGGGGGGAGACAAAGGGAGGGGGAGAGAGACAACACTAAGGGGGGAGAGAGAGAGAGGCAGCATTGGCACATAAAAAACAAAAATAAAAACAAGAAATGCATTTTTTGATATCATAATTTTTTATTAAAAAAGCAATTTACATGTGAATATATGCAAGTTGAACTTTTTTCCTATAGGGTAGTCTTATATTCAGGCTTTTAGTTTTTTTCCTAAAGGAATATCCAAAGTTTGGGGGGTCGTCTTACAATCAGGTTCGTCTTATAATCGAGCAAATACGGTACTTCCTGACATTACATTTCATCATTTGCCCTTATAATTTAAGACTATGTCCTCTTTTTGTCTTAGTTTATCTTCTTTTGAATATATTCTTCTACTTTACTGTGTTTTTTATTTAAGAAATTCTTATGAATGGGGACTCTAGTTCAGTTTATAGATAGCCAATAGCATTACATGTATTCTATAAGCCGAAAGTCTATAAACCGAATGACGTTCGGTTTATAGACTTTCGGTTTAGAGAATAGTAATAGCATTGCATATATTCTATAAACCGAAAGTCTATAAACGGAACGACATTCGGTTTATAGACTTTCGGTTTATAGAATACATGTAATGCTATTGGCTATTCTATAAACCGAAATAGAGTTTCGGTTTATAGAATAGTAATAGCATTGCATGTATTCTATAAACCGAAAGTCTATAACCGAACGACATTCGGTTTAAAGACTTTGTTTATAGAATACATGTAATGCTATTGGCTATTCTATAAACCGAAAGTCTATAAACCAAATTTAAAGACTTTCGGTTTATAGCCGAACCTCGAACTCCAACACGGACATACAGTGAAATGTCCGGGTTCGGGTTCGTGGCACGGACACTGTAATGTTCGGTACGAACCAGAACAGTGCGATTCGGGTTCGCTCAACACTATACTCAAATAATGCCATACAGAGAGTAATGGTCTGGAAAAAGTTTAACAAATTTTCACATAAGACAGAGTGCACATTATATCAATGCCACAGAAAGACGTAAGGATTCCAATTCTGAAAAGACCAAACATGTTTTGCGATGGGCTTGTCATAGTTACACCCTGCTTGCCAGGTTCCTGTATGGAATATACTGGTTTCCACTTTCAGCCTGTAGTGACCTCTCTATATGGTTTGCAAACTCCTGCTCCACACTGTCAACTGGACCTCATTATCATCCTGCCTTTCAGCCTGCCCTTTAAATAGCTTTTGCATTAAATAGATTTGGTTTCTGCTTTGAAGTTATTACCTCTCTTTTTAACTTATTCTCCTGCTTCAGCTGCAACTCCTTCCTGTGTACTCAGTCCAGGTTCTGGGATACCTTACCTGGTGACTCAACTGCCTAAGGGAAGGGTTCCAGAGTTGATCATGCAACCATCATGAAACAGCATTTCTATCCTATTTCTTGCCATCTCTAGAATACTACCCAGCTTCTGCCCTGTCATTGATATTCCAGTGTGCCTAAGTTGTAGTATGTTATCTGTCATGCATCATGGGATACAGACAGACTTGGCCATTTCCCCTGCAGGGAGGCTCCTCTCCGAACTCCGAACTCATGACACCAAATGAAATCCCCAATATGTTCCAGGACTTTTCTTAATTCCCAGAAAGTTTTTCACACATTTCTCAGTCCACATTTGAAGGTGGATAAATACACCATGTTGCTGGTTGTATAACAGATGAATGGTATACCATGGTAGGTATGCTAAAAACAATGTAATCAATGTAATGTAGAACATAAAATATCCATGGCAGACATCCAAATCAGGATCAATAATCAGCCGATAGAGATGTAATTTCAACCTTTTACATATGTATTTTTTCAAAAAATACCAACAGATCTTGTGTGGTATTTGAAAAAAAAGAGATCACCAAACAAATTTTACATTTGTAACCATGTAATATAGTCAGTTAGAACATATTATATACAAAAATTTTACAGTATAATGCATATAAAGTATACACAAATTGCACAGTACAGCTGTGCATATATTTAATTGGTGGAATTTGGGAAAATAGTTTTACACCTGTAACAATTTATATACACATAAATGCACACATTTAAATATATATTGCTGACATACTCCCAGTTTAATGTCAGGTTTAAGTTACATGAATATATACTGTACATAATGTGCAGTAGTGTATGTATTCTGAACAATTTGTGTTTACTCATATATATTTATATATTATATATTTTTATATATAACATGTTCTAATTGAGCTAACTGCTTGTAAATGTAAAAATTATTTTTCAAATACCACACAAGTTTTTTTTAAACATACATATGCCAAAGATTTGAAAGCATTTCAAGGCTACATTGTTTTTGTTTTTATTTATACTTTGCTATTCTTTCTACTTTTATGTCTGTGTTCAGCGAAGAAGAGTGGGATTTTGTTCTTGTTGACAAAAGAGGAGAGCTGGTACCATGTTAGATGTAGAAAAACAGGAGACAAGTAGAGTCAAGTTGATACCTTTATTGGATAACTAGGTAGGTTTAAAGTGCAAGCTTTTAAGACCTCTCAGGTCTCTTCATCAGGCATGTTATACAAAGTAAATGTGAAAAGCATCACTCTTAAATACTAGTAAACATGACACTGTTAAGCAAAGTCCAGGTCAGAGTTCTTTGATCAGTCACTAGTGATCTAATGAGATGTAGATAATGAGATAATGAGAAGTAGATTGCAGTCATCTTGTGGAGGTGTCAAAATGCATTATAGTGGGGTCTGGATGTCTGGGTTCTAGGCATATCTATTATGTTATATTAGGACAGATATTCTCTATCCCCATTGAGAACGTCATTTAAGGCATTACATTGAATAATTAATTTAACTTCCCATATTGTCCTCTTCTTTTGAGTTTGGAACAGTCCCATTAATATAGTTAGTCTAATGTCTTCAACGCTATGTCCATTTTGGTAAAAATGGTCTCCCACTGGTGTCTCTGTCCTTTGGTTATTTATGACAAGTGGAGAAAGACCAGCGCTTAATCTGTATCACAGCAGCACCAGCCTATGTGTTTCTCTGTAAAACACACGTGAAAGACATACAATAAATACAAATAAAGGTGGTAGGTACGCTATGTGACAAACACCAGTGAAATACAGGAAATCTAATAATTGCCTTATAGTAGGTCACTCTTATATGACGATGTTCAATCAATATCTTAAAAAAGACAGAAAAAACACAAAGACCATAGTGTAATATAGTCTAGATATGGAGTAATCGGTGCAGGTAAACTAGTGCACTCACAAACAAAAGAAGGAGAAAATCGATTGAATCACACTACGCGTTTCGCCTTCCTGAGGCTTCCTCCTGGCTTCCTCCACACGCCAGGAGGTAGCCTTAGGAATGCGAAACGCGTAGCGTGATTCAATGTACTGCGGACCTTTCATTATTTTATACAGTTTTTCTTGTCATTTTATCCTGTTCTTTGGAATATTGCCTCCACTTGGATTTTACTACTAGCGTGGGACCCACTTTTTGGACCATCGCTTGTGACCATCTCTTGTGCTGCATATCTCCATTTTAGATGTAAGCTACCTTATTGCATTATTAAAATCTTGTATTTTACCACATATTTATGGTTTTCTTCATCTATTCCTACACCATACATCCACTGGATGAGGAGCAAGAGGACCATACAAGAAACCACAAATAAGATTTTCTCCTTCTTTTGTTTGTGAGTGCACTAGTTTACCTGCACCGATTACTCCATATCTAGACTATATTACACTATGGTCTTTGTGTTTTTTCTGTCTTTTTTAAGATATTGATTGAACATCGTCATATAAGAGTGACCTACTATAAGGCAATTATAAGATTTCCTGTATTTCACTGGTGTTTGTCACATAGCGCACCTATTACCTTTTTTTGTATACTTTGGTTATTTATGTTTGATCTGTGGGAATTAAATCATTTGTGTAATGGTTGGCCTGTTTCACCCACATAGAGGGCTGACATTTTGCATGCCTGGTAAGGTGTACCACATTATGTGATTTATATGTTAATTTATCATTGATCTTATGATTGATGTAAATGTGAGTTTGGTATAAAGACCTTTTCTGTAGTTTTGATGTGTGCACACATACCATTATTTGGTGCTATCTACGCGTAAGTCATGTTGATACAAAAACCTCATTATCTTTGTATCTGAAGCCAATTTGGAGCTGCTTGTGCATAATCTTTGTGTAATGATGGTGTAATAGATTGTAGCATAGATCACAACCAGTGCTAGGTGGAGAGATATCAGCAATTCGTGGTCAAATAATCAAGCCAAATTATCAGGATACCATAGAGCTGCTTACTTGAGAAGGGAGCCATAAGTCAGAATGGTTAAATGCATGCAATAATGTGGGAATAAATAGATTAGCAGCATTAAAGTATCAAGCCAAAGGTCAAGGGGTTATAGAATTCAAGAGTAGTTGGTATTGAGGCAAGGGTCAGGTACCAGGAGATAAATATTGAAAATCACTATAGAGGCTTGGAGGCTGTGTACAAAGTATGAATAGCACAGAAACTCTGAGAATCATACTGTGGTTTGTGTGAGCCTTATATATCCAGTAAAGGGGGAGTGTCCGTGACGTAATCTGAGGGGGCAGAGCTTAAGCGGCACTATAATGTTATTATTTGGTTACGCACGTATAAGGATTCAAGGATTTTAAGCATGCGTGGGATAGACACAAGACTATCCTAGCTACAAGACTGGGAACGGGGGACTAATAAAAGTACTAAAAAAAAAAAATTGGGGCAGACTAGATGGACCGAATGGTTCTTATCTGCCGACACATTCTATGTTTCTATGTTTTTATGTATATGTGCAACACAGAGATTTCACTCTGTCTAGGAGGTGGATGGAGGCGGTGCCGACGGTGAGAGACTCGTGGTGAACCCAGAATACCCCTGCAGCTGACGGATACATGGGCAGAGGGAGTGGAAGGGTCGGACATTACACTTTGAGCAGTATATGCATACCTGACCATAGAGAGCTCCTCCTCCAGCTGCTTTCTCATGTAGCATCACACTGTGAGCATGTCTTCAGTGTTTGGTCTCTGAGAGCTTCGAGCTCTCAAGACTGTGTCACACACTAGAGAGCTTAAAACTCCAATTAAAGAAGAAAGCTCAGAATACTTGGGGTCCCAGCCATCAGTTTGAAGAACTTATAACATTTGTAGGAACAGTTTTGTCTAAACCAGTGCAAACTCGCTGAATCCCACTACTGTGTTTGGCCCCCACAGAGCTCTGATCTCAACATCACTGAATCTGAAATTACATGAAGTGAGAGAGAGAAAAGCAAGTGAGGCTGCCTAAATCAACAGAAGAACTGTGGTTAGTTTTGAAAAATGTACTACTGAGTTCCTTAAAAACTGTGTGTAAGTGTATCTAGAAGAATTTATCCTGTCTTGAAGGCAAAGGTTGGTCCAACCACAAACTGATTTGAGTTAGATTTTTCCTTCCTTTTTGCATTCTTGCATTTTGTAACTGATAAAAATAAACTATTAATATGTCTATTTTTGAAAGCATTCTTCCTTTATAGTATATATTCACAGTTGACTAAAACGTCTGCACAGTACTGTACATTAGATTTAAATAAGAAAATCATCTATTTTTAGATTTGAGTGCCAACGGGAAATAATTTTTCCATCTTGACATATAATTATGCAAAGGTTACATTCAAACTAAGTATTTTCTAATGCAAATTGTTGAATTCAGTATGTTACAATACTATATCTGTTGAAATGTTAAATAAAGTAAAATGTCAGGAACAAACAAATTCTAAGCATCATTAAAATATTTATGAAATACAGGTAGAGTACACTGGAATTTGCAATCATCCGTCAACAATTAGTCAATTATAACGTTTGTTTTAATAATTGCAATAAATAAAAATATGATCATCAAGGAATATTAAATTAAATTTAAAAAAAATTGTGGAAGTAGATGGGAACAAGTAAGATGGATGAATGTCGGCACTCCACAGAAGACCAAAAAAGACTGCTGTGCTTAGTGAATGGTGGAAAGTGTCCATTTCCACCATTAACCATTCCCTAAGCATAGTCTTTTACCTGCTGGCAAACAAAACATGTTTTTTTTATACTGGTTACCTGTCCCCCTTACCTAGGTAAGGTAGAGGTGTGGGGTAGGTAGGGAATTATTTTATTTTACTTATTCTTATCATATCTGGAGGCCTTTGGGCAGCCTCTGACTGGGGGGGTGGGAGTAAATAAATTTTAATGGGAGGTCTAGGAGCCTTTGCCCAGCCCCTAGACCAAGGGTGGTATTTATTTTATGAGGGGTTCAGTGGCATTTGGCCAGTCTGCAAACCCCCTGGGGTTTATATCTTTATTTGCGGGTCTTCCGTGATTTATTTTAAACGTAATTACATGGGGGCCAGGGCAAGTAGCCCAATCAATGGTATCCCAGATAATTGTTAAGGGCAGCAGGGCTAGTAGCCCTGGACCTGATATATAATATAGAGGACTGGAATCATTTGCCAAGCTCCCAGTCCCATTTATTATTGGGAGTCAAGACTACCACCACAAGGGCTAAGAGCAATTTGGAAGGCTACCAGGACCATTTTTAATCAGGGAAATGTATGCTGTGGAGGCTAGGAACTGGCAAAATGGTTTATACCAGCCCTCCCCCAAAAAATTTTAACTTGGGCATTCAGCTTGGGGGTATTTTTTTAATTAATTTTGAATGATTTACATTTTAATTCTCTTGCTTTTATCTGGAGAATTGAAATGTCCGAAATGTAGCTATCTTGGATTGTGTTTGGGGCATATTAGGTAGTTAAATGTTTTTATCTATGTTTTTCATGTCAAATATGTTTTGATCTAAACACCTCTGATGCTTTGGTCTTCAAATGGCCCGAACTGGTGATTCAGACACAAATTGGGACAATGAGTAGCCGCATTTCTGGGTTTAGTGAATTTCGGCTAAAGTGCCCGACCCAAATCGAATTCAGGACAAATCGGGCTATATTGAGTAGACTGTATAATTTTTTATTTTCTACATTCACAGTTTAAGCAAAGTTGAGATTGACAGTGTCCCTTTAACATATGGTTATATATTTCCAATTCTAATATAAACTGTCACCTTGGTAAATCACATTTCAATGGTAAGGCTTTAAAAGAAAAGACTATATGTCAACATAAGAAGGCATAAACCAGTAATAACATGATTTACACCACTGCTACCTCACAGAACAAACAGTGCTAGCATGCAAAGGTCTTACAGTCAAATGTTAGCATTGTAAATACAGAGAATTCATAAATGAGTACATGGATATCTTAGAGATAATTATCAAACTTATTATATAGAATTTTAATTCTGATGTTTTAATCCTGATGTGGAATTGGGTTTGCTAAATATACATCATAAATCTGCCCAACAGAATCCTTACATGTATATACAGGGGACTAAATCTCATTTTTTCATAAGCTTTGTCATGTATAAAAAACTATTTATAACAAATTAAATATTATTTAATTATTACAATTAATATAATCAACACCTTTCTTTTAATTTCTGATCTTTTATCATATAGGTGTGTATTTTCATAATTATAGCATTCAGTTAATATAGCAGTAATTTAACCCGCATATTGCATCCGTATTACTGTTTTTCACACTGGACTTTGTCTATTTTAACCCTAACAACTAATCTAGCCCTAATCCTATTTTTAAGATAATTAAATTTTTTTTTTTTACATTGCAATGTTGATGACTGCCCATAGGGTCAGTCAAGCAACAAATCCAGAATTTGTTTCACTTCCGAAGCTCTGACCACAAGAGGGCAAAGCCATATTGCAGGAGCATGCTGCTCCGTCAATGTGGCGCCCACAATCACTCTGTGGGGCAATAGTTGGTGCCCCAGAGAGCAAATTTTGGTGCTGGCTATTGCCTCGACATCGAGGCAATAGACCAGCACCGTTAGATCAGTTTTCGCGATCGTTTCACTGCAGGATGTGTCAGGCATGTCCATTGTCGCGAAGGGGTTAATAAAAACATATGCTGGTATATGGTCCCCAGTTCTCTCATATAGGTTTACATTGCGGAATGGAGAAGGGTTCATTACTCCACATGTGGTGGGAATGCAAGGAGTTGACTCCTATAAAGGAAAGATTGCAGCGTTCCTTCATATTAATTTTCCAATGTGTCATAATTATCAGAAGAACTTGATGGTACATATATTTATGGCAACTAAAATATTCATTACAAGGAACTGGAAGAGGTAAGGTTCTTTGGCATGGAAGGAAATTATGAACCAAATAGAATTTCAATATAATTTGGAAATGGGACTCTTCAGGGAGAAAGAAAAAAAATTGTCCAGAACCACAGTGAGGTATGGGGCTCATGGATAATCTATAGAGATGGTGGCACCCTATGGCTCTTTGCCCCCATGGGGCCTGCCATTCTGCCCTTGTGCTCTCTCCTCCAGCAGTATACATGTATGAATGCTGTATGAATTAAGAGTGGATGTGTGTGACAATTGTTTTTGTGATATAATCACAAAGTCATTACGCAATAATAATGGCAAAACTTTCTAAATATTTGCTGTAGAATGAATTGGCTAACCTGGCTGTTGACTTAGATGCACTTTGATGGAATTTTGTTCTTCACTTTTGTGACACTATTAATGATTGCCTAGTATAGTGCTATATCAAGTGCTTATTACTTTGTATTGAAACTGTTGTAAGTTGTGATACCTGTCTTATTACTGTGATAAAAGAAAAGAAAAAATATCCTTTATTTGTATTTATTGCTTTTATTATATATTCTGTACCTATTGATTATTGGCATTATATAAATCCTTCATATGTCTGCCCAAGCATGTGATATTCTTTGTTCCACTTCTATGAATTCTGACAGATTCAAAATGTTTCAAGACATAGCAATGCAGGGGTGAGATCAATGTAAACTACAAAAAAAAAAGATAGGATCAAGTTATAATATACTTATAGCAGACTTTCTACTTTGATTTTTATTGACATATTTTTGGTTTATTACCAAAATATGTTTTATATACAATATTCATATTTTTTACAATAAATATATAAAAGCTCTTGCAATATTATTAGCCTGGACAGTCAGAAATTACTACCACAGGTGTACTTAATTAATATTGTACTCTAAGAAACAAGTAATGTAACTAAGACCACCTAGATAATCCCATCTATGATATCTACATCTATTAGTGTTAGTCATAGCTGAAAGGAGACTAATTTACATTAAAACAAAAATAAATTTGAGTTTAAGAAACACCATGCTTTCCAATCAAATTTCACTCCAGTTGCCTTTCTTGTACTGAGATGAAAGATCCAAACCCTACATAAGATTAATACTGTTATTATTTTAATGCTTTAGCTATTAGTTAATCTTTTGATGTTTCCAGAATTTGTTGAACTGTTCATAGAGGTTGGCAGTTAATATTAGTAATTAACTTTTCTCAGATCACATTGTTTTCTTACCAGATCTAATAAGAAAAACATATTTAACTTGAATACTAAATGAAAAGATGTCTAATGTTTGCAAGAGTTGTTGTGTGTTTCGCTATTAGGATAGATATACATTTCTATGCTCTCAAAGACATGTAACAGGTCACCACTAATGTTCTCTTAGTTCATTGGGCACTGTCTAAGACAAGGTGCATTTTGGCAATGTAGTGTAATTAAAGAATACAAAAAAACACTTAGTGGGGCATCTACTAAAACAACACAAATTATATTGTATGTGCAAACTATTTTTGTGCTTTGCTCCTTTTGCAATGTACTAAATGTACTAAACATTTAACACTCAAATAGTAACTAGGAGTAAATTGTGAATAAAAACATGCACATTTGAGAATATTTTTTCTGCCTTTTTTATTAGCACTTGGTAAAAGCTGGTGTAATTTTCACATGCAAAATAAGATTTATTTTTCACAAAATATTCGCAAAAGTCTTTAGCATCAGCAAATATAATTGCAATATATTAGCGCAACCAGAAAAATACACACTCATTAAAAATAAACGGAAGAGTCGCAAATCGGGTAAAAAAAAAAAAATACGCAAAATGTTACAAATATTCGAAAATTGCTCCTTACTCATGTTTTACCTACTTCAATTTCCCCACTGCTCTTGTATAGTACATGACCCCCTTAGAATCTTCTTAGAGTAAACCAAACATGTATATTTACAGACACACAGAGTTTGTTCTCAGCTCTGCCTCTCAGCTGAGGCAGAGCTGATCTGGCTATAGGCACAAGATGACAGTATCAGTTTCCACCAAGCAAAAGAAACAAGGGGCTCTCCATTCACCTTGTGATGCTGTTTTATGGGTGAAACATGGAATCATTCACAGTGAACCATGGAGGCTGCCGCTCAGAAGTTAAGATGGCTTGTATCTTATAAACTACATGTTTACTATTCTATGATATAGGCACAAGTTAGCTGTATTGCAAGTTGATGTATGACTGAATAGATTTTATCTAAAGTTTCTTCTTTTCTGTTGTTCCATTTGTTTACATCTCTCAAATAGTCATTTTTTTTACTGACGTGTGATATCATGGAGGTGTGATATCATGGAGGTGTGTCCGAACCCGGAAGTTCAGGCACCGTGTGAACGCACGAGTGTCAGTAGATTGTAGAGGGGCTTTTGATGTACTCTGCTGATCACAACCTATGGGCTCCACTCCACTAAAAATGTTTTAGGACATTGCAATACAAAATGTAGGCAGCATATTCTGTTACAGTTCACATGCATTGTCATCTGTATCCTGAACTATGGTAAATTGGTATTCCTCTTATTAATACGCACCTCATTACAATCTAACTTTGTCTCTGCAGTTACCATCCACTAATGGGGTGATTGAATATATAAGGACTTACATGTTCCTATGACTATAACATGCAACAACATTGATATCAAACAAATGTACATTCATGTTCACATTTCCTTACATTGATGTACATTAGTATGCATATAGATTGTATACCAGAGGTTGCCATCTACATCTGCATGATTATCAGACATGAATGATGTGGTGTCCATGTGTATTTACCTTGATCAGTGGATCCCTGGACCTGCACGTCAAGAGCCAGCAGTAGGGTGGAGGAACCTGTATGGAAGGTGGTAAAAATATTTCTGTTTGAGATTAAAAACAATACATTGTCACTGATGAGTGCATAGAGTTAGGTGCAGCACATTTCACATCAACATTTTCATTGGGCTTCATTCATGAAAGAGGAAATTGCATGTAATGGTAAATGGCTCTGGCAGTGGCATCTGCCTTGGAGTGCTTCCTATTCACCTGCCGCTTGATGTCTAAATACCTGAAATATAAACCAGTGGAACAACACTAGTGGACACTCTCATTAACCCCTTAACGACAGGTGACGTGCCAGGCACGTCACGGCAAATCGAGGACTTGCCGACAGGTGACGTGCCTGGCACGTCATGCACTAAACCGAGTAAAGAAAGCGACCAGCGGTCGCTTTCTTTACTCTAACGGTGTTGCTACAATGCCTCTAGGTAGAGGCATTGTGCAACACCCCCCAAATGTGCAGGGGCGCGCTACGATCACTCCACGGAGTGATCGTAGCAGCCATTTAAAAATGGCTGCGCCCACTGCACACATGTGCTTAGAAAGCGAACGATCGTTCGCTTTCTAAGCATCTCCGGTGTTGTTAAAGTGCCTCGCCAGCGAGGCACTTAACAACACCGTGCTGCTCCCCAGAGCCGATGGTGGTCGCTCTCCTGAGCGACCCCATCGGCTCAGTAGAAGGGAACGCTGCCTGTACAGGCAGCGTTTCCCTTCTAATGGCAAGAGCATCGGAAGTGAAAGTATTTCACTTCCGATGCTCTAGGGGGAGCCAATCGATGCCGGCACAACAGATCTATGTGATCTGTGTGCAGGCATGTATGGTAAGTGCTCTGATGAGCACTTACCATACTGTCAAAGGCAATATTACTAAATATTGCCTTTGACAAGTATTGATCTGTCTCCCTCACCTTACTACTTTTAGTAAGGGAGAGAGACAGATCCGATCAAGTAAAAAAATAAAATAAAATAATAAAAAAAATATTTAAAAAAATTTTAAACACCAAGGGCTTTTATAAAAGCCATTTAACCCCTTCCCTGCCATTGATCGCTGTGTACGCAGTGATCATACACAGCAGCACATTTTTTGCTGTCTGTTTATTTTTTAGGGGTTATTTTTTTTTACTGTAATTCATTACAGTATAAAAAAAGGCTCTTTTAAGAGAGATTAACCCCTTTCTTGCCGTAGATCACTGCCTAATCAGCGATCTGACGCAAATGCAGCAATCTTGCTGCAGAAGCATTTTTAATTTTTTTAAAACTTTTTTATTACACCCGTCACGTGTTAATTATACCCGCTAGGGGACTACGTTTAAAGTAAAAAAATTTTTTTAGCTGTCTGAGCGCATGTATAGCGATCAGTAACAGCTGATAAGTGACAATGGCGGGTTGGCGTTTGCTCAGATGAGCATCACCATTCGTCTGGTTAGATCAATATGTGTAAATATTTGATCTGACCCGTGTAGATCTGCCTCCCTCTCACTTGAGTTTTAGTGAGGGAGACAGAGCTGTATAATGTAAGTTTTTAATTATAATATATTTAATAGAATTGAGACCCAAAGGCTTTTATAAAAGCCGTTTCCAGTATTTAACCCCTTCCCTGCAATTGATCGCTGTGTACGCAGTGATCTTACACAGCAGCACATTTTTTGCTGTCTGTGCATTTTTTTAGGGGTTATTTTTTTTTACTTTGATTTATTACAGTATATCAAAGGCTCTTTTAAGAGCTATTAACCCCTTCCTTGCCGTATATCACTTCCTAAGCAGCACATATGGTCACTGCCTAAGCAGTGCATATGGTCACTGCCTAAGCAGCGCATATGGAGCAATCTAGTCGCCGAAGGATTTTTTTTTGCTATCAGCATTTTTTTTGTCAGACTCACTAGGGGTTAATTATACCCACTAGGGGATTACGTGTATTCCTTTTGAAGCTGTCTGAACGCGTGTATAGCGATCAGTAACAGCCGATCAGTGGCAAAGGTGGTTTGGTGATTTCTCAGATGAGCATCACCATTCGTCTGGTTCGTAAATATTGTTCTGACCCATATGGATCTGCCTCCCTCTCCTCACTTGAGTTTTAGTGAGGGAAAGAGACAGATCTGTATAACATAATTTTTAAATTGTAATAAATTAAATAAAATGTTAATAAATTGTGAGTCCCAAGGGCTTTTATAAAAGCCATACCTTTTGTATAGTGTAGTGTATTAACTCCTTCCCTGCCACTGATCACTGCACAGCAGAAATGTTTTTCTTGTCTGTGCATTTTTAGGGGTTAATTTTTTTGTACAGTACTACAAAGGCTCTTATAAGAGCTATTAACCCCTTCCTTGCTCTACATGTTCAAATTCCAAGTTTGAAAATCAAAAAGCGCACCTCTCAAATGTAGCCTTTCAACCCCTAACAAAGCTGACAAAGCTATGCATGGGTGGTATCCCTGTGCTCGGGAGATGTTGCTGAACATATATTGTGGCATTGTTTGTCAGTGACACATACCGAAATATGTGAATTTGTGTCTAAAGTTCAATGTATGTGGGAAAAAATACACAATAAAATGACTAACATAAACTTTGACAAAGGCTGGTGGTAGAATTGGTGCATGGAAAGTGTTAAAATAACACCATTTAAAATAGCCTAGGGTGTCTACTTTTACAAAATATATACTTTTTGGGGTAAAATACACTGTCCTACTTAAAAAAAAAGTCCCAAATGAAAGATGGGCTCAGGCTGACTACACGTCAATATTCCAAGTTGAAAATGCGCACCTTCACAATGTGGCCCTTTAGCCCCCAAACAACCCAACAAACCTATGCATGGGTGGTATCCCTGTACTCAGGATATGTTGTTGAACACATATTGGGTTATTGTTTGGCAGTGACACATACCAAAATCTGTGAATTTATGTCTAAAATACAATATTTGTGAAAAAAAACCACACAAAAATTACTACCACAAACTTTGACAAAGGCTGGTGGTAGAATTAGTTCATGGAAAGTGTAAAAATACCACCATTTGAGATAGCCTAAGGTGTCTTCTTTTAAAAAATATATGGGTTGATGGGGTAAAATACACTGGCTGGTTTCAAATATGTCCCAAATGGGACATGAGTGCAGGCGGTCTGCATGTCAAAATTTTAATTTGGAAAACCAAAAACTGCACCTACCAAATTTGGCCTTTTACCCCCCAAACAACCCAACAAACCTATGCATGGGTGGTATCCCTGTACTCAAGAGATGTTGCTGAACACTTATTAGGGTGTTATTTGGCAGTGACACATACCAAAATCTGTGAATTCATGTCTGAAGTACAAGGTTTGTGAAAAAAAACCACAAAAAAATTACTACCACAAAGTTTGACAAAGGCTGGTGGTAGAATTAGTGCATGGAAAGTGTAAAAATACCACCATTTGAGATAGCCTAAGGTGTCTTCTTTTAAAAAATATATGGGTTGATGGGGTAAAATACACTAGCTGGCTTCAAATATGTCCCAAATGGGACATGGGTGCAGGCTGTCTGCATGTAAAAATTTCAAGTTGGAAAACAAAAAACTGCACCTCACAAATTTGGCATTTTAGCCCCCAAACAACCCAACAAACCTATGCATGGGTGGTATCCCTGTACTCAGGAGAAATAGTAGAATCTATTTAGCATGTTTTTTCGTTCGCTATTGTCGATGAGGAGAAGTTGTTTCAAATAAAAACAAAGAAATTTGTGTATTTTTTTTTTTTACCATATTTTATTATTTTTTTTAATAATATGATAAGATATGATCAAAAAGATGGCATCCATAGAAAGCCCTTCTTGTCCCGATAAAAACAATATATAATATGTGTGGGTACAGCAAATGACAAAGAAGAAAATTACTGCTAAACACAAACAGCACAGAAATGTTAAAATAGGCATTGTCCAGAAAGACAAAAATGTTTCAAAGGCTCTGTCCTTAAGGGGTTAATCATCTGTACATGTTATCTTATTTACACATATACATGTGTCTATCTGTACATTTTGTACAATACTGATGTAAATGTACACATGTATGGACACACCTATGTACCACAGATGTCCAGTTCTACTGCTACAAAAGGTCCTGCTTTCCCTCCCCCACCCCAGCTAACATGAAATTCACAGCTACAGTTTATTGAAAACACTTGTAGGTACTCCATGTGTGAAATATTAACCCCTTGGCGACACAGGACGGACTAGGTCCGTCCTGTGTGCCGAGGCGTTAGTGACACAGGACGGACCTAGTCCGTCCTGTGTCAAAACGAGCACTGAAAGCGGAGTTTTTCCGCTTTCAGTGCTCTAAGGGCATTGTAACGATGCTTCCGTATGGAAGCATCGTACAATGCTAAAAAAAATGCCCGTCGGCATTTCGATCGCTCCGGAGAGCGATCGAAATGCCGGTTTTAAAGGCACAGTGCCTTTAAAACGCGGGCATTTAAAAAATGAGCATAGGAAGCGAATCTTTCGCTTCCTATGCTCAGAAAGTGTTTCTGATTGCCTCGCAAGTCGAGGCAATCAGAAACACAAAAAAAAAATGCACGATCTTGGTCACTAAGTGACCAAGATGGCGCTGCCCTTCTAAGGGCAAGAGCACAGGAGGCAGGAAGTACCTGCTTCCTGTGCTCTCTGGCTGTCACACGATTGCCTCTTCACAGAGGCAATCAGTGACTGCCAGGCACACTGACAGGCAGTGGGGATGCTCTCCTGAACATCCCCACTGACTGGTCAGATCAATATTAACTCTATATTGATCTGACCAGTTATGATCTGTCTCCCTCTCCTCACATTTTTTTTAGTGAGGGAGAGAGACAGATCAAAGTTCTAAAAGTAAGTAAAAGTTAAAAAAAAACAATAAATACACAACACACAAATAATAAAACAATAAAAAAAAATTTATTAAAGCAATTCCCTGCGTTTAACCCCTTCCCTGCCACTGATCTTGCATAAGCAGTGATCGTGCACATCAGCGCATTTATTTTTGCCGTTTGTGCATTTTTTAGGGGTTAATTTTTTTGTACTGTAATTTATTACAGTACTAAAAAGGCTATTCTAAGAGTTATTAACCCCTTATTTGCCGTCGATCACTGCTTACGCAATGATATTGACGCCAAAGCAATTTTTATCTGTCTGCATATTTTTTTTTTTTTTTTACACATACCCGCTAGGGGATTACATGTAAAGTAAAAATATTTGAGTTTTTTTTTTTTAAGCTGCCTGAGCGCATAGCGATCAGTAACAGCGAATTAGTGGCAAAGGCGGTTTGGTGATTTCTCAATTAAGCTCACCATTCGCCCTGGTCAGATCAAAATTAATCGGATCAATATTCACAAATATTGATCTGCCTCCCTCTCCTCACTTACATTTTTGTGACGGAAAGAGACAGATCAGTATTAGTGATATAAAATAACATTTTATAAAATTAGCAGGTTTTATGAAAGTCTTTCACTGTGTATTAACCCCTTCCCTGCCATTCATCACTGTGTAAGCAGTAATCCTGCACAGCAACAGTATGTTTTGCTGTCTGCACTGTTTTATGGATTAATTTATTTGTACTGTAATGTATTACAGTACTAGATAGGCTCTTCTAAGAGCTATTAACCCCTTCTTTGCTCGAGATCACTGCTTACGCACTGATTCTGAGGCCGCGGACTCAGGGTTCGATTTTGACCCTATTCAGCTTTCTGATACATCATCTAGCGATGTATCGGTGGCTGCTGAGCCCTTGCCACAAGTAGTGATGGGGGTCTACCGATAAAAAAATATATGGTTTGGTGGGGGTAAATTACATTGGCTGGCTTCAAAGATATATCCCATAAAGGACACGGACGCAGGTTGACTACATGTCAAAATTCCAAGTTGGAATTTTGAGATGCGCATCTCACAAATGTTGCCTTCTAGCCAAAAACAAACCAACAAACCTATGCATGGGTGCTATCCCTGTACTCGGGAGATGTTGCTGAACACATATTGGGTTGTTGTTTGGCAGTGACATATACCAGAATCTGTGAATTCATGCCTGAAGTACAATGCATGTGGGAAAAAAAACTCCCAAAAAAGTACTACCACAAACTTTTACAAAGGCTGGTGGTAGAATTAGTACCTATACAGTATTAAAATACCACCATTTGAAATACCTTAGGATGTCTATTTTCCAAAAATATATGGTTTGATGGGGTAAAATTCATTGGACGGCTTCAAAAATGTTCCAAATGGAACATGGGCGCAGGCTGACTACATGTCAAAATTCCAGGTTGGAATTGCGCACCCCCTAAATGTGGAATTTTAGACCCAATACAAACCAACAAACCTATGCATGGGGGGTATCCCTGTACTCAGGAGATGTTGCTGAACACATATTGAGGTGTTGGTTGGCAGTGGCAAATACCAGAATCTGAAAATTCCTGCCTGAACTACAATGTGTGTGGGGAAAAAATGCCATCCCATCCCTTTGACATAGGTTGGTGGTAGAATTAGCACTTGGAAAGTGTTAAAATACCACAATTTTAAATACCCTAGGATGTCTAGTTTTCCAAAATATATGGTTTTATGGGGTAAAATACTTTGACAGGCTTCAAAAGTGTCCCAAATGGAACATGGGCGCAGGCTGACTACATGTCAAAATTCCAAGTTGGAAATGCACCCCCCCCTAAACGTGGCCTTTTAGCCCCCAAATAATCTAACTAACCTACACATGGGTGGTATCCCTGTACTCAGGAGATGTTGCTAAACACATATTAAGGTGTTGTTTGGCACTGACACATAATAGGATCTGTGAATTCATGCCCGATGTACAATGAATGTGAAAAACAAATTACTATCCATAACATTGACATAGGCTGGTGGTAGAATTAGTGCATGAAAAGTGTTAAAATACTACCATTTGAAATACCCTAGGGTGTCTAGTTTTCAAAAATATATGGTTTTGTGGGGTAGAATACACTTTTTGGCTTCAAAAATGTCCCAAATGGGACATGGGCGCAGGTTTTCTGCACGTCAGAATTCCAAGTTGGAAAACCAAAAAGCGCACCTCTCAAATGTGGCCTTTTAACCCCCAAATAACCTAACCAACCTATACATGGGTGGTATCCCTGTACTCAGGAGATGTTGCTGAACACATATTGAGGTGTTGTTTGGCACTGACATATAACAGGATCTGTGAATTCATGCCCAAAGTACTATGTATGTGAAAAAAAATTACTATCCATAACATTGACATAGGCTGGTAGTATAATTAGTGCATGGAAAGTGTTAAAATACTACCATTTGAAATACCCTAGGGTGTCTAGTTTTCAAAAATATATGGTTTTGTGGGATAGAATACACTTTTTGGCTTCAAAAATGTCCCAAATGGGACATGGGCGCAGGTTTTCTGCACGTCAGAATTCCAAGTTGGAAAACCAAAAAGCGCACCTCTCAAATGTGGCCTTTTAACCCCCAAATAACCTAACCAACCTATACATGGGTGGTATCCCTGTACTCAGGAGATGTTGCTGAACACATATTGAGGTGTTGTTTGGCACTGACATATAACAGGATCTGTGAATTCATGCCCAAAGTTCAATGTATGTGAAAAAAAATTACTACCCAAAACATTGACATAGGCTGGTAGTATAATTAGTGCATGGAAAGTGTTAAAATACTACCATTTGAAATACCCTAGGGTGTCTAGTTTAAAAAAATATATGGTTTTGTGGGGTAGAATACACTTTCTGGCTTCAAAAATGTCCCAAATGGGACATGGGCACAAGTTTTCTGCATGTCAGAATTCCAAGTTGGAAAACCAAAAGGCGCACCCCCTAAATGTGGCCTTTTAGCCCCAAAACAAACCAACAAACCTATGCATGGGTGGTATCCCTGTACTCAGGAGATGTTGCTGAACACATATTGAGGTGTTATTTGGAAATACCCCTTCACATTTTAAGGTAATGTTTACCTAAATTGCAATATATGTGAAAAATTAAAAAAAAAGATTTTTTGCTGCAAACTTTGGCATAGATTGGTGGTAAAATGGCTACATGAAATGTGTCAAAATACCCCAAGTTAAATGCCCTGAGTTGTCTAGTTTTCAAAAATATGGACATGTTGGGGGTCATTCATGGATTTAGTACAGAAATCAGTGTTACAATGTCACTATCGCTAATTTTGAAAGAAGGGATTTTAAAATAGCTTTGCACCACTTATAGTTCTGGCCCTGTAACATGAATAAAAAAGCACAAAAACATAAAAACATGGGCTATTTCTGAACTCAGGACATATATTAGAAACTTTTTAGCAGTGTTTTTTTGTTGTCTCTTGTACATGAGTATACGATTTTTCAAATAAAAGTCATAAAAAAATAATTTTTTCAATTTTTTTGCCATATTTTATTATTTTTTTTACATCAAATTATATGCTATTATCAAAATAATGGTATCAAAAGAAAGCCCTTCTTATGACGATAAAAACGATATATAGTTTGTGCGGGTACCCTAAATGAGACAGAAATAAATTACAGCAAAACACAAACTGCTCAGAAATGTTAAAACAGCCCATGTCACCAAGCGTCGGACAAGCCAAAAAAGTCATGTCACTAAGGGGTTAACATGTGCAGCTACATGCAACATTCCCTGTGATTGTACATTCCTATCTATGCTTGACACAGCTAATACATGTGTTTACATGAAATAGAGGTGTGATTTCAGTGTGATAGAACATGCTGCCTATGGTATATGAGTACTTTAAATGTACTTACCTATTGCTTACCACCACATTGACCAGTTATTCCCACCAACTGCATTAACATCAACCACAATCTGCTGCCAGAGTTTGTTCTTCCTCCTCTGGCTTGTCCTATTACTGTAATGATGGCACAGTTTATATACTAACGCTGAGTAACTCATAGGCCTTGAAATCCTCCTCTCCTGCTATCCCGCCCTGCCCTTATCAATGGCATGCCATTTTGTTTAATTATTTTGTTAATTTTTTGGGGTATTTCTGGATGCTAATCCTGCTCCGAAATGGTGGTGTAGACATGTGCTCATAATATACTTTTCACAACCATGATTGGGTTTTAGTTGCTTGCAACTATCATTTGCATTGCTTTCATGCACTTGGGCCTATTATCTTTCAGGGTTTTTGTCAGTAGGACTTCTGATTGTTTTAGGATATTTTTTGTTTGTTTGAAATCTCCCATATAGTGATTTAAAGGCTACTACTTCGGTTTGTTTCCAGCTGCATTTGCATTCACCAGGTTTCAACGTGAAGTTGGCTATGATGCCTGAATTGCGATGATATTCAGGGCACATAAGGCAGCTCATATTTCAACTCATGATATGTCCCTGATGTGCCCTGAACTATTCTGGACTTCGGAGGCAGTATTTTGATGCCAAAAATCAGCACCTATGGTGCAGACCCTTGAATCATACTAGTATTAATCTTAAACCTTGGATTCATATTTTAAATTATTTTTTTATACGTAAATTATTGTTTCCTAGGCACAGTCCCTCGGATTGGTTTATACAAAAATCAAGAAATAAACAAAATGAAGATTTCAACCTGAAGCATGGAGGCTGACCCAGTCACTGACTCATTTTTTCCCCACAGACAAAGAACCTTCATTTTTGTTTTAATCAATAAAGGGCAAGCATTGTAGCTTCTTTCTACTAGTTTGGTGTAAAATCACATATATTTCATATAATAGCCCCAACTAAGTAAGGGTGGTTCTAGGTTTTGAGGACCCCGAAGCCAATGGGGGCCCAAAAAGTGGCCACTTCAAATGGTTAATTTTTTTTTCTTTGATTGCAAATAGCAAATACAATATTTCACATTGTAATGCACTTCTATAATCTGAATACTTACAATATGCATTGTGTGTGTTAAATTGGCAATACACGTTTTATACATAAATGAAAAAAATAAACATTTTAAATAATGTTTCATACATCAACTGTAATGTAAGAGGGGTTAACATTTAATTAAATCCACAAAACTTTCACTTAGTATATTTTTAAATCTGGCAGCAAATAACCAGCACTATGTTTAGTACCTAACTATAGCTATCAAGATAATTTAAACACACAATGTAGTTAAATAACATTTTATCCTTGTTAAAATAAGTTTTTGCTATTAGCCATCTCTATCTCTACAAGCAGCCAATGTTATGGTTAGAGTATAGATGTTTAATCCCAAAGAGCATACCCTAACTCAATATTTACAACAAATAAGGTACAAAAGGCCTTAGAAAATCACATAATGCTGCAATATTGATGGTGAAAAAACACATAATTGGCTCCCTTGAAAGCATTATCAGACAGCAAATATTAGCTCTCATAAAATTGTCCAATTAAGATGGGAGAGAGGAAAAGAAACAATCCCCAATAGGTTGTTTGTAGTTAAAACTAGTTCACAGCAAATCATCATTTTGACAATTATTACAGATGTAAGTCATGGTTTTATGCTAAAACATCATTAAATATCTCATGCAAACAGGTTTTAAACCAGAAAACTATTCTGCAGCTCAGTTTTTTTTTTTTTAATAATTGCATAGTAAAGTACATGTTGACTTAACAAAGGTAATATTAAACTTCAGATATTTTTTCATCTCTTGTATTAAACTGATGTTTATGTTTATGATGTTATGTTTGCAGCCAACCTACTGTGCCAAAAATACAAATAATTTATCAGTGTAATTTTTATTTTTAGAAATGATTTCACTGTTCCTAATGTAATTACTTCACTTGTGAAGACAGTATAGTATTTGTCACTGTGGCCACAAGTGTGATACTCATTTTGTTACATTTTGACAAAATACAACATTAATCTTACTTTTAGTTGTTTAAAATATGCACACATTGATGGATATTTTCATCAAGGTCAAAAAGTTAATATATTGAGAAGATTTACTTATTTCAATAATGCTACCATCACTAACTTTTTATGAATCATGTCTAATTAATCAGTGGCAATTAATAGGGGAAAAGAATATAATTTTTTATGTAAAAAAATAGCATCAATAAATGTAAATCTCAGAATGGATTTAATATACTTTGTGTAATTAGCTTTTTCCACTAAAATAGTAATTATTGTTATTTTATTCATAAATTACCATCATATTCTGCAGCACGGTACAATGCAGTAAAGAAAGTATAAGCCATTAGTAGCCAAAAGAGGGCACTCAAAAACATGTTTAACTGTACCGTATCACTAGGCATACTGACAAAAAAAATACATTGTATGTATGTATGTATGTATGTATGTGTGTGTGTGTATATATATATATACACACACAGTGTCAAAATAGTTCTGAAAAAATGTACACAGAAAGGCTAATGTACCACTCCAAACAGGTTGTCCAAGTTATGTCCACACAAGAAAAAGAAGAAAAACTCAAAATGTAGAGAAAGGTCACTGTCTGTGAGTGTAAAGAATCACAGGATTTCATCTATAAATGCAGCCCTTGTTTGAGGTATGATCTTTTTTACACGCTAAGATTACTCTCCACCCACTGGTGGAATAATAGTTTGGAGCACTTGGAGGCAATGTATAAAAACTCCCACACAGCAAAGTGTTGTGAGTTTTATAAAAAAAAAGCGTAAACACTGTTTGGTATGTATATTAGCGATTGTGCTTTTTTGTAACTTACAACACTTTGCAGTGCGGAAAAGGTACCTCCGCCAAACAGTGTTTCGCAGAGGTTCCCCTACACATATCACATATCTGATTTTTTTACACATAGGCTGCATCAGAACAAAAACAATCTAAGTATTCGGTATAGATAGGGCAGACTCCTGAAATGTGTCAGGAGTCTGCTTTATACATTGGTGTACAAGCCGAGTGCACCAGTAATTTGTGCAATCTGCGTGCACCCCATTTTATACATTATATCAAAGGTCTGTACAGTAAGAGGTAAAGTAGGCTTAGATTAGACCAGGGTTTTCAAACCTTTTCCTTAATGAGAGCTACTTAAGAGCTACATCAAATGTTTAAAGCAACTGCAAAATGTGTTGAAAAAATAAAGGCATACCATTAAAAGAACAAATTATATTTAAGATTGGTTTGATATTTTATATGATATGCTATGACACACTGGACACTTGACAAACGTGCTTATTCAAAGCATTGATTATCTCATTTGTGGTCTGCTCCCAGGTCATATTCATGTTTTTTGTAGGTCTGTTTACAATAAATTGATTGTATTTTATTATGGTTTTATTATTGTGTGCACGTGATACTTTATTATTTTATGTTTGGTATTATACTTTTTTGACATGTATGCAATAAATATTTTTGTGGTAGCATTATACAGAGTGCATCTCTATACTATATTGTATCTATTTTTATGGGCCCGAGTGGTGCACCTCATATACGTATATTTAAAAATGTATTTACTACATTTACTTTATAGTGCTATGCTACTTTGTTTGCATTTTACCTTCCAAAAAGTTGGCGATTAAGTGGTTTAACTTTTCTTCAAAGCTGAGTATACATTTCTTCCCCACCCCCCATATGCTAATGTGGGCAGCACATGAGAAGTACAATTTATTCCAGTAGTTCAAGATGTACACATTGATGACTCCTGCATTCGATGGTGTACAAGTGAGTCACTCCCAACAAGGCAAACCCAGGCTCCACACACAAATGCAGGGGTGATATATGAGTAGGAGTTTTCAACTGAAAAATATTTTTACATTGCATAATACATAATAATGTATAATGCATTACAGCATAATGATAAAGCGTGGTAACATGTGAAACATGTCAAGTGACTTCCCCACCATTTGCTGTAATGCATTTTAATTAACAAAAATATTTAACCCCAACTCTAACCCTTTTGCTAACCCTTAATACATTTTAATTGTAATTTAATTGTAACCCTATATCTTATGCTAACCCTCATTTAATTGTAACCCTAACAACTATTCTAACCACTATTCTAGATTTTAGCTAAGTAAGTCTTTTTTTTTTTTATTGCAATGTTGCTGACTGCCTATAGGGGCAGTCAAGCAACAGCATCAGAGAGTTGAAGGTGAATTTTTTTCACTTCTGAAGCTCTACCCACAAGGGGAAGCAGCCGTATTGCAAGAGCATGCTGCTCCTGCAATATGGTGCCCACGATCGCTTCATGAGCGATCATGGGTGCCCCAGAACCTAGATTTTGGTGCTGCCTATTGCCTCAACATCAAGGTAATAGAGCAGCATCATCAGAGCGGTTTTCAGGATTGTTGATCGCGAAAACCACTCATTCTACCACAGGACATGTCATGCACGTCCATTGTTGGAAACGGAGTTGCCGACTGGACATGCCTGACCCGTCCTTTGTCGCAAAGGGGTTAATAATTGTATTTTAAATATGTATTATATAGAACACTTAGCTTAAAAATAATGTGTTTCATGATTTAATTTCAAACAATTGTTCAATACATGTTTAGTATATTCTGTTTCAGTCACATAATCTGAAATAATACTGACACTGGGCTACCTGCTCATAAATCTCACCTGTTGTGGTTTTTGGTTTTGGATGAATTAATATGGCACAAAGAATTTCACAATGAGTGCCACGTTAAAAACTGTATGTTAAAAAAACTGCAAGCCCGTTCAAAATGGAGTCTTTGTTGGGAGTCCTAAAGTGGTTCCAGGTCACATGGTAACAGTAACACTAACAAAGATTCAAAAGCAGATTATCTTACAGTACCGCTCACACTAAAAATGTACACTAGCAGTTACAGTAACTAAATACAATTGCCAACACCTCAAAGGCAACCAATTAATATAAGGAATTTTGGCAGAAAATATCCTATCAGTTAACCCCCAATATGACAATCACTCCGAATCGGCAAAGATAATAATGTTTACATTTTTTTTTTATAAAATATTACAAAAATGAACTAGCCAAACAATTGTGTTGACAATATAAATTATCTTTAGTACTAAAAACGGTACATGTTATATGCTAAGCAGAATAAACTAGCAAAGGGCTTGTCCAAGTGAAGTCTAACTAAAGTATAACAAATATAAAGAAATTGATACGGTTTATGCTTATAGTGCCTAGCTATGTTGTTAAACAATTTTTGTGTCAGGAGAAGTACATTTTAGATTTTTAAGCTTAGATCACTAAGCTTAGGTTGGTGAAAAGATGGGGTCACTGTCAGAAGGGGAAAATTTGTTCAAAGGAAACATTCAGTTACAATGTAATAGACTATGGTAGTGGAGGCTCCTGTAAACACAGTAAAATAAGATGAAACATTATTCTATTGCTGTATAATTCAAGTACGGGAAATGATAAGATAGAAAAGTGCAGGAGTTATACTGTTTCCTAGAAAACATTGGCTGAAGATTTTATAGAAAAAGGAAAAAATGAAAACTAAACTATGGCCTGTGTAATGTTGGACTGTATATAACAGGGCTTGTGAATGACATACCAGATAAATATTGCATGAAGCACTAGAAAAAATGTATTTCTTACCACATATTTTAATGTTTTAATAACCAGGACCAGTTTCTACTTATATCAGTGGAAGGAAACCAGTGGTGCGCTATTCAATTGCCTGCACATCAGTTGCCATGTAGGGCATCTGTACATTCCCTTCATGTAAGGCAGTAATTAATATCTCAGTTTTGTTTATCACAACATTGAATAGGGTTTCTTGATAAATGTACCTGAAGTGTATTTCAAATGACTATTTGATCCATCAGTGAATACGTTACAGCCTGTGTGTCAATTTTGAAGTGACTTTATCATCTAAACATGGCTTATATTGTAAATGTAGAGAATAGAAAATTATCTATACATTGTGAGTATAGGTTCAAGGTACATTGTGTGAGCATGTTAATGCATAAATAACTTTACATATACATATTTTTGTTAAAATATGGCAGAATACAATTATACATCAAATTTGATTGTTTAATGAGATCTTTGAACTATGTATTAGTGTATTACATAAAAAAGTTGTTATATAAAAAAGTCGTTTTACTATTTATAATCTTTCTTTTTCTTTTCCCTAGCCGTTTTCCTAGCTGTTTTTATAATGTTTATATAGTCTACAATGTGTTTTTAACTGCCTTTCAATAGATATGTCTACTGTAATATTTATGTGTACTGCACCATGTGTAAACCGTCCTGGTTCAATTTAATATCGAAGCGCCAGACTCTTAGGTATTATAAATTGCCATAGAAACCAAGGAGGCTCCGAAATAGAAGGTCCTTCCTAGAACGACGGAGAGAAGCGACGTGACACGTCATCCGTACAAAGGACGCCTTCCTTATAGGCGTGTCAGAAGGAGGATCTCTTTACTGACGTTTTTTTCGCCGTTGAGAGTCGCATTAAGTCTGGCGTCATCCAGAAGTCCGTGGACGTCGCGTATGGGCTGTCCTGCACTAATTTATGTGTGTATATATATCTGGACTTTGGACTCACAGGTTATGCATGTTTTTTCATCCTGAAGAAGCCATGTATATTCCGACGAAACGCGTTGAGGTGTAGGCGGATCCAGCCTTTGAATTTATTCCAGCCATTTGTTCCATCCTGATGTACTTTCATGTTGTGATGGCAATGTCTACTCGATTTACACTTACCACCAGTTTGTGAGTTCTCCTTGTATTAGGGGCCAATATATATTTTTCCTATTTACACATGTTTGTGTTTTTGTTGTGTGTTTTTTTTACAGAAATCAGATTAAAATTTTGGAAGAATATTACTCTTCATTGCAAAATATATTTCTATTCACGTATCCACTATTATTGCGCCATTCTGCGTTCGTTTTTTGTAACTATGTATTAGTGAACAGTTAAGATAATTACTTTGAACGGTTACTTATAATGGGAGGAATTAAAGAAAAATAAGATGGAGATGGAAAAATAAGGGGAAAACAAGAGGGGAGGGAAAAGCAGGGAAGATGAAGGAGGATAGGAGGATAGTGGGAATTAAGCTGAGATTGGGGGGGTAGGATGATCTCGGAGGTCGAGTTTGATTTAGCCCCGTGCATTAGTCGACCTTCTCGGCATACCTCATCTCGTATTAGTGAATACCATTTTGCAATGTTCAAATGAGGCATCTTAGAGGAGGTGAGTCTGGTCGAGTTTGGAGGTCATGATTAGTGCTAACCTTGACCTCTAAACTCGGACTTTAGTGAATAGACACCTGGGGGATGGGGCGGTTCATCATGGCTGCATGAACCCAGCTGCTTCACTGTCCCTTCTCGAGCGATGGCCAGTTCATCGAGTGAGAGGTCATCGCCAGATCGGGGCGATTTCGGGGAGTTAATGTTAGTATTAGGGTTCGGGGGGTTAGGTATTATGGTTTGAGGAGGGTAGTATTAGTATTAGGATTCAGGGGAGTTAATGTTAATATTAGGGTTTGGTGGTTAGTGTTATTATTATGGTTCAGGGGGTAAATGTTAGTATCAGTGTTTGGGTTGGGGTTGTCAGTATGGGGGTTCAGGGTCACTTTTAGGAGGGGTTGATTTATTAGGGGGGGTGTATGTTTGTTCAGCACTGAACCATCAGCTCTAACATTTCCACAATGAAGTGGCCGCCTTGATCTTCACCTCTGACAGTTTAGTGTTCAAGCTGCCAAACTGAACTGTCAGCAGTGAAGCAGTAATGCTGAACTGTCCGAGACACTGACCCCTGTACAGTCAAAGTGTGACTGTATGATGGAATGTGACACTGTGACTATGTTTGGGATACTATGTGACTGAATGCCTGACTGTGCATCAAAGAATCTAAGACACTGTGTGTCTGTGACAGTGTGTGACAATGTGTATGCATGATTTAGTGGAGGGACAAACCGTGCTCTGTTACAGTCTCATACTGCACAATACTGTTAGTTTTATTTCCATGGCGTTTGTTATAACATGAAACAGGGGAATTAAATCTCAGTCACTTCAAGGAATTGATTACTTATATGTCAAGTAACTAAAGAAGGCTACTATTGTAGTGCTCATACTGATTAATGGAATTGTCGGTGGAAACTGCCTACTTGTGTTAACATAGACAAATTGGACAGCCAATAATGAGAACTAAATAAACTTTATAGTGAGATAAAATTAATCTAAAAATATACATTTATGAACTTACAATTGTGTGCTGGTGTATTTACTATGTCAGGTGAGAAGCCTTTCTGTGTTTTTTTCTGTGTGTGTGGCTTATTAGATAAAAAAAAAAAAGAACTGAAAAGAGATCATAAATAAACCTAAATAAATAATATAAATTAGAAGAATCAATGTAAATATGTATATGAAAGACAATACATTAAAATAACGATGACTGTTGTATATGATGGTGCTACCAATGATGTATAAAAATCCTGACTAAATTAAACTTTAATATAAATAAATACATAAATGAATAATATAAGTTAGAAGACGTGATAAGAGTGAGCTGAATAGATTAAGTAGAATTAGAATAAGTGTGTATATGAAGAGGATTAAGTTAAAATAATGATGAATGCTGTATATTTAGACATAGTTTAATGGGTTTGATAAACTGAATTTGTGTGCATCAAAAAACAGTTGTAAACCTAGCTGTCACTCATTAACGCTCTTAAATTTATATTTGTCATATTTAATGCCAATTTAAGCAATACCCAAAACTGTAAAAAAAAAAAAAAAAGATTGGACACTACAGAAATAATACACAGTTTATGTATATTATCATCAGATTAGATATAGAATGCACAAAGGTGCATGATTTTTATTATAAAAAGATGGACAATTATTGCCTAACTAGAGCGTTCAGGCCTGAATAAGGGTGGACATGGGAGTAGGGCTACAGATTAGAGCAATGGTCTTTATGGGCAGACTAAGACATCTGCAGCAACACAGATGTGTGTAGATTGGGAAAAGATGACAAATTATTCCTAGAAGCAGAGGATGATGACAACCCGATGGTTGATTTTAAACGTTTCTTTAAAGATATGGAAGGTCAGTCCATCAAGGAAATTAGATTATGGTGGGATATCATCAGTCTAGAAAAGCATCTAGCTGTGAAACAACGAAATAGCACAACTGAAAAAAAAAATGTATTCATGATAGAATTAATTATTAAGTGTATTAATGGAATAAGAAAGAAGTTACTTACTACAAAGACAAAAAGAAAAACCCCAATAAATCCATTCTAAAAAAAAGATAGAGGGGTGTCATTAAGTGAGACTGACTCCTCAGCATATTCAGTTGTCTCCTCCCCAACTCTTTCACCGGCTTCCTCTGGACTTATATCTACGGATTCATATTCAAGTCATCTAGTAGGGTAAATACATCAGGAAACAGACAATGTCACTTTTCTACAAAAAAAGAAAATACGCAGAGGAAGGGGAATTTTGGCACAATTGGAGAAATGGTTCACACAACAAGAGAACATAAACACATTAAATGTCATTAAACTCTCTGTTTATGTACTGTCCATTCCTGAACAACAAGTTCTTAGTTTGGGACATTCTTTTGCTCCAGACAGTTTTTAAAACTCTATTGAATGTAAACCGGTTTGTTAGAGATGCAACAGTAAATACACATTTTAAGTGAATGGAAAATAAGTTAATGTTGAGTGCTTCCAATAAATGTAATCCTGTAATTGACAATTTTCTTAGTTAAACAAATTTCATGAATGTTGTGGATGAATTTACTTTACACACACTCAGAGATCTAGAACAATCAGCAAAACTCTTGGATAAAACTGACAAAATAGATAGTAAGTTAAAAAGTAAGTCCACCTTTTATCCTATTAGTAGTAGGACTACAGAAACTGCTAACTTTCCAAGAGCTGTGTAGATAGAATTATGTGATTTAAGTAAAACAACACACAACCCCTGCTCATTGAACCTTACCTCACTACAAAGAGCTTCCTTATCTAATTTAAAGAAAAACAATGATATAATAATTAAATAAGCTGATAAAGAAGGTTCAATAGTAGTTTTAAACAAATCAAGTTATGTGAAAGAGGTTGAAAGACAGATCTTTGTCATTAACACTTACACAAGGTTACTTACAGATCCAACTAAGAAGTTATTGGAAGATTTGAGAAATATACTAGATACTGGGGTGTACTTGGGGATATAAAGTGAAACAGAAGTGGAATATTTATTTAAAGAAAATCCCATAACACCAATATTCTATCACTTACCCAAAGTACATGAAAGTACAACTATCTCACCAGGTCAACCCATTCTATCTAGTATAGAAGTACTGTCAGAATTACATCCATTAGTGAGCCAACAAAAAAGTTATCTTAAAGACAGATAAGGATGTGTTAAAACAAATGGAAGGTTTAGTGGGAGCCAAATTACACATGGGTTACCATGGATGTAAATTCCTTATATTCCACACAAATCAGGTCTTCAAGCACTATAGAACATACTTGATACATCCAGTAATTATTCAGAGAATCTGATACAGTATTTACTGGAAGTGACTGACTTTCCCCTGATGCATAAATATTTTTTATTTGATGAGAATTTTTTTTGCAGTGCCAGGGCACAGCTATGGGTTCACATTATGCTCCATCTTCTGCTAACATTTACATGGTTTCCTGGAAGAATCAATTTGTTTATAGCCAGTTTTTGGTATGAGCGTTATATTTATGACTTGTTGGCAAGGTTCAAATATAGATTTATTTTAAAAAAGATAATTTTCTAAGTTTAAAATTCACATTATACAATAATTCTCTAAATTTAAAATTCACAATATACAATACAGTTAGTACTGATTTTTTGGATTTAACTTTAAGGGGGAACCTGATCACAAAAGGTGGATACTATTTCATATAGGAAACCTACAGCAGAAAACTGTAGTATTACACACTCTGTGAAGTATTACACGGTACTAGTTGTCATTCAAAACCGGTTATTAAAAATATTCCAGTTTTTACTGGAATTACTCTTAGAAGAAATTATTCTAATACTGAATCATTGAATGGAAAATATGTGGGGCTTGGAAATAGATTTTTGTTTCGAGGATATAAAAAAGGGATTGATATGGCTATTATGATTGCCAAATCCAAAGACCATCGACTGCTTCTTGCAGATGTTTCTATAAAAAAAATAAAAAAAATGTAAAAAAAGAAAAGAAATGGGGATATCTGTCCAAACAAAACTACAATTCCAACTGAAACCCAAGTATCCTTTGTAATTCCATATAGTTTGGAATACCATAAAATTACAGATATTATAAAAAGGCACAACTTGCATTGTTGTGGGTGGACAACCTTTAATCATAGCTAAATAATTATCTGTTATAATAAATAAATTGCATATCTGACATTTTTTAAGTTGTTTGCGCCTAAGGATTATGTACTCACTCGAACACGGGTTTTATTTGAAACTAGTGTGTCTTCTGTAATATTTAATTTTTATGATTGAATAAGACACATACATTTTATATATTATTGCTTTGACATAATGCACTTATTTTTATTCCTTTTTTTATGTGTATTTCACTGAAGTCCATATTGTGGTTGGTGGTTTTGGATGAATTAATATGGCACAATGAATTTCACTATAACTGCTGTGTTAAACTTAAACACTAAGATAGTTATTAAAATAACATGCAATTGAATAACATTCCAAAGCCAACCAATTTATATTAGGAATTCTGGCAGAATTATATCCCAAGCAGATAATTCCCAAATTGACAAATTACTCAAACACACTGCTGCTTCTTAGATAATAATAATTTAATAAAACAAGTTCATCAACAATGCTAACTAAATAATTATCTTAACAATATACATGTTATATGCTATGCTAAGAAACTAGCAAATGGGTTTATCTGAGTGAAGTCTAAACTACAGTATAAAAATATAAAGAAATGGACACCGTAAGTTTATACATATACTCCCCAGGTAATATTTGTAGCTCCATCTCTGGGTGGATCAACCTCTGGATCAATGGGTTCCTGATGGTTCTGTAGGAAGTTACTGGGTCTAATACATCACATTGCCTAGCTGGATTTGGGCCTGCTGGCTGGGGGGATAGTTTGGTTATACCTTCCCTCTTCCTCAATCATTGCCAGAGTGTCTAACTACCTGAATAACCTTAGCAACATTTGCAAGCCCCTCCCGAGTCACACCTTCCAGCCCCCAAACTGAACTAGTTACTGTGGAGGAAACAAACACATCCTTTGTTTGAAAGTAACCCTTCCACTGTTGTTAACTGTCATTTTAAGGAAAGGGAATGCCTGTATTTAGAAAGTGAATTATATGGTGGCAAAGCACAAAATATCATATCACAACAGTCCACTTTACTAGTTTTTTTATTCTAATGTTTACATGCATAACTGTTTTTATGTGATTAGTCACTGTAATCAATTATCTTGACCTTTTCACTGATTGTTTTCAATACCGTATTTTATTATTATTGTTCACTCTATGACTAGCCTATGATTAAGTGTAGAAATACACGAAACGTGTAAGGAGTGGTCTCTTATCCCAATCACCTTGTGTGTAGTTATTGGCATTCTATTTTATTAAAGCACTTTATCGTTGAAAGGAGGGTGGAGTTCATTTGTTCTATGGATATATCTTTGGTTACTCAGTGAATTGGAGCAACTACTTACCCATCATCCACGGTTGTAAGTCATTTGCTACACCTCTTGGTGCACTTTTTTGGATCAGACTGAAACATAACTAATTTTATAAATTAAATAATTCAAATGTTTCATTTAGACCTTTTGGGGAAATGGATTTTAATTTGAAGATCCAAAACATCTGACTTGCCCAAATCCTTAGCTATATTCCCTCCCCTCCAGTGTATTGAGACCTTCCACAATGGTGTAAAAGTGAGGAGGCTGGGATTCTTGTTATCCTTATCCTTATGTTGCCTATATATTCACCTATCCTAACCTTAAGGTATCATGATGTTTTGCCCACGTAGAGCACAGGGACTGCCTAAGAGATACACATTATTACTTGCACAGGTATGAAACTCCTGTATTGGGCATTGTCTGTCTGTCTGCATTGATTTGAAACAGGTTGTTTTCATGGGTAATTTGGATTTTATTTCTGTGCAGGGAACACAGACATTGCATCTGAAAAAAAGCTTTACCTATGCCAAAATTATCCATTGGGTTTTGCTATTTTATAAATATTACAGCTGCAATATTTGTATTGGGTAATTTTATTTTTGCAATTGTGGTTTGTGTTCCTTAGTGTTGCAATGTAGGTATCTAAAGGCACAGTGGGGTAACCTTTTTTCTTTGAATGAAACATGAAACATGTATTTAACTGCAGTGATTGTGCATTTACAGACTGCCTTGTAAAATATATAATTCATGTGTGTTCAGAGGGATATCAAATGATTAATTAATTCAAATAGAACATACTGCATCCCTGTGTTTGTTACTTAATTGGTTCCTTCTGGACTCAAATACATGCAGTAGGAAAGCATATACAAGTTATATGTCTGATTTGGCATTCTCTGTGCAAGCTCCTATGCAATATATGGATGAATACATCGCTAGTAGAGTTATGTGGGATACTTTGTTTGGTGTATTTTTGAAACATCTTAAATGTTGCATATTTTCCTTCCAAGCTCCAGCCAAATGTTGGAGAGCCCAGTGAGAGGATTAGCAGAAGCTGCTACACTGTAAAACCTTAAACATATCCAGAATACAAATATTCAAATTTTAATTAATACATCTATTTTTGCAATTATTGAACTTTAATATGCATTAAAAAGGTAGGTCACAGTGATCCTTTAAGTAATTTAATTCCATGTAAAATTAACTCACATGCTCAGGGGTTGTTGTAGGAATTAGTTCTAAGCTCCACATTTTCAACAATTTAATTGCATTTGTTGTCAAAGAGATGGTCCCAGTAGTGTCATTATGCTACATTACTAGTTTTCCTTAAAAATCCCACCTGAATGTAAAATTATGACAGTAATGTAATACTGGGAATTTCTTGTAATGCTTGTCTGTCTTGTAAAGTTAAAGAATAAATATAAGCAGGTAGGTGTCTGTATTTTAGGTGAATTGCTGATTTACCTTAATAAGTATTTTTGATCAGTGAGATTCAACGCAGTGCTAATTACAACACCTTCAAAGATGCTTCTAATCCAAATCTTTCCTTCAAGGTAGGGTATGTGAATGGCATTATTATTATTCCTGTATACGTCCCACAATATTTTTCTTTGGCATTTTCCAGATAACTTCTCTATATTGCTCCAAGAAAATAATTTTGCTTATGTACTGTGTGATGGGAGCTGTGGTATATTTCAAAATCCGGCACTACCAATAGGTGAACTACACGTTCATCTAAGGCTTCAGTCTGAGGGGACAGCAGTTGCCTGTTTCACAGCATATCTTTGCCAGCATCAGGCAACTCCTGGCACACAGACATCCTCTCAGGCTGCCTTTGGATCTACCCATGCATCTGCAGAAGGGACGGGTCTCATGTGGCGGTCAGACATTGTGAAATTTAATATATGATTGTACCAAAGAGGTAAAGAAGAGAAAAAGTGGGAAGCATACAAAACAAAAAGATATAAGCAGCTACAAACTATAATGGACAGTTCCCAGATGTCCTATTGAGATTAAAGTGCATGATTATTATAACACCAGAGAGGCCACTTTAGATGGATAGATAACCTAAAACAATGGTATATAGTAAAAATAATGCAATATTATTTTTATAATAATAGGTAAGACATATCACAAATTTAAAAATAAAAAAAAAACTAGAGTGCCTGACAAAAAGAAGCTAACATGAAGGAAGTGACACCTATTATCCTCCAAACAACAACAATAAACAAACACAAAGTAATAAGGGCACTTACACTTCATATATATAGTTAAAGTGAAATCACGCACGAATAAACAAAATAAACATAGAATAATTATATTGTTCTTTGAAAAGATGTCTACTGATATACTCAAAGAAATAAGAATATAGTGTAGTATATCTGAAATAGATATACAGAGATATATGAAATAGTTGAGAATTGTAAGCTCACTTTTCACAGAGCATAAAAACTGCTCTTGTGTGGATAACTTTCTCCTTGTAGTTATTCTGCCCTAAAGGAGTAAAAAAAAATGTATATCCTTGAAGTGTATATTTGGAGATGCAGGAATCAAGAAAAGACCATTTCTCAGGTAGCAATAAACATAGAAATGTAATAAAAAAAAGTATTATCTTACATTAAGAAACAAAACAATGATCGAGGGGCAGGCAGCAGAGTGTAGAAAATTGCTGGCTCCCTGTAATACACCCAAGTACTATAGACTACATTGACACTCCAGTAAGTATATAACGTTAGTGTAGGCACACGTGAGGAATTGTTTAATTGGATAATGTGTGTTGCTGATATTGGATTAATTTTCATGAATTTTAGATTTGCTATATGTAGTATTCCTACATGCTATACAATATGTGCCGGGAGTAATGACAGGTGAAGGGTGAGAAAATGAGTTTGGGGAATAGGTTTATCCCTAACAACATTATTCACTAATGTATTCTTTAAAATCCAAGCAGCCCGAAACACCATTTTCGGGCCTGTGGGAGAAGTTGTTTTTTTTTAAATAATTTTATTAATTTTATGACTTTAATAAAATTGAAAATAATGGGAATATTAAATGTTGCTTCTGTCTAGATTTTATAAGTAAGCATTATATGTCTACCATATTATTTATAGTTGCTATAGTTTGATTGTATTTTGTGTTGCATTGTATTTTTTCTATACCAATTTCTATTTTAGAACAATAGCTTCTAAAATGTTCTTCAAACACTGACCTGTACAGTTTCTTTTAATTGGCATAAGTTTACTTTTTGGAACCCCCAGCAAAGGGGCATAATTGCAAACTATTTGTTTAAAATAGGTTTTAGTCTATATAACATTACCTTGGATATAGATATTAACATTGAAGAAATAGACTGTAGATTTTCTGGATTCTGACGTGTATACTACCCTCTTGATTAAAATTGAGGTGTATCAGACAATCACTGAGGTCTGCTTCATTGCCCTTCCAAATAAAGAACAGATTATCTATTTATCTGTAATATTGTACTAGGTTTTCCCCCCCAGACATGTTGACCCCAGACATACTTGTCTTCCCAGTTGGCCAAACAAAGTTTTGCATAGCTGAGGCAAAGTTGGTCCCCATCACCATACCTCTCAACTAAAGAAAAAGCTCATCAAAGAACCATAAAAAGTATGTTTCAGAATAATATTAATCACATTAACAATAAAATCAATTTGAAATGCAGGTAAATGACCCTTAAATTCCAAAATTTTCCTAACAGCTTTACAATTTCTAATGTTCTGCAATAGTGTACAGAGATGACACATTACTTATAACCAAGTTGTAGTGATCTTTTCACCAAACATTTTCAAATTGTCTGAGAATGCTGGTGGTATCTTTTATAGAAACATGGTATATTTCGGAAGATAAAAACCATTTGGCCATGTAGTATGGCCAATTTTCTAAATACTTTTATTGGTCCCTGGGTTTATCTAATATCTAGGACAGCCATGTGCCTATCCCACACATGGTTAAACTCCTTTGCTGTGGTTACCTCTGCCACTTCCACTGGAAGGCTATTCCATACATCCACTACCCTCTCAGTAAGGTAATACTTCATGATTTTACTTTTAAATATTTGCCCCTTCATTTAAGACTGTCCTCTTTTTATGGTAGTCTTTCTTTTTTTAAATGCACTAATCTCCTTTATTGTGTTGATTCCATGTATGTATTTAAATGTTTCATTTCCCCCTGTTATGTCTTTCCTCCAAGCTATATATGGTAATATTCTTTAAGCTTTCCTGGTAAGTGTATTTGCTGCATAAGAACTGAGAACAGAGACTATTCGTGTGGTTTCCTTCATACGAACAATCTACATCCAATGAGGGGAGGCACGAACAGTTCCGTTTATGCATTTGACAGCTAATATAACAGGAAAATAGACCGACCACAGGGACTGAAATCGTGGAACTATTTTGGGCATACAAACATACGAACAGTTGATCATATCCACATTTTTACTAACGTCTGAACCCCTGGTCCAATTCATGCCATTTTTGGATATGTTGTTCCCATGAATGGATTGATTATGAAAATTGAACTTTTGTTGAAATCCCATGCATAGTTTTGAAGTTATAATAAATGTGAAAAAGTATATTTTTTAGCTTGGAGATAATTGAGCTGATACAAAGTTTAACTCAATTATCTCCCAGGCAGAGGGGAGGAATGTACTGTAATTACTGGGTGTGTTTCTATTGTTACATTGTGCCTGATTGGCTGCTGTACTTGCATTGTTGGTGCCCCACAAGGTCCAGTGGGTGGTGACAATACTGTAAAATCCTGCATAAAAGCAGCAATAAACGCTCAGTGGAGTTAGTTTTTACTTCACCCTTCAAAACGTAGCCTTGTCTCGTTCTTGAAAGGAAACCTGCCCAGCATAAATCACTAGCTCTTTTAAGAGCTCTGCCTTACTCTCTACTTGGATCCAGCAGATGGGATAAAGCAACTCCCCTACTGCACAGTATCTTGCCAGGAAGAAGGACATCCCCATTGGGGTAGCCATTACAGTATTAGTAAGTTTTATCCTTCAACCCATGAAACAATTAAGTAGGTCTTCTCTGAACTCTCTCCAAAGTATCAATATCCTTCTGGAGATACTGTCTCCAGTATTCTGTACAATGGCATGAGCACTTCCCTCTTTCTGCTGCTAATCCTCTCCCAATGCATTTCCTGCTGCACTATTACATTGTTTACCTATCTTTAGGTCCTCTGAAATTCTTACTTATAAATCCCTTTCCTCAGATGTTGAGCTGAGGACAGTATCAAATATTCTATATTCTGTCCTTGGGTTTTTATGTCCAAGATGCATTATATTGCACATTAAATGTCAGTTGTCAAAGCTCTGACCATTTTTCTACTTTAGCTAAATTATTTTTAATTTGGTTTATCCCTCCAGGAACATCAACCCTGTTACACATCTTTGTATCATCCGCAAAAAGATATAACTTACGAACAAGACCTTCTGAAACATCACTAATAAAAATATTAGAGAATGGGTCCAAGTACAGATCCCTAAGGTACCCCACTAGTAACCAAGACTTTACTTTCAATATAATTTATTGACTACAACCAGCTGTTGCCTGTCACATTGTTAATCCATTCAACAATATTGAAATCCAAACTCAAATATTGCAGTTTATTGATAAGCCTTCTGTGTGCGACAGTGTCAAAAGCCTTACTGAAATCTAGGTAAGCAATATCTGCTTCCAGCAGCACAGGAAGTGACTAAATGAAACAAAACTTTTTATCTGCTCAGTGTTTATATAATCAGTGCTGCCGCACCTGCAGTAAACATGAGTAATAACTGGGGGAGGGCTTGAGTCAACTATTAAAAATGTGATTTATGCAGAATGCCTGCATGAAATCCCACTGAAAAAAAGCCTGTGCACTATTCAACATATTCAATTTTTATTTGATATGATGCCATCGTTCTCATTTGGACTTTTATGTACTTGGACCAGTGTTTAATTTTTTTAATGTAAGACATCACTATTTTTATTACATTTCTATGTTTATTGCTACCTAAGAAAGTATCTCTTTCTTTAATACTGTATCTCCAGATAAACACTAAAAGGTGCCTTTTTTACTCCTTCCTATATCTGTATATCTATTATTACAATATATGGTATATCAGAATATATATTTGCAAGGCACAATATGAGTGTTCTATGTTTATTTTGTATTCTCATATGTATTTTCACTTTATTCATATTTGAAATGTTAACACACGTATTACTTGGTATTTTATTTCACAAGTTGCAACTGTTGGTAAAATACAATAAGATATTGGATATCAATAACATGTGAGTAATGTAATTTTAATTTTCTCCTGAGGAAACTGGGCTCTGTGTTCCAGTGAAATGCATAGACACATTCCTTGTCCTCTGAACTATGACCACTATAGTCTTTCTCAACTGCCAAGTGACTCCAGCGCAGTCTTCAGGGCATCCAACACTGCTAGACCTATTACTACAGAGCCAGTAGGGCTATTCTATATCTTGTGGATTCTGTAAATTGGTCCCATCAGCGGACTTTTACGTGTAATCAAAGGTGCTGCCCATTGGGTTCCTATATTCAGATTGCAGGACAAGCTATGCCATAATAGGACTTGCTATGCCGTCTTTATGGTCATTTGGGCCAGGTATTTAAGGACAGTATAGTATGTCCTGTAGGAACTCGTCAACATAATAAAATACCTTAAACTATTTCCCTCTCATGATTTTTTAACTGTAGTTGCTAAAAAATACTTACTATTGTGCCCACTGCGGCGATAGGATGGAGTGTATTTTTTTTAAAGAAAACCCTAGTTGAATTCAAAACACACACATAAGAACATTCAGACTATGACTACTACGGCTACATTAGATGTTATTTGGGAAACATTGTAAAACCTACTTATCATATTTGCATAGTTACATGTATGCATGCATGTGCATATCTTATATTGCATTTTTAACCTTCATTCGTTTTCTAAATAAAAGTTCTGTAGAATATATATTTATTTAATGGTAAGAATGATAGTTATTTCAGATGACTTTAGTGTAGACAGGCAGAAGGCAGTGTAGCAATGTAGGAAGATAGGTAATGTATCAAGGTAGCAGAGCAGCAGAAAAACATTGCTTTCCTAGGGAATGGCATTAGCAGTAGAAAGCAATAACTCATGTTGATGTTTAGAGACCTCACTTGGAGTATTGCATGCAGTACTGTATACCACATATCCAGTAGTGGGATATAAAAATGTTAGCAAACAGCTCTCTTTGTAAATAAAGCCAAACTGCAGCTATAAATGCATTACCTTTGTATTTAAAGCCAATCGGTAGCACTAAATACATAATATTTGCATCTGAAGCCAATCTGGAACTATATATTTAGAATTGTTGTATATGACGCCACTTTGGAGCAGTGTATGCATAACATTTTTTATGACGCTAATCTGGAGCAGTGTATGTATGATCTTTGTATATGAAGCCAAAACTCACCAGCTAAAACATTGTGTTATGACAGGGTGAATAAACACAACCATCAACAGGTAATAGATTTCCAGGATGTGAAATGTGGTGAAGTGGTCATGGCTAAGATTTTCACATAAGGTGGTGTGGACTATATGTCCCATGATGGACAGCCAGTGAAAGATTGGCTGGAGATCATGGGTGCACAGAAATTAGGATGGAAAATGTTAGCCATCACTGTCTTAAACATTGCTGCACATGGTGACCAGCTCTCTGCTCTCTCCAGTTTGCCACCAGGCACCATATGCTTGTGTGACAGGGGAGGAAAGCCTCAACTGGAAAAAAAAAACCTTCAACTTTGCAATTCCGGGCAGTACATTGGATTTAATCACTGGTTGGGCAAACTTGCATACATGAAAAGCCAGGATATGACGCAAATAGGTAAAAACACAAAGAGAATCAACACAATAAAGGATAAAAGTATATTGAAAATGAGGGAAACTACTAGGACAAGAGGATACCATCTAAAATTGGATTCAGAGGTTTAAGAGTAACATCAGAAAGTATACCTTTACTGAGAAGATGGATGATGCATGGAATAGACTACCAACAAAAATAGTAGAAGTTAAGTAAGTGAAAAAGTTAAGGCTATCCTGAACATAATATAAGACCAAGGACTAAAACAAGGTGTATGGATTTTATGCTAGACAGAAATATGGACAGACTAAATAGGCCAAATGGTTCTTATCTGCCAATACATTCTATGGTTAATATTTAGGAATTACAGTGATGTGAAATTTTCTCTTGCATCATCTGTATACAAGGAAGCCTAATACAAATATTGAATTTGCCATTAAGTCAAATGATCTGATCTCTGTATCATGGTGACAGAAATATGTTCTCACAGTAAGAGCAAAACAGAATGATGAACCTGACACAAATGAGAAAACAATTAGATCACACAGCACTACATATGAAGAAAATTTTGAATAATATGTATCCTATAAAATAACATATAGAAAATTGATGTTCTCAGTAGCAGTGTAATACAAAACACTGCAACTCCCAGAAGAGGTTGCTATATTTGGTTGCGATGAACTGGAATAGGCATAGAAATAACAATTCTAAATCTCATTAATAAAATATATGTGATGGCATTGATTTTATACTTTAGCAATTCATTTTTGTTCTGAACTCTGAATACATTTTTATTCTAATTCCATGCTGAACCATTTCATACAATGTTGTTTCTCATTTGGACTCCAAGTCTAAATTCCCAAGGAACTTTAATTGAATTTAACAATGTCAGCACCATCAATCATTGTTTTTTTTTATTTCCAACTCATGTTTAAATCACCATCCATTGGTTGACAAGGATATATATCTGCGAATACAAGAGTTTGAAAAAAGGTTTTAAAATTATCACATGATTTTCACTTGACTATATGCTGTTTCCTTCAAATCCTATTATTTATAAATAATGGTCTGATATAATAATTACATGTGAAAAAAAGAGAAATATCAATTATAGTGACATTCTGATTTATCTTAAAAATGTCTGCACCTTCATTTAAGTTACTTTCTCGACTGGCAACTTTATTTACATTTGTAAATAAATAAATATATATATATATGTTTGTATTTACAAAGAAATAATGATAGCATAAACACATCTAAAGAGAAATTATGTCTATGCTATACTTGCAAACATTTGCTCCGGGGGTCCTGGGACAAAATGTGCATAGACTAAGGCTGTGGAGTTACACACTGCTACGTAACGTCTCACAGTGTTGGTGACCCTGCAACATTTATCTTCAGGCTACCTGGTACAGATAGGGAAAAGAAAATTGTTGGTGGACTAACCTAGTCACAGGCTCAAATAATATAAATGTATAAAATGAAGCCTACCAAAACTTTTTTGTATACCTGGTACAGATACCAGGTGTCTGGAGCTCATTTATAAGCAGTTAGATTGTATATGTCTGTCATGTCTGTCAGACATACACAATTTAAATGCAATGCTGCCTGTGCATATTTGTTCATTTGCAGTATTTTTATACAACATAAAGGGTTGAGAACAAAGCCGTTAGAATAGAATCTGGAGATAAAGAGTACAGGTGCAAACTATGTACTGCTAATATGCTCTCTCCCAAAGGGCATATATATGAAAATACATAATATATAGAAAGAAGCAGACATGCACACTGATGTATAAGTCAAAAAACTTTTTATGTTTATTGGGTAAATGTATCGACAAATGGGTAAGCGTGGGCAGTATATATCTCAAACTTAGGGACACATAGTACAAAACAGCGTATATATATATATATATATATATATATATATATATATATGTGTGATAGAAGCTGTCGATGTGGGAAAAGACGACCATAAAAAATGGCGACCAAAATAGATAAAAAACAAAACTGGAGGAAATGTATGAAAAAGTATGGCAGTGCTATAAATGGACCGCAGATGGAAAATACATAAAAAAGATAAAGTCAAAATAAGGCATAAAAAATAATGTAACAAGCGTACAGGGAGAGCAAAAAAACAGGGGAGGGGACACAGGGGTATGTGTCCAGCAAAAAAAAAAAAATAATAATAATGCTACAAACAGAAAAAGAAAAATGTGGTTATGCCAGGTATACACCTTGATCATCAAGTATCAGTGAAAAGTATTAAACCACAAAAAAATAGAAACAATCGGAAAAAATACAGCAAAGTCCAATGGACAGAAAAACAAACAAAAATAAAAACAAATGATGCCTCTTGCAGTAAATAACTGGACAGACCTAAGTGTAGAAATCACCGGCAGAAAAATCAGCTTATCAGTAAGTTCTGTTGTGGTCCATAGGAATAGACACTGTCTCACCCAGATCCAGTGGTTCAATCCGTTGGTGGTATGGTCGAGGTGGATGAGTATAACAATATCTGCATGAATCAAAATTAGTTCCAAGCTGTGATAAGGTAAAGTCGTTGGTGTGAAAATAGCAGAGGACTTGAGGGGTAGGGGCACAGGCTACGCGTTCGGAGATAGCTCCTTCTGAGGCCATGCCGCATGGTTCAAGAGACGGGCCTTAAATGCTCATTCTCCTAGGGTACGTCATAGTGAAAGCGCCAGCGTCGCATGTTAAATCCGTCGAGGGGTGGTGTCCGTTGTCCTAACAACGGACGCGATGATCATTGCGGTGGGTAAGAGCTGACCGAAGTCAGCTCTCATAGAGGAGTGAAACAACACACCTGCCTGGAAATATGAAGGACCAATAGGTCCAGAGAATAAACAATGATAAAACAAAAAGGAGGGGGGGGAAGGGGAGGGGTAGGAGGAAATGAAAAATAAGGGGAGACACAAACTGCATAAAAAATAAAAAATAGAGATAAAAATAAATATAAGGCAAGGAAAAGACAAAACAAAAGGAAAGAACAAGAACAAAAATAGAAACAAAGAGGGAAGAACCAAAACACAAACAAAAGGACAAATAAAATAACATATAAAAAAATAAAATTAAATAAAAATTCCACTGTTTTATTGGGATAAGTAGTTATCCTTCTCAATCACACATTCTGAACTGATAGTTATTTTTTGTTCCTATGAACCTGAATAGATCTTACCTCCACTCGACCTATAGCTGCATTCAAGCATACTGTATGGACTGTAAATTTTATATGGTACCTGCAGGATATATAATTCATATGTGCTCATAGGAAAATCAATTACTGTAATTAATCTAGGTAGTTCCCCTTGAATCCACCCCTTGAATAATGAATTGGTTCCCCATTGTCACTCCTGCATTCTACATTCTGTAGGGGAGCATGTCAAAGTAATATGTTTCTTGCACAAGTTGGCTGATCTGCAAACATATTTGTACAAGTGGTTCTTGAACAAAGTTCCCCTAGTAGACATCAGTATTTTATCAGGGACAAAAGTAAGTGGGAATTATAACGTGGTAATTGCTCCTGCAGAATATGCTACATTCAAATGTTCATAAAAATATGCCATAATCAGATGCCTATTAAATTATAGCCAAAGAGAGGCATTCTCAGGATGAAAAATGATTTTATTAATATTTATTTCATCAAAAGTAATAAAATGTGAAAATATAAAAATTGCATTGTAGGTAGGAGACCTGCATTGAAGAAATTGTAGAGGTTTCTAGGAGGTGTAGAATTTATGGCACCTATATATTCCAGAAAGAAAAATTACAATGGTTCTGGCGCTTGATCTAGGACAAAGCAGCACCAACCTGTGTGCCTCTCTGTGTACACACGTGAGATATATAAAGAATAGTAAACCCAAATAAGATTGAGGTGGTAGGTGCGCTAAGTGAACCACTTTTACAAAAGATAAACTGAAATCTGATAATTGCCTGAAATAGTAGGATTCTGGCACATGAGGATGGTCTTCAGTATCTCACAATATATATGTATTGTATACCCCTAAGTATATACATATATATATGTAAATACTTAGGGGTAAGTATAAAATCAATTACAATTTATTATAAAAAACAGTAGTATCTTACATATATGTAGACAAATCAGCATATGGACGCTTCTTTAGGAAGAAAAAAATATTGCAGTTCCTGGCTTTTTCATTCAGAGACAGCATATAAAATCAATATAAAAAAAATGAAAAAGTTTGTTTTATGGATGAAAAGTCCGTCATTGAAATAAAAACAGCAGTAATGGTAATCACGCTACGCGTTTTGCCTATTTCTAGGCTTCTTCTAGGCGTGTGTCGCCTAGTCGCTGTGACACGCCTAGAAGAAGCCTAGAAATAGGTGAATGTCCCTTTACTATAATGTCCCTTTAGTACATGTGCATGTGTCAGTACAAGAATGGAACATCACATTTGAGCAACAGAGAACTGTTAAGTAACCACTAAATTAGTATTACTTGAAGTCATAAATTCCCTTGGTGGCTTAAATGCACTACTAATGCTTTGTATTTATTTTTGCCTGACTGTCCAACTGAGTCTTTGAAAATCAAATCAAACATAACAGCAAATGTCCATTTTATATTTAACATGAAAATGATGTCAAGTGCACATTTTTATCATATTGAAAAAAATAACAGTTTTAGATTATAGATGATAGATGTTTTTTTCTGCACGAAAATGGAGGCTAGAACTCAAATGAGGAGCCATCGTCTTGAGTGACATATTCAGGATCATGGGAGCCAGTGTCAAGAAATATCTATGAAAGAGAGAACTTTATATTCTCAACAGTTGTTTTAACATGTTACTATACTAATGAGTTTAACTTTAATTTATGTTCCTTTCTATTTTCTTTTCTCTTAATATGAAAATTATTATTGCTATTCACATACTCTAAATCAGTGTTTCTCAACTGGTGGGTGCCGACCCAAAAGTGGGTGCGAGCTGGTGTGGTGTGGGTCGCGGAGATGACGTGGGTTTGTGATGCGGGTTCACGGGGGAAAGTAAGCCTGCAAAAATTATTTTTTGCCATGTTGCCATGCAATGTAGAGAGCCAGCTTATAAAGCTGAAAAAACATTTACTTAGGTAAGCCTTTCTCAGATCTGGTGTGATAGCTGAATATCCCTCCATCACAGCCCATGCAATCAAAATCATGCTACCATTCAGCACAACTTACCCTTCAGCTCTGGTCCAGATGAAGGCAAAATATCATGTCAGGGTTGCTTTGTTTACCATAACCCCAGACTTTGAGACATAGTCAGGAGCAAAAAGCATCCCCAGCTTTCCTATTAATTCTAATTAGTCTCATACGTATCAATGGCTTTTCATTTTATTGGGTTTTTAGCTCAATAGCACTTTCATTTTCACCTGCACCGTGATTACTTCATTATTCATTTTACAAAGAAGCCCTGTTTCTTTATTTGTTTCATGTTTTGAACTGGGCCTATTTAAATTGTGGAATACTGCACAAATTGTTTCATGTAATAAATTCTAATGTTTTGGAAACTAATTTTGGGTTGCAACCTCATGACCAAGTTATTTATTATAACTTTGGTCAGACGTCTGCATTTTTCTTTTCTTTTTTCCAGTCGAATGCTTGGTTACTACATGTAGAGTGTACAAAATATCCTATTTTTTTGTGTGCAGGTGTTATAGACAAAAGTTTTATTCTCTGCACGCTACTGGAAACTAATTCAGTAGAAATAAAAACAAAGAAGGAAGTGTGCTAAAACCAACCTAAATGTAAGATAAAATATTACTTTTCCAACTCTCAGTAATTAGAGCATTAAAGGAAATGCCACTTGTCAGTATTTATTCATGGCATTGATATGTCTCAGTTCTCCATCTATTATCACATTGTCTTTGTAAAAATAGTAGCTGCTTCCATTATCACAGCATTATGTGCAGAGTGGAAATATTCACATTCATACAGGCATTTGGACACTTTTCTCCCCATGATAGAGCTGTCTGTTTTGTGAGTATCTCACAAAACATGAACAGGGAGTTAAATTAAACATCACTAGCTGGACTTTTGCAATACCACATGCCAATAGGTCCCCATGGCTTAAATACCATAATATGCGCACACTGTGGAAACCTGACAAAGTCACACATGGCACTGCAGTCATAACACCTACCTCACTATTATGCATGAGTTAGTTAATCTATGCTCTACTTCACAAGGCTGGGCAAAGAGCCCAAACTATAGAGTTTACAAAGTTTCAGAGAAGGAAATGCTATAAAAAGTTAAGTTAAGTCAGACGAAATTTTGTTCAGTTTCTTACTATTTTCACATATAAATCTAAAATACAAAAGACAACAGAAATAGGAAATGACCAATAATATATAGTTATAGGTTCTTTGATTTGAAAATTGCCTACTTTTTTTCATGCATAATTAATTTCAATAATTATTAATTTTCTTTGAGGGGTAAAGCATCCACTATCCTTCCCAGCCTGCTCTTAATTTGGCTGGATTCTGGGAGTAAATAAAAACAAGTACCAAGGAGTCTTAAAAACAACAATTAAAGTGTACCAAATGATAATGTGTGTATACGTATGTAGTGAAGGAGACTGTACAGCTACATACACATCTGCCATTTGTTTCCTTCAGGTTTACCGGTTGTATTGCCATAATTGCTAGTCTTTTCCTGTACACTTTTGTACTCCCCTTTGCAGATTTGTGAAGGTATGTGTGTCCAAGGTTGACCAATCAAGTAATCAAAAAAAAAAAGTTACATATTAGTGTAGGTTGTAAAAAAAATATGTCCATCAAGTTCAAACCTTCTGCCAATTGTTGCTGCTTTTGTTTAGAGTAATTAATTGATTTCCCTCTGAACACATAGGAACTATACATTTGGCAAGGTGGCATGTTTGTCCCTCAAAAATGTACAGCTGACTTGAAATAATTCAGGTACTTTAATTCCATCTACTGTGGAATTATCAACAATAATACAAGAATCATGGAATGTCTTACATTAAACAGCTCATCGCAGCCTGCATGGCAGCTCTGTCAGGGGGCAGATATGTTCAGAATCTTATGTCCAAGGACATGATGACATCACATGGTGTCAACTCCACCCCGAACAGTAACTCATACGAAGAATGAATGGGTGAATTGCAGTTGTATGTTGTAGGCGGGTGGGATAATATCTCTTCCCTTATACAATGGCAACGTAGCAAGATTTATCAATGTATTAATTTTATATTATATTTATTTAACTTTTTGATCTAGATGGAAGTATTTATTCAAATGTTTGTCTTTTTTTTATATGTTTACAATAAAAAAATTATAAAAAAAACAAGAATACAAGAATAATAGCAAGAATACAGAATTTTTTATGTGAAACAGGTTTGATGGACAGTAGTTCACATAGAAAATAACACAATGTAAATATTCAGCAATATTTGCATTCCGAAGAAGGGTCTTGGATGTATGGAATCCAAGTCTGAGAGGGTAGTGGATGTATGGAATAGCCTGCCAGCAGAAGTGGTAGAGGTAAACACAGTCAAGGATTTTAAGCATGCGTGGGATAGACACAAGGCTATCCTAGCTATAAGACCGGGAACGGGGGACTAATAAGAGTACTCAAAAAAAAAAAAAAATTGGGCAGACTAGATGGACCGAATGGTTCTTATCTGCCGACACATTCTATGTTTCTATGTCTTGCATAGTTAAACTTAATGCAAGATCGTAGCAATTATTCTGTGATCACAGGCGATTGGTTGCATTTTGCTTAAAGGGACTGTATTGGTTGCATTTTTTTTAAAGGGACTGTATCACCAAAACATAGCTTATACAATGAATGTAGAGAAAAAAAAATATTCAAAATGATCTGTGCATTGTACAGAATAGCAAGCAAAAGCCGAAATTAGGAGAACAATGTGTTTTTTAAATGTGTCTGTGGATTCTCCTGTTTATCATATCCCTTGTGGCTTGATATGCAAATTAACTGATTTTCAATGGGAAATTTGTAATTTGCATATCAAGCCACATATGATGTCATAAACAGGAGACTCTGCAGACACATTTAAAAGCTTTTTTTCCCCTGAATTAGGCATTTTCTTGCAATTCTGCGCACACATTGTATAAATTATTTTGAACCATTTTTTATTCTCTACATTCACAGTGAAAACAAGGTTTAGGTGATGCAGTCCCTTTACCTTACCATGCACAAACATGAATCCCTAATAGGATTATGTATGCTGTGAATATGGAGAATAAAAAAGGATGTATTATTTTAGCAGAAGTGCAAACTTATATAGGTTAAGATAAAAATACAATCTAAATGTCTATGACATCACTTATGGTTTGAAATACAGATAAACTACTACTTAAATATTTAAAACTTTCATTCTGAAGCTGTAAATTTTTTTAGTCAAAGCAATATTTTTAATAACAAAATATAGGGAAACAAAGAGTATATTTTCCTAATTCTGAAATGCAATTTCTTTCATTGTCTTGTATTTTTTTTTTTTTTAAATAGTAAAACAAAGCTCATTCAACATTTAAACTATTATATAAAATATAAAAAAATAAATCAATTATATTTCTTTCTGAATCACCACCACTGCTAGAAGCAGGTTTTCACAAGAACAGTGAAGACAAAGAACGTAAGTTTTATTTGTCTTTCATATTCTAGAATTATTTATCACCCCAGTAAACCTGAGACATGTTTTCATCAAAAGTTATTATCTCATGTGAGATACTGTACGCTAATGCATTATTGTATAGAACTGTACAAAATGAGATTCTATGCCTTATGCTGCACATATCTATATTTAGAAAAACAGTGTTCTTCACATTTAATAATTTCCATAAAGGTCTGATACTGAATTCTGAACAGTTAATATCTTCAGGATGCTGTCTTAGATGCAAGTGGATGAGCTTAAATTATGATTTAGAGTAGGAGATTAGTTTTGCAGGCATCCAAAGATATGTACTGTGAGTTCTGTAAAACAAGCTAAATTGAAGACCCTTACTACTATAAAATAGCATAAAACTAAAGGAAATTAGACAGAAAATCAGGTTTTTGCATTGTGGGTATCAAATAGAACCCTAATAAATGATTGATTGGATTTTCTTTGAAATCGAATGTGCATTTTACATATTAGACAACAAATAGGGAAGATTTTCTCTATAGAGTTAATGGAAGAAAATAATGCCACTTATAACACTAAATTAACCAACTGTGCACAGTAATGATATCTTACACTAAGCAATAACATTTATTATATTTTATTATCAAAAATAAGAAGGAAATGTTGTATGTGATCAACTGTAGATTTGTCCATGACGCATAGTAAGCCAGCCACTATGATCCTTTAGTATATAGTTAGCCAGTAAATACACAAGCATAGTGCAGTACAGCATCTATCAATATATAACTAGTCAGAAATGAATGCTACATTCATAATAACAATAATACTGTATAAATAGCTTGACTAAGTAGTGCGTAGGCCATAAATAGAAGCTAGTACAGTATAGCCATCATCCTTTTGTAGTTAGCCTTATAGAGATATAGTAAGTATAGCTCTCATCATTAGTGAGACATAAACTGTATAGATTCCATCAATTGATATAGTCATTATGTACTGAAAATATGCAGTTCCTTATAAAAAGGCACACCGGGCTCCACTTGGTGGGAAGATGGTTTGAAAACAAACAAATATAGAGACCAGATGAGGGTGCTCAGATCACACTTGACACTTGACAACACATGAAATTCATGTAAAACACAGAAAAGCCGATCCTTGATGAAAATGTGTGGTTTATTAGACGTACATAGTTATCACACACGGGGTACAGAGGTATATTTTTCAATCATAAGTGTTACTGTGTACTACATTTGGTAACATGCCAAGCTGGCACCTTGGCACAGTCTACGAGTATACACAATATAGCCCGATTTGATCCAAATTGGATTCTGGATCCCTGACAATTTGCAACAAAATATGCAGCATTTCGGGTACAATTTGGTTATATCAAACACCAAAGCCTCAGAGGCATTTGGACCAGAACATTTTCACTATGAGAATCATGGCATTTTGGCACCACAATATACACAATATGCGAGTCAGAATAGAATTCTGACTCTCGGATGATTGCTGCATTACAGGCATTTCAATTCATCAGATTTGAGCAAATAGCCGTGGCCCAAAATAATAATAAATGGGGCCAGGAACCTGCAAAATGGTCCCCAACCACTAAAATATACATGGGGCAGGACAAGTAGCACCTCCTTTTAAAAATTGGCTGGGACCTGCCAAAATAGCTCATAACACCCTGTTACATATATGGTGGGTCAGGGCAAATGACTGTGACACCCCCCACTATAATAAATGAGATGAGAAGATAAGTGCTCTCAGCCCTCTAAAAATACATTGGGGGCCATCAGGAGCCGCAAATCTGAGATGGGCATATATTTTATTTTAGGTTGGGGTTATGTTTTAGTATGGGGCCAGGCCAAGTAGTCCTGACCCCTGATTTATTTTAGGTAATGTTATCCCTGGCCCTTCGATATATTTTAAGGGGCCTGGGAGCACTTGCCTGGCTACAAGTCTATAGGGATGATCGAGGCTATTTTTTGTGTGGCTCACAATTCGACTCTCAAATTTTGATTGTACATGCCACTTGTTCCTCTGGCTGGCAGCTGTTATTCTGAGAAGTAGGTAGCTCAGTGAGACTGTAAAAAGAGAGCTTCATTTCTACATGGGATCAGCACAGGGGACCTTAAACCATGTAAATCTTTCTCTGCACTACATTCAGACTCCGATCAGGCAAGTTGGGCAAATCCCTGCACTGATTGCTTATGCGTACACTGTCAGCATGCACCAGCCTCCTAGCCAGCTCTACCCCAGCTGTGTGTGTGTGTATATATATATATATATATATATATATATATATATATATATTTTTTTTATATATTTCCTTTTTATTCAATATTTTCCATTTAAAACATACACAAAATAGAAATAACATAGATAATACAAACATAAATCAGGCAATACAGACAATACCTTTAGGTATCCCAGTCAGCACATAAGGAAGAGGATTGTATCCTATGACTCATCAGTGCTAAAATGGAGGCTTTAAACAATATACTAGAGTAATTCTTAGTTGTTCTTAAAGAATATATAATGAGTTAATTACTAACTTTAGTTAGGGCTACTAACATATGGGCAAATATCCATCCAAAAAATGCTCCATTCAATTTTATATTTCCAATTATGTATATTGTATATTGGAGAGATGAGAATAAAGGTTAACTAGACAGTGGTTTATATATCGTAAATTTAAGTAGTCTGGACGAATTTAGATTTAGTAGTGCGTCCTTGTATTATAAAGCAGAGTTTACACATTTAACTTAATTCCTTCAACAGTCAAGTTACCATGTTGCAATTAAAAGTATTGAGGTTCAATTCATCAATCCAATGGAACAGTGTAGAGCATTTCTAGAGGGACATTTCTCCGCACAAACAACTTCTCCTAGTGCTTACAACATTAATCTAGTAAACTTCAATTCAGAATTTGAGGATTCAGTATAAACCTCCAGTAAAACAATGTAAAACCTTACAAAAAATACCATCTTCCTTGCAGTCAACTTCACATAGATGTGCGGGGTTCAGTGTGGGAAAGGGAACGGAGCCCATACCAGTTATTAGACTGTTTTAAGCTTCAGGGGAGCGGGCGGGGGCAAGCGCAGGATTTCCAGAGTTATGTCTGTAAACGTCCGGGTTAGCTGAACCAGCTTATTAGAGTATAAGTATAGATTAAGGTCTAAGTAAGATAACGGGATTCCAAATTTTAAAATATGAAGGGAGAGACAGATTGTCTAAGTAGAAAAGTTTTTCCATACTACATTGATACTGGACCTGTGAGCGGATCTCATTTTCAGAGGGTATCTCTGTTTTTTTCCAATATCTTGATATACACATCTTGGTGGCCATTAGAACATGCACTGTTAGTTTTTTAGAAAAATTATTCATTTCTGGCAACTCAAGATGGAACAAAAATTTCCCTGAAGTTAGGGACCCCAGGTCTAAGTTCAAGTCCGATAAAATCTTGGCTAGAGAGATACGTACTTCATCAAGTTTTGGACAATCCCACCAGATATGTTTTATATTGCCTATTTCTCTACTGCAACGCCAACAAAGTGGCGATGTTGTAGGTTGATATTTTGTTAATCTTGACGGGACCCAGTACCATCTATGAAGGACCTTCATATATAACTCCTGTAGAGCAATACAGTGAATTGATTTATTTAATAGGTCAACTGCTCTAAACCAAGACTGTATCGGATAGGAATTATTCAGGTCGGTTTCCCATTCAATTATTGTATCATATTTCTTCTCATCCGGTTCCAGTTCCTGGATAGCTTTAAAATTTGAGAGGATATATTTTTTTGATGGGAACTGTAAATAATTTTATCTAAGGGTGATTCTGATTTTAATTGTATTTTTTTAAGAAAATCTTTAATTCGAATATAGGAAAACATTTCTCTTGTTGGTAGCTTGTATTTATGTTGCAGATCTAAGAAGGAGAGAAGATCTAAATTACAAAATAGATCTCCAATCTTCTTCAAGGTCGATTTGTGCCAGCTATCCAAGTTTAGATCTTCCAAATAGAGTTTCAAAACATTTATGGGAGCCTGGGGAGTTATTTGAGAGGGACAGAAAAATGTGGATTTAATTGGGGCAATGGATAGAAAGACGTTGTGTATCACCGGGTTTACGATCTTTAAGTTGCCAAATTTTTGAGTATCCAGCCAGAAGAGGAGGAAGGGGTCCATACCACCACATGCCTCCCTCTCGTGTTGGTACCAACTTTTGTTCTTTGATTTGACATTGCCCCATATATATATGAAATAATTCACGAAAAGACAGGCCACCCTGAGATCTGGGTTTTGACATTATAGAAAATTGGATTCTGGGCTTTTTGTCTTCCCAAACATATGTAGCAAACAATCTGTGAAACCTAGACAGATATTTCCTTGAGACTCTAAGAGGAATAGTCCGAAAAAGGTATTCCAGTTTAGGGAGCAGATATGACTTTACCAGGTTGATTCTTCCTATCCATGAGATTAGGATCTTCTTCCAAGATTTAATTTTAGCCTCAAACTCTTTATATAAACCAAGATAGTTATGTTCTACCATAGTACTTATTTCAAATTTAATATCGATCCCTAAATACTTAATTGAATAATTTGTCCAATTAAAGTGGTAGTTATGTTTAAGGTAAGTGTCTTGAATTTGGGAAAGATTTTGACAAATGATCTGGGTCTTGGAGAGGTTGATCTTGTAATTTGAGAAATAACTAAATTCCTCGATACAGCGTAAAAGTTCTGGTATGGAATGTTCCAGTTGCGAGAGAGTTAATATGACATCGTCCGCATAAAGTAGGATTTTTTGATGATAATTCCCACATTCTATACCGTGAATTGTTTGTGTCTGTCTAACGTATGAGGCCAAGGTTCCATCGTAAGATTATACAAAAGGGGCGCCATTTCCATTCATTTTTGCCGTAGGCTCTGAGTACATGGACAGGATCAGATTTTTAAATATCCCCCCAATACCGAAAGCAGACAAGACTTCGGCCATGTATCTCCAGTTTACTCTGTCGAATGCTTTTTCAGCATCGACAGCTGCAAAGACACATGGAGTTTTAGAGTTATTCACTGATGAAATTAAATTTAATAAATTCCTAACATTATCACCACCAGACCTTGAAGTTATGAATCCTGACTGATCACGATGTATCAGATTTGGTATAACTGATTTTAACCGTTCGGCCAGTATCTTAGAGAGGATTTTGATGTCAATGTTTATTAAGGAAATTGGTCGATAGTTATCAACAAAACTTGGGTCTTTTCCCGGTTTTGGTATTGGGGAGATTGTGGCTTTCAGCAACTCTGGAAGGATCTTTCCTGATTTGCCTATAGCCTCATACGTTGAGCAAAGAAGAGGAGTTATTTCCGGTTCAAATATCTTAAAAAACATGGCTGTATATCCATCAGGGCCCGGTGCTTTATCGTTATCCAGGTTAAGAATTGTTTTTTTAATTTCTTCCTTACTAATCTTTTTATTTAGGTTCGTCAAATTATCATTAGATATTTGAGGCAAATCGATTTTCTCTAAAAAGGAATTCAACTCAAGAGGTGTAAAGTTCTCTTCTTTGAGATTATAAAGTTGTTCATAATATCGAGCAAATGCTTCGCCGATTTCTCGAGGAGACAGATGAACTTTATCTGTCTCCACGATTTTTTTTATCTTTTGGTTTGTATTGTCCTGCTTAATTTTCTTGGTAAGCATTTTGCCAGTTTTATCCCTGCTATTGTACCATCTCTGTTTAGAAGACAGTATCATATTGTTAACCTGTTCTTCTAGTCTTTTCTTAATCCTCTCACGCACATTCCCTATGCTTACAAAGTTTGCCTCTGAGGGGCAACATTTATTGCCACACTCCAACTGGGCCAACTTAATATATAGGTCTGTTAAAGAGACAGCTTTATCCCTTTTTTTTCTTGCCTCTAGTTGAATAAGATAACCGCGTATGGCACATTTAAATGAAGCCCATAATATCTGGTCAGGAACCTGACCATTGTCGTTATAATTAATATATTCAATAATCAGGTCTCTGAGGTGTTTCTTATCCTGCTCCTTCAATAGCAGCGTTTCATCCAACCTCCAAAGCGGTTTGGTATTATATTCAAAATTGCTCTTAATCGTGAGACTTATGGGGGCATGATCAGACCAAGTGATCTGGCCGATCGACGTATTGATTACATTTTTTAAGTTAAGCGAGTTGGTTAGAAAAAAATCAATTCGGGAATTTGATAGATGAACACTAGAATAAAAAGAATAGTTTCTTTCTGTCGGGTGATAAACTCTCCAGATATCGAAAAGATCATATTTAAGGAGAATTTCTTGAAGCATTTTTGCTTTGGTCTTGATGTATTTTGTGTTAGTTTTACCCTTTATAGTAGTTCTATCCAGTTTCTCGTTTAATATAGTATTCATGTCACCTCCCATAATCAATGAGCCCTTTTTAAGTTGATCTACTCTTTTAAAAAGGGTCTCGTAAAAGGTCTGACTAAATATATTCGGGGCATAGATATTCACCAAAGTATAAAGGAGATCATTAAGTTTACAAATCAGTATTATATATCTCCCTTTTTTATCTCTTTCCACCAATATCAATTCAAACTTAACCTTGCTAGTAATTATTATTGCTACCCCCCTTTTTTTATCATCGGGCAGACTAGCAGAGAAGACAACAGGAAATTTTGAAAAACACCAAAGCCTATCTGAAGATCCCTTCCAGTGAGTTTCTTGAACATAACATATATCAATTTTCTCTCCCAACAACAGTTTATATAAAAGACCCCGTTTCATCGGGGAGTTTAATCCCCGGACGCTTGCTGATGAAAATTTTAAAGACATTTGTTTAACCAGAGTTTGCTGCGCGACACTCCATTAGTGTCTCCGATCCTCCCACCTCAACCCCGCACATCTTTACATACAATATAACACAAAACAAATAACAAACCAGCAACAATCTCAATAACATACTTCACCTATAAGGGGGTTACCCAGGTGATCCTGATTACCAGGCTACAGTCGTTGGTGGTCCTACCCTGAATGCTATCTTATTACTTCTACATATATATTTTTTTCCTCTATTGCCTTTCAATTCCTTCTCATTTCTTCTCCCTCTCAATTTATTCTACCTCTTTCTTTTTCCTCAGCAGAGATACTTGCTAACCTTTGTTATTACCCAGTTCGATCCTTTCCTTTCTTCTCTGACCTAGTCTTGATCTCCCTCTCCAAGAATAACTTTTAGAAAGGATATTACCTTGTTCATATCAGCTAACACTAAAATAAATTTTTTCAGGGAGATGATTTTTTTCTCTTTTTTTTTTCTTTTTTTTTCCCTTTCCCTCCCTTTTCTTCTTCACTTCTATATTATTTTATGTTACATAGTGCCACTTTCTTCCTGGTCTCCCCTTGCTCATTTAATTATTTAATAGAGACAGTAACATAACCTTGATAAGAGTGATTAGTTAAAGTGCATTTCTTTAATAGTTTGAGTGCAATCAGATTTTAATCAGTGAAAAGCTATTGTGCTTTGTATCAATTATATTGTGCACAATTGTATACTTTTGTAAATAATAAGAGTTTGTATTCTATATTCTTTCTACTAATTCTTCAAAGTTTCTTTATTAACTTATACTTTGTTAAATAGTGCTATAATAGTATGTATATAGTGCGGGTTAAATGTATAGATCTTGAAACACCACAGAAAAATGTAGGAGGCTGTAATAGTGTAAGGTGCAAATTGGGTATGTGAACCTTAAAAATAAGACAAAAAAGTTTAAAAGGCTGTTCAACTACTTCTGCTATTTGTACCCTTGATCCAAATTCTAAGTTTAAATTAAATATCTTTACATTGATACAGTGCGACATAACTATATTTGTGTCAAGTGCAAATTAGGTGTGTGAATCTTAAGAAAACACAAAAAAAAAGACTAAACTTTTGGAAGTTATAGTAGTGTAAAGTGCGAGTGAGGTGTGCGAACTGCAAATACCTAAATAGGTTTATTTTTAATCTAATATACCAAGAGCACTAAGTTTGGATTGGGCATCAGCTGCATCACTGAGCACAATTGTTTCCCCTTTGAATGAAATCAGCAGTTTGGTGTGAAACCCCCACCTATAGTTAATCTCCTTTACTCTGAGTTGTTGAGTTAGTTCTCTAAAGGAATTACGATTCATCCGGGTGGCATAGGATAAATCAGGAAAAACCAATAGTGGTTCAAATCTCCCCTTATTTTTGTCCGGATTTGAGCGCATCTGTTGGAGGAACTCATCCTTTATTGAACAATTTAAGAATCTCACGATTACTTCACGTGGAGTAGGGCCAGCTATATTGCCTTGTTGGGATATTCTATGGATCCGTTCAAAGGGGGCTTTACCAAGAGTCGATGGGTCAACAAACATTGAAACAAATTCCAACATATAATCCTTAAGATCAACATTTTTTATTTCTTCGGGTATGCCTTTAATTCTAAGGTTATTCCTTCTCGATCTGTCCTCAAATTCTATGATCTTGTTATTACAGTGCTTAACTTGATCTTTCAAAATAGTATTTTGGGCTTGTGTATTGGCCATCTCTTCTGAGATTTTTTTAATTGTTTCGTCTTGGTTATTTAATTTAGATGACAGTGTTGCAATCTCCCTAGATAGATCGGAAATATTTTGTTTAAAGTAATTTTTCAGTTTTTCATATAGATCATTCATTGCCGATGTTAGGCTTAGGTTTGTTACCGTTTCGGTCAATGATGGGGTTGTATCTTTATCTGTAGAGGAGGCTGAGACTAGGGCTGTAGGGGACAGAGATCTTCTATGACTTCCCACTTTATTCGAGTCAGCTTTTGGTGAGAAGAAAATTGTTTTACTTTTGTCTGTGGAGCGTGTTTTTTTTGGAGCCATAGTTCCACTTTTACCCTCTTTTCCTGTATATATATGTAAATTTTCTTTCCCTTTACCCTACTTTCCTATCTTTTTTTTTTCTTCTCTTTCCGTTTTTTTTTTTCTTCCCCCCCCTTTCTCTCCCTCTTTCTACCTCCTCTTTTTTCTTTCTTTTCCCCTCTTCCCCTTTCCCTTTCCTTTCCTTTACTGTCTTTTAACCTTTATTATCTTATAATCTTTCCCCTTTCCCTTTTCTTTTTCCTTTTTTTTTTTATTCCCTTTTCCCTCCTTTTCCTTTCCCTTTTCCCTCCGGTTTTATTATTCACTCATTCCTTTTTCCCTTAATTTAGAAATTAATTAATGATAAATATGGTTGTTTATAATTTCCAATGAATATCAAAGTTATTTGAGCTGAAAACAATGCAAAAGATCATGGGCTATACCAACCAAACATTTAGTAAATATCTCACAGTATCGTGCGCATCAGTGAATCTCCTTTTTCCAGATCTCTTATGTTGTAATAAATGGTAAAGATCAGAGATTACATTAACTTAGAGTATTCTTAGTTAAATGTGCCAGATTGCTTGAATTAAAGTGATATAATGAGCAAGTCAGTGCTCGAAGGGAAGAAAAAAAAAACAGGAACACACAAAAGGAAAGAAAAACACAAGCAAAAGCAACAAAGAAAACAGAAAAAAGAGTGTGAACTGTATCTGTGTTAGACAATGTCCTATTCATAGAGCCATACTGGCTACCTTCTTTGGGATACCAATCTGTTCTTCTGATAGTCATTAGATACTAAGATTTGATATCAGTCTGACCTTTTCAGCGCTAATAGACAAACGCTGTGAGTATATCAGAAATGATGGTTTGTAACTGATTAAGACCAACAGTTATACTTTCCAGCTTAGGATTATGCTGTATAATCGTTGTTCAAGGACATCTGTCTGAGACATAATTAATCGAAAGTCAAGTGAGACTGGTGATGTGAATGACTTCACTGATGTAGTGTATCTTGAAGCTCCCACGGTTCCATGGACTACAATGTTGCGTGAATATTCAGAGTTGTTTGAACAAGAGAGAGGTAATCAGTTATTATCGCTGGTAATATAAAGAAAAGAGGAGGATGACGTGAGACGCTGGACGTGCGTCTGTCGTGTGAGTGGTCCGCCCGAATGCTGAACGCCGAATCCCGACTGCAGAGCTACTGCAGACTTACCGCTGAACAGCCAATGTCGCGACGCTGAGCTTCTGGAAATTACCCTAGATCCCGACCGTCCTTGCCGGTTGTCACCTTTTCGAAGGGAGCTCGGAGAAACCAGGTCTTTTCGTTACGGATTCTGTGCAGGGTTAATACCCCTCTTAAAGTATTGGGTTTAAGACGGAGCAGACCTAGAGGCGCACCATCGTAATACTGGAAGTCTAAATAGCCGCTGTGGCTTACTGCCTTCCACCGGAGGGTGGGGGCGGTCAGCCTTAGCGGTAATCCCTCTAACAGAGCCTCAGAAAAAGGTCAGACCCAACCCTGCTAAGGAAATGCCCCAAAGATCCACTGGCAAACTCTTTGTGCCTCTTTGAACTTTTGGCATCTAGAGTGGATGGTCCGTGGCAATTCATGGTCAGACAGCTATCTGGACAGACATAAAGCCTGAGGTCCCCCCTCCTGTCGACTTCTTACCTCCAAGCAGATAACACTAAAAGATCTCCTCCCTGAATCGAAATAACCCTATCGATTAACCATCGAATTCTGTTGGAGAGAATATTTATCAAAAGCTTGCATTTTTTCCATAGAGAGGGCCCTATCAAGATTTGGGTAAGATCGTTTCTGACTCTTTTCTTTATATTACCAGCGATAATATATATATATATATATATATACCACTTACATAAGATGTAACTAAATTATCTGTACATTTCAAACAAAGAAATATGCCACTGTTTTTTTTGTTTTCTATGTTTGAATTAATTGCATATAAAAGTTTAAAAAAATGTCAGGTGTCTGTCTCCAGCATCCATTTTGAGAATTTTACCCATGATGCAACATTCTCAAAAATCTTCCAGCAAGTCTCACTTTTTTTTTTTTTTTTTTTTTTTACAACTGTGGCCGGAGTCTGCATGATGATGTCATAAGATACAACTCTCACTCGCTTACTGGCTCCTCTGTATCATAGTGGGTAGGACTAGGTGACTGTGTACAACCTTTATTTCCTGTCTTCTAACACAAAGAGAGGAGATTGACCTGATCACAACCCTTTCCCCTTGTGATTACCCTCCCATTGAGTGCAAGTCTAAGATGAGAATTCTGACTTTTAGACAGCTGGAGACTCCAGCCCCAAAGTGAGATACTAGCTGTGGCAACCAAAAACATGATATTTCACAAAATGGTGGCGCACATGTTTAATAAGATATTTAATAAAATAAACTCACATAACAAAAACAAGACATCTGAAATCAACAATGCAAAATAGAAAAAATTAAACCCTTTTCATTGTTTGCCCTGTAAATGCTTTTATTTTGTCTTTGTATATAGAACACAACGACTGAATAAACTTCTTCTATGACAATAACCATGAAATTGGAAGTTTTAACACTATAAGGTCTACTCAGGTAGCTCTGATTTTTTCAAGGAAAATTGGAGTCCTGAATTTCAGACCACTTTTGATCACTTCGGGCTACTTAGTAACTTGCACTAAAATTTGTGAAAGAATGTCAGGATCCGAACTCCAAATGGCTCCCAGCTCCAAGCATAATATATTTGGGGCAGGGCTTCTTTCCATGGCCCACCATATAATAATATTAAAATCCCTCCAAGGTCAGGAGGCTGGCCAAATGCCTCTGGTGCCCCTGCTGCCCAATAAAAGTAAAATACTCCCAGGGTCCTGCAGTCCGCTCAAGTGCATTCACACTAATTCACATAAATAAATATACTCAGGGTCCAGCAGCTGCCCAAGTGCCTTCAGAACTCCCACTCCTAAATTAAATCAATGGTGGTCCCACATGATTCAGAGCCTGCCTGAGTTTCTCTTGACCTCAATACCCTACCTCTAACTTGCCAAGGTAGAGTGCCCTGTATTATTTTTTTATTTTGAGATGGCCCCTTTCCCTGGGGCAAAGATGGGATCAAGGGCATCAGGGCATCCTGATTTTGACTGCCCACCCTCCTGCTAACCAAAGGGTGGGTTTTTAACTTACCTGGGCAAGTTAGAGGAAGAGTGGTAGGTAGTATTTAATTTTAGATTAATTGTATCAGCTTTGCAGGGCTATTGATTTAATTGGGAGGCTGTCAAAAGTCACTTGGGAAGCCTCTGGGCCCCAGAGGTGTGTGTGTGTGTGTGTGTATATATATATATATATATATATATATATATATATATATATATTTGATTGGGGAGTCAGGAAGCATTTGGGAAGCTTCCAGATCATGGGGATATTTTTTACTTTTATTGAGGAGGTGGGGGATTGAAGGCATTTGACCATTTTATGGACACTGGAGAGGTTTTCATTTTATGATATGAGGAGCAGGGCAAGTAGCCTTAGCCCCCAATGTCTCATACTGGTGGCTTGGAGCCATTTGTATGGCTCCCAAACTTATTGATTATTGCTACTTGCCTGGCTCCCCATGAGTTTGATACGGCTGAGGCATTTTTCTGTTTTATTTATGAGGTCAGCAGCAGTCTGGTGGATATATTTTTTTTTAAAGAAAAATCATTATTTTGTAATGATTCCCATTTCAATTTTCCAGTTTTTAACTGGAGAATTGAAATGCCAGAAATGTGGTTGTTTTTGTCGATTTCGGTTTCTTTTCCTCAAACCAAATATGACTGAAAATCTGCTCCCCATGATATTAATGAGGCTGAGTTTTTTTTTTTTTTATTATTTATGGACTTTCTAAAAAATATAGATTCTTTTGTAATTATTCACATTTTAATTCTCCAGTTTCTAAATGAAATGCTAAAAATGTGGTTGTTTTTGCCGATTTCAGGTTCTTTTAACCTGAACCAAATATGGCTCAGTACTAAGCCATCTTGGGCCAGATCGGTCTATATGGAGCAGAACCATATTTGTAATCTATATTCAGTATAAAAATGTTACATATTGCTTTCCCTGTAGCATGTGACAAAAGTGTTGATATTAAGCTCTAATGTTAACTCTTCCATCTGTTAATCTTTCTTAGTTTGACATAGCAGGTTATTTATAAATGCAGGCTAAAATATCCCAGATTAATTTTTTTTTTTGACACTCAGCTTCTGAGACACCTTCAATTTCCACAATGTGTATTCAGTTCATCCTTGTGTCATATGGTTAAGACAAACTTTACCCCATACAACATTAGTTTACCTTTGACTGGCACACCAAGTTATTCTCATTACGTTCTGAGTTCTATTGGAGCCAGACATACTTCCTACCTTACTTGTTTTATTTGTTTCAACATTCAGTTCATACATTCATACATTCATACCTGAGCAACACTGGAGGTCATCCTGTTCTTAATCTGCTATCTTACTTCTTTTCACTGAATCTTACCCATCTCTTTTTATGTCCTGTTTTTTATTTTGTCTATCCACTCTTCCCACTTTTCCCTACTCCTTTCCTTTATGTGTAACTGATTGAATATCCCTTGCTCCATTTTTATCTGGAGTAGCACCTGATTTTTTATTTCTGACCAGATGGGAATTTTCTTTGAGCTCCAGTTCCTAGCGATTATCAATTTTACCGCCAACAGTATATGTACTATTATTTCTTTCTCCATTTTTTTTTTTTTTGCACTGTTGCTTTAATATATGTAATAAAAACCCTTCTGGAGTAAACTCTAAATCTATTTCTGTCAAGATTCTTATTTTCTGATTTATTTCTTTCCACATTTTCTGGATTTCCTCACATCCCCAAAAAGTATGTAAAATATCCCCTTTTTCTATATCACATCTCCAACACCGGTCCGATCTATTGTCTTTCATTTTAGCTAACCGTGTTGGAACCAGATACCAGCGATTTAGTGTTTTAAAGTATATTTCATCTAGATTTAAACAGTGTATTGTTTTATAAGTAAATCTCAATGCTGTTAACCATTCTTCCTGTGTAATGTGGGTGTTCAAGTCCTTATTCCATTTCTCCCTACCAAGATTTTTTACTGTCGGTTTTATCTTTTTAATTAATGAAACACATTTAGATATCATGTTTTTCATATTTTCTTGTTTCAGTATTTGTTCTAATATTTTTTCATTATCATCTTTTGGTTTTCTTACATATTTATCCATAAAGTATTTTAATCTTAAGTATGTAAACAGCTCATTACTGGGTATCCTGTTTTCTTCTTTTATCTGTTCAAATGATTTAATCCCTGTAGCATTATAGAGGTCTTCCAGCCTATGTATACCCGCCTCATCCCATCTTTTTAGATTTATATCCTGTATATTTCCTTTCACCATTTTCAAGGGTAACCCTGTTAGAATTCGATTTTTTAATTTCATAAGTTTCCTTATTTTTTCCCAGCTATTTAATATATCGTTTAAGATTGTACTGGTTTTTAATTTCTCTTTTTTATCCATTGATTCTTTAGTTACCTTCCAGAATATTATGCCCAGATCACGGGTTTCTGCGAGGTCCTGCTCCACTCTATACCAACTTTCTTGGGTTGAAGCTTCCTGCTGTGTGGCTATCGCTTGAGCTAGTTTACATGCCACTGCATATTCCTCCAATATGGGTACCCCCAGCCCACCGTCTCTTACTTTTAGAGCCATTCTTCCTATCCCTATTCTCGGGTGTGTGTTCTGCCATATAAATCTGCTCATTGCTGACTGTATCATCTGTAACCAACTTTTAGGGATGTCAATATTAATCATTTTAAACAAATAAGTCCATTTTGGCAGGATATATGCTTTAAGGATATTTATCCTTCCCCACCACGAAAATCCCATTGGTTCCCATTCTTTTAATTTCTTATTTGTTTCTGTTAGGAGGGGGAGAAAGTTTGCTTGCACTATATTAGAAGGGTCTGTACTAATTTTGATTCCCAGATACTTAATATAGTGTTTTGCCCATTTGAATCCAAATTGTTGTGTTAATTTAGCCATGATAGACTGTCCTATATTGCTTTCTATTGCCAGGGATTTCTCCCAATTTAATTTATATCCTGAACATTGGGAATAGCTTCTTATCTCCTTCATAAGTTCCTGCAGGGAAGTAAGTGGATTTGTTATAGTTAAAATCACATCATCTGCGTAAAGATTAATTTTCATTACTTCCCCGGTAGCTTTGAATCCCCCGATTCTTTTGTTTCTACGGATGGCCATTGCCAGTGGTTCGACAGATAATAAATATAGCAGTGGGGAGAGTGGACAACCCTGCCGTACTCCGTTTTGTATGTTGAACCATTCTGATTCAAAACCGATACCCTTAACTTTAGCTGTTGGTCCCTCATACATAGCCAATATATTTGCTAAGGTCCTTTCTCCAAACCCAAAGGACTGGAGTGCATATCTCATAAATGTCCAGCTGACCCTATCAAAGGCTTTCTCTGCGTCCAATGACAGGGTCAGCATGGGGGTCTGATCTCTCTTCACTGCTTCCAATATATCCACCAGTCTCCTAATATTATTTATTGGGGATCTGCCTGAGACAAATCCAGTCTGGTCCCTGTGCACAACAAATGGGAGAATTGTTTTTATTCTTTCCGCCATGACTGAAGCATATAGTTTAATGTCTACGTTCATCAGGGCAATTGGTCTATAGTTCTTAACCTCTTCCCCATCTTTTTCAGGTTTAGCAATCGGAATTATATATGCCCTGAGCATTTCTTGAGGAATTCCTTTATAAAACTCGTTGAAAGCTTTCGTTAGGTCTAATTTTATTTGTTCCTTTACTAATTTGTAAAACCGGTTATCGAATCCATCTGGACCCGGTGATTTTCTTTGTTTTAACCTGTCTATGGCTTTATCCACTTCTTCTACTGAAATTGGTTTGTTCAGAGTGTCCTTTTGATCTATTGAAATTTTTGGGATATTTAGGTTGCCTAAATATTCTTGTATTTCTGTTTCTGTTGTTTGTATTGGCAGAGTATACAGGGCTTGATAAAAATTCTTAAAAGTTTCTCCAATCTCCTCTGGTAACAGGACTTCCTTATCCCCCACTTTAAGTTTTGATATCATTTGTTTTGAATTATCTTTTTTAAGTCTGCTAGACGTCGCTTTCTGAGCTTTATTCCCCCAATAATACCATGAACGGCGTAATGTTTCCATTGCTTTATTAGTTCTAATTATTAATATCTCTGTAATAGCTTTTTCAATTTCTTCTATCTTCTTTGTATCTTTTACATTTGGATTTATTTTATTTTGGGAAGAGACTTGATCTAGCTCCACATACAGTTGTGCCAACGATTTTCCCCTAGTTTTTTTTCCCCTTATTTCCATAGTTATTAGGTGACCTCTTATTACGCTCTTGTACGCACACCAAACAGTGGCAGGATTTACTTCATCTCCTCCGTTCTCCCTGAAATAGTTTTCAGTCATTTTAATGATTTTATCCATATTACCCTTTTTCCTTAAATAGTAATGTTGAAGTTTCCAGTCCGGTTTAGGGGTTTTCCATTGGTCTACTATTTCCATCATAATTGCATTGTGATCTGAGGGTGTAAATTCCAGAATAAGTATCTTTTTAATCTGATTAGTGAAGGCCCTTCCTCCTAACATTAAGTCAATTCTTGAGTAGGATAAATGGGTTTTCGAAAAGCATGAGAAATCTTTTTCTTTTGGATGAAACACCCTCCATAAGTCTAATAATTCATATGTTCTTACAAGCTCCCTAAGTCGTCTCGCGTTGCTTAATGTGTTTTTATTCCTAACTGTTCCTTTGGTGTTTACTATATCTTGTAGGGGTTCCATCACACAATTTAGGTCCCCCATGATTATCATTGTTCCCTGTGCTATTCTCTGTGTTTTTTTAAACACCTTATGTAAAAATCTTATAGGGGATTGGTTAGGTGCATAAACGTTAGTGAGCGTATATATTGTGTTGTTTATTTTGGCAATTACTATCACAAACCTACCCTCTGGGTCTGATTCTTGATATAAAATTCTCAGTGCTAAATCTTTAGAAAACAAGAAAGCCACCCCTATTTTCCTTTGATGAGGTAGGGAGGCGTGGATCAGTATTGGAAAATTTTTATTTTTACATCTTAAGAAATCCATTCCCCTCCAGGAGTTTCTTGGAGGGCACATATTTTTATTTTCTCTTTTTTGAGGAAGTGCAGAACCATGCTTCTTTTATTTGGGGAATTGATCCCTTGTGCGTTCAGAGTTAATATTCGAACCATCTTTTATTTGTTCTCCTAGATTGGTACTGATTTGTTCTAACTTGACCTCCAGTGATGCTCATCTTCCATACCTGACATACACATACTACATATAACATAAACCCGCACCTCCCCCTCTTCTTGGAGAGATGTTGCAACATCCTCCCGTGATTGGGATTATCTATCTAAAAAGATAGGTCCCTACCTTATTTTAACCCTGTTATTAAACAGGATTTAATCTGGGCAGCTTCTAGGCTCGAATGGCCTCTTTCTTACCCATACCCTTCAGGGTCAGGTAAGTGGTACAAATCAATTCTCCTCGCAACCGTGATTTTTTTTTTCTCTTGTGAGGGAATACCTCTTATTCCTGTACATTCCATATTAAGTTCCTCGTGTATTTATATCTTTCCATTATTTCACTTCCTCTCCTATTGGAGAATGGGGGAAAAAAAAATAAAACATTTTTATATTTCAATCCCATCTATTTAAACTTGTTGCCTTCTCCTCTGTGTCTTTCCATCCTATTCGTGACTACTACTGCTATATTAATAAAAAAAAAAAAATAATAATAATCTTTTCTCTTTTTTTTCTCTTTTTTCCCCTTTCCCCTTTCCCCTTTTCCCTTTCCCCTCCTCCTTCCTTCTTTTTTTTTTTTCCCATTCTTCCACCTTTTTATTTCCCTTTCCCTCCCTTCCATCCCTAAACTACTAAATAATAATTTTATATTACACTCCCATCTATTTGAACTTGTTACTCTCTCTTCTGTGTCTTTCCATCGTTTCCTTGACTTCTACTAATATATTTTAATGTGTGTTAGTTATGGGTAAATTTCCCCTTCCTTTAATTTATGTTGTGCTGTATTCTTTATATTTTCTATTCCTGTTTTCGTCTTTTTTCTCTTGTAATGTGTAATATTTCCCTATAAGGAAGTGATTTATTTATGAGGATCTCTTGTGCTAAATTCAATATCATTCTATACCTATTGTGCAGCTTATCAAACTTATTGTAGCCTAATATCCCAATAGTTTTCTAAAAAAAAAAAAAAAAATCCCCATACATCTTAATCACCCTCCCCGGCTCCTCTCCCTCATTCAAAGATGTCAGGGGGGGAGGAGCCATGACGTAGGACGCACGCTACGATCATCGCAGGGACTGCTGGGCGCGACTAGGAGAAGAGGCCGAAAAATGCAGCCGTAACCTAAAAACGAAACCACTATCAGCGAAGGAGGAGAAGCAAGGAGGATTCACTAGCTGGCAGGAACACAAAAACAGGGAGAACCGTGAGTAATAAATCGAAGGGTTGACATACGCAGGAGAGAGGTGAGAGACGAAAAAGGGGAAACCCCAATACAAGTATGGGACATTTACCCCGGTATACCTTCATTCTCAAATGTAAGAAGAACATACACGGCAAAACTGTAACTGGTTCCCCCAAAAGCAACGGAGAGACGGTGAAATCAGTTGTATAGACGATTCTGGGAAACGCCAGGAGTCTCAGAAACCTGAGCGTTATACCCTGGTGTTCCGTTTCTCTGTGTGGTTTTCCCCTTCCCTTTTCCTTTCCTAGGTCTACCCTCCTCACTACTCTGTATAGTACAGTCAATTGACATTGTTATATAAGAGAAAGGAATACTTACATTAACGAGTAGAAAGGGATAAAAAGAGTCACCTGGGATATGGTGGTAACACAGGAGATACTCTGTATAAAATACCGACCACGATAAATAATCAGCTAAGCCAGTATTCAGACCCTTGAAGGTAAACACAAGAAAGCATTACTGGTAGAGTGTATAAGGAAAGGGGGGTAATAAGAGGAGAAAATGGCGACAAAAAAAACCACAGACACTAAGGGAGCGAAGAAAAAACAGGATAAACCAGAAAAAAGACTATCAGATAAACAAACAAGAGCAAAGGTGTTTTATGAATCTAATAATCCACCTGGAGAAGGAGCAGAGGGAGATCAAAATAAAGAATGGGCAGACAGTTCTGGTACAGAGTCTATGGGGTTAACATATGAAGGTCTGAAATTGGCTTTGGAATCCCAATTTATAAAAATCAAGGAAGAAATATCTGTAAATATAGGGGATTTAAAAAAAGAAATTAAGAATGACATAACTAAATTGGGAGAAAGGCTCAACGACACGGAAGAACAACTACAGGCAATATCATTCCAGCTGAAGGAGCAGAAAGCTTATAATGAAAGGTTAGAAAGTAAGATAAAAAAACTGGAAGAAAAACTAGCCGATACGGAAGACCGGTCTAGGAGAGTTAACCTAAGACTAAGGGGTATCCCGGAGACAGTGTTATATCCGGACCTCGAAAGTTACTTAGTAGAATTTTTGGCCTTTCTGGGAATCCAAAGCAAAGAACCATGTAAGATACTGGAACGATTCCATCGCACAGTTAAAACAAAGAACACCCCAGAACACTTGCCCAGAGACACGATAATATGCTTCCATTCCTATAGGGACAAACAGCAAATTATGAAAAAGTTATCAGAGATAAACCTGCAGGGATCTAAGTATGAACAACTGAAGATCTTCCCAGACCTATCCTATTATACTATAACTATGAGAAGATCCTTCAGGGCCCAGACAGAAATTCTGAGGAAGTTAGAAATTAGATACACATGGAAATTCCCTACAGGCCTTTATATAATTGAGGATGGTAAGAGAGAACCTTTCGATACCCCAAGACAGTTGGAAAGGTGGCTAGAATTAAATAAAGGTAACACAGACGGGAAAGGATATCCCAGATTAATTTATGTATAATAACCTGCCAGAATTACTTTGAAATATAATTTATTTTAGCATTTATCATTGTTTATTTCATGGTTAGAATTTTGACATGTCCTTCTTAGCTGTGTTATAATTTGGGTTACTGACATTCCCCATACAATTAGCCAGTGTCAAATTTTTTTTATTTGTTTTTATATTTTCATATATAGTAAGCACATACAGCATGGTCCAAGAATTTGAGTCCACAATCACTATCTGTTTTCATTTGATTATTTGTTAAAAACTAGTAAAATATTTTAATCAGTTATTATTATATATGTTTGCTACATCTTTATGTATAATTGTCATTTATATGAACATTACATTAACATTTATTTCTATAGCGCCAACAATTTACATAGCACAAGGATAGGCTAAAGATGAATTGTGCGTGTTCCAGCTAGGTGGGATCAGCTAGATGTAAAGTGACCTGTATTCTAGTGGGTTGGGTAGTAAGTTTCTTTAAAGAGATGAGTTTTGATGGAATTTTTAAAGTTTCAAAAGGAGGGAGAAAGCTGGGTGCTCTGCAGAAGGGCATTCCAGAGAGAGGGGGCAGCTCAGGTGAAATCTTGGAGACGCAAGTGAGAAGTGGTGATCAGGTTGGAGGAGAGTTTTAGTCCCATTGAGGAGCGCAAAGGTCGTGCAGGGAGGTATTGGTTAACAAGGGAGGCAATGTATGGAGGGACGGAGGAGTGGAGGGCTTTGTAGGTTAAAGACAGAATTTTAAGCTTTATCCTTGAGCAGACGGGGAGCCAGTGGAGGGCATAGCAGAGAGGAGCTACCGAATCAGACCGACGTGCAAGAAACATGAGTCTGGCAGCTGCGTTTTGGATAGATTGAAGGGGAGATAGATGAGTCAGAGGTAGTCCAATCAAGAGGCTGTTACAGTAGTCAAGGCGAGAATATACATATATATGAATAGTTATACAAGACTGGTACATTTTCAAAAAAATACTAGCTTTGCTACAGCCTCCATTGACTTAGTAAATTCAGTTAAAATTCTGAATTTTTGTTTGATAATTATTATAGATTTTTTCAAATCTATTATATTTTGCAGAAATGATGAAATAAAAGCAGATTGTAGTAGATGACTTTTGGACCATACTGTACGTATAAAGAGGAGATCTCCAAGGTGATATTGGAATGATATAAGGAAAAAGAAGTGAAAGTGATCATTGGAGTGTCCAGGATGTAGCATTGCTGAGTGACACTTGAGTGTGGTACACTCAGATCATGAGTTCATGACATTTATAGGAAATGGCTAGCAATTTGCAGTTCTCGGTTTGTTTTATCTGCAAAATATTGTTTTTGGCTTAGTAGTAGGTTTATTTCACATGATGATAAGTAATCTGCCACTGCAAATATGATAGTTTGTAGTTGACTAAACTAGCTTAAGAGTAAAGCAACCTTTCTATGGGTTAAACAGCCTTGCACAACCTTCTGGTGATCAAAACACAATATATAGATCATGTTTTATTCTCTACATTTACTGTGGGAATAATAATTAGATGACACAGTCCCTTTAAGTATCTGCAAATTTCTTATTAAAGGAAGCTTTCTTGTATATTTAACCATTAAAAATAATTTCTTTAATTCAAATTAATTCCATCTTGTTTAATATCTTGTAATTATATTTAAGTAGGGTGTCTATTTGAAAATGTAGGTTAATTTGTTAACATTTTGAAAGTAGAGTAAGAAAAGCAAATATGATCATTTTTATTTTAAATTATTTATAAAACAGCATGACAATGAATCACTGCCAAGCCATAAATAACTTAAATGCTTTTAGAAGAAAATGTTATGTAAATGAAACAGATAAAATGCCAATTTTTCCAAACTAGTTTTTAAACCTCTCAGCATCATTTTAAATTAATTATTACATAATGCAACTTTTACAGCTGTGTGTCTGTAATATTTACAATTATATGCAATTTTGTTCTTGAAAATAAACAGTTTATATTTATGTGTATATCATTTTAATTGACACATAAATAACAAATATTAGTTTATCAGATGAATGTATGACCAGATAAAATTACAAATTGCAAAGGGAAACATTAATTAGAGGATTTCTTAAATGCAGATACATTATGATTTTCTGTAGCATTGATTGTGTGGACTTTGTTTGTAGAATGAAATGCATTCCTATCAAAAAATGCCAGAATTAATTCACTTAGATAACTCGTTTGAATTATTTAAATAGCTTTACAAAAAGTTATAACACAATACTGTATGAATTAGCACAATACATTGCTATTAGTGTCCCTATGCCAAATATACACTTAGAGTGAAAGGTAAGGGAAATTATTGTGTATATTAAGGAAGCCTGATGAAAGATCCCAAATAACGCTGCATTCAGTGAACAACCTTTTCTCAAGGTTGAAAAAATCAGAAAAGATTTGAAGGTAGAAGCCATAGAACGTGATGATGTGACGGATGCACCGTCTCGCGTTGCGTACCGCACCGTGAGCACCGGAGCTGCAATAAGCGGCCCTCCGATGCAACGCTGAAAAAAAACAGATGGTCTCCTCTGTCTCCGGATCCTCCCGCAGCAATAAATCCAAAGGGAGAAGAGGCAGAGAGCTGAGCTGAGGCGGAGGCAGTGCAGTAGGTCTTCCCTGATATTACTGCCGATGGATTGAAGGTAGGGCTGTCGGTTACAGAGTGGTATGTTCCGGTTCCCCATTGGAGCTATGGCGCTTGTCCGGTTCTGAGGCTGGGGTCAACCTACTCTGGGGGAGACTGAGAGGTCCTGTGAGTAAAAAACGGACAGGGCAACGAGCAAAACTAAACGAGCAAGGTGAAAAAGAGGGAGAAGAAAAGATTATAGGACTATTGCATAAGAGGAAGGGGAGAAGGAAGAGAGAAAAAGGAAGGAAGGGAAAAAGGAAGGGAAGAAAAACAAAAACTAGTCTGCTGTGGACTGCGGCTCTCCTGATACTGGATCAGCTCTCTCCTGTTATCCCAGAGGACAATATATACTGTATATGTGTGTAATTAGTGTGCTGTGGATTGCGGTTCTCTTAATACTGGATTAGCTCTCTCCTGTTATTCCAGAGGATTATACACATTGTATCTGCGGGTAACTAGTGCGCTGTGGATTGCAGTTCACTTGATACTGGATCAGTTCTCTCCTGTTATCCTAGAGGGCAATACATATCGCATATGTGTGTAACTAGTGTGCTGTTGATTGCAATTCACTCGATACTGGATTAGCTCCCGCCTGTTATCCCAGAGGATAATACATATTGTATAGGTGTGTAATTAGTGTGGGGATTGCAGTTCACTTGAGATTGGATTAGCTCACTCCTGATATTTCCATTCAACATTAACATTGGAAACACCCCTGTCAGCAAGTAATTAACCCTAATCAGAACATTAGATCTATAAGGGTCAATAGCAGAGGAGTTTTTCACTTGATTCACTTAGTTACTCTCACTATTGAAACTCTTTCAATCTCACATTAAAAATATAGTCAGACACACCCCATCCAGAAAATATTTAACGACAATCAGACAGTGGGCTGCAATCACTTAGCACTGGAAACATCCCTGTCAGTAAGCAATCAACTCTAATCAGAACATCAAATCTTTAGGGGTCAATACCAGAGGATATATTTATTTTTTTTCCTTTTTTTTAATTTTATTTGCTCAAATTCAATAAAATACATACAATCAAATATTACAAAACTTTGTAAAGTGCTCCATATCCTTAACTCCAACTTTATACATATTTATTCAAAAGGGGCAGTGCTCAAATACATATACTAATACCATACCATCCTTTCCCCATTCATACAGATAACGTATCCATACATTCTTCAACTTTTACTCATACTACGCATAAATTACACATCAACCCTTTACTCCTTGGTTACGATACTGTAGAGGATCCCTGGCAAGCCAACCCGGTTGTGAGGAAGAGCGGGGAAGCCTAGGGTTTCCCATTTTTAAATCTGTTTCCTGTGACAGTCAATCTGTGAAGGTCTAGACCCCCATTGCCTGGTCTGACATGGAGATAGACCCCTCCATCTGTCTCTGATAGATGTACTGCGCTATAATTTCCTGCCACGGGGGGAGGTGAGGGCTTCTCCAATGTCTGGCCAGAGGTACCTATCCTAGGTATCTCCATTTTTTGCCTGCTTACACCATTGCAGAGGAACCAATCCATTAGATATCAGACTGATCCCACCCATAAGGGCAGTCCAGACCCGAAATGCATGTACCCTCTACACGAGGAACACAGCAAACCACAGACGTACGTTTCGGCCTACAATGGCCTCATCAGTGTGGTATGGCTGATGATCCTCTAGGTGCAAGCAGGCCAGGGACCCACGGCCGTAGGCATACCCTGATACTTATGGAAACAAAAAAGGGTGGGTGGGTGCTACAATGCCCGAGAACAAACAGAACAAACAGTGGGTCCCTGGCCTGCTTGCACCTAGAGGATCATCAGCCATACCACACTGACGAGGCCAATGTAGGCCGAAACGTACGTATGTGGTTTGCTATGTTCCTCGTGTAGAGGGTACTAGCCATGCATTTCGGATCTGGACTGCCCTTATGGGTGGGATCAGTCTGATATGCTAATGGAGTGGTTCCTTTGCAATGGTTTAAGCAGGCAAAAAATGGAGTCGCTCTCCCGAGTAGGTATTATCCTACAGGACAGACTATTGCAGTACTGTTTGTTCTCGGGCATTGTAGCACCCATCCCCCTCTTTGTCGCCATGAGTAACAGGGTATGCCTACGGCCATGGGTCCCTGGCCTGCTTGCACCCAGAGGATCATCAGCCATACCACACTGATGAGGCCAATGTAGTTTCCCAACTCAAATTGGGTATTTCTTTAGATGTCTATCAAATGTATCTTTATAGGCATGATACCTATGTAAGGGTACTTAAGCTACTGTCTCTCTTTTCTGTATACATTGTTTTTCTTTTGTACTGTCATTTTTCAATCGGTTGTTTTAGATGACCTCGGGTGTATTATTCTCTCCTTTATATTCTGTGATATATTGACTTTGGTTCCACCTCCGGCTGTGTGCATATATGTTTTCAATTACTATCCTATTGTTGTCTTTAGAGTTCTTTTTCGTTGATGTTTTCAAGTTGAGCACTGCACCTCCTCATTTCGAGCTGTAGTAGTATTGACCGTTTGGTTTTTGTAAATTGATTTACAGTATATGTGAGCTCTTCTCTTTCTTTTCTATTGCATTGTTATTTACTTATTCCTTCTACAGTATACGTTTTTGACATTTGTATATTTCATTGTTTGCAATTTTTCCCTTTTTATTTTATTTATGACTTTTTTTTCCCATATACTACTGAGCATTATTATTATTTTTTAGTTTTTGGTTCCTTACTTGGCCATTCATTTTTGCCTTTCAAATGAATATATATCCCATATATACTGAGGATGTATAGTTATACGTTGCATGGTGGCCGTTTTTTGTACTCTGGCCCATTTAGATTTCTTTTGTTATTATTTTTTCTGGGGCTGCGGCTTGGGACTGACAGAGCTGTCCCATAGTATATATATATATTTTTGTTGCATTGTATAAAATATTTTTAATTTTTTTCTTTTTATTCTTTTCTTTTTTCTTTATATGTGTTTTTCTTTTTCTCTTAGTTTGAAGATATGTTTTGTAGGTATTTTCTTTAAAAATTTTCATTTATTTTTTGTGTATTTTTTATGCAATATTGCTTTGGTCGGTTTATGACATATTTTATTTTCATGCACTTATAATAAAGTTCATTTTGCTTTATATGTTTGGCACATCCATGTCCCCTCATGAATTGTGCAATGAAAACTATCGGGTATTCAACTTTGGGAGCCCGTTTGGTTAATAAAGATAGTTTTAGTTGTCACACGACGTGTCGTCACGACGTGTGTCAACATGACAGCCGCCATGAGAATTCTTGTGTAGATTAGGACACTTCACAAATGGTAATTACTCATTATTCAATTTATTTTTTTATTACATTATTATTGTTCATTTCCGTTTCTTGTCCTATATATCAACTGACTTTGCAGATTGTAATTAGGTCTCCCTTGATAAAGGCTTTTTAGCCAAACATTCGGGTGACTTTTTTGCACTGTGTGACCCTCCTGTCTATGGTTATTACCTTTGCTATTTTTGCTGCTTTTTTTTAGGTCAAGCTGTTTCTTTATCTGTGTCTTGTATACTTTTGCAAGTACTCTTTTTTTTGTTCACACATTGGGTATTTGTAACAATTTTGCTGTTGTTGTCTATCAAAAAAATTTGTTTGGTTTAATAACAATTTTTTTTTTTTTTTTTTGACACTCAGTCATTCAATTATTCGGTTAACTAAATTGTATAAACCTGTATATAACATCATTGTGTCAGTTTAAGTCTGCAAAGAAAAAAGAAGAGAGTGATTCCCAGCCCTATCCCTTTGCTTCCTCTTGATCTCTCTTTTCATCACCTTCCTACTACTCATTCATATGTTGTTAGATAGGTACGACCGGAGGGGGCGCATATCTCTTCCAAAAATCAAAGCCTAAGAGGCTGCATTGTATAGCGTGCAGAACATACAGAAAATCACATAAAACATATAACCTACAGACATTTACAAATTTTGCCCAGAACTGAGGAGTTGGTCTATAACTCAAATCGCTTTAATTTCAGCAACTATTGTCGTCCGAGAGAGCGCGCCGGTGCCCCAGGGGGGAATACGCTCCTCTCCCACCTACACCTGGGGGAATCGCTCCCACCATGGCTGCCAGATTGCAGAGTATGTTGCTAAATTATAGTTAGAACTAAAGAATCCCCTTTCCATCTCTCCGAAATGACTCATTTGGTCCCTTACACTGTCCCAGGTAATGTTTTCCGTATGCTTCCAATTGCGGGCAATGGTAAGTTTAGTTGGTAAAAAAAGTTGTATAGCCAACTTCTTCCCCTTACAATTTAGTCCACCCAGATTCCTATGCAGGAGAGCAGCTTCTGGGTTCATAGGTAAATGACATTGAAGGATGGCGGAGATTACCAAGAAGACCTCCCTCCATATTTCCCTAACTCCCGTGCAATCCCACCAAATATGAACATAGCTCCCGATCTCTTTTTTGCATCGCCAACAATTAGGACTATACGAAGCATCACACTTATTTAAAATCAGGGGGACCCTATACCATCTAAAAATCAGTTGGAATTGTAGCTCTTGGAGATTAATGCAGTGAGTGGATTTTTTTGTTTGGGTCCATGAACGCTCCCAAGTCTCCCTATCCTGTGTAGTACCCAAATCTAAACTCCATTTCTCCCACGCCTTTGGAGTGGAGCATGGTTTTAGACTGTCCAGGAGAGAATACCAATTGCTCAGTTTACTTGAATTTGGGCTGTTTCCGAATATTCTCTCCAGGAGAGTCCGCACCCTCCCCTCCCTAGGTCTAAAAATATGATGTCGGGTAAAATGAAGAAGTCTTAGGACAGAGAAGGAGTCCTTCCAGTGGAGCTCGTGCTCCTCCATTACTTGCTTGAAAGACTTTATGATCTTGCCCTGCATTAAGTGAGTGAACGTTAGATTGAGAGCTTTGAACATCGGGGAAAAGGAAATGTTTGCCATCAGCCTTGGACTAATGCTGACGAGTACAGGACCGATAATCCTGTTAGCCAAACCCACCCTGCTCTTAAAGTTGAGCCACATATTAAAAATGCCCTTCAGAATATTGTTGCCGGAGGGATTAACTAAGCTCAAAGTATCAAGTCTCCCTAGCCATAACATAGCATCCAGCTCCCCATGCCCGCCATACACTGCTCTATCCAGTACCAAGCTTCATTACGGGGGAAACCGGGAGCTGGATTCCATGGACATGGTGTAACATACTGGCCTCCACATATCTGGCCAAATTTGGAAATCCCAGACCCCCTTTATTTCCCGATTTTTGTAACCAGTGTCTAGCAATTCTAGGTTTTTTGTTCCCCCAAATGTATTTTTCTACTAAGTTTTGGAATTGCCTGCAATACAAGGTCGAAATAGGTAAAGGGACCATTCTCAATAAATATAGCCATTTAGGGATAATATAGGACTTAATGGCATTCATCCTCCCTATCCACGACAAATTTAAGCTCTTCCAGCGGCCTATCTTTTGTTGAAGTTCTAGAAACAGCGGAGAGTAATTAATCTTAACAATATTACCGATATCTCTGGGAATCAGAACCCCCAAGTACAAAATTGATGAGTTTGACCACTCAAATGGGAACCTATTTGACAAGTCGGTCTGCACCTCAGCTGTTATATTTAAACTCAGGGCTTGATTTTTTTTTATGTTCAATTTGTGATTTGAATAGCTACCAAAATGCTCTATTTCCTCCAAGACCCTTCCAACCGAGAGTGCTGGGTTGGTCAGGGTCACCAAGACGTCGTCCGCGAACAAGCTGATTTTACAGATTCTTCCGCCCACCGGTATACCCTCTATATCGGTAGCGTGCCTAATCCGGGCGGCCAGCGGTTCCAGAGCCAGTATGTAGAGAAGGAGGGTGTAATGATATTGATGTTACAAAGTTTTGGAGTCCAGTAGCCAGATCAGCAATGTTTTCTGCCAGAGGTAGCCACTCGTTACCCAGGTGGTTGAGCCCCTGAGCCTTGAGTGGCCTTCTGGTCTTAAGCAGAGATGGGAGACTGGAACAGAAAGATGATAATCATAGTGAGGCAAGCCGAGGTCAGTGGGAAGGAGAAGCAGCAAAGTCAAAAACAGTCCAAATACAGCAACAGGAAGGAGAAACAGGAACACGCTGGATTAGAGAGTACAGGAACCACAATAATCTGGCAAAGGGTACAGAGACAGGAAGTGGCTTTTATAGGCCAAGAACCAGACACCTGACCAGACACAGCTGAAGTGAGTTGTCACTGATAACCTTGACTCTACAAGCAATAGTATCCGATCTCAGGAAAATTTGCAAAAGGCAGGCTGGTGTACTGGTAAGGAAAAGGTTTAGCACCATGTAAACCAGGGTTCGAAACCCAGCAGAGTCAGTTCCTCACATTACCTCCACCACTACAGGCGCAGCCTCTGGATGCCCTATTTCCTGGTTTAGCAGGGTACTGTGCATGGAAAGAATGAAGAAGATCAGGAGCATGAATATTGTCCACTGGTTCCCACGATCTATCCTCCTCACCATAGCCTTTCCAATGAACCAAGTATTGAAGCTTGTTGCGGAAGATCCTGGAGTCAAGAATTTTTTCCACCTCGTATTCATCTTCACCATCCACGAGGACTGGTGGTGGGGCAGGCAAGGCTCGACCAGGGAAAGTATTTTCATGAAAAGGTTTAAGCAGTGCCACGTGAAATACCGGATGTATTTTCATGGAATCCGGAAGTTGCAGACGGAAGGTGACTGCATTGATCTGAGCGATTATCTTAAAAGGTCCCATGAACTTTTGACCCAATTTATGAGAAGGAATCCTAAGCTTAAGATTCTTTGTTGACAGCCAAACCTTGTCACCAACATGATAAACTGGGGCCTCCTTTCTGTGCCTATCAGCAGCTCTTTTGTAACATTCCTGAGCCTCCGAAAGAGTCTCCTTCAACAGTTCTTGGGAATCTCGTAAGGCGGTTAGCCGGTCAGTGACTGCAGGAATGGGAGTAGTAATTGGGAGACTCACTAGAAAGGTTGGATGGTAACCATAATTGGCAAAAAATGGGCTCAGAGAAGTGGAGCAGTGTTGGGCATTGTTATAGGCAAACTCCGCCGTGGGTAGAAAATCCAGCCAGTCATCCTGCAGGTAACTAATATAGCACCGCAAATATTGTTCTAAAGTCTGGTTGGTTCGCTCAGTCTGTCCATTACTTTGTGGATGAAAAGCTGAAGACAGATTTACATTAATACCTAGAATAGAACAAAAATATTTCCAAAAATGAGATGTAAACTGCACTCCCCTGTCAGAAATTACTTCATCAGGCACTCCATGCAAGCGAAATATTTCCCGAATAACAAGGTCAGCAGTCTGTTTAGCTGAAGGGAGACCACGAGCTGGTATGAAATGACTCATCTTGGTTAACCGGTCCACAACAACAAGAATAGTAGTGTGTTCCTTAGAGGGAGGTAGTTCCACAATAAAGTCCATGGATATAGATCCCCAGGGACGATGAGGAATCGGAAGAGGCTGAAGCAAGCCAACAGGGGATGAGCGAGGAGTCTTATGTCTGGCACATACATCACAAGAGGACACATACTTCTTAACATCCTCATAATATTTAGGCCACCAAAAGGATCGGGTAAGTAGTTCTTGTGTCTTTCGGATTCCTGGATGACCTGCTGGTTTAGAGTCATGGTAGAGGCGTAAAACGTCCAGTCGCACTGATTCTGGAACAAACAGACGTTGTTGAAAAATCCAAAACCCATTAAGCATGGTCATATGAAGATCACGAGGAGGATCACGAAAAACTGGATCTTTAGAGTAGCCCTTTTTAATGCGAGACATTAGATCAGAAGGAAAGGTAACTCCTAAAAATCTGCTCTCCGGCAAGATGGTGGCCTTGGTTACTGTAGTATGGAGGGGGTCAGCTATCCTAGACAAGGAATCCGCCTTGCCATTTCTGGAACCAGGGCGGTATGAAATAAAAAAATTAAACCTTGAGAAAAATAGGGACCAGCGTGCTTGTCTGGCTGACAGTCTCTTAGCGGATTGGATACATTCCAGATTTTTGTGATCTGTGAGGACAGTAATTGGATGGGTGGCTCCCTCCAAGAGATGTCTCCATTCGGTGAAGGCAGCTTTTATAGCCAAAAGTTCTTTATTCCCTATGTCATAATTTCTTTCTGCTGGTAACATCTGGCGGGAATAGAAGGCACATGGATGTAACAACATCTTAGGTCCAGTCCTTTGAGACAGTATAGCCCCAACAGCTGAATCAGAAGCATCTACCTCTACAGTAAATGGCAATTCTGGCTGAGGATGTACCAAGATAGGGGCAGATGTAAACAGAGTCTTTAATCTGGAAAATGCAGTGTCAGCCTTATTGGACCACTGAAAAGGAGTCCCTTTACGTGTAAGTTCAGTGATCGGTGTAATAACGGCAGAGAAATTCTTAATGAAACGCCTGTAAAAATTGGCAAACCCCACAAATCTCTGTATATCTTTTTCATTCTTGGGGATGGGCCAGTCCAGCACAGCTTTAATTTTACTTGCGTCCATACTTAAACCTTTAGGAGTTATTACATACCCCAGGAACTGAATTTCTGTTTGTTCAAACTCACATTTTTCCAGTTTAATGTATAGGTGGTGGGTACGAAGGCGCTCAAGAACAATGCAGACCTGTTTTCTGTGATTTTCAAGATTATCAGAAAATATCAGGATATCATCCAAATATGCCACAACAAACTGATCCAGGAGATCCCGTAGTACATCATTGATTAGATGCTGAAAAGTTGCAGGGGCATTACAAAGCCCAAATGGCATTACTAGATATTCGTAATGTCCGTACCTGGTTCTGAAAGCTGTTTTCCATTCATCATTCGGTCTTATGCGAACCAGATTATATGCCCCCCGTAGATCAAGCTTCGTAAATATTTTAGCTGAACGAAGTCTCTCCAGAAGTTCAGGAATGAGAGGCAAGGGATGACGGTTTTTAACAGTGATTTTATTAATGTCCCTGTAATCGACACATGGCCGTAGACTGCCATCTTTCTTTTCTACAAAGAATATAGGAGCTCCTGCTGGAGAAGTGGATGGTCGAATAAAGCCTTTGGCAAGATTTTCTTGTATGTATTCACGAAGTGCTTTCAATTCAGGCTCAGAAAGGGAGTATATACGGCCAAATGGGATAGCAGCTCCAGGTAGCAGCTCTATGGGGCAATCATAAGGCCTGTGAGGTGGAAGCTGATCAGCATTCTTCTTATCACAGACATCTGCAAAATCCCGATATTGTAGCGGAAGCTTAGTTAAGTTTGTAGCAACCATTTCATTAATTGTTGTGGTAACAGGTGTCGCCTTAGAGGGTTGACAATTCATTAAGCAGTGTTCTGAAGGAAAGGACAAAGTTCTAGTCTTCCAATCAATCTGTGGGTTATGCAGAGCAAGCCAGGGTATACCCAAAATCACTGGAAACTGTGTTGAGGAAATTAGGTGGAAAGATATAGACTCATGGTGATTCACTTCCAGTAACAATTTTAAGGGCACAGTCTCATGTGTCCCATGACACCAGACACCTGACCAGACACAGCTGAAGTGAGTTGTCACTGATAACCTTGACTCTACAAGCAATAGTATCCGATCTCAGGAAAATTTGCAAAAGGCAGGCTGGTGTACTGGTAAGGAAAAGGTTTAGCACCATGTAAACCAGGGTTCGAAACCCAGCAGAGTCAGTTCCTCACAGGGGGCCAGGGGACACCCCTGCCGAGTCCCATCCCCCACATCGAACCACTCTGACGCCAGCCCAGGCCCAGAAATTTGTGCCGATGGGTTGGAATAGATAGCCATGACGAGTCAATTAATCCCTCCCCCAACTGGTACGCTTTCAGCACTTCCTCTAGAAAGACCCAGTCGACCCGGTCAAAAGCCTTCTCGGCATCTAGGGCCAAAATGACCGCTGGGATACCATATTTATCATATTTATTTAATAACTATTTTAACACTTTATCTGTACTACTACAGGTCTATTGTGTGTGTGCTCCTCCATATCTCCTTTTTATACTTGTTTCCTTTGAGGGTTGATTGTGGACTACCCTAGGGGTGATGCACCATGTTTCTATTTGATGATATTTGTTTTAAATCTGGTGTGCTTCTCTAATTGTTTATAGCTTTCATTTAATTTACAGAACATGCCCACAACTTTGAAGATGTTTTTTTTTATTATTGTGAAGCAAACAACAAATAGGACAAAATAACAGAAAATGTCAATGTGCATAACTATTCACCCACCTAAAGTCAATACACAGCTCCAAGTCACTTTGGATAAGACTCTATGAGCTTGCCACATCTTACCCCTGAGATTTTTGCCCATTCCTCCTTGCAAAACTGCCCCAGCTCCTTCAAGTTGGATGGTTTGCACTTGTTAACAGCAATCTTTAAGTCTGACCACAGATTTTCTAGTGGATTGAGGTCTGGGCTTTGACTAGGCCATTCCAACACATTTACATGTTTCCTCTTAAACCACTCAAGTGTTGCTTTAGCTGTGTGTTTGGGGTCATTGTCCTGCTGGAAGGTGAACCTCCATCCTAGCCTCAAATCACGCAGAGAGTGGTACAGGTTTTGCTCAAGAATATCCCTGTATTTAGCACCATCAATATTTCCCTCAACTCTGACCAGTTTCCAAGTCCCGGCTGCTGGAAAACATCCCCACAGCATGATGCTGCCACCAGCATGTTTCACTGTGGGGATGGTGTTCTTTGGGTGATGTGATGTGTTGGGTTTGCACCAGACATTGTGTTTTCTTTGATGGTAGAAAAGTTCAATTTTAGTCTCATCAGACCAGAGCACCTTCCTCCATACATGCCATTTTGTTATTTTTTTGCAAATTCAAAACATGCCATTTTGTTTTTTGTTGTTGAAAGTAATGGCTTTCTTCTGGCCACTCTGCCATAAAGCCCAACTCTATGGAGCGTACAGCTTATTGTCATCCTATGTACATATACTCCCATCTCTGCTGTGGAACTCTGCAGCTCCTCCAAGGTTACTTTAGGTCTCTATGCTTCCTCTCTCATTAATGCCCTCCTTGCCCGGTCCGTGAGTTTTGGTGGGTGGCTGTCTCTTGGCAGGTTTGCTGTTGTGCCATGTTCTTTCCATTTGGTTATGATAGATTTGATGGTGCTCCTGGGGATCATCAAAGATTTGGATATTTTTTTATAACCTAACCCTGACTTATACTTTTACTTGTACATCTCTCTCTCCACTCATACCCCATGTCTGTCTCTCTCTCCACTCATACCCCATGTCTGTCTCTCTCCACTCATACCCTATGTCTGTCTCTCCCCTCATCCCTTATATCTTTTTCCATGCTGGTCTCTTGTTCTGCATGTCTCTGTTTCTCCTCCTAAATCCCCATGTATATTTCCCGCATGTCTCTCTCACTCCTCATAACAACATTGTCCCTTACTTGTTTGGAGAGTTCCTTGGTCTTCATGGCAGTGTTTGGTTAGTGGTGCCTCTTGCTTAGGTGTTGCAGCCTCTTGGGCCTTTAAAAAAAGGTGTGTATATGTAATGACAGATCATGTTACACTGAGATTGCACACAGGTGGACATCATTTCACTAATAATGTGACTTCTGAAGATAATTGGTTGCACCAGAGCTTTTTATGGGCTTCATAACAAAGGGGGTGAATACAAATGCACATGCCAATTTTCTGTTTTCTATTTCTAAAAAATAGTTTTATTTGCTCTGAAAAAAATCTTGTGTTATATTGAGCAAATACGGTACTCTCCAGGATGCAATTTGTTTATTTTATTATTACGGTTCCATATACCTACAAAAAACAAAACTTATTAGTACTACATGTAAGGTTGTGCTTTATATCATTACCTTGAAATACTTTGAATATTGTATACATTGTGAATGATATATATATATGTGATGTAATTAATAAAAAAGTTAACTTTATTTAGTTTTAATGTTTCATACTTATTTGAGGATTTAATATTATACAATATAAATATAATATATAACTCAAAAAATTCTGTATTACATTTTGTTTACAAAACCATTATATATTAGACAATTTGTCATTTAGTAACTAATTATACAGGATTACAAATGAGGCCATACTAGAACAGTATCCTGTAGATTTCACAGCAGAAAATCACAATGTCCCTTGTTAGTTCACAGCGTCAATGGAATAGTTAATCTTCTATCAAAGAGGGTGGTTAATGGAATTATAGAAATAATCATTATAACAATTGTTCTAGAATGACAACATTACTGAATTGGTTGCAACTAGATCTATAAATATCAATAAAATCATTATTAATAGAATTTTAATTTTAATGGTTTACAACCTATATTTCCTCATGCATAAATACTGTAGCCATTAAAGATAATGAAGACATAAAGAGCATCTTCAATTTATGTTTTTAGTTATTTATGCTATATTATATAACAAACATGAGGGTGGACTGTGCTTATGGGACTGTGACCCTCTTAACCCCAACTAGTGTCTCACTAGCCAAACTAGCAATAGAATACAGAAAAATAGAAGAATATTCTTTAATTTTCAAAGAGTAGTAAAAAAAGGTAGTATAAAAAGGGAGATTAAAGAAAATATCCAAAAGGTAACATTTTATAAAATTGCAAAGATATATATACAATTAAAGGAAGGATTATAAGTCACACTTCCTTGAGCACTAATGCTTAATGTATTCAGCACTGCAGAAAGACATCTGGCATTTATGTATTCTCCATTAACTAGAACTCGGGCAGAGAGACATAGAGACATGCAAAAAAAAACCACTATACAAATGTGTTCAAATAAAAACATTTACCATATTACATATGGAGTTCAGGCATGGCTGTCTATCATGGAAAAATAAAAAAAGTTAAATAATTCATTGCCACTGGATATAAAAGTACGTCATATCCGGTGACTGTATTACCCTCCTCCATGCAGAAGGGAAGACTGCATAGCGGAGATGGCCGAGGACACGGACCAGCCAGGAGGTGAGTGCTGGGGAAGGGAGGGAGGAGGATGGCATGCAATGGGCAAGTAACACTGGCTTATTAATGGCAAAATAATACTGGCATATTATTGGGCAAATTGACTGTGGCAAATTAATGACAAAATAATAATGGCATGTTAATGATAAAATAATACTGGCATATTAATGGCAAATTGACTATGGCATATTAATGGCAAAATAATACTGGCATATTAATGGCAAAATAATACTGGTATATTAATGGAAAATTGACTATGACATATTAATGGTAAAATAATACTGGCATATTATTGGCAAAATAATGCTGGCATATTAATGGGAAAATAAGTCTGGCACATTAATGGCAAAATTATATTGACATATTAATGGCAAAATAAAACTTGCATATTAATGGAAAAATAACACTGGCATATTAATGGCAAATCATTTTGGCATATTAATGGAAAATTGGCTATGGCATATTAATGGAAAAATAATACTGGCCTATTAATGGACAACAAATATTGGCATGTTCATGGGAAAATTGACTATGATATATTAATGTCAAAATAATATTGGCATATTAATGCAAAATAATACTGGCATATTAATGGACAACAAATATTGGCATGTTCATGGGAAAATTGACTGGTATATTAATGGCAAAATAATACTGGCAAATTAATGGCAAAATAATACTGGATATTATAATATATGGATTTTAGAGAGCACTTACATATAGTAGGCAGTAATTAACATTAAAATACAGCTGCCTACCATATTTAAGCGATCTCTAATATCCATGTATACTTTTGTAATATAGGCACTTATTGCACTGCTGCATAATAATAAGGTATACATTTTGGAGCCATAAATATATTTTGTTTGAGATATACATTTTATACACTGCAATTGTGCGCTTATTATAAACATTTTATGCACTTCAATAAAAGTACTCGGTGCAATTGTGTTTATTTTTTGTGGGGGGGGGGGGTTTGGGAGGGTAAAAAAAATATTCTAGAATACAAACTACAAGTTTAACATAACAAAAACAAGTGTCCAATTTAGTAATATGGAACAAAAAAAAGAAATTCTGTTAATGTTCCCACAATACGTTTCACCTCTAACCTGAGACCTGAGACTTTGAATAGAAAAAAAAAAAATTATGGTGCACTTCTGTTCACTTCTGTGCAATGCCTTTTGGCTGTGCCATAACCTTATGGGATTTATCTATATTACACTAGCACAGCAGTGATACATGTCATTCCATTTGTCCTATGGCAACAGAATCACCACGGGCATCTGAATTCTTCATAAATGCTGTTCCTTATTTCCACACTTTGTAGAGCAGTGTCATATGTACAAAATGTAAATAAAAGATATTTCCAATAATACTAAAAACAGCATAATAACCCTATAATATGCATGGATATATAACATCTAAAATAACCATAAACAAGACATATAAAAAGTGGCAAACATGACATTTATAAACATTATGAATAATTAGTCAAAAATGAGGGAGAATAGGTATATAACAAGTAAAAGAAAAACCTGCTTCATACAGGGAGATTGTGCCCTCAAAAGAATTGCTAAAAAATGTGCAATTCAAATTATGCATTTCACCCCTTAGGTACCATACTTTTCATGTTATCTAGCCAATCCATAAAACATCTTAGCTAATTCCCTCAATAAGTTGCCATCTTTCCAAAGTTTTTTTTTACCCTTTTAGCTTTACATTTTTTTGGATTACTTTTATGCTTTAAAAAATGTTTGAACACACTGTGAGTAATAGTTTTTATTTGGTATATAACACCATTTTAAAAAGTCCTTCCTGTAGTTTGCAGGCTTCATACATGCAACAAATATAAAATCCTGTTTGAAGGGTTAAAAAGGTATCTAGATTTTGCATTTATTCTTTTATTGTTTGAAAATATTATAAATACAAACATTAATAGACAATATAAACATAACAAGACAAAGAGACAATGAACCTAATCTCTTTCCATTTCATCATTCCCATGACCCATATAACTAAGATTACATGAAAACGTTGGCTTAAACAGCCCTTTTTTAACATAAGTGAACACACCGGTAAAACTCAGAGTTATCTTTTTCATTTGTTCATTTCATTATTCACGTATTCATCATCATTAAGTCTCCTTATTAACTAATGCCATTTTCTAGTTATTCTAACTAATTTTATTTGTTAAACTTAAGTCACATTTTTAAACTGGAAGAGTAACTGATGTTTCAAAATCCAAACCATAGTCTTAATCACACAGTTTCTTGCTATTATGAATGATTTTAACAGCTAATAAACAATTGGTTATTAATTTAATTTGGCCATTTAAATGCAATATGTCCACTTCTGGTAGATTTTTTAATTCTTATCTTTCCAAGTGTCTCTGTGATCTCCATCCTTTTTTTTATAGCACCAACACAACTTGGAACTTATTGGTGAGAATTTTAGAATTCCTGTTGGCACCCTATACATTCTATTTATACAGTAGTATTCTGCACACTGTGATTTACTCTTTTTCACTTTATCCCATTAGAAAATATTCTATAATAATACATACATATCCCCCTCTGACAGTTTGGTCCTTGATTTTAGAAAATGTTTCACCCTCAAATAGTTAAATAGCTCCTTATCAGGTATGTCTAAATTATCAATCAAATTCTCAGATATATTGAATATTTTTATTTTTCCATTCTCTAATGGATACATTTTCTACATTATTCTGAATAATGTAAATATTCTAGAAATCTCCAATTTAGTCTTTATTTTATTGATTCCCATATTGGCATAATTTAACTTAAAACAAAGTTTAATTTAAATTCTAATTTATCAAGAGATCAAATTATCAAGGGGAGATTTTTGGTTCACATAGCCTCTTATTCTAATTTAAGTCATGCCTATTTTTTGATTCTTCCAAAATCATTTTTAATTAGGGAACCCACCCCACCCACCCTTATTTTACAAGCAATTGTTGCTCTGTTTATTTATCTTACCCCTCTATGTAAAACAGATGATTTCACCATATGTAGCCAACTTCAAAAGACTTTCACTGGCAACATCCAAAACACATGCTCATTTTGGGAGGATATAAGATGTTAAAACTTTTTTAATACATATATTTTTTTTCTCCTGTGACAACAGAGAAAACACAAAATAAGGACAGGATGATTGGGTGGCAGCATGTGCAAAAAATAAAATTCCAGATGCTAGGTGTGGCCGAATAAATGATTTATTCAATATGGCACAGCCATTACAGCAAACGCGTAATGCACCTAGACTTTGGGCAAAGCGCATAGGCATTCAATTGGGTGAGGTGTACCATGTCTTTGTCATACTGAATAAATGTTATTTATTCAAGTTCCATTTTTTTAAGCCAAACCAGTCTGCCTCAATAGTTTTTCCAACAGTTCTAGTTGTTGGGCCATTATATTATGACAGGATTGCTCCAAGAACCCATCCATCAAGACCAATGGCTCTCAGGGCCCTGCCCATGAAGCAGCTCCTTAACCTATCAAAGGTTTTTTGTCAAGTGACAGGGTCAGGAGTGGTCTCCTTTGTCAAGCACATCTAACAGCCTTGTAATATATCACCACTTGCCATGTGGCCCAGCACAACAACAATTTGGTCTTGATGCACTACAGCCAGAATATTTTTTTTTATGTTTCTCCCAGCACACACTGAAAGATCTTCATATCCCTGTTTATCAGTGCGATTGGCCTATAGTTTCCTATGACTTCTCTTTATCTGGCTTATCCTTATCTGCCTTTAATATTGGTAGAATATTTGCACCTTACATTTCTGTTGTACCCCTCCTTTTTTTCTGCTTGATTAAAGGTATTTTATCAATTATTGTGGTTTCATTAGTTTTCAAAACCTATTACTAAAGCTACCTGGACCTGGAGTTTTATTTGAGGTGAGTTTATCTATGACATTGTACACTTCCTTTTTTATTTAATATTTATGTTTTCATTTCTCTGTTTATAGCCTCTTTCTGTTTAGATGTTATTGAGTGGATTTTACTATTTAACAGATATTTTAAGATCTCTGTGTCTGTGTGAGACTCTGGCAAACTATAAAATCTTTCTCAGAGCCCATTTAAGACTTCCCCAATACCTTTAGGTCATACATATTTTTTCTATCATCACTTCTTTCTCTATCCTGTTCTCATCTCTCTTTTTTAATAGTTGTTGTAAGTAAGATGTTTTCTCGAATAATACTGCATTTATAATGTTTCCATGTTTTTTTTTAATCATGTTTCATTATTTTATCCTTTATCATTTCTCTTATTTCAACTATTTGTTTTTGAGTATTTGAGGAAGGGTCTCTTATTTTTGCTTGACAGTTTTTATACAACTTTATATAGAGATCTGATAATGGTAAACCTCTCTACCTATTTTTCATTTCCTTAAGTTTTATACAGTCTTATAGTTGGATATTGGATTTCAGGAACCTGAGTTTCTAACAGTGCATTAAAATATAAAAAAAAGCAAATGCATAACAAATACCTGTAGGAAAAATAGGAAACATACGGAACCATAAACCAATATTTTAATGTGCTGGTAGAAACTCAGGTTTCCGAAATCCAAAATGTGTCTATGTTTTTAATTAGTTATTTGGTTTTTATACTGCAAAATTGAAATTAATTAACTATTTTTTATATTTAAGAAACAAAAAATAAATAAACTAGTAATAATCATAATTGCACCAAATTGTAACTAAATTCACATCCTTTGTAATATTTCCCTTAAAAAAAGAGAACTGGCATATCTGTCAGGTATTGCAAAATCTTCCTATTTTGTAATAGTGACTCATCCATTCACAATTAATTGTTTATCTTTTTGCTCTTTGGTTCTTTTAATTCTTTTCTATCCTATCAGAGTTGGACCTCCCATAAACATATGAATCCTTTACTGGGATCCATAAACTTTTGAGAAAAATGTGAAATCCCTAGAAAATATTTTTTTTAACCATTGACACATTATACAAGTTGAATTTTTTAATAGTGCTGTTCAATATATCAGTCTGTGTCACAATCCTATTATCTATCTTATTTCACTTTTCTATATTGGAGACACCAATTAAAATCTACTTTCTCCAATACTTGTTTCCGGAGGCTCACTGGATATTCATTTGGCAAATACAAATTAATTAGTGTGTAGGTCACATCATCGATTTCACAGATTGTGATTACATATCTCTCTTTGGAGTATACTTCTTGAAACTTTTAGGTAACACAGAGGCTTGGATTATTATGGGAAAATATTTTCCCCACCATTTTTTTTATCATTAAAAAATCCATCTTTTATGTGGGGAGTTAAGACCCTGAATATTTATTGAAGAAAACTTAATGTTCTTTTTTCCCCCCTCATTTTGCATTCCATGTATCCTTCTGTGGTCCCTGAACGTTGCAAAGTACAAACAAACATTTACATTTTTATGCATAACACACATAAAACATCCACATCTATGGATTTTCCCTCCCCTTCCATGAATTTCTTCTAACTTAAGTCTTTCTCTGCCCATTCTCTTCTCATAATTCATTAAGCTATAGGTGTCTAGATGGGTTTTATACTATAAAATAAAAATGTTGGGGATGGAGGGAAAACAAGAAAGTGGTTAGGAGAGGAAAAAATGTATACATTTTCTATAAGTGTTGTGAAATATTGTCCAGGCATTGTGAAAGGTTTGCAAAAAGAGACAATCCTATACATTTTAGACCCATGGACATAATGACTATGCCCTCCTCCACCTTGTCTGCTGGTTTTATTAGCAATATGGAATATAGCTAAATCTTGCAAGGTGATGACACGACCAGAAGTCACTGCAAAACTGGAAGTGAACAGTAGTGCAACATAACTGGAATTGTTCAATTTAAGTGGACTGCAACTTTGTAGAGGACGCGTGATAAAGCCTCACATTGGAGGTGAAATGCATTGGAGGGAATATCAACATTCTTGGACTCTTACTGTTATCCAAGTGCAGGCAGGTTTATACAGAGTGGGTGTGTGATGAATGTGTCAATGAGACTGAACTGCACATGTGAGTTTTTATTTATTTGAATACATTTGTTTACTACTGATTTTCTTCCCCCTATCGCTCTGCCTGAGTTTCAGATAATGGTGGATACAGAAACCCCAGAGGCCTTTCTACAGTGCTGAATACATTGAGCATTTATGTACAAGGAAGTATAAGTTCTATAACTTTTATTGTATATCTTAGGTTTTTTTTTTTTTTTACAATATTGTACCATTGGGATATTTTCTTTGATTTCCTTTTATGTGTGAGTCACTCCTTTTTGAAGAATGAAGAAGCATATTTTCCTAATCAGAGTAATATTATGTTTGAATCTGTGTGTAGTTGTGGGACAAGTGCACAACTTTATTACTCTGTATTATTTTATATAAGCATGTAAATAATTTGCAATTTATATTTTGCTGTAATTTTCAATCTAATATTTTATTTTTATTAACTTTCATATTCCACATAGAAAACATAACGACAGCTTAATAACATTTTATTAGTACTACACAAATCAAGATCTGGCATTGAGAGGACAATCTCTTTGTATGTGTTTTTTAAAGGCTAATACAAATTAACACTAACAGTAGTTTACACTAATTTAACACTAACAGAAACAGCATGCACTTTATGACGTGCATGCAAGTTCCAATGCCATTCATAGCAGGAACTTGACCTCAGGTAAAGCTCAGTCTTTGTCTTGATGGACCCAGTGAATGTGGCATCCGAGCAACATGGGAAATATACTCCAGGTCACAGGAATGCCTTTAAAAGCTGCAGTTCGAATGGTTCATGTATTGTGCAAGATTTAAAAGATATTCAGACAAAGTATTCACATTGCTCTCTGGCTGCAGTAATATAAAGTCCATTGTCCATAGGAGCCTCCTTCAAAAGCTTTATTAATCAGGCATGCAGCTTACTAACCAGAAGTTGCATGGTTATAGTACAGTAGTTAGTCCCCTAACTAGTGACTTGCTTATAAACAAATTATTTGACACATTCTCCTCAGTGTTCATTTATTCATGAAATAGTTTACCATGAATAACAGACTGAGGTTTCTCTTGTTTGCAAGTAGTGTATGCCCTGGTGCAAACACTGGCAACACACAAAATCGAATGGTCTTTCCAAGGTGTGTATTTTTTTTTGGTGCCTAAATAAGGTTCTACTCATTAAAGACTGAATTGCAGGGAATTGAGTAGGAAATGTCAAAACTTAAGTAGCTGAGTTGGAAGAATTCTCCAATGCAGATGAATGGGGAATTTATTCAACTCAGATACTTTGGCCTTAAGTTTGAAATGTCTCAAGTCCCTGCAATTCTCTATTTATTGATCAAACCGTATATTGTCTATTCACTAAAAAGACAAACTGGTTTACTGAATAAGTTAACAACAAACATGGGAAAAGATAGACAAGATGGAGAATTTGTCCAAATCATCTATTAATCATTTACTTTTTCTGTTTACCACAGTTCACTTTTTAGCCAATAATCCCTATCATGGAATATATTTATGGAATATCTTTGTGATTTACAAGTTGTAAAATAATTCTGTTAATAAAATAAACTTTCTAAAAATTAACATGGTAATGATGTTGAGTTTAAACTGGGGAAAATACTTATTTTAAAAGGTTTTTAGAAGCAAAAAGTTACTTTGTTAATAGACCCAATTACCTGTATTGAGAATTTAAATCCATTAGAGAATTGTCTTATTAATTCACAATTGGATAAAGCATGACTCTGCATGAATCACAAAGATTCCAACGCTGACCCCATCTAGAAAATGTAATTTCTTCATCTCAAACATAATGTTCTACTAATAAAATGATCACTATTTTATAATTACACTGAATTCAAGGTCAAGGTGACTATAATGCATTCAGTTCATAAAAAATATGAAATTATTTTATAAAGTTACATGCAAACATGATATAAATAAAAAAATAAGACATGTAAATAAATGTTATTAGAACATTCATAATAAAGATTTATGTACATCATAGTAAACAAATTAAATGAGGTTAAGACCATATGTTAGGCACATGCTAAACAATACAGACTGCTTATGGTGGGATCTATTTACAATCTATATCTACCATGACTTAAGCACAACACATTTAACACTCTAACCATAAGGAATTAGGGATTATTCTAGCCTTGGTGTAGAAATAATCTAAATTTTATTAAAGACAGAAGGCGAGTATTTTCAAATCCTTCTTTACTGTTTAACCTCCAGCAGCAAAACAGTTAACAGTTATAGGAAAAAACAACCAATCAAAACACAGTACCATAGGATATAAGGCAGTAACCATCCTCTTCACTTCCTTTTTCTTTGATGTGCCGATCAGGATGATGAAACGTATTGAATTAGAAAAAAATAAAAGTCCGGACCACACAACACAAAGCTGAATGTGAACGGTGAGAAACATAGAAACTGATCAAGCTAGGAAAAAGAAGAGACACCGTGAAAGTAAATTGTCCGTCATAACAGTTTTATCAGAAATAGCAAGCACATGGAAAAGAAATTGCAATAGAATCAATGTAGAGATTGAAATGGCATAACATGATGAAAAAGGCACACTGCTTAATGTAAGAAAACTATGACTAAATAATAATAATAAAGGACAGATGTAAGGAAACAAATCTGGAGTGAGCTCACCTGGAGGTCAAGCAGTAAAAGAAAGAGGAAGTGAACAGGATGGTTGCTGCCTTATCTGCTATTGTACTGTGTTTTGATTGGTTGTTTTTTCCTATAACTGTTAACTGTTTTTCTGCTGGGGGTTAAACAGTAAAGAAGGATATGCAAATACGAAGCCTCCTGTCTTGCCATAAAATTAACTTTATTGATTGGTAAATTTGAGATTCAGAACTTAAGGACAGACTTACATAATAGGGTGAGGTTGTTGTGTGATTCTGGTCTCATGTGCAACAAGAATTATGCAAGGAATTGTGGTGGCCAGAGATAAATAAAATAAAAACAACAAATTTATGCATAACACACACACAGAAACAAGGGCAGGGTCTAAGATTCAACCACGCTTCAATAGATTTTATTTTTTCTCAGCATACACTTACATAAAAGAAAGTGTATTAAAGCTCTCAAAGCAATCATTTATAAATGTCAATATAAAATACACAGACAATGCTACTAACAAATTTGACAGACAACAGCTACTGACTAAACATATATACAGTATGAAATATATGGTGTGACATCTGGACCCCAGGTATCTAGTTTAGTACCAAGAACCCTCTTCTGATGACATCCAGCTTTCCCCAATTTTGTGAAATTGGAAAATAAACCTCTTTCTATCTGGCATTGCAATTACATCTTATTAGCCAAATGCCCCCATGTAATTTCCTCCAGTTCCTGGTGATAATAATTTTCATTGCTAGGAACATTTTTTGAGTAGCTAATGTCTTATTGATCCATGTTAAAAAGTCTAACGCTAAATGGAGAAAAGCGTTACCTGGGGATGCTGGGATTACAGATTTGCATATTTCAGACCCCAAACACTTGTTCCCATACATTTCAAATATATGCTCAAACATTATTGGGCTTGCTTTGCACCTCCAACACATATTTTATATTAAAAGATCTATTCTATGCAATTTAAATGTTAATTCCAGGAGGTTTAGGCAATGTTTATTCCAGGTAGCGCCATCATTGTTAATTTTTAGATTTTTTTTCCCAGCTAGAGAACAATAATCAGGGAGTAAAATATCATAAAGTTCTTACCATTTGCCTATAATACTCTTCTTGTAACTATTATCCAAAATAATTCAATCCAATTTTTAACTTTTACATTTTCTGGACTTAAAAAGTTGTGTCTTAAATAATTCCCCACTCTGTACATTACTCATTTTTCTTTAAAATAAAGACCCAGATCTTCATGGTCTTTATTCTTAAGAAAAGGATGTTATTATTGCACAACATCCAGGGGATGCTACTGCTAACCCTCCCCCTTTGGTGGCATTAAGGGTTTAGTCAACCCTGTCAAGAACCAAACCTGCAACCTTGAAGACTGAACACCAGGGGCGTATCGTGACCCTGAGTGACAGGCGAGCTGTCAATGGGAATCCCGACGTCTCTCGGGTATTTCCGGGGGTTTGTGTGCTGAGAACAGCCAGCACACAAACCCCCGGAAATACCCAAGAGACGTTGTTACATCTGTTGCCAATTCAACAAGCATGAAAAGTATCCGAAAATTCGTATACTTTTCGTGCTTGTTGAATTGGCAACAGAGTGAGTGACTCTGTTGCCTAATTCGATGCAGCTTCATCTTTCGGATATATTTCTGGGGTTTGTGTGCTCTCTGCTCGGAGCACACTAACACCATAAATACAAGCGAGGGTGCTCCGCATTAGGTGTGCAGTGCACACCTAGCACATATGGAGCATCCGCCACTGCTGAGCACATTTTATAGCTAGTGCATTAGGCAACTAAGCCATTTCACATTTCTGCTGAAATTCATCTTGGAGTATACATATATGTTAGAAAATATTAAGATGAAGTTTAATTATTTGCTTTGCATCAGGCAGGGCCCACCACAAGCAGGGCCGCTTTACCTGGGCAAAGTCTTTAGCAATGTGCCCCCTCTAACAATTTTTTTAAAGCCCCAATGTAAAACTGTATATAAATTAAACTTTTTAATATTCTATGCAACTCTTTCATATTATATTCAACTATTTTTATATGTAATAACATGTTTTTGAAAAAAATGGCTTTCCTGATTTTATTCCCTTCTTCTGCACCCACATTGCACCTAAAGGACTCAACATGACCATACAGTACCCACAGCACTTGCCATGCACTTAAATTGCACCCACAATACTTGGCTTGCACTCATAGTGCACCCACGTGATTTGGCATGCCACAGGATCAATTTACCTCACAAAGTAATTTTGTCACACAGAACTGGCCCTGCAGAACATGCCATAGTGTCACCTTACCCAATAGTACATGCTATTTTGCCCCACAAAAGATGCCACAGAATAACGTTGTGGCATGTTAATTGGCACCTGACTGTGGCTCATTTTAATTGACAGTCACTTTGCTATTAACATATGCAACAGCTAGTTTACCAACAGAAGTCACTGAATTTTATTTGTCTAAAGGTGAAACTAGAGACTTTAGTTAAAAGTATCTACTTGCTCATGGTTTGTGCAATTTTAGAAAATGAATTACATTTTACTTCACCCAGACTTGCACTTAATTTTATAAGCTATCTCTAATTATACTACTCTACAAATGATATATAGAGGTCAGAAGTGGCATTCTAATTCTGTAATTCTGTAAATATAGTAATCTGTTACAAAAAGAACGGGAAATTAACAAGTAATTATTTTTGGTCTCTGAAATAATGCTCAATTGATTTAGAGCTGTTTCACTTTTTTTTCCCTACCCTTTCCTTTCTCTTTTTATTATTTGCAATACAAACGTGAACTTCCTATCCACATCTCCAATCTAGGTATGTTTATAACAACAACCAGTGAAAATGTTTGATTTAAAATAGAAAAGCATCAACAATATGTGAAATAAGAGTTAATGACTGTTGAAGTGTAAGCATTAACATGGTCTTATTCTTAATCTCTTGCAATTTTTAAATAGTAAAAACATATGTTTAATTGAAGTATAAAATGTCAATTGGAAATAGTTGTCAACATGCAACAAAAAGGAAATTGCCACTGTAACAAATAAGAAGGATTTTAAAAAAATCATATTTAATACGTTCCCATTAAAATAAAAAAAAGTTTAGTTTTATCACCTGGTCTATATTGTGAATGCTATGATTAAAATATATCGTTACACAATAAAACAATTTGTATTAAAGAGACACTGGAAAAAAATAGAATTTTCTTTTTATTTTGTATTGTTCATTTCAAATATGTCTTTTGTTTTTGTTATATGACTGTATTTAAGAAAATATGCAACTAAACAAATTTGAGTGGGCTCTGCCATTTTGTGAAATATAGTGTTTTTGGGTACCACCAAACTTTACAGCACAAATTTATCACTTGCATTGAATGGGAGAGTAATATATTTATAACTTCACAAGGGGGCAGAGTTATGATCCTGTTTGATCAAGTCAATCTCCTCTCTTTGTGTTGGAAGGCAGGTAAAACAAATTTGTACACAGCCATGTAGTCCTGCCCTCTATGAGCCAGGAGCCAGTAAGAGAGCGTGTATCTTATGGCATCATCATATAGCTGGAATATTTCAGATGATGTTGCATCATGGAAAATATTCACAAAATGGAGCCAAGAGATAAATACCTAACTCTATTTTTCCTTTTATTTGCAATTCAATTAAAAAAAAAAGTGGCATATGCTTTGTACATGTGTTTGTTTTAAGTGACCAGGTTATCAAGTTACAAGTTATGTAAGTGGTATTGTCCCTTTAAGTGTGTCTACGGTGTCTCCTTCTCATGACACCACTTTGTGCCTTGATATTATAATTGGAAAAAACATATTTACAAGTGAAGGAAGTTAATCTGCATATCAGGTGACAAATGTCATAAACATTACACTCCAAGCACATGGTTTAAGGAAAATAGAAAAGTTGGTTCTATTTACGTCTGAATAAACGTACATTTTTATTCTCTGCTGGATTCTACGGATGCATATTTCTAAAAGGTGAAGAGGTGCTCTATTTTTTGCTTGCCACATTTTACTCTGTATTGGATCCTTGTGGCAGAGGACGTTACTTGGTTCAGGTGTGTAGATTCCTTGTGGTGGTGGGATTGGGAACAACAATTTTTGGAGGAAAATGAGTTGCACTATCTCCCTCCTAGTTTTGGGGTGACCTAGTTAACACCTGCTCATATGCTTGCATATAATTTAAGGATTTCAGTTTTTTTCAGACATTACCAGGCAGGAGTCATTCCGCAGTATTAGCTGTTTATCACTGAGGTACACATGAGTTTGTTGGATATTATATATTGGAATTATTAAATTACTATACTTTTAGTGCATTGATATGATATTCTTTGTTTTTACTGAACCCAATAAAATATGACAGAGAATAGGTATGGTATGACATATGTGTGACAAACTGCCGTTCTTTTGGTTTATTCCTACCCCTCTCTGCTTTACATTTGATTTATCTGTGGTCACCAACTTTATTTCATCCTGCTATGTGAATTACAACCAGTTACTCTCATCTTACCCTGGTTAGCATAAAACATGGTAATAATAAGCATGTTGTGGATAGATATAAGATAAGGCTCTGTATTTCCAGACTCCAGCAGGTGGGCAGGTTTCAACCTGTATTAGGTCTTTATCAGTTATTGATGAGATATTATACCGGCCAATATGTTGCCTTTTGGAGATTTGAAATAAAGAGGTAAAATGAGGCATTATTAAACAAAAATCTATACATATCAGACAAGACAGAAATTCTAAACTTACCGCTATCACCACTGCAAGGGATTCAGGGCAGGCATATATAAATACATTTAACAATGACCACATACAAAGCAGACAAGACTTTTTATACCTGTTAATAAGTTACAACCCAGCTTTATGTGTAAATATATCCCTGCAAATAACTATCTTTAAATTGCAAACAAATGTGGTGTAGTGGGATGATAAGGTGCTTTGGGTGATGCACATCTACAACCGTCAGGCAAATACCCCACAATTGCCCGATGTTACATACAAAAAAGAGGAAGACAAAGGGACAAAACAAAGTGCAATATGTATATAAATGGTATATTTCCAGGGAAATATCTCTGAATTCCTTGGACATGCAAAAGAAACAGAAAAAACACACACAGATAATATAGTGTAGTATGTTTAAAATGTATATGGAGAGTATGATGTGACAAATTTTGCACTCACTCTTCCTCCAAACATTTCCAGTATGTAAGGTGATCTTTCCCATTGTTAGATGTCTTTTTAATCACCTCCAAATAATAGAGGATACAGCATGTGTAAATAAGATAAAAAGTGTTTAATACAAAAAAATAATAAAAATACCCTACTCTTAGGTATCAAACAGCAAATAGTAGACAGACAACGAACAGTCAGCAGATTATCTGGTGATCTAACTCCCACAAAAGCCATACGTTAACAAGTTTCCCCTTTCAGAAGCTTCCTCAGAACATCGAACGAAAGATAACTCTCTTCAAATGTATAAATGTATTTTCCTGTATTTGTTCTCACAACATATTTGTGCACGTACATATGCAATGTTGGTAATAGCATTTTGAACTTGGTCCTATGGACATACTTAAAAACTAGAGAAGTCTCAGTGTATTCTTCCTGTCAAAACATTTTATAAATCGAATAAATAGCAGTTCCTCTTTAATCAGGGATCATTTGGGATTTAAAATTGGATCCGTATCTAAAAACTAAACAGCTTGGTTCTTTGTAAATTATCAGTGTATTTGGTCCAACATATCTAAAAGTGGCATTTTATGAGAATGCATTCTAATGTTGATGAAATATTGCTACCAACGCTCATTAATGTGTTTTTCAATGGGTGACTAGATTTACAATTTCAGCTTTTGACAAAACCTGTTTATTTAAATTGAGTTTCCTTGATCACCAAATGATTTTATTTAAATGTTTTCATGTGTGTGAAAATAAATCTCACTATTCAATCATCTAGGTGCGTTTGTGCTTGAAATTAAATGTTTCAGAAAAAGAAATGAAGAATGAATGACAACTTCTTTATTAGAGTTGAAAATGTGAGTTCCAAAGATGAATGAGAGAAGTTTACAATTATTTTATTGTTCCATAATGATGCTGCTTCGAAGCTCTATTAATATTTCATGTCCTCCCAACAGTTAATAAAACGTGACATGGAATCTTATTAAATATGTTTGATGCACAGTATATTTACTGTTTCCATAGTTAGAGCAAAATGAAATCCGTGGAACCATTGTTACAAAAGACAACCTACATGATAAATAAAGTTTTATTCTAATCACAGCATAAACAATGTGATATAATATGGTCAATAGAAGAGCAAGTAATGACAGTCATGACGTGTAATGATAACCGTTTGCTTATCCTTTGCACATAGAATTCCTTACATTTACAAGAGCAATTTAATATTATAGTGCATTTACTGACAAACAAGTTAATATTTTTATTAATTATATTTACTATGTATTTCAGCAGGAAAATGTCATTGAGTTTTGTCTCATTTGACAAATTAAAAAACAAAAACAGGTTTTTTACACAATTATCTCATTAATATTCTACATAACTAGTGCAATGCTAACACTAGTACAGAACCACTCAGGACATATCAATATGTAATGATTTATGTATTGTGCATCATAACAGAAAAAAGAGCACACAACTTTACAGTGGAACACATATTCTAATAGGCCCATAATCATAGGCTGAATGGTAGAATAACAACTTCCATTAAATACCAGTGATATAATATATAGCAGGTATACCTATTCAATTACAATAAAACCAAAGACCCTTTAAATACTGAATTAAAAACAGAGATAAAAAAAACTCACACTTTGCATATTTACATGTCATTAAATCAAGGTGCGTTATCAAATGGTAGAGGTTAAATATAACATGCAAAACATAGTTGACATACAAAAAATAAATGCCACAGGGACCTATGGTTTTTTATGTTTTTTTAATTTATTTCTTGATTTATGGTGCTGCAAGACTATGATATCCCTATGTCTCCATAATCACTTGGAGTGCCTCATGTTCCCTCCTTTATTCTGCACTTACTGAAGTCTTCTGGATATCCCTGCCACAGTTATATTTATTTTTGTCCATTATTTTTGAATATAATGGCATGGAAATACTTTCTAGGAGATCTCCATTAGTTACTTTGGATACTTTGTGTCTAATTTGTTACTTTGCTGCTGGACTCTGCATCCAATTAATGTATCCTGCACTGTGCTTTTTGCACTTTTTGTATGTCATCTATTTTTTGCATGTCTTTTAACCTCTACTGTTAAAAATGCTTTTGCTGCTCATGGCTGAGTCTGTTTATGTCCAATTTTGTTGATGAGGCTTTATATGTGTCAGGGTTCTTGAATACAGGACTTTTCCCCTTGTCTAGTTCCAACAAACTGTCTGAAGAGGAATCGGATTCATCCCTCAAGGTAAGGAGAGTCCTTGGATGTTTAGGTGGATAACGCCTAAGTGTTTTGATTGTGTTTGGTTGAGGATGATCCCCATTATTTGGACTTGTGCCCGTTATCATCAGCAAATTCAATAGACATTTTTATATTCTTATTGGCAGGAGATGACATCATAATTTAGATGTGGTTTGCCATCATGTGCAGTAACCAAAAACACTCTACCCTTAATTTATTTTCTTACACATATTGTATTTTATACTTTTCAGGAACATCAAAAATTGTTATTTTAAATTTCAGGCAATCATTAAGTATTCCCAATCATATTATTATAGCCCCTTCAGACATTCATTGCACAAAATTGGATTAAAGATCTAAAAATGGCATTATAAAGAAGGAGAGAGGCTCACAATGTAGCAAACCAGATATAGAAGTTTTTCGAAGACTGTTAAATTCTCATGAGGTCTAACCTTACCTGTTGGGACATTCTAGATGACTGTCAAAATGTAAGCCATGACTCAAAGGGCATGCACTTCTAGTGTTGGTGAAAATAATATTCTCTAATCTTCAAGCAGAATATAAAAGTATGTTAGGATAGCAGCTGGGGCAACTTGTGTTATATGCACCCTTATCAAAGAAAATGAATACAAATTTGGTAAATGTTGCTTCCATTCTCACATGACGCCAAGTATCATGATGATGTGAAATTGGCAATTATTTGCATTTTCGAATTGTGTCACATGATGGAAAATGACCTGTTGTTGAGTGTGTGCTTCTTTGAAGCAGGTTACTGTCACATTACTGTAGGTCCAGGAGAGACAACATCAGCATCTTAAATCAAAGTGTCTCACTGAGCAGACATGTATTTATCATCATACCGTTTCATGACATACGTGTATGAATTATTTTATTGTAACAATGCTAAAGATAATTAAACCAGTTAACACATTTTGTTACGTGTGCGTGTGGTTACTTATGTTGTCTCTACAATACAGCTTACATTAAACACAGATCTACTTTGCATTTATATGTGTGAAAACAATTTCCATTTTTAAATTCTGAATACATGCTAAATATGCAAATAAGAATAAACAGGCAAATTAGTCTCTATTCTCACTTAATTGAGCATACACGATGTACAAATAAGAGAGACACTGAATAGAGACTAATGTGCCTATTCATTTTTTACGTATTTGGTAGACATTGATCAGCATGTATTGTAAGGATTCATGATAACATGAAATTTGACAAACTATTAACCACTAGTAATGGTGTACATAGACTTACGTCAACCCTGGCCAAAACTATGTTTTAATTGTCCTAGACAGAAAAAGATAAGAAACAGAGGGAAATAAGGTGGATGGTAAAACTGAGAAATGTCCATTTAACTTATTTTCTTCTAATAAAAAGAACAACACCAGTAGCAAAAAAATTACTCCAAAGAGAAAGCATGATGAGTCAAATTGGAGGTCAAAATGAATAAACAAAAGTTATGGAAAAAAGTGGATGGTCTAGAGACAAAATTAGTTGAAATTGAGGACCACTCCCGGTTCAACAATGTCTGCTTCACAGGAATGCCTGAGACAATAACACAAGGAGACTTGGAGTCTCATTTGGTGAAATATTATGATTATTTGGGTTTGCAAGCAGACCATGTGAATGCTATCGAGCATTTTCACAGAATCCCAAAATCTATTAACACCTCAGCACATCTACCTACAGAGAATGGCTTTTTGTTTTTCTCTTGTGAACACTCGGGGTAAGCAGTTTGAAATAACAAAGCTTATGGTTCGAAGTTTTAAGTATTAAGAGTGTTTTTATTAATAACTAAAAATATTTGGAGATTGTAATTGCTATGAAAAGTAGAGAACTCCCATAAAGATATGTTTATTGGATTCATGTCTTCTGGGTTGTAAGCGATATTTGCGATAAATATTTGAACTGAATTTAAGAATTTAATATTTGTTTTGGACCAGGTGTTCATGGAGTATTGGGCATGCCCACTCTAGACATGGTATGGGACTGTCATGGTTCTATCCCTATAACCTGGCTCCTGTATATTTTTATATTTTGCTATTTCCACTTCAGTCTCTACAAAAAAGACCAAAAAGAGCATGTTCCTGTCCAGTACAGATCTTTTTCAGTAGCGCTTCTGGTCTAACCCTGAGGTCGCTCCTTAATATATAGGGCTTTTACTCTCCTCCTGTTATGTCAGCTTCCTCGTTAAATTCCAGCAAAGCCAGTAAATATTTTTTTCAGGAAAATAAGATAGAGCAGACCTCCGCCTGCACCACCTGGTGTGCATCCAAATCGGTCATTAGGGGACACTTCATTAAAATGGAGAGATATTGAAGGAAAAAGGAAGAAGGTCTCCTCCAAAACCTTTATATCTCCTTTTATGAATTGTCTCAGAAACATAAAGACAGCCCCAATATAAGTATAGAAAATCAACTAGCTGAGATCAAAAAGCAGATTGATAAACAGGAGATGAACTTATCTTTAAGAAACATAGAAAAACTTAAGTTAAGATATTACTGTAGGGGAAATCGACCAAATAAGATCATGACAAATAAATTGAAGAAACAAAAAGGATGTAATAGAATTAATAAGATCATATCAGGACATAATATAGCTATTTCCCCAGATGAAATAGGTGGAAAATTCAAGGATTGTTATAACGATCTATATAACCTTGATCAAGATGGTACAGATACAGATATAGACAGATATTTTAAAGATCTTAAATGCCCAACATTATGAATGGAACAAAGAATCAAGCTGAATGTTCCAATAGATGTAAGGGAAGTAGTATGTGCTATCGATAACTTAGTAAAGTATAAGACTCCGGGTCCGGATGGTTTTGGGAATTTCTTTTACAAAACCTCAAAACACCTGACAATAGTATTTAATGACATAGTAGATAAAGGGAGGTCTCCGGGGGAGATGCTACAGGCTAATATGCTCCGCATTTAAAAAAAAAGGAAAAATCCCCACCCATGTAACAATCTACAGGCCCATCTCTCTGGTCAATGTGGAAATCAAGTTGTTTTAAGCAATTCTGGCCACGAATATAATACACAGGGATCAGATAGACTTTGTACCAGGGAGAGATTCATCCAATAATACAAGAAGACTAATAGACACTCTGGACGCCATAGGCAGAGGTGGAACCCGCTTCATGGCCATGTCATTAGATGCCGAAAACACCTTTGACAGGATCATATGGGGGTTCATGAAGAAGTCGTTGATGGCCTTCGGTGTGGGGGAATGGATGCTGAGAGCCGTGATGTCATTATATGAGGGGCCCTCAGCCAGGATAGTAGGGGAAAATTTCTGTCCAGACTTTTTTCTTTGAGCAACGGCACCCGCCAGGGGTGTCCTTTATATTATAGCAGCTGAAACCTTTGCCATTAAATAAAAAGAATAGAATAAAAAAATGAGGGGGTTCCCCACTGGGGAAGATGAATTAAAAATCTTCCTATATGCTGATGACACTCTTATAACATTAACCTCCCCAGAAGATTTGATTACATTTCAAATGAAGGAGATAGACAGCTATAGCAAAGTCTCCAACTATCGATTGAATGTTTCTAAAACATTGGTGATTTTTAAAAATATCTCCAGAGAAACAACTGACTCTATTCAGAGCAAATACAGTTTTATGAGAGATAAAAATGAATTTGATTATTTGGGAATTAAGATTCCGGTCAACATCAACAAAATAGTAGAGATAAACTTTATGGCAAGGTTGAGACAAATGAATAAGAAGCTAAAGGAGTGGGGTCAGGTGGAGTTCTCCTGGTGGGGAAGAATCAATATACATAAAAGCTACGTTGTTCCAAAATGGAACTATCTGTTCCAGATGATCCCGCTTAGTATACATAAGCATTGGTTAGAAATGATACAGTCAGCTTTCAACAATTTCATCTGGAGGTGAAAAAGACCATATATAAACAGAAATTGTCTCGCAGCAAAAATAAAACAGGGAGGTACCTCTTTCTCTATAATATCTCAGTGGTACGAGGCAAACATGCTTTTCCATGTTTACAAAACGCAAAAAGAACAGTCTCAACATGAGGGCTGGTTTAAGGTAGAAGCAAGATCATTAGGGATAGATGACCTAAATAGAGAAATCTGGACTACTCATGGTAAAGTAAAGACCAATCAGATGAAAGGCTGTATGATTCTGGAGCATCTCCTTCCCTTTTGGTATTAACAGAGGAAAAAATGTGGGATTCTGGACAAAATCCCAAGCACCCTGCCCATAGAAGTCTTAGTATATAACATAGAGAATTTAGATCTAGACCCATGGAAAAAGGGTGGGGTTACAAAAATTCAGGATATATTAATTCCCCTTAGAAGCAGAATGAAACCTCTAGCTCAGCTGCAGAGGGAGCTGGGATTGGGACAAACCCAAACCTTTACCTATCTGAGACTGGAAAACTTCTTAAGAAAGCACCTAAGTAATGACAAAGATAATGTAGGTGAAAAACTGTTAAAAACTATGACCCTTCCTAAACTGAAAAAAGGTGTGGCCTCGTATGGAATGCATCAGAGAACAAGAAGTATACAACAATTGTAGAATAAAGACTAAATGGGAGAGGGAGCTGGGGACTATTACCACCGAATGAGACTGGACAGAAGCTTGCTCTAGGGTTAATATATTTGTGCATGACCTTTCCCTGACAGAGACATTCTTTAAGATAGTGAACCGTTGGTATTTAGTCTCAACCAGATTATCTAATTTCCATCCTTTCAATTCAGACTCTGCTGGCATTGTGGGTTGGTCGATGGAGACTTCATACATATATGGTGGGAATGTATGGGGATAAAAGATCTGTGGGAATCAGTATACAAATATTTATATGAGAAAGGCAAGATTAAATTGCTGAGTAACCCTAGAGCAAGTTTGTCACATCAGGGGTGGCCTAAACTCTCCAAATCACAACTAGCTTTGGCAATTCATTGCCTATTGGCTACATAAAGAGTAATTGCCAGAGAATGGAGAAAAAGCAATTGTATCAGTTGGAAAACTGTTGAAGAACAACTACGATATCAGATCAAAATGAAACGCGAAGTGTCCTGGATCTTGTCCACCTCAAATAAGACTAAACAAGTATGGGAGGAATGTTACAATATGGTTAAAGAGTAACTTACACTACTGGAAGACTAGTAAAATATGAGGAGTTAGATATACTCCCCTGTGTAGAAAAGGGGATAAATTCTAGCGCTTGAATCTATAACAGAGCTGCACCCGCCTGTGTGAATCTCTGCGTGCACACAAAAAATGAACAAAGCAGAATACAGAAAAAGGCGGTGGTAGGTGCACTCTGTAAACCTCACCAAAAGAAAAAGCAAAAAAAGGGAATATCAATAATTGCCTGAAAGGATGTTCTTAAGTAGATATTGATGTCATGGTATTCATCAGTTTACATATGTAAGAGAGAAAAAGAACAAAAAACATAGCACAATACTGCTACAAATATAAATAGTGATGTGTACAGGATATGTCTTTACACTCACAAATCTTTCAGATAGACAGGCTCAACTGTTGTAGGTAGTCACACCTTCTCCCTCTTCCTCCAGTGTATGACGCTGATCAGTCGGAAAAAGATACAGACGGGAGGTATGAATTATAAATGTAAACAATTTTAATATAAAAGAAACAATAGTACCTTACATGTACTATACTGGAACAACAGCTCCACGATGTCTTCCAGGATGTAAAATAAATTAGCACATAAAATGAGTAAAACAAATAAAAGTCCAAAGTCAGCCAGAGGTGGCTAGTCCTGATGAGTACAGCACACGAACGCGTTTCGCCTAAGTCAAAGGCTTCCTCCTGGCGTATACTCCCCTGATAGAGGCCTCAACTGGGCAAATAGGGATATTGGGAGGAGGGAGAGGGGGGGGGGGCTCGCTAGCTTTGAAGGATAATCAGGAGAATAAATATAACGGGGTTTTTGGGCGTGGAGGACGGCAACATGATGTTAGTATGTCTGTGTATATGTTCAATTGTAATTTGTTATGTATGATGGATGTCCCTTTCAACAAGGTTGGTGGAGGACACAAAATTAGAAGCACATTGCTATTGTATGTACGTTTGTTTTTTTTATGTTGTCTAATCTTTTTTTATATACAAAAATGATGTCAATAAAATAAATATTTAAATATAAAAAAAAAATTCAGCAAAGCCTTGAAATACCTGTAGTTTTCTGCAAACAGGGCCTATGCATTGCTTTGGTTAGAGCCTGTATTGTGCCTCTGTGCCTTTCTAGCATTTCTGATCTCTGTTCCTGATTTCCTGTTGCTGATTTTGCCTGCCTTTTACCCAGCCTTTATTTCTGCATGCCTTGACCATTTGTCTATTCCTGCTGTATTGCTGCCAGCCTCGACCTTCTGTCTCCCTGACCTGTCTTTTTGCCTAGCCCTACTGTTTTGTCACCTTCATTTTATTATTTTTTGTATTCCTGGTATTCTGCATTTTTAGTTGCTGCATTTCCATCTTCGGTTTCTGTGGTACTAGTTGGGGTGCAAAACTGCTGGGAGGAAAAACTCCTTCTGTGCCCAGATTCTGTTTGGTTCCTTCTGACAACAACATTCCATTCCGGTCTGTGCCCTCCATTCGAGTGCCCTGCCAGACAGCTGCCAGTCCAGTCTAATTTGGCCCATTTAGTCTGCCCAATTTTCCACTGGAAGGCTATTCCATGCATCCACTACCCTCTCAGTAAATTAATACTTCCTGATATTACTATTAAATATTTAAAACTAATTAAAACTATGTCCTTGTGCTGTGGTAGTTTTTCTTCTTTTAAATATACTCTCCTCCTTTACTATGTTGATTCCCTTTATGTATTTAGAAGTTTCTATCATATCCCCTGTTACTTCTTTCCTTCAAGTTATACATGTAAAGATTCATTAACCTTTCCTTGTAAGTTTTATCCTTCAACCCATAAACTAGTTTAGTAGCCCTTCTCTGAACTTTCTCCAAAGTATCAATATCCTTCTGGAGTTATGGTCTCCAGTACTGCGTACAATACTCCAACTGTGGTCTCACCAGTACTCTGTACAATGGCATGAGAAACATAGAAACATGGAATGGTAGAATGTGTCAACAGATAAGAACGATTCAGTCCATCTAGTCTTCCAAATACGAGCACCTCTTTTACTGCTAAAACCTCTTCCTATGCAACCAAGCATTTTGCTAACATTTTGTGCTGCTCTTTTACATTGTCTACCTGCCTTTAAGTCCTCTGAAATTACTACTACTAAATCCCACAGGATTCTTTGGAAGAACTGGTTCAAGTTTTGGACCAGATCTCCGGGGTCTCTGCATATAGACTAAATGCAGTATTGAGTAATGTTTCATCTAGTACTGAAGCTGTGATAATGGATAAATACAAGTTTGTGTGGGCATCAAGTATTACCTGGGTATAAAAAATGTCTCCCTTTGTTCAAGCAAACAATCAAACAATTGAAAGATTGGGTAGGATGTAGTTCTCACGTTGGGGCAGCATTAACATTTTAAGATCTTACATTCTGTCAAAATGACTCTATTTGTTCTGTATGGTTCCCCTCTTAATTCCCACAAGTCCAATAAGCCTGTTAGAGTGCAATGGTGCTTTTTAATCTTCAAATATAGTAGCGGCTACAGTCATAAACCACCAGTGTGATGCCTTATGCTTTTTTTTTGCCTTGAGACACTTAATCATAGGATCTCTCCTTTTATAAGAAGCCAAGGAAGCCCAGCTATGAGAAGATACATTTCTAACTATTTAAGAATTAAGGACAATTTAATCAATCCCAGCAGCAGTAAACGCAAAACTACAGCAAATTATGTTTAAAACAGGGTCTAAGGTTATGTTAGCGCTTTGTGTGGAGTTACGCAGAGATGTGGCTGTCAAGAGGTGGGAAAGGGATGTATGTGTTAGCATAGAACCAAAGAAGCTGTGGGGATAGAATTCCAAAAGCTTTACAAAGCTGTGAGATGCCTGAATTTGGCAGACATACAGTTTAAGCGTGTTAATCGTCTCTGTTCCTGAATAGGAAGAACCAAGAATAGTCTAGTAATTGCTAGAGGTGTGAAATAAAAAAAGGGAGGTTTGCTGCATATTTGTGGCAATGTGATACAATTTTAAGCCTCTGAGAACAAGTTGCACAGAAGATTTAAAATTTTAGTGAGATCTGAGTACTATTTTCTAAGTCAGTTTTCTTGCTTCATATGAATTTTACAAGAATGAGTAAAAGAGTATACAAATTTGTAGTTCCTTTTTAGATGGCAGCAAAAATCATCATAGCCAGGTTGAGGTAATTATTGATATATGCTTTGAAAGAAGTAAAGAACAAATTGCTTCTCCACATGAAAATGCAAAGGGGTATAATTATTCATCAGTCAACTGCCACCGAGAAGTATTAAAATTGGGATGTTGTAACTAATTGTATTTCCCAATTAATCAATAACAATTAGATTAAAACTTACAATTCGTGTACTGTCCATTCAGACTGGAGTTGCTCACTAGACATTTAATGTGTTGGAGTAATATATTTGTTGTATATTTTTGTCATCCTGTAAATTTTAAGATACAGTGATTTTGCATTATATTTAATAATTTATGGTATACATATATAAAATAATCAAATATATATTAAAAAAAATCACAATATATAACTTGAAAGGACACATATATATATATATATATATATATATATATATATATATATATATTTATATATATATAGCAGATATCTTTTTTTTTTATAAATCTTTATTTTATTCAGTGTTCGTCATGAATCATTTGGCAAAATTTGACATATTTAACACATTTTGACATATTACTTACAATGGTATACATATAAAATCTATCCAAGAGTATGAAGAAGAGACAAAAAGAAAAAAAAATAGAGACAGACATTAAGACGGAAAATGAAGAAGAGAAAGGAGAAGACAGAAAAGAAAAGAAAACATAAAGAAAATATTTCATTCACTACTGTGTGGAGTGCATCCCGAGTATGGACCGACCGTCGCTCTTTAGTATCAACTTCCCATATCTTTTTATTCATTATATGTGGGCGAGGGATGCCCCTCTTCTAATCTATGTATCAACGTGAGGGGATTTATCCCATTAAGGGATGATGAGCAAGCCAGGAAGACCATCTTTTATTAAATTTTTCAATAGTTCCCTCGGAGAAGGCAATTCCTTGTTCCATCTTATATTGGTACCCGATTTGATTCTTTATCTGTATCCATAGTAGTTGCTTACTTTGGTTCCAATTACGGGCAATTATTATTTTAGTGGCCATCATAATATGGATAAAGATATATATTTTTTGAAATGTATCAATCTGAGGAACTATATGGAAAAGAGCAGCTTCGACTGTTCTATCAATTTTTGTGTCTAAGATTATATCCACATTCTCAAACACTTTATCCCATAATTTTACCAAGTCCGGGCAAGCCCACCATATGTGTCTATGATCTCCTATACTTTGTGAGCATCTCCAGCATAAATCTGAGTTATTTCTATTAAATTTTTTCATGATTTTTGGTACTCTATGCCATCTGTATATGATTTTTATCTGGAGTTCTACGATATTTAAACATTTAGTTGACCTCTTGACATCAATTACTGATGAGTACCAAAGCTTCTCTTCGTATGGCCTTCCTATATCTTTTTCCCATGATATCCAAGCTTTAGGTTTTTTACCTTTTTTGGTAGCTAGTATGTTATAAAGTTTCGGCGTGATCTTGTTTTTCGGATTTTTATCAAAAATTTTATCAATTTCGCCTTCCACTATCTCTCCATTTTTATTGAGTACTCTATTTTTTAAATAATGTTTTATTCTTAAATGCGTAAACAATTCCTTTGATGGTAGGTCTAATTCTGTTTTTAATTGCTCGTATGATTTTATTTCCTCTCTTTCCATTATGTCTACAATTTTAACTTTCCCTTTTTTTTCCCAGTTTTTTATTGTTATATCTGTCATATTATATTCTAGGATCTGTATTGATGCAGTAGCTGAGATCTTGTTTTGAATCTTGTGCCTTTTTTTAAAGCTGTTCCAATATCTCAATAGATCTTGCATATATAATGGTACATCATATTTAAGGGTTTCTCCAACAGGTTTCCTGTTTATCCAGAGAATCATAGATAAATCTTTTATCCCCATAAGGTTAGTTTCTATTTGGTGCCAAGGCTCCAGCTCTTCTATATTGTCTTGCCATTTATATATATGATGTAATCTGCTGGCTTCATAGTATTTTTCCAGATCCGGGATGCCCACCCCTCCCTCCCTAGCATGTTTTGTTAACTGAAATCTGTTGATTCTGGGCTTTTTCCCACTCCAAATATAATTCATAAATAGCTTTTGGACCAACTGAAGTTTGGCTTTTGGTATTTTTAATGGTACCATTCTAAATAGGTATGTCCATTTCGGCATTATGTAGGACCTGATAACGTTTATCCTGCCTAACCAAGATATTTCTTTGAAAGACCATGTTTTATTTAATTTACATTGGGTATCCTGGTATAATGTCTCAAAGTTTATATCTATCAGGCTCTGAACATTCGCCGAGATGTATATACCTAAATGGGTGAAACCCTTTTCTGTCCATTCAAATGCATGTTTGTTAGTTAGTATCCTTCTCGTTTCTTTATTTACATTGACCATTACGGCTCTAGTTTTAGTTAGATTTAATTTATAATTTGACACTTTGGAGTAACTTTCTACTTCTTGAAGAAAAATATCTAGAGATTTAATAGGATTTGTCATAGTGATTACAACATCATCTGCGTATAGGCATATCTTGTATTCTGCCTCGCCTATCTTGACACCAGAGATGTTTTTATTCTGTCTAATCCTTATAGCAAAGGGCTCAAGTGTTAAAATATATAGAAGAGGAGCCAGTGGGCATCCCTGCCGGGTTCCATTCCCCACTCGAAAATATTCAGAAACCATACCCGGGCCTACAGTCTTAGCTCTAGGAGCAGAGTATAGCGCCATTATGGCCGAGTGTATCTTCCCGGACAGCCCGAATCGTTCCAGGACCTGTGCCATAAATCCCCAGCTGACCCTATCGAAGGCCTTCTCTGCGTCCAACGAGAGGGCCAGCTGGGGAACTCCCTGTTTATTCACCTCCTCCAATATTCCCAACAATCTTCTGATGTTATTACTAGATTGGCGTCCCTGGACGAAGCCTATTTGGTCTCTATGTATTAAATGTGGGATTACTTCTTTCATCCTGTTTGCCAATACTGCAGAGTATATTTTCAAATCGCTATTTATGAGCGAGATGGGTCTGTAGTTAGCAATGTTCGTGCTATCTTTGCCTGGTTTCAGAATTGGCGATATTGCTGCCTGTAGAAGGTCTTCTGGAATATTACCCTTTCCTATAAACTCATTAAATAATTTGGTCAAGTAATCTGCCAATTTATGTCCAAACATTAGATAGAATGTATTATTGAAACCATCTGGTCCGGGTGCCTTATTTTTTTTCAGACATCCTATTACTTTGAGTACTTCTTCTTTGCTGATTGGGAGATTGATCTTTTCTACTTGGGATGAGGTGAGTACTGGGAAGTGAACTGTATCTAGATATTCCCTGATATGTTCTTTTGTGGCACCATTATCTGGCAAATTATACAACTCTGAATAAAAGTTATTAAATGCCTCCCCTATCTCTTGAGGGGAGACGTTTGTTTGGTTACCAACTTTTATTTTTCTAATTCTTTGTTTTGCTTTAGCTCCTTTTAGTTTATTTGTGAGAAGTTTCTCTGCTTTATTGCCTTTATAGTACCAAAGTTGTTTAAGCCTTCTCAAGGCATGATTGGTCTTTTCCATCAGCTGAGAGTTTATTTTCTTTGTTATCTCTACTATTTTTTTAGTGATGTGTCGTGATGGACATGATTTATTAATCCTCTGCTGAGTAACCAATTCCAAATAAAGTTGGTTTAGAGGCTGCTGTTGTTGTTTTTTAAGTTCAGATCCCAGTTTAATTAGATTACCTCTCATCACTGTTTTAAATGCGCTCCATACTGTTGATTTTGGGAGACCGTCCTTGGTATTCTCCTCAAAGAAAAAATCGATCATGTCCATCATATATTTTTGATTTTCCTCTCTCCTTAATATTCTATCATTTAACCTCCAAGTAGATCTATTTTGTCGAGGTGGAGATAGCCTAACCTGAATAACTACTGCCGAATGGTCTGACCAGGGTATGTCCTCTATATAGCACTTTTCGCACATCTGCAAAAAGTATTGGTCTACCAAAAAATAGTCAAGGCGAGAATAGGATACATATATCTTTGAGAAGAAGGTAAAGTCCAGTTCATTCGGGTGCATTGTGCGCCATTGGTCATATTTTTCACTTAGCGTTATCATTTTCTGAAACTGTGCTGCGTTATTTTTAACTACTCTATTGATTTTCCCCCCCTGACTTAGTTTCTTATCTAAATCGCTATCAATTACACAATTAAAATCCCCTCCCATCAGGGTAATGCCCTGTGCTAATCGATCTAGTTTTTTGATCATTTTATTTACAAAAGTCATAGGTTTATTATTGGGTGCATATATGTTCATAATAGTATGTATCCTACCCTCAATTCTACAAATCAGAAGCACAAATCTACTCTCCCTATCTACTTCTCTATAAATCTCTTCATATTCTATGTTTTTAGAGATTAGAATCGCAGTTCCCCTTTTTCTTGTTCTATAATGGGAATGAACTATTATTGGGAAATTCCTATCTTTGATTAGTGGGGTTTTTTCTTTCCAGTGAGTCTCTTGTACCAGAGCTATATCAATTTTGTTCACTAAGAGATATCTCATCAGAAGATGTCTTTTTTGGGGAGTATTTAATCCCTGCACGTTGAGTGTTGCAATTGTAATCATTCAGAGAGGATACATCCCTCGGTCCACACCCGGAACTGATCCACAAGTCGGTAATGCACTCCATCACGTTGACAATAGAAAATAAACACATAACATTTACAAAGATAACCACAAAGAGGTTTAAAACATGGCATGGTCCCCTCCCTTGGGTCCTCTACCATAAACATAAATCCCATTAGAACCCGTGTTCGTCCCATACCTACTACTGAACACTTGTTTGGCTCTCTAACATGAGAGCCTTTATGGGAATGAGTGTGGGTGTGTATATATATATTTTTCCCCTTTTCTTCCCTCCTCCCTGCCTCCTCTGCTACCGGCGCTGTGGCAAAAGCTGACCAAGTTTAAGTAAGAAGAAAGGAGGGGAAAAGGATAGGGAGAGAAAGAGGAAAAAAAAAAAAATTAAAAAAAAAAATCCACATTAGTGTGTAAAGACGAGAAAATTGCTAATTGGAATTGTATCAAACGAGATAAAAGTGGTAACTTACTAGCAACAGTTGATTAATAGTATTAGTGAAATAACGGATTGGGTCGTATGCCCTGTACTATATTATGATTCATTTGTGATATAAATAAGTGTCTAGTGCAGCAAAAAAAGGAAAAAAAAAAAAAAAAAGTCTAAATTCTCGATAATCTAATATAGGATTCAGTGTTACAAATGACCGTGTATTCAATGAGTCAAAGCTAATATAATTCTTATGTATTAAGGATGTGTACTTGTATAGTCTAAGTGTGTCTTCTGGTGTCTATATCCCCGTGGTATACCTTGTACAGTGAGTCAACATTGGTCCCTCAAACCAACTTTCTAGTTGCCCAAAAAAAAAAAAAAAAAAAAAAGGCTCCTTCCCTTCACCCCCCTAATATCCCTATCCCTCCTCCCCCGTCTTTGTAATGCATGTTATGTTTCTTAAGAAATTCCCTTCATTTTTAACCATGCAAGTACTTTTTGTCCATCAAGGAACACTATTCGTGTAGATTCATACCACACTATCAGTTTGACTGGGAAACCCCAGACATATCTTATACCAGCCTTTCTCAGTTCAGTTGTAGCTACTGAGAATGATTTTCTCAAAAGCCTGGTATTTTTAGATAGATCGGTAAAACATATCAATTTCTTAAATTTTTCTGGGAATTTAGATGTATCTTTGAAGTGATTTGCCAGCAGTACCCGATATTTAAATGCATGAAATCTAACTATAATGTCTCTAGGGATTTCACTTGGGATTCCTTTAGGTTTGGGGATTCTGTGAATGCGTTCAAACAGGATCTCGTTTTCGTGTTGTTTGATTTTTATGCTTTCACAAAGTTCTGTCATAAAGAGTTCCAGCTTATTTTCTTCTATATCCTCTGGGATTCCCCTAATTCTGAGGTTAATTCTCCTCTCCCGATCCTCTGTTGAAACGATCTTCCCTTCTAATTCTTCAATCTTGTTTTGTAGAGTGTTTGTATTATCTTCCATCATCGCCAGTTTGTTTTTAATTTCCGCAAGATCCGTTTCATTCTGTTCTATTCTTTTGTCCTGAAGTTCTAGTTCTGCTGTTATTTCTTTCATGGATGTTTTAATTTCTTGTCGGAAAAGTGAAAACTGCGTATCCAAACATTTATTAAGTATTTCTACTGTTAGTGTCTGAGATTCTGAGTCTGAGGAGGTATCCAGCTGAGGTCGAGTCATCTCCAGATCCTCCTGTGCTTGCAGTGTATCTAGATTGTCCTGGGATTGATCTAGCATCTCCTTCTGGGGAGTTGTCCCAAAAATTGAAGCCATTTTTTTTGTTTTATCTTTTCTGAGCTCCTGAGTTTTTTGTTCCTTTTTTTTTGTTGATTTTTGGATTCACCTCTTTTGACTGTAGCCATTTTCTCTTTATTTATCATGAATCAATAGCTTAATTTATGTTATATTTAGTTTCCTTTAATGTAAGAAGTTGCAAAATCACTTTTCTTCAGATTGTAATGCTTTACTTTAGTTATCCCTTTATATGCAAAGTTCTAATAGACTCTTTCTCTGATTCAGTATATTTCGGGGATTTGAACAGATTTTTCTACCCCCTCTTATTATACAAACTCCAAGTCAGCAATTTAAAGTCACATATATAGGGTATATTCTTTTAGTTAACAGAATGTATCAGAAAAAGCACATTAGTTATACTTTAGGATCAGCTGTCTTCTTGTGGCTTTTTATATGTTTTGGATTTTTTTTTTTTTTAACAGCTGGACTTGCACTTTTATAACAGCTGAACACGTTTTTCAGAACCCAAAACGCTGTTTTTATCCACACTTTACAGTTCTATTTGAAGAGGAGACAAACTCTGAAAAGTTAATTTGCTTTTGCTTCGGTTTGAGGTTTCCTTCCCCCCTTTCTCTTGTACCTTGAACCTTTCTTTTTTCTTTTCAGTCTATGTTTCTCCAAGAGGTATATGAACCTTCTCTATAGTCAATAGATGTTTTGGCACATAACATAAGACAGAGTTTCTTCCCCTCTCCTCTACTGTTCACCTTTAGTTCGTGCTACAAAGTTTGTGTCAAAGAACTTTTATCATGTATAATGCAAAGTGGGGAAAACAAGAGCAAGAGGGAAGGACTTATCTGTCTCTCTCTTCTGTCTCCAGGACTCCGAGTCTTTCAGCCAGGACGCGCCACCAGCCTCGCCCGCACTCCCCTGCGAACCGACTCTGCCAAGCCGGACCCCACTGGTGAGTGGTCAATTTTAGCCGCTCCGGATCCGGGTCCAGTACAGACCTCTGCCGCTTCACCATGGAAAGCTAGGAGCGTTGTTCAGCTGTCTTCGGAGCCCTCACTTTGCCCATCCAATTTGATTTGATGTAATGAGGGGGTTCTCCTTAGCTAAGCGCCGTTAGACCATCTTCTGTTACCACACACACTCTCTTCCCGGTAGGCTCCGCCTTGGCGTCCTACGTCACATCCTCCCCGCCCTATATAGCAGATATCTTGTTGAGTCTACTGTCCTTTCAAGTTTCGTATTGTAATACGAAAGCTTATAGATATTAATGAAATTAATGAATAAACCCTAATATGTAAGCTGTGCCATTAAAAAAAACCTATACAAAATGTCTGTTATTTTACCATTTAGCAGCAACTGCTGGACAAGTAAGTGCTACCATCTTGCCTCCTATAGAAAGTCACTTATGACATGACAGTTGTTGTTTATAGCTTATAATAGGAGTTTTGAAATGCATATTTAATTATTGCAAACACGTTTTGTTTTCTGAAGATACTGTATTTTTAGCCCTTTCAGTGATTGAGATAACATTATCTTAACTCCTCTAGCACTAAAAGAGAAAAAAATACACAAACAATGCAAAATCCCTTTCCCAATAAAGTATAACACATATAAATATATAGAAATGTAACTCATTTCCCTCCACAGCAAAAACTTACAAAGAAAAATTCTTGCTCCTGCTGTCAGAATGACAATAAGTCATCACAAGAAGAGCCAGCTGTCACTTCATGAGAATGTGGTATTCTTTCCAGCCAATCTCTAACTTTCAATATTAGCGCTGGTACTGTTAAGTACTGTACTGATTTAAGCTGAGAACAGCTGGCTGGAGGTACCTACAAACAATTGAAAATATTTCTAGGTGAAATCGTCACATATTTTCATGCAAAGAATAAACAATCATGAGATACTGCTGCTTTGAAATAATTGTATTCTTGGTTCAAAAAAATGTTGTCTAGGAAAGGTGTAAACAACCACTCCAGGAACAGGCACAAGGTAACTTCAGGGATGTGATGATGAAGTTTGTTATTAAACATGCTTCAAAAATATAAAATTTCTGACAAATGTGGCATAATTGGTAATGGAAAATGATATTTAACTCTTTCAACACATTAAACAGTAATATTTTTACTGTTTATTATTTATTTTTCTTTAAATTAAATTTTAAATTAATTTGTTTTGTTTTTTAATTATCTAAGATTAATATACAGTGTAATAAAATTGTGTTAAACATTGCTTAAAAGAGTTATGAATCCACCATCAACAATCAATTTGCAATCAGTAAAGATACTTCAGAGTGGGGTTATATAATGAAAAGAGACAGTTGAACCCTGCACAGATCTGACCACAAAAATGTACTTACTACAAAAAAAAAGTATGGATTGAAAAAAAAATCTATAAATAAAAATAGTGTAAGATTTTTCACAAATAAGTGTATGGGATAAATGATGAAATCACTCCCAAGCAATGCTTCATAGAACACCTGGAGCAAATGAAAAGCAATTAGGAACACAAAAACCATGTAGGTTCCAAGCGTTAGATTTAATATGATGAACCAGCAAACAAAAGATGAATAGCAATGAATGTGAACGCTGAAGGCAACAATGAGAAACTATGTTGCAAAAGGAGAGGCAGGATCCACCACGCACAGGCAAATGAGAAGTTTAGGACACCGAATGATGTCTACGGAAGCCTCCGATGGCCAAAAATCAAGATATTTCATTCTATCGACTTCTTCAGTATTTGACAGCAGCATCATGTAGGCTAGTTTATATACAGAACAACTCACAAGAGTACAGTAAAGGATTTTAAGAGGCAAAGTGAATAAAAATAAAACAAAAGAAAATATTCTTAAGAACATAAAACAAAAAACCTCTGTGACATAGGAATCAAGAAGAATAACACAGTGTTAGTAAAAATGCCCCCAAATTCAAATACTGATACATAAATTGAATTAAATAAATAATAAAATGGGTACCATTCTAAGCATTATAGACATTATAAAAGAAATGACACTAAATACCAAACAAGGAAAATGATATTTAAAAACAGTATGGAAATAGGATCTGAGAGGGTCAAAAATGAATGAATAAATCAGTTAAAAGGGAAGTAAAAATAATGATAAAAAATTAAATACAAAACCAGCTCAATGACATCTACTTAAAATAAGATAACAAATAAGATATACATAAATACCAAATAAGATTTCACTGATAAAACCATTTAAAGTGCCCATTCCTATGCAATGCTATGTGTAAGGGACTCTACCACTTATATAAGATGTAGGCAGCGTTATGGCATTTTTTAAATTTATTTTGTATATGATATATAATGCCATTTTTAAAAAATGTAAATGTAATTTTAATTACCGTATTTGCTCAAATAGCACATGACCTCCTGGCATCCATCATAGAAGTCAGTTCCGACGGATGTGCCAGGCAGCATCGGACATTGCGCAGACATCCACCGGCTGCTTGTGAGGGGTATCCAGGTCCCCTGAAATTCTGTGGGGTACCTGGACCCCAGTCTTATAGTCAGACCTCGATTTGAGGTCAAAATATAAGACGACCTTGAATTTAAGATGAGGGGTTTTTTTTCAGAAAAACCTCCTCTTCTATTCAAGCAAATACTGTATTGATTTCCAACATCTCACATGTGGTGTAAATCACACCGCCAATAGCGGGGGAGATGATCACAGATGCCGCACACCAATCAGTGTTGCCTTTTTATCCTCCAAAGTACCTTAAAAGTATTACATTTAATATGATATATAATTATAATTAACACAAGCTAGTAAAAAAAATCATGACATGATTATTATTAAAACAGTGATGCTCTGTAGTTGCAGAATTTTCAAATCAATGGACATAGTTTATACAACTATAAACTTACTCGTGTGTGTTTCATAGTTGCTAATACATTCAAGAAATAAATCATTTTCCCATATTAAATATGTTAGCATGTGGCCCCTTGTGTTTAATTATTTCTCTGCTGGAGATCTATCTTTTTGTAAGACTAAAAGAACCTTGTATTTTATTTATAATTTGATTTGACATTAAATAATGTCTTACTCATATTACAAGACACGATCATGTTGACATTATACCCCAATAGATATTATTGACACTATGGAGTGGAAGGTTAATGATTAAGTAAATCCCATGATAATTGTGTTAACTTTTGAACTCAGATGAAATATACATATTTAAATTTGCTAATTCGGTCAAGTTTTGCTTGTTGTAATAATGTATTTTACATCCAAAGCTAATTAAATTACACGCCGATGGAACCCTTACAAATACCTAATTAATCTCAGGTGTGTAATTCAAATAGCAGGAGCAAAATTTAGGATGAAATTCTCCAGTTCTCAATTACAATACAAAAAGCATGGCATGTAAGTAACTAATTAACTGAGTGTGTATAATTTGCAAAACTATGCATATCATTTAAACTGGTTATGGTGATATGTCTCATGCTAACTTACCAAACTGATGACAAAATGAAAATAACATGGCACCCACTAAATGATTTTATTGTTTTACCATTAACTTCTGATCAGTAGCTCTACATTTTACACATAATAAATGTAAGAATTAAACTCACATTCAATAGATGTTTATAGTGTAATAGGTAAGCATTTTAAACATTGTAGAAGATTATTGTAATCTTAATATTCCTAAAACTGATAATTTTTTTACATGTTCACACTTTTAATCATCATTTAGGAACAAGGTGAAGCAACTTTGAAAATAAAAAAAAACAGGACACCCATTAGTCTCTCTCCCCCCCCCCCCCCCATGTTTGCTGTCTCTCTCTCTCATCTCCCCCCATGCCTCTCTCTCTCTCCTCTCCTCTTCTCTCTTCCCATGTTTGTTGTCTCTCTCCTCCCCCCATGTTTGCTGTCTCTCTCCTCCCCAAAGTTTGGGTTACTGCAGTTGTAATAAAGTTATGTGCTTCTGGAGTTGGAATTTTGCTTTTGTTTGTGTGAATATGGGAGCTGAGATATTTGGCTTTAAAATGAATACTTACATACAGCTCAAAAAGTTCCATCTTGCCAATAAGTCTTCTAGACTTATGTCATGTTAACTCAATTGTTTGTGTCATATTGTCATGGATCTGTTATATTCCTCATACTCACTAACATTTCGTTAATTAGTGTGCCTTAATAGAGAAGATATCACATGTACTGGAAAAGTCAGCATACAATAAAGTTGATGCCTAGGTCACGCTAATGAGACACAAAAGTACTCGATCCATTTCTTGTGAGTTAAAATGACACAACTCACTAAGTAGGTCAGAGCTCGCAAGTCCCACAGAATCGTAATACTTTGAAAACAGTTCTCCCTTTATATCACAGCATTTTACAGCAGCATAAAAGTACATGATTTATTCTCCTTTTTAATATCTAAAACTCATACATCTTAGAAAGCCTTCTGTTCAGTACATCTGTTGTAAAAGAGAACATATGTTTTAGTTTCTATATTTTTGTAGATTGTTTTTCTAAAGATGGCATAAGGTAAATGTAGGATATCGCTTTAGGTATGTAATCAGATTCATATTTCATTTTTATTTGCTGATTTCCCTCCTCGTTTTGCCTAAAGGCATTTAAAAGAACAACAAATAAAGAAAAGGACATCTTTAATGTGTGTTGTACAAACATAGTTTTTCTTCTGTTTACCTTAATGATCTTTAAATCCACTTTAAAATATGTCCCAAAAGGGCACTTTTATAGATCATATCATTTTCAAGTCTTTTATATTATTGCCAAAAATTAATGTGATAAAGTGATAGTCAGTCGAAATTGGAAAAATGCTTGCTTTGCAGACAGGAAATAATGTATGTTTTTTGAGAGTTTGATGAAGTGATAAGAAGCCAAGTAAGAAACAATGGTATGACACAATATTTTCCAGTCATGATGATTTGCCAATATTGTACCTTAAAAAATTCTTGCCAAATAATCAAACTAGACTTATTTTTGCTATTCATACAAATGTGGCAGTTGGCATTATTAAAAACAGACTGAACCCTATTTGTGATAATTTAATCAAAAAGAAGATGACGTCTTTGCTTCCTGTTTGTCCTAGGACTTCAGTTTCCAGTGATTCCATATTTGCTGTGTTGCAGTATATCTATTGGATTTCCCATTTCGTGACCTTTGGCTTGTCTCCTGGATTACTCTTTTTGCCTGAAACCTGACCCCTACTTGGATTATTCTAATACTCTTGACCGCTGCCTGCCCTGATCTATTGGACTGTTCCTGACTTTGCTTTTTAGATTTACCTTTTATTATTTTTGTGGAACTCTCGTGCTCCTATCCTTACCAGTGTGTTCTGCCTATTTACACCTGTGGACCACCTGGTAAGGGTTACTGGCAACAGTTAACATCCCCTGGACTATGCTACAAAAACCTCAAACCTGACAGTTGTTCTGATAAAGTGGTGGACGTTTAAGTGTTTTGTGTCTACATAAATGTATTTTGCATCTACTGAATAGCATGTGGCATCTGTGGGCATGGGCGAATTAAGTCTGTATTATTTTTTTTTTGTATGTTAAACAAACAACATTCTCACTGAATAATATTTTTGGAAAATTGACAATAAAACAGCATTGTGGGCTGAAATGATATTGACCAGGGGCGTATCCTGCCCCTGAGGGACAGGTGTGCACTGGACTGGCAGCACACCTGCACAAAATACATCTGAGTGGCCGACAGTAGCAGCGAATTTGGCATCAGAGTCACTCACCCTGTTGCCAATTTGACCAGCACATAAAGTATATGAAAATTCGTATACTTTTTGTGCTGGTCAAATTGGTAACAGAGTAAATAGATCTGATGCCGAATTTGCTGCTGCCACCAGCCTTTCAGATGTATTATGTGTATTTCCGGGCTTTGTGTGCTGTCTGTATGCAATGCATACCTAGCACACATGGAGCATCCACACCTGATATTGACCTCATGATACTATAGCTGAAGGCATAGGTTATTTTTGTTATGATGTTTCAGTGACAAGTTCATTTTTGTTTTATTTAAATTTTATTAAAAGGTTTATGAAATGTTAAGATACTTACCTAAGAAATTTGTGCAATAAACATAGTTACTAGAATAAACAGAACTGTCATGAATGCATCTTGTTATCATAAAGGTTAGAAACCTCCAACTAGAGGAAATCCTTCTTAGACAGAAATATCATAGAGGGAAGGAAACAAAATGTAAAAAAATTAAGAATATAATTGTAAACCATCATTAAGCAAAGGGTGGGAAGGAAGGTAGGTGGAAGAGGGGCATTGGAGAATACATTTTACATACAATATGTAAGTCATTAGAGTCAGTAAACAAAACCAGTTAAAATATGCAGTTGGACCTTTTTCATAATTGGTTAGTTTCTAAGAATTAGTCATTAACAAGTAGGAGAGAAAATCTTCCCAGTAGAACCGGCATAAAGCATTATCATGACCTTTTCCTTTATCTGACCAAACACAATCCTCAATGGATTTAATGGATTTCATTTTACGGAACCAGTGGATAAATGGAGATGATTCAGTTGACTTCCAGTTGGCCGGGATGACCAGCCTCGCAGCATCCAATAAAATAGTGTAGTGCAGCTAGAACTTTGTACCATCTATAGATAATTTTAAAATATGTTTCAGGAATCTTGCTATGTATAGTACCATTGTGTGTAATTAATAGATTTTTTCGGCTGGCTCAAGAGTCTTTTTCACGTCCCCATTCCACAAAGTATGGTAAAGATTAATGTATGTCTTTTGTAATAGTTGTGTATGTGAAGGAAAGCAAGTAAGGGGTTCTTCATTTTCAAAACAACATTTATCAAAGGGTGAGGAATTGAGTGTTTCTTCTCAAGGAGTGGATATAAATAAAATGCAACTACAATGGAGTTCTCACAAAGACTATATAGTGTATAGCCTGCCTGATAGCTTATTTAGAAGATTATTTATATGCTGTTAAACCAAGGTTACGATTCAGACCTGCAGGGGACATGGGTCCTAGAAAATAGATCCAAAAGGACACCTATTTGTTATATACATGGTCATATTTATGATAGTTTGGTGGTTTTATACTCAGATATCACTGACACATGTATGTATGTATGTGTATATATATATATATATATATATATATAGTGGTCTAAGCAACAGTGTTTCCAGGTAAACATACTGATAATTCTTTAAGACTGGACTGTAAACAAAATGGAGTCAGACAGAAGCAGTCTAATCACTCGACCAGTGTTACTATGGAAAAGGTGTACCAACTAAAGTTTCCATCTAAAGAGATACACAGGCAAGAGATTTCAGAACTCTCCTGAAGCTTGATCAATTGACATTGCATAAGAAGAAACTGCTGAAGCCAGTCTTTCCATCTTAGTTCTTCTGGCACCATAACATCTAAGTATCAGCTTTCATATATTTTACTTTATCTTAATTTACTTGAATGGAGTTAACTATTCATGTTTCTATTAATAGATTGAGCATTTTAGCATTGTTTATCTGTATCACCTATAGTAGTTATTGTTGTAGAGTTGTCAATAAACATTGTATGCTTTAACCTATTCAAGTGTGTGGATATTCTGTTATTATTCTGTTATATTCTGGTTATTGAATATAACTCTCTAATAATACGGTATTGTTTAATTATTACCATTTATAAATTAGTTATTGAGGTAATGCTTATTTGGCTCCTATTGTGATTTGTTTGGGTAACCATGGGAACCAAACTGTAAAGTGTTAAACAGACACCAACTAATACCATGTCTGGTATTAATTTAGATATTGAGAATTTATTAATCCTTACTTTCCAATAAACTATGTATAGGTTTCTTCACACAATCCTCTCCTCTCCTCTCAATGTTGGGAGGAAATTGCTCAATTCCCCTTACAGTTAGAAAGCTACAATTAGATGTAAGTTTCATAATGTGGTGGTACTGAACCTTTTTCCTGAGCCTGCTGAAATATCTCGGTAAGGCTCATTGAACCTATCCCTTAATTTCCTTGTGGTGCATCCTATATAGTGACAACCACAACCACATTCCAATGTGTACACCACAGACTGAATATTACAGTTTATGATTCCATGATGTATCCACTTTGGCGGTTCTCTGGTTATGTGTAGAGCTGATAATGGCATAGCTTGTGACCGCATCCATACATAAATAGTGGCCCAAAGTAGGTAAGGGTTTCTTTTAATCATTGTATTTCCCCTGAAAACTAATTTGGGTTCATCAGGTAAGTGCTTTTTAAAATAATCCTGTTGGAGAATATTCCCGGATTTTGACAGAAACATAGATGTGTTAGCAGATAAGAGCCATTCAACCCATCTAGTCTCTTCTAAATACTTTTATTAGTCTGGCCTTATCTTATATCTAGGATAGCCGTGTGCCTATCCCACACATGCTTAAACTCCTTCACTGTGTTTACCTCTACCGTTTACGCTGGAAGCCTATTCCATACATCCACTACCCTCTCAGTAAAAAAATACTTCCTGATTTCAATTTTAAATCTTTGCCCCTCTAATTTAAAACTATGTCCTCTTGTTGTGGTAGTTCTTCTTTTAAATATATTCTCAACCTTTACTAAATATAAAGAATGTTTTTAATCTGTTTTGTCAATTCATTGTCTCTCATAATAAATAGAAGTTCTGAATTATTTGTACCCGTTTCTTCCTAGATGCTGAATCATACAGCTTGCAGGGAGACTCTCCTTGTGACTTTTTAAGGGGCAGTTGCTGTGGACCCCTTTTGTCTGCTGCCACCCACCTCGAGTTTGCTGCTCTAGGCACAGTCTGCCTAAGCAGAACCACAACACTGCCAGTTATCCAACTCTCTACTTAAGAATATAGGCAAATATACCAAAACTGCTATTAACTCTGTAGTTGGCATTTGCATCTTTCTAAATATTCCATCAGTGATATTGTTGCTTATATTAGAGTAGCACCCTTTAATTTCTGATCTAATTTCTATCTAATTCTGTTGCCTAATGCTGACACTAAGAAATGTTGATGAGGATGGAGATGTTGAATGGGCTGCTAATAATGGCACTCTTTGTGATGTTGCTGCTGCTGATAGTGCTCTTGGTGATGGATATAAATTAATAGATATGTATGCGCTGAAACAAAGTTTTTTAAAGCTTAACACTTGCAAAAAAACTAATCATACACTTAAAAAGAAATGCAGTATACATGTTTCATTCTGTAAAATAAACTGTAAAATAAACTGTTTATTGACTTTGCTTATGCATTCTAGTTTCTAATAAGAAAACCATACAATTAACATATTAAAAAGGTAACTTTGTTTAATAACATTTAAAATGTAATATGACTGTAGAAACGAATGCACTCATATTAGATGCAAAACTTTAATCTACACGTAAAACCCATTTAAAATGATGAATCTGATGACTGTGCTAAGTGTTTACTGAGCAGACAAGTAGTAACATGTTAGGCTACATATTTTTTAAAAATATATATATACATATTATAATACACAATGCTCTTGATTGACCAGTAATTGTTTTTGCTTTTCTGAAGGTTTTACCGCAACTAAGATAATTAACCCCTAATTCCTTAAGGTAACTCAATTGGACCTAATTAATGTATAGTTAAATCTTAAAAGATTTTATTTGACCAGGCAAACATTGACATTTCTCAAAATTATTTCATCTTATGCTCCATTAAGCATGCCCCCTACTGTCCTGCTTTAAGTGTTAAAGTCCTGATTTGGATCCACAATCAATTACAATGTCACTTGTGAAATTGGATTAATTAATCCTACCCTTTCATTCAACATGGTTTGTATAAATTGTTTGCACATTACATGGTTTATGCTTTAACAAAGACCTGGGGGAGTAAAAAATGTTGCCTTTGCAGTGAAATAAAAATACACCTCACATAAGTGCTAAGCAAATAATTTTTTTATTTTGGAGAATGAATAGGATGCATGCGATGACCTCAGCTGTCAGTTGAGTAGTTCTGAAACATCCCCTCCCAAGAAACAGAATGAGGCAGGACAACTGGAAACCACACACTGTATCTGGGTGCAAACCCCAAGGTAGTCCCAAACTACCTAATAGTAACAGAAATACAGACAGTAGTCGCACACCTAATATTTTAAAAATTAACTTTTATTCAAATAATTAAAATATACAGAAAAGAATTCATAGTAAATATGTAGGGCACATAATAAGCCACATGATAAACAAATGGTAAATAGTTATAAGAATTCAATTATACATAAATATTAAACAAGCACAAACAAATGATGAAGAACAGTAAAATATATAAGAAAAAGTAAAAAACTTACAAAAGGCAATAGGCAATAGAGAGCAGTGAACAGGAAACACCAAAACAGCCCCCCAACGTTTTGGCAGTGAGCCTTCTACAGTAGTAGAATGAAAGACGTTCCCACATATGGACATTTATATAACGAAACTGAACTGGAAGTTAATGGCGGCGTTAATAATGTTGTGACGCTAGCGTGATGACATCATCATGAAAAACGTGATGACGTCAAGACAGGAAGTGAAAAGAATACATATAAGTCGAAACAAAGGAATCAAAGATCCAAAAAAGAAAGTAATATAATAGGGATAGGGAGAGGTATTAGCAGTAGGAAGAGGGAAGTGCTCATGCCATTGTACGAAGCACTGGTGAGACCTCACTTGGAGTATTGTACGCAGTACTGGAGACCGTATCTCCAGAAGGATATTGATACTTTGGAGAGAGTTCAGAGAAGGGCTACTAAACTGGTTCATGGGTTGAAGGATAAAACTTACCAGGAAAGGTTAAAGCATCTTAACATGTATAGCTTGGAGGAAAGACGTAACAGGGGGGATATGATAGAAACATTTAAATACATAAAGGGAATCAACACAGTAAAGGAAGAGAGTATATTTAAAAGAAGAAAAACTACCACAACTAGAGGACATAGTCTTAAATTAGAGGGGCAACGATTTAAAAGTAATATCAGGAAGTATTACTTTACTGAGAGGGTAGTGGATGTATGGAATAGCCTGCCAGCAGAAGTGGTAGAGGTAAACACAGTCAAGGATTTTAAGCATGCGTGGGATAGACACAAGGCTGTCCTAGCTATAAGACCGGGAACGGGGGACTAATAAAAGTACTAAAAAAAAAATTGGGCAGACTAGATGGACCGAATGGTTCTTCTCTGCCGACACATTCTATGTTTCTATGTTTCTAAGTGTGTAAAAATAAATGAAAAAAAAATCAAAGGAAAAAGAAAAGGAACAAGGAAAAAATTGTGCCAACAAAAAATAAATCAATAATAATAATTAAAAAAAAATATATATATATATAAATATTTATACAAGTCCAACAAAGAAAGTAGAAAGCATGCACTCACGGGACTGATTCAATCATTTTTTAGTAATCTTTTAGTCGATACTCCAGATGATATAACATACAAGTAGTCGACGTTTCGGTCCCCCTCAGGAACCTTTTTTTTGGATTGTCTATATATATTTATATTTATATATATATGTTATAGAAAAACCAATAATGAGAAAGCATTTTTTATTTATTTATTAATTTTCAGTAACAAATGCAGCGGCATGAAAGTAAAGGTACATGTTCTGTTTGTTTTGTTTATTATTTCTGACCCACTGTAAGTTTTTGAACTCTCCCACTCACTAAATGCCTCCGATAAAATGAGTTCTGCACACATTGGAATTTCCAACTGCTAAGCCAATTGAACAGCTAAACTTTTATATTGCGTTAAAAATACTACAGATTTGTGTTAGGAAAACAATAACACGTAGTCTCATACATGCAAAAAGTGTAGACAAATTACAGTAACTTCTCCACATTTCTGAATAGAAACACAATGGCTTTGTGAATAGACCAACTGTTACAGCTGAGTGATCATTCAACCATTAACATCACAAACCATTATTAGCGTGGCAAACTATGGCATATTTTTCTTTCAACTTATAAAAAAAAATCTTCTGAACTTTGATTTTGATTTGATTTAAGTAACTTTTAATGAAGTATAATATCAATTTAGAATTAACAATATTAAATGAAGTTTTAAATCATATATTATTTTTCATCCCAAAAGATTTTTCAGTGAAGACTAGAAGCCATTGTAAACTTGTTTTCTGTGAAAATCAGTACTGTTTCTCAAAGGACAATGCGGGTTGATTAAACATTATGAATTTCCATGGAACATCTGCTTGAAAAAGTTTCTTATTGCTTATATTAGACTTCAAGGGATTTTTAACGTAAGAAGTGAACAATATGTGTGTACATGATGATTGTGCTTTTCTTATGAAGCAAGCCCCAAATGGAATTTAACAATGCTCTTTTTAATGTGCGTTTGTTTTGTAGTTTCTCATTTTGATCAATGTAGAGAACTAAAATTAATCACCCATTGCTGTATTATAGACATGATGTTACCATTTTTGGAAAATAGCTAAATCTTGAAACTTTCATTCTATTCGTATTTATTCAAATGTGAGCCTAAAGTTTCATTTATGATTTTTTTTTCTTGTCTTACACTTTTTTTCCTGGTTTATGTGTCATTTCTACTGACTAAATGAAATCAAAACAGTAATCAAATTCTGAACTTGATTATTAAAAAAATGAGGCTATGTTGAGATTTGATTCCACTTGAGTTTACAAAATGATTTAAACAGTTTTCCTGCCAGATTTCTAAAATAACTAAGATGTACATGTGTAAATTGTATTGTATTCTTTTATGAATTGAGTGTGAGGATTTTTATATAATTTTTTTTCCTTTTTATTGATTTATTATCATAAACAAATAATACAATACAAAACACAAAACACACATTAATTAAATTACCCTGTGAGCCTGACAATAGAAAACTGCTCAATAGTTATACATATGGATAACAGCTGGTCCAAGGGGTGTATAAAACATTCTAGAAATGAACAAATACATTGTATACAAAAACAACACAATTAATACCAACACGACATGTTGCTGTCTCGATTCATCAGAATGATCATCCCATTTTTTTTTCTTTATTTTTCCTTCCCCCAGTTGTGGGGCTGATATATTACTCAATCTTAATTTCTTGATTTGTCCAGGGTGCTGTTAAGCAACCTTTTTCTCTATCTTCAGTACAGTCTTGATCTACTAGTAGATGGCATTGTTTCCTATCAACTTTTAAAGCACATTAATCCTTAGATCCAAAACAATTGACCCATAGGTCCCATGCCTCACTTGCTATTACTAAATTTTTACCCTTGTGAAGGCCTATCTCCTTTTTTAACTGGTGAGAGATCTGTGCCCTCAACGAGTCTTTTTTTTCTCCATGTTCTGGATATTAACATTTTTGCTGCAGTGATTATATGTATAATCAGGTATTCTTTTGTTGGATTCAAAGTGGCTGGTATTAAATTCTATACCTAAACCATCACATTGTTAACCATATTGCAGAAGTTATTCAGCTTGCTACACTTCAGCTATATGTGGAAATATGTTCCAGCTTCTTGCTCACATCTCCAGCAGAGCTCTGATGTGTTTGGATACATTTTTCTTTGAGTGTTGCTGGGACTAAATAGAATTTGTTAATAATTTTATATTGTAACTCTAGCAGATTGAGACAGTGGCAAGCTTCCCTTAATTTTATTCATAATAGAACCCCATGCTTTAGCTGTGATTAGAGAGATTATTTTTCCAAACTTTTTTTTGCAGGTATAGTAAAGTCATATTAATATATATTCATTACGTCTGCTCGAATAATTTTACTGAGGCACAATTTGTTTGAGGAAAGTATATCTGAGTCAATAAAGATCTGATTATGTCTTACTAATTCTGTTTGAACAAAGCATTTAATTCTCAGGTACAGAAAAATCTCTCTCCTTGGGAGACTAAATCCAGCTGTCAATTGGGAGAATTGTTTTATCCTATTTCTTTCTATGAATTGTGAAATTCCCTGTATACCTAAAATATGCCAGTTGGTTAGACTTATATCAGGGATAAACAGTTGCCCTGTATGGATTTATTTTTCCTAAAGTGCCACCAGAATTTCAAGAGGCCTGAAACAATCATGTTTGACACCCTACTTTTAGCCCATTTTCCATTTTTTATAGTTATAGCTATAGTGCTAAGATCTTTTAATTGTAGATCTTGTGCTTCCATTTTGTACCAGGTCTCTTCAGCATGAGTTTCCGTGAGTGATTTAGATACATGGAAGAGAATGGCTGCGTCATGATATTTACCGATGTCTGGAAATCCAAAGGCCTCCTTGCTTTAAGTTATTAGTTAGAGTTGACATACCATTCTTGGTTTTTTATTTAGCCACATATATTTGGAAAATGATTGATAGATCTTCTTTAGTCACTCGGCCCAAAAGGGGAAAGGGACCAGTCGAAAAAGATAAAGCCATTTAGCCAAGACATAGGATCTAATTACATTGAGTCTGCCCCACCAGGATATTTCTAGACTACTCCATGCTTTCAAGTAATTTGAGGTTGAGTATAGGATTGACCTATAATTTGCTTCTAAAGTCCTTTTTGGGTTTGGTGTTTTCTTTATTCAGAAATGTTCTACTTCCTCATTTGTCCATTTATATATTAATTTATACATTGAATATTTACTATATGTATCTATTTCTTGCATTATGTGTGGGAGAGAGGTATTTGGGCTGGATAGTGTTAAAACAATATAGTCTCCAAAGAGACTTATTTTATTCTTAGACCCACTCAGCAAGGCATCAGGGATGCCCTCATGCTCCCTGATCCTCTGAGCCATAGTTACTTGATGAGCTCAACCTTCCCATCTCAGTAGAAGAGAGTAGAAGAGGGTTTCCGAATTTATTCTACAAAATATTTAGAGACGATTTAGCACCAAGATTGGCAGGTATTTATAACGATATCAGCGGTAATAAAAAAAATTCCTAAGGAAATGCTTCAGGCAAATACTATTCCAATAAGAAAACTGAATAAAGACCCTTCCCTAAAAACTAATTATTGACCCATATAGTTAATAAATACAGACTCAAAAATCTATGCCTTGATAATTGCTGAAAGACTAAAAGAGGTGCTACCTCTTCTGATAAATTTAGATCAAGTGGGCTTTCTATCATTCTCTCTTTCTATGTTTTCTATCATTCCATTTATTATAATTTTTTTTAATCTTGGATTATTATTTACATTTATATTTAAATTTTCACTTATTTATTTTTATTTTTATTTTTATTTATGTTTATTATTTTTGCTACTTTGGTTTTATTTATTTGTAGGTTTAATTATATTGTGCTGTTCCAATCAATGTTTTCATTTAAGCAGTTTGAATAGCTCTAAATACTACAATATCTATAAGCTACATCTACACTACTATCTTTTGTTGTAACATGCTATATCACTGTACATAGTTCTAACTGTTATACCATGTTGCTAGTTCTTATATGTGTCATTGACAGTGAGAACAGCTGCTGTAAATATGTTACTTTCACTAACTTTTTATGCAGCATTTATACATAATATGCATATGTGCATCAAGGGGTTTGAGATGAATGAGGTCCTATACAGGTGTAGCCTGCAGATTTCTAATGAAGTTTGAGTATGCACATTAGACTCCACCCACTTTGCTGTTGATTGGTTTTCAGGCGATCTCTATCAGAGAAATGTGAATTTTTAAACTCTGAGACCTGATGCATGCACTACTGCATCTATGAAGTAGCCATGTGCTGCACCCAGTAGTGTATCTTCCACAAGGCAAACAAGACACTTAACCAGAGAGCGGCACTTTGCCAGAGGGTGTTAAAGCACACTTCTGGTGCTTCAAACATTTTCGCTCCCTCCCCCACCATTCAGCAAGCTTTAACTCCTTCCAAATAATCAGGGTGATGGGGGTATGTAATGTATGTGTTGGGGGTTATGTAATGAGGGTGATGGTGGCATGTAAAGGGGGTGATGGGGCATTATACACAATAATGATAATCCTGAAGATGGAACAACCTTCCATGCACGTTTCATTCTTGAAAATGAAACTTCTAAAGTACGAAACATGATTTGCTAAATTTAGATCTATACCCCTTGGATTAAATTTAAAAATGTAGTAGGTTTTTTAAGTGTTAATGAGTTAGACAAAACCTTGTAAGGAGTGATAAATAATAGCCCCAAGCTTGAGTGTAGGTGTATAATTTTGAATGTGAATAATTTTGAACACTGGTGTATACAGAAATAAAAAAAAATATGTATTAATTGTAAATGTTAAATTAGATATTGAGATTAACTGTAGTTCACCTATGTATTATTCATCTACCAGTTATCATTATATATCTGCTACTTAAACTAAATGGAAACCTATTGGGTAAATTACATTTATTCCCAATATTTTACGTTTTCCCATAGGTAATTAGATTTTATTCCATTTTCCCTTGCCTCATTCCTTTAAATTCTCTTCCACCTCCCTCATTAATTTGCTTGTAATTAAAAATTACCGCTGGTGATTTTTATCTGCCAAGTTCCCCTCTTTCTGTTTTCACCATATACATTTCTTGTTAATTATAACTGTGCTGCTTTTTCTCCTTGCTCTTTCCACATTCTCACTGATCTTGTAGATCAATTAATATGGCATTTTCATGTTTTTCTGTTCTTTTGCCCAATAAAGATGCACTTACTAGACATAGTGTGCTGTACATTACTAAAGAAAAGATAGGCAAAGTGCTAGTGAAAAAATCCTTATAGTTTCAAAAAGTGCATAGAAATAAACCCTTTTCACCAAATTAAGTTGAATTAAAAGTAAATACTAACCAATGGTTTCATTTATATAAATACACACTGTTGGCAGGAGGGAGCACAGACTGACAACATAGAAATAGATATCCCAATCGTATGGAGGAGAAAAGACTCCACCTGAATGTAATATTAGCAGATAGTCTTAATGAAAATGCAATGAATAAAACATACCACTGCTAGGGTATTAAGCAAGGAAATAATATGTAATAATAAGTATACATAATATTAAAAAAAAAAGATTTATTGCACAAGTAGATATACAAATGTGTATGCATATAAAGCAAAATAATCCAAGGCTACTATATGTATATATAAAAGTGGTCACATGGGGGGTATAGCAGTTTCTCAAGTAGAAACGTTTTTTTACTTAATTGTTCAAATACCTGGCCAGGTGAACGAACCCAGTGGGTAAGGAATTTTCTGTGTATGTTTTTTATGATATGATATTTTTATATATTTCTTTGTGTGCTACTTGTTACTTTACTATATATGGTGTATTCATTTGACCACTTTTATATATACATATAGAGGCCTTGGATTACTTTATGCTTTATATGTATACACATTTTTATATCTAATAAATAAAGATAATACACTGTGCCTATATGTAGCAGGGTGAGCAGCACTTGGACATAGCTAGTGTTGCACTTCTAGCAAAAAAACAGTGCAAAACAGACAAAAGTGATCTAGTGCGCTTAACCCAACACTTAACACACTGCCAGTTACCCTATACAGTGAGGTAGTCTTATATAAGTGTTAAGGGAAAAAGAAAAATATATATGGTGAAGTATGTATGTACAGTATACAAATCACTCAAAAAAGTGTGTAAAATGTGCAATCACATATACCTGAGCAGTAATCTGCTCAGGAAAATAGCATCTGGGAACCCACAGTAGGAGATGGATAAATCACCAGATAGCTGTATATCCAGGCCGCTCCAGGGGAATAACACAGGGGAAGAGAAGGCAGGTTTGTAAGTATAAATGTTTAATACAGACCAAATAAAAACATAGTAAAATCTTACACTTTAAAAACAGTAGTGTCCTTTAAGATTCTTGAAAAATGTTCTCATAAGAGTGAAGTGTCCTTCCATACATGATCCCTCCTTCCCACAACACGTTTCGCCTCCTCAATGAGGCTTTTTCAAGTGTTGGGGATGGAAGGACCCAGCTTCATCATAGAAGTCCCGGCGGTCATGCCGGGCAGCAGCGGAGGATGTCTGTGCGCATTGCGCAGACATCCACCGGCTGTTAGTGAGGGGGATCCAGATCCCCTTCAGGTCTGCGGGGAACCTGGATCCCAGTCTTATGATCTGAAAAAAACCTTGTCTTATATTCAAGCAAATACGGTATTTACCTCAGGCCTCCGCCTCTCTTGGGTGTCCCTGTTTAGCTATTTACCTTAGGCCTCACCCTTACCTCAGGACTCACCCTTACCCCAGGCCTAACCCCTTGTGTATCTCTCTTTACCCCTACCTCTGCTTTGTTTACAGTGCATTCTATAGCTCTTTGTTTATAATGCAGATTCTACTCAAACCCTTTCCTATTCTGCAGTTCTTTGGTAAAGTTCCCTTTTCTATCTCCTTCATTCTTTATTCAAATCCCTAGCTCTTTGTTTCTTTATCTGTTCTCACTCTGCACAGTAAATTACATGCAACCAGACCCCTCCACTATGCCTGCACTGAAACTCCTACTTGACCTGGTAAAGGCCCTGACAATGGGACTGTTTTTTTGGAATATTGTTTCCATAGGACAGAGGCTGGTTTTACACATTTGTAGTGTTTGTGTTTAGCTATAATTTTCTTCTTTCTCATTTACTTTACCCACCCAAACTATATTGTTCTTCGTTTCTGATGTTTCTAAAGGTATATATATAAAAAGAAAACAAATATAGATGCATAATAGCATATAGTGCAGTAATTACTGACAATAATAAGATAATTGAAATTTAACAAACACCATGCTCTGGTTTAAGTCGCAATCCCCTTATATTTTGCCTTGCCCTTAAGGAGTGAAAGATCCCTTATGCATCAGCCTGGAGACAAAAAATGGGAAGTGCTCTTTAGGTAGCAGAGAGTAAAAACTTTAATAGAACACAAGCAGCTTCTTACATAGATATACAAAGCATAGCTCCTGGTGCAGACAGCAGCAAGATGTAATGCTGACTCTCACTGGTACTTCAGAAGCAGAGTCGTAGCAAGTAAATACAAAGCAATGACACAAAATTCCAGGGTAAAGAACACAACATGCTTCACAGTCCATAAATGATGAAGCCCTAATTTCCCACTGAGCGAAGCTCTTGCCCACAACAGGGCATTGTCATAATGGAGCAAACACTGTGGAAACCAATGGAATGTTCCTGCTGATTGCTCCACTTTGGCCCACAATTAAGCTTTAACACAACCTCAATTTGCACTATTTGCTAAAAGTGAACTGACAAGTACACTGCAATATTAATATACTGAAAAGATAAGCCATTAATGCCTGACTTTTTGTCAGTTCACCTTAAAGGGACTGTATCACCTAAACATTTTTTTTTACTACACATAGAGCAGGGCCATCCAACATGCAGCCCGCCTGAAATGGAAGTGCGGTTGGATGCTGTAACCGAACCTCCGTTCTGTGCCAAACTCTGCTGACTAGGGGATAGCGCAGCATGAGGGCTGCATGCTCTGACCCATGCTCCCTGATGATGACTTCAGGATTGGAGGTAGATGGTGTGCCTGATCTCGACAATGGCATATCATTTTCTTGGTAAAAAAGAAGAAAATACATTTGTATAAGGGTATCTGTGTGTGTGTGTGTGTGTGTGTGTGTGTGTGTGTGGAAGGGAGTCTATGTATGTTTGTGTAAGGGAGTCTGTGTGTGTGTGTGTGTGTGTATGTGTGTAAGTATCTGTGTAAGGGAGTGTGTGTGTGTAAGCTAGTAAGGTACTGTGTGGAAGGGTGTTCCTGTATGTTTAATTGTGTCTGGATGTTTGTGCTTGTGTTTGTGTGTGTATAAGGCTGTCAAGGTGTGCTTTTGTGTGTAATTGGCTGTGTTTGTATGTGTGATTGTAGGTGTATTTGTGGCAGTGAATGTACATGTATAAGTGTGATTGTGTGTTTAATTAGTGTGATTTTTTTTGCGTATTGTACGTATTTGTGTGTTTTATTGCTGTGGACACAATGCACATTAATGTGAATTTTATATATGTATGAATATGAATAATTGATATGATATATTATATGTAATTTTCTCTCACTGAAAAATTATTGTGGCCCACACATACATTTCTGGTGAAGTGGCCCACTGAAGAAAAAACTTGGACACCCTTTTAACATTATAAAAAAAGTATTGATACATTATATTAGCAAACTTGCAAGCTAATGCCTACATTGGTAGAAAAATGTGTTTTAAATGGGTCTTTGGAATCTCCTGTTTATGACATCACTTGTGCATGATATGCAAAAAAAATACTTTGGGAAATTTGTAATTTGCATACCATAGACACATTAAAAACACATTTTTCTCCTAATTTACTAATTTGCTTGCAATTTTGCTAACACAATATATAGATCAATTTCAATCATTTTTCAATCATTAGGCTCTACCTGCACAGTAAAAACAATGTGCAGGTGATGCAGTCCCTTTAAATGAGATGGTGTTAAATGTTAAATACACACAAAACATATCAGATGAGTAAATTCCCTTTATTTTATCAGGTGTGCTGATAAATTATCAGTTATATCACATTACAATAAAATAGTATTCAAGGTATTATTTATTACACGTGCAAGTCTTGGGAAGGCCTATCTATATACCTTATTTAATTTTTATATGGTGATAGAAGATCTCTTGAATTTTCTTTGAGTCCCTCTTTCTTCTTTTTTTTTTTTTACTTTAATATGTATGACATTAAAGACTTTAACAAAAATGAATAGAATACTTTTTTTTTTGCTAATTTAAGTCATTTTGCTTTTTCAGTGACAGTTCTGGTGGTATAATGAAACATAATGATGGTTTAAAAAGAATATTTGCTAGGAATAATTATTTCCTTTACAAAGTTATAAGATTGCACTTTATTTCCTTGCCAAGTACACCTATCAGAATGAAAAGGGAAAAATTCAATTGTTCTGATTAATCAGTTTACTTTATTTATGTTATTGATAATAATGATCAATAAATTAAAACATCATTACGTTGGCCCAATGAATAGAATATTCTTTGGAGGATACAGTAATTTCGCAATTCAGTGTCTTCCTGGCAAAAAACATAAAGATATTAGCATGTGAAAGGGATATAGAACACATTTTACACTATTGCTTAAAATACCTCTAAATCCAATTATCCCTCCAAGCATCACAATTTTAACTGCTGTAGAGCCTTTGGATGTGTTGAAACACCTGGCAATGGAGTGGTTCTTTCTGCCAACACAGGCACATCAGAAAAAGGTGTTGATTTTAGGATAACAGCATGAGCTTTAGGTTTGGGTTAATGCCAAAATAATGTGACACAGCTGTGTATATGCACAGTTCCTAATTTAGTCTGCTGTTTCTTTGTGACTTTACAGTGGATATTTCGAACTGCATAAAGCAATAGTGAGATTTACAGATGCACCTGCACCATATGAGAAAACAATATATATAATGCATCCTGACAGCCTTCTATGTTATGTTTTGTTTAAAGAAGACACTGAAGTGTATTAAGTGCTTAATTACTCAGTAAAAGGACTGTTTAACTCTTCAGGGCTTTATTATTATAAGGGACAACAGGGTAGGAAAGAGGGATTTATGTTCCTAATAGAGGCAGTTTAAAGCCAGGGAACATGGCTTTCCTGTGATAGTCTTAGTGACTTATTAAAATGTGCATCGTATGTATAAGACATATGGTGACATGTGAGACATGCATCATAAACTATACTCAGCTCTTGTCCACCTCATCAGACACTGAACATGATGATTTTCCATATATTTCATTATTGATCCTCTTCTGTAGTGGTGCTATGTACAGTGGCGTCCCGAGGGGGGTGCGGGGGGTGCGGACCCCACCGGGTGACACTCACAGCGGGGGTGAAACCCGTGCTGCCGGCATCACCCCACAGCGCGTCGCGCTGCTGTACATTTTTTTTTCCTCTGGCAGACGGAAAAAAAAAAAAAGTTTAAAAAAAAATCCCTGCGACTGGATGTGACGTTACGTCATCTGTACAGCACAATATTACTGCTATTTGAATGGCACAATAATACAGTCATCTGACTGTCACAATATTACTGGCATTTGAATGGAACAATATTACTGGCATCTTAATGGCACAATATTACTGGTATCTGAATGGCACAATAATTATGGCATCTGAATGGCACAATAATTATAGCATCTGAATGGCAAAATAATTATGGCATCTGAATGGCACAATATTACTGGCATCTTAATGGTGCAATAATACATGTATCTTAATGGCACAATAATACTGGCATCTTAATGGCATAATATTACTGGCATCTTAATGGTCAAACTGTCTGGGACATCTGAATGGCACAATATTACTGGCATCTGAATGGCACAATATTACTGGCATCTTAATGGCACAATATTACTGGCATCTGAATGGCACAATAATACTGGCATCTTAATGGCACAATATTACTGGCATCTTAATGGCACAATATTACTGGCATCTTAATGGCACAATATTACTGGCATCTTGATGGGCAAATTGGCTGGGGCATCTTAATAGCACAATATTACTGGAATCTTAATGGCACAATATTACTGGCATCTGAATGGCATAATATTACTGGCATATTAGGCAAATTATAGGCTTATTAATGGCAAAATAATACTGTCATATTATTATTGTGTGTGACATAATTTGTGGGGCTCCTCTATGTGGCATATTTAATGGGCCATCTGACTGGCATTACTAAGGAATCTGTTTGGCATGGTATTGGAGGAAATCCAGGGGGGTGACACCATGAGTTACTGCCTGGGTGACACCAACCCTAGTGACGCCTCTGGCTATGTAGTACTGGCAAACGCCAGCATTTCACACTCTTTAAGTGCTGGTGCTGATTCATAGTTTGGTGCTGATTCCTGTCTGCTTTTTCTTTCTCAGTCCTCATTGCTGCGCCCTTTTCCTTTTAAGTGTCCTTCTCTAAGACTACCCTGCTGTATTAAAAAAAATATATATATATATTTTCCAATCTTTTTTTTTTGTGGAGGAGGTATGAGCACTGTACCCTTAGAATCCTGTTGTCCTGAGTCCTGTTGCACATTTTTGTGAATAGCAAAGAAATGTTTTATATAATAAGCAGGTATATAATGTTTTCATTTGGTTGCATTTAATTATTTCTATTACTTATCATTATGTTGCTCAGTTGTGATTCTTCTCCATTTGTTGTTAGGGATTTTTCACTGTTGTCACCACATAGTGTTTTAGACTTGCAATTTCTACTTTGGAGAATAGAACATGAATGAGCTCCCTACTTGCCCCCTAATGCAGCATGCCAATTTGTTAAACTTTAAAAAGACATGTTTATGTCATCAACTGTAAACTTCAAAATAGCCATAAATGTTATGGTGTAAATTTCTAAAATATTAAAATGAAGTACATGAAAGTCCTCATCCAATCTGAAATTATAGCAAATAATATGGTTTAATGGCTTATAGAATAAAGTGCTGTACAAGGCATAGATACATCTAAGATTTAAATATTCATATTATTTAAACCAAAGTGAGCAATTTTAAGCAATGTTAGCTGTGTATTAGAATCCATGATTTAAAATGTAGAGTGTCAAAGTGTCTTTGGAGTACATTTCTTTCAAACTTTCATAAGATAACAGTGTGATCCGTTATGTACCTCATTTTGAGTGCATGGAAACATGTTACAAAGCCAAGACATCTCTGTAGAACAATAACCTAATGAAAAAAATGATTTGCCGTAAGAAACCATCATGAAATTTCCATACGTTTGCTGGTAACACAAAATAATGTAAGGCAGTAATGTCAAGCAGAATGTTATTTCTCTGCGTAGGGACTTGTAAAAAATGGGATACTGGGCATTTAAATTCAGATTGTTTCAGTATAAATAAATGGAAAATAAAGTTGTTTATTGGGGAATTGCTGTATGGAGACAAATTTGAGCACACTTGTTGCCAATAGACTGTGCAGCTAAAGCAGCTACTACAAAGGCAAGCTGTTGTTGTCTATTAAAAAAGGTAAAAAGTGCACTGGATTAGAATATAGTTCTATAGTATAAGCCACTGGTAAGACCTCATAAGAACTTGCCATTTCTGTACTGTAATTTTGTGCACCTGTCCAAAAAAAGACTCACAAAACTGAAAGGGATATGAAATGGGTTACTAAACTGATTAAAGAAAAAAACTCAATCAACAAAAAAAGCTTACTAAATTGTTTTCTCAAAAGTGCACTAATATGGTGTTAAAATCATAAAGGAGCTCAACTTCAAAAATGGAATCTAAGTAAAAAAAAAAATCTGTGAGCTTAATAGTTTGAAATGATAATAAAGCATCTTTTTTAACATTGAGGATAAACAGCAAGTGACAAAAAACCCTGTAAACGCTTTAGGGGTAGAACATATAAAATAGCGTCGGGACAGAAAAATAAATAAATATACATATACATATATTTATAACAGTGATTACACCTGTTTTATACATCCTGATGCATTTTAGCCTGAAATTGTAGCAGGGATGGAAGAGATTTCCAGTTGTTTTGATGTCATTTAAAAAACTTCAATAGCTGTTTTTGGAAGAAAAAAATATCTATCAACCAAATGAACAAAATCTAGGAAAGATGTACTATAAAGTAACAGTTTGATTTGCTGAACTAGATTAATCTGTATAATTCAACAGTATAAAAAGTTAACTTTTGGCTCTGAAAACTAATATGATGTTACTGAATGGATCTAGAATGATTGATTGATAATGTTTGTATATGATTAATATTTAAACTCTGCCTACAGCTCTTTTTATGCGTTCATATAATGTGAAGTGAATTTCTTATACAGGTGTTTTCTCAGTAGGAAAGAATCAGCTCCATGTTCAGTACATGTTCTTTCTGGTTTAAGTTTAGTTATTCTTTTTTCAGGAATGCAGATTGAAACAAAAAAATAAAAAAAACAGTAATGAATGTGACATTTTAAAAATAAACACAGCGTAAAAATCCAAATATTGTATTTTAAATTCATATTTCACACTGGAGCATTAATTCCAACATGCAAATTAATAGTTGATTTCAATAAAAGTTACTATGAAACTCATGGATCTACATTGAGACTTTCAAAACTGAGGTACTGCTCTCACGATTAATTGAAGATCAATATACACTTGGTCACTGTTTAAAAAAAAAAGAAAAACAACTTTATTGTTCCATAACAGAATACATATTGGTTGACAGATGTTGTGAAGGGCAGAGCAAGATGGAGAGATGCTTCACATGTTTCTGGTGCATGCTCAAACACTTTGACACCTACTAAATGCAGGATCATCTAAGGAGCCCAATTAATCATTCACCCAGTTGGTAGTTAATTACTGCTTGATAGCATTACTATCTATTTCATGTGCATATGAAACCAATATACTGGATATTACATAAATCAAAAAGTAAATACACTGCTTGTGGTGGTGCAAATAAGCAGACAAATGTGTGCTTTGCTCTTGAATGTGAATTTGCTTTAGAGCATGGTAGTTCTTGAGCTGCACACACTGCTATCTGTTTGGCATAATCTTGAGGCTCCTATTGAAGATCAGACATGGAGTCCTTCCTCACGTTGTCTAGTGGGAAACACTACAGAGTGTATGACAGGCTGAAGCATATATCTGATGTTGTAGTGTCCCTTGTGGAGAGTCAGATTACATAGAAGGGTTTAAGAGGCGGCCAAAAGAAAAATGGTCACACAGCAGCAAGGGGAAAACTATTTTTAACTTCTTCCTCTTTTGTTCTATATTACAATTTGGTGGGTTATCCCCACACCTTGCTTGCAGCAAAATGTTGTTTGTGTAATCAAGCATATTGTTTGAAAAATTTCAGCAATAATTATATTACTGGGACATGCCTTATGCATTTTGCGTATTTCTACGCTTAATCATATGATTAAGTGTAGCAATACACAAAACGCATAAGGTGTGTCCCTATTCCTGCACTCTGTTCATTTTTGTCAGATCAACACCTATTAAAGCACTTTATCATTATTTGGTGTGTGGAGTGCCCATTATTCTTTTTATTCGGTCCTGACACAGACAAGCTTACCTCGGACTCTGAAAAGGTAAGGGGGTTCAGGAACACCTGTTGGCCATGAGATGGTAATCTTGCCGCCTTCACCAAGGTACCTTGCATCAGCAAGTTCCTAGCACTGAAACCTGCCCAAATAATAATTAAAACTGAAATAAACAACAACAATAAAAAATATAGACCATACCTTAGACTGGACAGACTTGGAAATGAAACACATAGAATAAATGGGTGGAGAACATTTATGTAGGAACAGAGAAGCAGGGCAAGAGTAAACAAGGAAAACCAAACCTGGAGCAAAGAGCAAACCCAAGCAAGAAGGAAAAAACAGAAAGACCCGATACTGGAACATGCCTGAATATGCCTTCCACCTGGGTAGCTTGACACCTACAATCCCTGCCACACTTCCTCCTGCTGTCCTATCTAACTGCCCTCTACCTGAGTTTGAGAGCATTAAAAATAATTACAAATGATATTAACAAATGTAAAAAAAACAAGTAATAGAAAGCAAAAAAGTAATGCAATGACAAAAATCGTATTATCATTTATTTTTTAAATTGATAATTTATATATTTTTTGTTTAATATTTGTTTATTAAATTTTAGATATATCCGAAAAATATAATACATAAATATTGCATATACACAAGAAGATAGGAGAACCAGTCATAGCATGATCACAATCTATATAAGATCAAAACCACACAGTTACAGTACATGTACATTTACAGGCTGACCTACTTCATGGGCATGCCATACATTAAGATTTAGAAATAGATAGATTCCACTGAGACTAGCCAGTCCCAGAATGTGGGAGGCATTATTTGTTTCCATTTTCTAGGAATTAATAATTTAGCTGCATTAAGTAGGTGGATAATCAAAGCTGCAACCAGACAATGAAGAGCCAACAACCTCAAATATGTGCAAGAAGGGAAAAGAAAAATGTCGGCGCGCTAAGCTAGTCACAGGCTCAAATAATAAAATGTATTAAATGAAGCTTACCAAACAGGTGTGAGCATGCTGCAAATACAGGGTGATTGGATATACAATGTATACAAAAACTGTCTGCACTTCTCACCCTAATAAAGTTGGCAACAAATATATTAACATAATATAAATGAGAAGTTTTGCTTATATGAATTGACCAAAGCATAATTAAGCTCACCTACCACGTCAATGATTTTTTCTTTTATATAATGGGACTCAATGATGTTATAGAAGGCGAGTGGAGAGTGATTTTCTTTGTCATATTCAGTCTCCCAAAATTTTCACTTAAAACCTAATTTTTTATGCTTTTTTTGGGAATTTGATGGCAAGATGGGAGTTCTAATTTGATTCTGACAGTGGGGTATTGACCGCCTCTTGCTAAATTAGATTTACCTCATCTTAACCTTGACATTATGAAACACTGTACATTAATTCAATAATACATATATAACAAATTAGACATACTTGAAGGTGAAGAGGGCTCAGGCCCAATGGTTACATAGACTAAAGCTAATATTCACATGTATGTGACTAATCAGCTTGGTCATTACAATATGTACGATAATGAGAAAATTAAGGGACCGGACACAAAATGATTTTCCAATTTTTCCAATTCTTCAGAACTGATAAACATAACTGAAACAATAACTCCCCTGGCTGTGATTAAACTAATGGATACATAATTAAAGCTGAATTATGAGCATATGTGTTACCATTTTTTGCTTAGGCTGAGTATAAAACATATATAGCTAACGACAGTCTCTGGTATACTGCCATAACCTTTACACATTTAAAAGTTAAATGAGCAGATTTAGATATTTGATACATATTTCCAATTTAGCCATATCTTGTTTGCTTGCAATTACTTTCAATGTACTTCAGATTGTTTGTTTTCCCTAGTGTGATTACTCAGAAAAAGCAGACTTATCTTTGTTAATGGTGCTAAACAATGCAGAACTTCATTGATATTTAATAGACAGCATACTTGAAACTGCACCATGAAAGTACATATTTTTGTTATCAACAGATGTTCAACTAAAAAGGAGAGAAATACAAAACTGTATAGTGTACTTGAATTGAACATTTAGTGTAAAGAGGAACAATCCCAGTAGCAGATGGTATTCCAGGCTGTTTTACAATTAAAATAAAGGAGACAAACGTTGTATTTTTTCTAACTATGGTTCCATTTAACTATTTTGAAATGTAAATGCTAAATCAAAACCAATCTTAAATATTTACATTTTGTTGCCCAAAAATATTATGAATTATCTGTTTAAAAAGTAAGTTACAAAATGTACGTACAGGAAAAAAAAAGATTATGAATTATGTTGCGATATGTTTACCTATTCATATATTTTGCACTTTAAAGGGAAATGTTTATTTCTTAACTGTTAAGAAAAGTATTTAAAGCACAGTCTGTGGAAATAATAAGTGCAACAGAAACAATAAATGTTAAAGCTATAAAAATGAAAATATACATTTATTTTTGTATTCTAATTTTTAGGTATTAGAACCTTTTTCACTTAATCACTTTTTGTGAAATTAGACACATTGAGACTGCTGGAAGAATAAATAGCTTATATATAGCTAGATACACTTTTTATATTTTTTCAATGAATTTTCATTCTTTGTTTGTTATGATTCTTATATTTCATTATTGTTGAGCATTGAATAATTATCCTTTTTATATTTCAGTTCTTTTTTTTCTCATATTTGGGTTTATAGCTGCTTTATTGATTTTTTTCAGCAAAATTACCTATGGAAGTGATTTTCTTTCTGCTTCTCCTAAATATAACTTAAGAACTTAAGAGCAGAAACTAACTATTCTAAAAGTATTCAGATTTTTGGAAAATGTATTTTAAATTAGGAATAAAAGTAGATTGACGGAATGATTTTTATCTGCTAACACATTCTATGTTTGTATGGTTTTATTATTTAATACAATTTATGTATAACAAGAAATTACACAAAATGACATGACATGTCGATCTTTGGCAACAATCATATAGATATCTAACATCATTTACTACTTAAGATCTAGCAGTTGATATTGTTTCTATGTTTATGTTATCTATATCCTGATTCCAGCAGCTCCCTGTCATATGGTTTTCAGTTTTTCGTAATAATACGCTTATACCATTACCATTGACAGTGTGCCGCAGCTCTTAACAAACCCAGTTTTTACAATTACTCTAAAAACCTTAATCTTAAAGATAAAAAGTGAAATGAAAATGTTAATTGAAGCCCACCACATAAATTATGAATTAAGTATAAAGAGCATGCATTCTATGACACAACCGACAAAATCTAAAAATTACAATTTAATATAACACTCCAAGTCCCGATACGCCCCCTAACTTTATAATGAACGTGTATGTTTGTATGTTCTTACAACTTTCTCAATATAAAACAAGAAGTTTAAATAATAATGAGAAGGAATAAGGGAGGATAGAAGAGGAAAAGAAACAAAGAGAAAAGAAAATGAAAAGAGGGAAAGAGAAAGTAAGGGAAAAGCACAAGGATGATCTGGAAACACACATGAAAGTAATAAAACCTACCTGATTATATTATGAGTTGCAGAGTCTGAGTGCAAAAAAATAAAAAACAAAAATAAAAACTTCACAAAACCGTGTCAACTAAGTAATTAACTATCTCTTTCTTATAGTACTCATCTCACATTAAAAATGATCCTACTGTCTTCTAAAACATGGTTACACTTTCTTACTTTTCCATTAGAGGAGGTTTATTATTGGTTTCTCTACTAATAGTTTTTAGAACTTTTCCCTTAGCTCTCCTTAAAGCGATAGGTCCACTTACCTTTTCTGTGTGTTGTACATGTTTCTAATATATTTGTCATGTATGACATGGCTTTTTCAAACTGCAGGGCTGAAAATACAATTTTTTCTTAGACCAATCAGCTGCCGGTTTGGTTGTCTGAGACTGTGCACTAAAATTCTTTTGAGCCCCTTTAAGAGACAAAGACTGTATAAACAACAATGCAATATGGTTTATGTAGCAGCAAACAAATCTTTTTGTGCCACCACGTTTCTGTTATATACTTAATTTATTTTAAAGAGGGTCTTAACCAGGCTAGGCCTGGTAACTTTAGGCTCAATGAGCAAAAACAGTTTAGCAGCCTATGATGAAACTTCACCAGCCCACTCATTATCATTAGAAATAGACACAGATTAACCCTTTAAGGACCAGGGATTTTCCAAGGCCAAGGACCAGAGCTTTTTCTAATTTTTAATATGCGGTTTTTGAAACATAATTTTCCGCTCTCTCATTTAACGCACCCATACAAGTTATATGTTGTTTTTTAAAGGACAGTTAGAGCTTTCTTTTGATACCCTATACATAAAAATTATTTACATTTTAGTATTAAAAAATACACATAAAAGAGGAAATTTTTTGAGGAAAAAAAGTTTTTCCCCATTATTTTCCCAATAATAAGATACACAACTAGTGCAACACTAACCCACTTATCCCCCCTAATTAGCTAACTAATAAAAAAGAAAAATATTGGTTCCCAAACCCCCCTAAACAAGAAAAGACAGAAAAAAAACTCTGAAGAGTGCGATGTCAGATCCATAAAAATCACTCAACAGGCATGCAGGGGTTACATTTTATTAAAGAAATATATTAAAATTACGTTTATTTTTTAAAAAAAAACTTTATAAATTACAAAAACAAAACAATGTGTAAAAAAAAAACTAAATGAGGGCCATAAAGTGGAAGGAAACTGATCACAGTTACAAACTGTGATCAGCATTGAAAGGGTTAATTATCCCCCCCCCCCCCTCTGTCTATGTTCTTTATTTATTTATTTTTATTTACAGGTCACTCTCTGTGCTTCACTGTAAGAACGTGAAGCACAGAGAGTGAATTAGAGGCAAAGTCAGTGTGTGAACACACTGACTTTGCCATCTAATTTGCATGTTATCGAGGTGATCACTCGATCACTGTGATCACATGCCCGGAAATCCACCGATCGGGTCCAGGAGCTTTGCCTCGGGCGTGAGGCTTAGTCCTGGACCTGTTGCAGACTGGCTGGCGGTGCGCATGGAGCGCACTGCTGGCTAGACTGCATGACGAGTTAAATCGTCATAAGGTCGCTAATGCTGTGGCTCTTATGACGCGTTAACTCGTCATAAGGTCGAGAAGGGGTTAACAGGCAAGACAGACGTGCTGACAGATAAGGTAAATATAATGTACTTCTCTCCTCCCCTAATTGATGCATGCACACACACCAATGATGGAGAGTTCTCACAGCTGCTAAGTAATGCCAACCTAGTTTTTGCACTTAGAAAGTGTGGTACTTCTTATTATTACCTTAGTATTACCATGTGTATGCTCAGCACCAGAACTTTCAATGTAATGCAGTCTTACTTGAATATGTTTTAAAATGTATGGAACATAAACATGCAAGTAATTCCTAGATTTTACTAGTAACATGATGTAAAGTCATGATTAATAAAGACACGGAGGCGAGTATTATGCATATCTCTTTCTTTTAATCCCTCAGCAGCAAAGAAGAGATGAACAGAAAAATGAACCAATCAGAAACATATCAATGAACCCTCCACTCTCAATATAAACACATATCTTCTCAAACACTTCCTCTTTTTTTGTAACTTAATGACAGAAAATAAACTTGTAGAACACTGTAAAATCTCGAATCGAAGGAAACGGAACCATCCATCAGATCTGAATCTTCATCCAAGTATATCCAATTCAGTTTAACGAGCTAGGAAAAATGAGAAATATATGATAATTTCTGAAATCATAACTATAGATCTAAGAGTACGATAATATTACGGATCAAACTGACAGGTAAGCACTAATATAATTCAAATAAATAATAAAATAAATACTCTAAATAATATATGTAAATAAACCGTATATTCGTCATACAATAGGGTAGGGAAAAGAACCCATACATCTCGGGTGGGAATAATACTCGCCTCCTTGTCTTTATTAATCATGACTTTACTTCAAATTACTAGTAAAATCTAGGAATTAATAAAGACACGGAGGCTCCTATTATGCAAGTTCAAAGCCTCACAATAACAGAGGAAGAGAAATGTGGTTCGGGCCTGAAATAAAAATCACGGAAAGTTGACTCCCGAGACCAATCGGCAGCCCTCATAAGATCGTCTAGTCAACAACCCATAGTGAACGCTTTAGACGCCATAGCCCCCCTAGTAGAATGAGGACCGAACACTGAAATATCTATTCCAGCCTCCTTCAAAACCAATTTAACTCATCGATCCAGTGTCTGGGTAGAGACTGGAAGATGTGGTTTGCGTAGAGCCAAAAATAGAGCCGAATGGGCTGGATTCCGAAACCTGGCCGTTCGAGATTTGTATGCTCGCAAACATGTTACAGGACATAAATGTACATTGTGGGGAAAACAAGGGTATGAAACTGTTGTCAGTAACGTTTTGCTACGACGTGATATAGAAAAAGAAACCCCGTCCGGAGAAAAGGATCTTGCCATGATGTCTAGTGCCTTAACGTCTGAAACGCGCTTACATGAAATTAAGCAGCATAGTGTTACTAGTTTGGCCAATAATTGTTGGAGCAACAAATCTTTGTTAGAAGGCCAAGATTCAAAGAGTCTCAGTACGATATTAACATCCCATATGGCGGAGTATCGAGGAGTAGGCGACCTGGCTAATCTAATGCCTTTTAAAAGTTGACAAACCACTTACACTTTGCCTACTGGAACCCCTTGAAAACCATTATGACCTGCGGAGATAGCAGAACGAAAAACATTAATGGTACGATAGGCACGCCCCAATTCAAACAGGGAAGTAAGGAAACCGAGAACATCGGTCACAGCAGCAGATACGGGATCCAGAGATCGTTCCAAGCACCAATGAGCCCATGTGTTCCAGGCATGGTTGTAGGAACGTCTGGTCTCTGGTGCCCAAGCTCCTTCCAAGAGCTCCAGAGTTGATGCTGAAACGCCCTGGACTGACCATGGTCCCCTGAAATAAGCCATGCTACTAGACGCAATTGGCCCTGAACTATCAAGGGATGTGCGTGACCGTGGACATCTGACAATAAGGTTTGGATTTTTGGCAGGACTCTGGGAAAGTCTATTGACAATTCCAATAGAGACGGGAACCACGGTTGTGTTTCCCAATAAGGTGGTAATCAAGACAATCGTTCTCCGCCGACGGCGAACATAGAGTAGTACTCGAGAAATGAGGCAGAATGTCTGCCCGGAGGCCAGATTTGGAGAAGTGCATCTGTGGCCTCCAACTGAAAAACCGAGGTAGTTGGGAGTTCAGCCGTGACGCGAACAGGTCCACCTCGAGTGGGGCCCAAATGAGGAGCAGTTGTTTAAAAACAGACTGATGAAGACGCCAATTGCTGGGGTCCGTCAGGTATCTGGAGTTCCAATCCGTGTCGTAATTGGATAGGCCTGAAATGTGGTCCGCGCGAATCGAGATGTTGTGCACGAGACAAAAAATCCAAAACTCCGTCGCCAGGCCAGACAGTGCTGGAGACCTTGTGCCACCCAGATGGCTTATATACCTGACGGCTGACACATTGTCCATGAGTAGGAGTATCACCACATGCTTGTGCTTGCCGGCAAAGCTGCGTATTGCGAAATGTCCCGCAAGCAGTTCCAAACAATTGATATGGAGCACGTTCTCTGTCTGCGACCATTTGCCTCCCGTAGAGGTATTCCCGCATTGCGCCCCCCAACCAAGCAAGCTTGCATCACTACATCTGGATCGGAACTGAAAATTGCTCTGCCGTTCCACGTGTCTATGTGCTGAAGCGAGCCACCATGAGAGTTCTTCCCTGGCCTCGCAATCCATGGGAATCTCCTGATCGTAATATAAACCGTCGCATATGGCGTGGTTCTTGAGGCGTTGTAGAGCCCTGTAATGTAGGGGACCCGGGAAAATTGCCTGAATCGATGCCGAAAGCAGGCCTATGATTCGAGCTAAGTGTCGAATGGTGATGAGGGGTCAAGATATGACCCTCTTGATCTCTTTTTTGATCAACTTGATTTTGCTTGTCGGTAAATGTAGTGACCCTAGTATGGAGTTGATGGTAAACCCTAGGAATTCTATCGACTGAGTCGGGGACAGAAGTGATTTTTCCCAATTGATGAGGAAACCTAAGTCCTGGAAAAGGGACAGGCACCAGTCCAGGTGAGTTCATGATTCTGACTCCTAACCTGCGTAGGTAACCGACCACCGGTTTCAATACTTGGTGAAGCACCAAGGAGCTGAGGACAGACCGAATGGGTGACAAGTGAAAGCCCAAATCTGATGATCCCATTGGAATTGTAAGAACTTTTGATGTTCTAAGGCAATGGGGACCGTCAGGTACGCGTCCTGATGATCTAATTTTACCATCCAATCTCCTATGATAAGGATGTCTCTGAGGCAATGTATGCCTTCCATTTTGAAATGGTGGTAGGTTACGAATGCATTCAGTGGTTTTAGATTGATAACTGGGCGAACACCACCCCCTTTTTTGGGTACTAGGAAGAGGTTGCTCAGAAAACCCTCGCAGGGATTGGGAGAGGGAACTATGGCCCCTTTTTTCCTTAGGTTGGTAATCTCCTGGGAGATCAATGACTGGTCTGTGCGTGAGAAACTTATGGGCTGGGGTAGTATTAATTGACACGGAGTCGTGACAAATTCTAATAGATAACCTGCTATGGTGTTGAGAACCCATGGGTCTGTGGTGATCTATGTACCAAACATCCTGAAAAAACTTTAGTCTGCCCCCTACCCCTTGTTGGGAATGGAGATGTATGTGGGGTGTACTCACTATATGGACGTCTCAAATTCCGGCCGGCCAGATGGCTTCGGACTCTTCCAGCCGGTCCAAAAATTTTGGGGTGGAAAACTCTCTTCAGGTTGGATTGTGATTTATCGAGTGCCGTAAAAGTGGACACATAGGATCCGAGATCCTTTACAAAGGAGTCCCCAAAAAGCAAACCTTTAGCCTGGGGGCCAGGCTCAGTGAAGGCCATAGTGGTCAGCTTTGGTTCGATTTTCATTAAAATCGCCTTACAGCGTTCTGTTGCTAAGGCCGTATTAGCATTGCCTATAAGGCATATGATTCTTTGGACCCAGCCTTTCATGGCCTCTAGGTCTAAACCTTCATCACCTGAAAGGGCTGACTCTACCATCTCGAAAAGCTTGGTGGTAGGTCCAAGGATGTCGAGGACCTTGTCCTGATAAGTTCTTAATGCAAAGTCCAGGCCTTTCCTAGGTTTCCAACCTGACTTGGAGAGAAACTGCAAGATCTTAGGGTCTATGTCTGGAGTACTGCAGACTTGGTCGGGGACCGTAGGCCTAGGACATTCTGCCCTTAATTTGTTTCTCGTCACTTTGTCTAGAGGTTTGCGCACCCTGTGTGCTAAATATTTAGCAATATGCTCCGAGGGGAACCATTCGGATGATCGAGGGTTGAGGAGTACCTCTGGGTCAAACATAGGTTCGCCATGTATATCCACTAGAACAGAGGTGTCTGTGTGGATGCTAGGGGGTTTGCTATCAAGAGCATTCACGTCAGCCATATGCATATCATCGTCCGATATAGGAGGATCAGATATATCTGAAAAAACATAGGTCTCCTCTCGGTCAGAGTCTGAGTCTGACAGTTCAATTGCGGACTTAGCCGTTTTTCAGGTTCTAGCCGATTTAGCCCTGCTCAGGGCTCCAATTTGTGGTGCAACCACTATTTCTTTGGCAGTGTATAGCTTGCCGCTCTTAAGGTTTTCGGACATGGAGCAATGTTTTGTCTTTTTAGACGCTTTGCGTCCGGGTAGTGAAGGGGAGACCCTTTTACCCTGGGGATTTGGCATAAGCTGGGATACCTGGGGTTGAGAGGCCAAAAGTGCTGTTGAGATAGACTGTGCAAACTGGGATGACATTTTGCCCATAGCAGACTGCATCGCTAAGGTAACAGACTTAGTCATTGAGGCATCAAAAAGTGAGTGAAACTCCTCAGAGTTAACCAATTCCCCTTGATCTTCCTCACCTTTATCTGAAGTGGAGGGTTAATGGGATCCCGGGAGGGAGAAGTCCCAGTCAGTTGGTAATTATGGGAAGACATACCCTATCAGTTAGTCACCAAATATAGGCGGTATAATCAGGTAGGGACAGCACTAACAAGCCACAAATACCAGAGCAACACTAAGCAGAGTACTCACTCGCGCCAAAACTGCACCAAAATTAAACAGGGAGTTAGGGGAGTGTTCAGCAGACCGTAAAAGCTGAAAAACGAGTACATTTGGATGAAATTCGGGTGAAAATGAGCTAAAAACAAAATGGCCGGCGCCATGAAAAACAGGAAAAGACTACACCAAAATGGGCGCCGCAATGTGCCATGTGATGTGAACATAAAAGTAAACTGAAAGGAAAGTCAAATGGAGAAAGGTGGGAGAACTGTAGACAGAAGCCTAGAAAATAGGGAGAAGGTAAGGGTAGGGGACACAACCGACCCCTGAGTGGTAAAAAAAAGACATTTTGCTACCAGAAGTAAGCAAACATAGTAATAACTCAGTAAACATACATGAATCACAAAAGTTGTATGCTAAGAAATTCAAAACTACATATCTCTGAGGGAAGCAGCAAAGAAAGAGGAAGTGTTTGAGAAGATATGTGTTTATATTGAGAGGGGAGGGTTCATTGATATGTTTCTGAATGCTTCATTTTTCTGTTCATATCTTCTTTGCTGCTGAGGGATTAAAAGAAAGAGATATGCATAATAGGAGCCTCCGTGTCTTTATTAATTGTAATTCTGCAATACCAGACAGCCAAAAATATAAAAAATTACAAAAGTCATAACATGAATTAATTCATAAACACATTGTCATTGTAGATGTAAACTGCAGAGACAATAGGAACATATTGAATTTGAAATGCTGCTGCAGAACAAAAATACTAGTTATAAGGCATTTAAATGATTTATATGATAGAACCCAAATAGCAAAAAGTCACCTAGCGAAATATGCATATTTTACTATGCATAGCATAACTCTATAAACATTCTTATATTTCAAACAGATTACAAAAAGTGAAAAAATGTCTTTAGGTAAAATCTATATCTATGTATTCTACTGCTCATAAATATGGTTAGAGTGACTGGTTTGTTGTATCCATATAATCAGTAAAACATAGCTAGATATGATTTAGAGAGAATGCTGAATACTTTAATGTAGACAATACTTTTAATCTGGCTTGTGGAATACACTCAGATGTCTTACAAAAGTTGTCATGCCTCTCAACTGTCCCACTTTGCGTGGGACCATCCCGATTTGGAGGCTCTCTTCCGCTTTTTGGGGACAGATGTAGAGAACAGCTGGATTCGGGACCACAATCCTACAGTCCTGACCTAATTCTCCAGTGTATGGGACACTACAGCATTGTGCACATGCACAGTAGTGCTGTCACTTTCAGTGACTGCACTGCCACGCATGCGTGTTAGCTCTGACACTTCACCTCCCAAGCTTTGCCCCAATTAACTTCAAGAGATTTGATATTTTCTACAGTTAGCCTTCTGCCCCTTAGACTTAGTCAATGCCTCCCCCCATACAGATATCCCTCTGCCCTCCAGACTTAGTCAATGCATAACCCCACGCACATTTAGCCCTCTACCCCTAATATTTAGCCAAGGCATTCCCCCCACACACGTTCTTCATCTGCTCCCAAGACTTAGCCAATGCACCCCCCCAACACAGTAAGCCACCGATCCACAAGCTGCATGCAAGGAGGATCCAGGTCTCCTGCCGTTATGTGGATCTTAGTCTTACATATTTATATGCAAAACTTAACATTTCTGGATCTTGCAGGAGCAGGACTTCTCACTCATCTCTAATATCCACAAACTTCTTTAAACGCTTTAACACAGACAAAAGCACCAATTTATTTTTAGTTGGGAAAATTATTGCAATAAAGAATTATCTTGGCCGAATAGACCAAATTAGCACTATTAGCACACAAATGTATGGCCTCAATGTGCATCCAAGAAAACACATTTAAAATCCTTATCAGATGGCACAAGGTCCCCTCACTGCACAAAAATTTCCTGACAGCATCTGGCCATTGCTAAAGGTGCCTCCAGCACAGGGGGACTTCTTCCGCATGTGGTGACTTTTTCCCAAAATAGCACAGTTCCGGAAGGTGGTCCATAGTACAATTGAAAATATTGCACATTAGAACCTTTGGCTCCTACACACAAATCCAAAAAGGGCCTTACTGTCCATCTGCTAAATGTTGAAGGAAAAATGCTGACCTTCATTCTGGAATTGGGAGTACTTGAATATATCCAATCAGGAGTAGATCTGGTACTTACCTGACAAGGCAGAGGGTTCCATCACACCAGGCAATGGTTTTATTGGATAAATGTTTTGAAAGGGAAAGCTTCCAACAGGCACTTACTTAACATACCTTTTGATTCAATGCGTTTCAGGAAATCCTTTTTCAAGCAGGAAAAAAGTGTCTCCTCCAAATGTCTCAGTTTGTGGCAGTCCAGTTCTTTTGGCTGGAATATTCACGATTCACGACGATTTGATACAAAATTATTAATTACTGTTTCAGATAGTTTGAATATATTATATTGCAAACAACCACTCAAAATATGACAACAGAAATTCCATGGAGTCTTGTAGAGCCAGTGCATAAAAAGTAAAAGCATAGTGTAGCAATGCAGGAAATAGTGTGATCTCTTGGGAAATGGTCGGTTCCAGAAGCTTACTATGTTAAGAGAGCAGCGTCAAGCAGTATAGAGAACATCAAGATGTCTTAGTCAAGTAGTAGTACAGGTAGTTCCCAGCAGTTTATATTTTAGTATTTCCCTGCAGGGTATTCAAAATAACACTATGGGAGACTGATCAGAAAAGCACAATATCAATTACATTACTTGAGGATCAACACTTTATGTACATGCCTTTGCGATGATACTCAAGTTTCTGGTTTGATGTTGTGCTAATGACAATTTTAATTGTAAGAGGAAAAATTAATATGCACTGCTATGAACACATATATATCATACAGCATGTTGCTGTGTGATTATAACTTGGCTAAGACTTGCTTCATTTATAATGATGAGCTGCTTCAGTTTGCTGCTTACTACATTTACTACAGAGCTATGAGTACATTATAAAATTTCACATTTAGGGTGACAAGTTTTTATTTCTTCCATTCAAGGTCATAGTATGTCTCAGATGAGATTAGACATTGTACGGCATGTATAAGAGGGTCCCCAACTGCATTTGGTTAAATGCAGCCCCAAACTTGCAATGAACCTCCAACATGCTTCATTGTTGCCTGAAGACACTCATTTATACTGCTCTCCAGCCCTTTGGCAAACAAACTGCCTTTTACTACAGCCAAAATATTAACAATGTTGACCCATCAGTTCAGAGCGCCTGCTGCAATTTCTGCAACCAAGTTCCTGTGGTTTTGTGCATGCTTGAGTCACTTGACCTTGTTTCCATGTCAAAAAATGTTTATATTTCACTGCAAGTCTTCCATGAACTTCTTTTGACAAAAGATAGGTGTACCATGGTCTACCTCTCCTCCCCTGACCTCACTCCCTCTGTTGTGTCATGTGTAGTTGATTGTCTCTGAGCCATCTCCACTTGGATGTCCGATCGATACCTGATAGTTAATCTTTCCAAATTGGAGCTGATCATCTACCCTCCCTCAAAATTTGTCCCTACACCTGGCTTCACATTCTCCATTGAAAATGCTACAATTGTACCAGCTGACGTGTCCGATGTCTGGGGGTCACTTTTGACTCTGCGGTCTGCTTTGTTCCCCATTTTCAGTCTTTAGCCAAATCCTGTCATCTGCACCTAAGGAATAATTGCACGCATTCGGCCTTTCCTCAGCGCAGAGACCACCAAGATCCTAGTGCACTCCCTTGTGATCTCTCGCCTTGACTACTGTAACAGCCTCCTGACTGGACTACCTCTGGCTTGTCTTTCTCCCATGCAATCTATCCAAAACACAGCTGCCAGACTCATCTATCTTGCTCGTCAGTCTGATTCAGCGGCTCTAGGCAACACCCTCAACTGGATCCTAGTCTGCTCAAGGATAAAATAAAAAATTCTGTCTTTAACCTACAATGCCCTCCACTCCTCAGCCCCTCTGTACATTGCCTTACTCATGAACCAATGCTTCCCTGCATGACCTTTGTGCTCCTCAATGGGACTAAAGCTCTCCTCTAACCTCATCACCTCTTCCCACTCCAAGATTTTGCTCGAGCTGTCCCCTCTCTCTGGAACTCCCTTCCACAGAGCATCCAGCTCTCTCCCTCCTTTTTAAACTTTAAAAAGTCCCTCAAAACTCATCTTTTTAAAGAAGCTTACTACCAAAACCACTAGAATACCGGTCACTTTACCTCTAGCTAATCCCACCTAGCTGGAACACACACAATCTTTGGACAATCCCACCTAGTGCCACCCATCCACACTACTGTTACTACAGCTACCTTCCCTCTTACCTCTTCACTCCCTTATGTTTTTCATGTACCCCATTCCCTCTAGATTGTAAGTTTGCAAGCAGGGCTCTCTACCAGTACCAGTCTGTTCGTCTAACTTAGTATGTAGTTCCCTTCTATGCTCTGTACCTAGTGCTATGTAAATTTTTGGCGCTATATAAATAAATGTTAATGTCCACTGTTTTCTGTCAATTCTAAGCTAATGGCACAGCTGGACATATTCAGATTGTAAAGTGAAATAAACATGGCCAACCACTGCACTGACAATCCTAAATGTTGCCTGTTTTTTGTGCATCTTCAAAAGAGCTTGGACAGCATATTTGGAAACCCCTGTCTGCCTTAAAATTTCTGCCTGGGAGAGAGAACTTGCTGACACATTATAACTACCTTGTTTCTTGTTGCTGTGCTGTATGACTTTTGATATTAACACCTTCCTGCTTGTAGGGCATTTTATTCCGTCCTACTTATTAGTGCCTAAAGGCTTGTAGAATGGCATATAATGTGCTGCATTTAACAGCTCCTCGTGGCTCCCTACGATTAGCTCTGTGCAGATCCCGCTACAGGGACTTGCAGCGGGGACACCACTGTCAGATGAGGACACTTTGAGTATGCTGTATCAGACTCCTAGATATAGTCAAAAAAGTCACATATATACATTTTAAGGAATATACTAAAATATTAACAAATTTAGCTCTACTGTATATGGCAAATTGTCTGTAAGCATGCTGTTCATCAAACAAGACTCTCTTCTTCCCTGTTATGTGCAAAAATATATTTTAATGATCCATACTTGTCACCCTACCCCCCACAAAATCTTCTGTTGTTAGATTTGACTTGTTTGCTTACAATTCATACAGAAGAATTAGAATATTCTGAAATTTTAGCAGATTTAGTTCTACATGACAGATTCCCTTTAAGCATGCTATTTATCAGCTAAGGCACCTTGCTGTGTCTGGTTATTGGGTGGCATAGCAAGCTTATTATGTACAAGATCAGCAGGGGACACACAGGTGTTGGAAGAGACGTGTGATTACTGGATGACTGTATTATCTGTTGTTTTTATTAGTATTCATGTTAAGGTCTCTTTAGTTTTTAAGTACATCTTTCAACAACTGAAAATTCTGTGAATCAGTAACTGCAATGTACATAAAATATTTTCATTAATATGTTATGATTTGATAATTGTTCATGAAATGTGTCTATATATGGGATATTTTCATATAGCTATAAATAAACTGAGATGCACTAGAAAAATTAAAATTGCCAAGTCAGTCACATGGAAAATATTACTTAAAGTCTTAATCATAATGAGTCATATTTCTCAAAGCAAGTAATTATTTTAGAATATTTATTTTATTTAGGTTTTAATGTCACCTTTTATATTACCATATAATACTTTGTGATTATACACAAATAAAAAAAACATATACATCAAGATACAATATCCAAATTTGGTATAAAAAAAATTCCATGTTTACAAACACTAATACACACAACGACTATCACAGGTTCATTAAATATGAAAGCATTTTTGGAAAACCAGTGCCTTTACCCCTAGTTACATATGTTTAAGTGCACCTATAAAGCCCTCTCTGAAGTCCTGTTCGGTCCTATCTCATTAACCTCCATTATACATTGCCTCTCTTATTTTCTATCTGAATAAGTATCTTAATCCTGTCCCCTCTTATCTATTTTTATTAACATGTTTTCACACTCCTTGTCACCCATATAACATACCCAAGGTTCCCACTTCTTTGTATTCTCTATCCCTCTCCCATGATAACTCGCAACCAGGTCCTCTGATGTATGAATGTTTTCAACAGACAACATCCATTCTCTATATATTGGAGGGTTAGAGGATTTCCAAGATTTAGGTATGAGCAGTTGGATGTCTGTGTGCTTCCCAGAGGCACAGACATTATCCGTTTTTCAAATCAAAAAAGTTAGATAAATAGAACAATTTATTGGTGAGGGAAATGGAGGGGTGGTGTGCCTGTATTGAGTTGTGCCTAGGGCAGCACAAACCTAAAATACACCAATGGTTTGTATGCAGTGCTTACTCCAAATGTAACAATCAGTTATTAATGAGCCTGATGAAATGAGGCCCATTAACCCACAAAAGAATAAGGGTTTATTCAGAAAGCCAAATATGACCCAGATTGAGCCAATAGATGGCTGAAAAAAATGCAATTTGTCCATTCAATATGGCTCACAAATTTTCATAAATTTGTGTCATGTGTTCAGGGAACTTGGCCTGGGAATTCCCCCAAATTATTATAGGACTGAATCCCCCTGAATTTGGCACAAATTCATCAAAGTTCTATTTTAATTCTCTAAATATTATTTGGAGATTGAACATTTTAGGTAAAAAAAAAATTCAGTAAACATGTTTTAAATGGTTAATTGATATGGAAATTGCTGTAATAGCATATTTTATGAAAAAAATTCCTGATTGGAATTATTTAGAAAAATATGCTATTACGGCATAAATGGTACAATTACCACATCAATCAGCCTGTCATGTAATAAAAAAACATGTGTTGATTTATGTTTTAGACTTTCGGAATTAAATTGTTGCAATTCTTTTAAACCAATGATCAGCACCACGAATAAGTGTATACATTGGACATTTCATGTCCACGGTGTGAATGGCCACATTGCCATGGCATGATATCACTGGCATTGTAATACCACAAGAGCTGTAATGGCTATGTATAAAACGATATATGATAATTTATCTATATATGCATACATGGCCATTCTCTAACTTTTATTGGAGTGACTAAGTGGCGAATGTGACGTGTATTTTATATTACATGATGCATTCAATGACTTGATAACTGCACCATTTATGCCATTATAGTGTATATTAATAATTTATTACATCCATATTTTTAGTGTGTTTTAGTAATAAATATGCTATTAAAGCATATTAAAACTATTGCCATGCCAACAAAATTTTAATTAGCAATATTTTACTGAATATATTACTATAATATACTGTATAACATTAATGTAATGTATATTTTTTTTATATTACTGTATGTGCTTTAATATGAGACAACCCTGATCCTTAGACTTGTCTAAACTTTGAATATTAATTTAGGAAATTTGAGGTCTGATTTTTAACACAGTCTCGAATATAGGAGTATTTGCTCTGGAAATAGCTTTGTCTTAAATTTAAGCAAATATGGTATTACTAATTTGTGTGTTTTTGATATTTATTTTTGTTATTTCATTTTCTTTGTTTTACTTTCTTCTAGTTTATTTTAATATATTTGATTCGATTTTATAATTTTTGCAAACAATGTTATTTTTACTTTACTTTTTAATTTGTCTTTTATTGCCTTTGCCCTCTATAGGAGGACTTTGGCTATTTCTGCAATAGAAAATAAATAAAATATCTCTGAAATGTCAGCATGAAAATGGCTAATGTATGAGATTTTTGTGCCAACTTCGGTGGTCTCTGTGTGCCTGAATTTGAAGGAGGAGAAGGAAGAGAAAGAGCAGAATGGGTTCTGGGGGTAAGTCGTGTGAGTGCAGTCATGGTGCTCTGGCAAGACCAGTGGCTGCAATGTGGGTACTACAAGTCATATGAGTGCAATTTGCCATGCTGGGGCAAACCCCGTGAGTAGAATGGGTGCTGGGGCAAGTTATATGGGTGCAAACAAGTGCTATGTGTGTAATGGCAAGTGTGCCCACTTTTTTGCTCACCAGGATGTGATAACACTAATTTGGAGAATAATATAACTGTATATAATCTCCAAAATCAAGGAGAACAGCATCCCCTATTTTCATCAAGTACCTTAATAAATGATTATTTACAAAATATATTGCATAGTCCCTTATCAAGCAAATGAAGCTTTAAATTCTCCAGTAACTGTTTAGGACCTGTGTATGGCTATTAAATCAACAGCTGCTGGCAGAAGCCTGGAGCAGGGAGTCTTCATGCTGAGATATTACAGTATTTTTATAGTTACATTTCCACCCATTTCCAGGCAATGTTAAATGCTGTTTCCACAACTGAACTGTTTAATGCTAACACACTTGAGGCACACATTTATGTTATATGCAAACTGGGGAAGGACCCTGGGTTCTGTTCTGAGTGTAGGCCAATATCACTCTTAAATGTTGATCTGAAGCTATTTTTTAAAATGCTGGCAACATGGTTGAAATGGCATATGCCAGAGCTGGTAAATATTGACCAATTGGGATTTGTGCTAAAAAGAGAGGCAAGATATATTATATCAAAAATATTAACCCGAATTCATAGAGTGCAAACTTATCATACACCTACTTTATTATTGTCAACAGATGCAGAGAATGCCTTTGACAGGGTGAGCTTGCCTTTTATTCTCTCAACTCTGTCTAAAATAAGCATTACAGATCATATGTTACAATGGGTAATATCATTATATAATAATCCTAGAGCCAAAATTAAGCTCAGTGGTGAATTATTGGACCAGATCACACTGGCAAATGCCACTTGGCAAGGGTGTCCCCTTCCCCCTTTATTATTTGCACTCACGATAGTATAGCTGAAGAATACAATTAATCTGATGTTTATAGTAGCTAAACCAGATTAATCTCTTCCCCAAGTATTATCAAAATTTGAAATTTACAGTAAATTGGCTAACTTTAAGATCAATGTACAAAGTCAGAGAATCTAATTAGTAATGTAGCTCATAATGAACTGGAACATATTAAATACAAATTTCCTTGCAGCTGGGTTCAAATCAACAAAATAATTGAAAGTAAATCTTGCGGCCCAGAGTACACAATTATATACTCTTAATTGTGTGCCTTTTTTTGGGGAAATCCTAAAAGACCTTAATATATGGTTATACACACATTACATGGATGGGATTAATTTCAGTTCTTGCAGTTCCTACTAAAACAAATAGTTGTTAAGGCATGTCTTTTTGTCTATGATACAAATATATGCAAAAGGGTTGATGTCCCTGGAGGGATAAGCTAAATAGCAAATGATTTAGCTAAACTAAAAAAAAGGGTCAGAGCTGTGGCAACTGACATTTAATGTGGATGAGTGCAAAATAATGCATCTCGGGAGTAAAAACCAAAGGGCAGAATATTGAATATTTTATACAGTCCTAACCTCAACATCTAAGGAAAGTGATTTAGGAAAATTAATTTCAGAGTACTTAAAGGTAGGCAGGTAATGTAATAGTGCAGCAGGATATTCTAGTGGAATGATTGGTTGCATAGGGAGAGGTATTAGCGATATAAAGATGGAAGTGCTCATGCCATTGTACAGAGCACTGGTGAGACCTCACTTAGAGTATTGTACTCAGTACTGGAGCCCGTATCTCCAGAAGTATATCGATACATTGGAGAAAGTTCAGAGAAGGGCTATTACATTGGTTCATGGGTTGATTGATAAAACTTGCCAGGAAAGGTTAACTTTACATGTATAGCTTGGAGGAAAGATGTAACCATGGGATATAATAGAAACATGTAAATACATAAAGGGTATCAACACAATAAAGGAGAAGAGTATATTTAAAAGAAGAAATACTACCACAATAAGAGAACATAGTCTTAAATTAGAGGGTCAAAGACTTAAAAGTAATATCAGGAAGTATGACTTTATTGGGAGGGTCATGGAGCTGTTAAAAAGTAACAAACCAACCAGATCTAAAGACCCAGGATTCAGAGAGCCCAATCACGACCAAGATAAAAATAAAAAAAAGAGGGTAACTCTTGCAAAGGTATTCTGACCACCACATTCTCAGGAAGTGTAGGTTGTCCTGTGTGGCCATCATAAATTTATGGCAGCAAATGGATCTGGAGCCTCTCACTGAAAGTAACCATTTATTACCTGGGCTGGTGAGAATACTAGCAGTAGAGTTGAGCGGACACCTGGATGTTCAGGTTCGAGAGGTTTGGAAAAAAGTCCAGGTCCGTGCAAGAACTTGAACCCGAACTTGACCCCGAACCCCAACCCCATTGAAGTCAATGGGGACACAGACTTTTGGCCACTAAAATGCCTCTAAAAAAGTCATGGAAAGGGCTAGATGGCTGCAAAAGGAAGTAAAATGTGGGTAAGAGTAGGACAAGTGCCCTGCAAGCAAATGTGGATAGGGAAATAACTTAAAATAACATAAAATACATACAAATTAAAAATACAGCTGAGCCATAAAATAGCACTAGATGGAATCTTTTATTTTAGCTTTGGAAGAACATAAATCTAAATCTAAAGCATGGCTGCCAGGAGGATCAACAGAATTATCCGTTTGAGAGAGGGTGAAGTGACCCATAGGTTGAGGAGGCCGTGACCGTGGCGGTGTAGGTGGAAGCGGGGCTGGAGGAGGAGGAGGTGGTAGCCAGAATTTTTCAAAGTGCGCTGTAAGCACAGTATTGGACTGTTCCATTTGACTCTCAGATATGAAGTGCACTGCAAGATGCAAATGTACTATTTAGCACCCAAAACAATTAGAATTTTTCAAAGTGCGCTGTAAGCACAGTATTTGACGGTTCTACATGACTATCAGATATGAAGTGCACCACAAGACGCAAATGTACTATTTAGCACCCAAAACTATTAGAATTTTTCAAAGTGCGCTGTAAGCACAGTATTTGACGGTTCTATTTGACTCTCAGATGTAATACATGTAATGCTATTGCTATTCTATAAACCGAAATAGAGTCCCCATTCATAAGAATAGGTCAATTGACCTATTCTTATGAATGGGGACTCTATTTCGGTTTATAGAATAGCAATAGCATTACATGTATTCCATAAACCGAAAGTCTATAAACCGAAAGAGTTTTATAGAATACATGTAATGCTGTTGCTATTCTATAAAAAGAAAGTCTATAAACCGAATGTCGTTCAGTTTATAGACTTTCGATTTATAGAATAGCCAATAGCATTACAGGTATTCTATAAACCGAAAGTCTATAAACCGAATGTCTTTCGGTTTATAGACTTTCGGCTTATAGAATACATGTAATGCTATTGGCTATTCTATAAACCGAAAGTCTATAAAGCGAATGACTTCTTTATAGCCGAACCTCGAACTCCAACACGGACGTACAGTGAAATGTTCGGGTTCGTGGCACGGACACCGTAATGTCCGGTACGAACCCGAACAGTGCGGTTCGGGTTCGCTCAACACTAACTAGCAGTACTGCATCATCTATGGCCCTGGACATATATCTCAACAGGTAAGTTCACGGATAGAACTGTTCATGTCACTTGTGTACGTGAGTGGGATGGAAATTGTTCATTGATAATGACATACACATGAAAGATGATGTGACTCAAATAACATTATTTTATTGGAATTAAATAAATCAGGTATCTTTGAACAGATTCCCAGACTAAAAAGGCCATTCAGATCATTGATATCATTAAATCATTGAAAATCTCCTGTGAGAGGGCTACACTCCAAACTTCTGTTACCCACATAAGGTGGGGTTCCAAAGTCTAATTTTAAATAAATCAACAGACCTGGCCTTGGGTTATTTGGTGGACTTTAGTGCAAATTATAATTCCTTCATTTACCACCATATTCTTTCTTAGTTATCAAACCATGGTTACGTTTTGGAGCCATAATTTGTCTTGTTTACAAACCATACTAATGCTTTACACAGTAAAAGGCAAAATAACAGGAAACTAGTCTAGCATTATGTGTAATGTGTTTGGCTTGAGTGTAAGAAATTGCATGGAAAAAGGCAGACTAACATCTCTAAGTCTGCGTGCTAAAATGGAGTGCCTCGTATTGCCTTTAAAATAGGTATGTCTCTTTTCCATCAAGGTTAATGTTTTATGTTGGTATCTAGTTCACAGTTAATGTTGGGAGATTAGTTTTCTCTTGCACCTGAGATCATTTCAATATGGAACCCAAATTTATCAAAATCATGGGGATCTGGGTTTGAATGACCAAAAATCTATGTGGGAATGTGCAATATAATGTTTAGCCGAAAAATGTGTGGTCTTTATCCAGAGGATGTTAGCTATATCAGCTGTTGCCATGGTAAATCAACAGGTATCTGATATCTGCCACGTCTGCTTATATTGTAACTAATATAATCAGAGCTCTTTGAAACTATTGCAGGCATTAGCGAAGCTAATTTATGTATATTTGGGGTGATGATTATATTTTATATTCTTGTGCTTGATTCCACTTTTTGTCCTGTGTGATTTATTTGCAGTGGAGGATGTTACTGACATACAGTAATGTTAGATTATATCAATTATTAAATTAAGTATGCTGTAAGCATTACTTATTGCTGGTATACATTCATCAAAGATCAATAAAACATTAATAAGTGACCTATTTATTATGGAAGACAGTATACATGCAATGGTGTTTAGCTATTTGCCAGTGGGTGAAAAGCATATTAACACATTAACACACAACAAATAAATGTGTCTATTTTTTTTTAAATGTAATTGTGATATAAACAATTAATCACCAAAATATTGAACTCATAATAAACAGCCACAACTTATTCAGTGTAGCCAAAGTAAATGGTTAGTTGTACAGACATTTACTTTTAAAGTAGGCATACATTTTATAATTAAAATTATGTATCACAATGCAATATTTGTTTAGCTCTGATCAGTTTATGATATATGATACATTGTATGGCATATTTTTAAAGGATAATGTTTACTTGACAATGGACCCTTTTAAAGACAATAAATTTAAAATAAACATAAAGTGCTTTACTATCATTCCTGTGATCAGCAGAAAATGACCATAGACTTTTATTTGGAAAGATTTAATGAAGCTCATAAATATGTGTCTGGAAGCAGAATGTATTTGTTCTCAGATCAACAGGGTCTTTTATATGTAAATGACTTTCCACCAACATTTATTCTTTTCAACTCTTAGTACAGTGCAATGACTCATGCAGACAGAGAAAATGCAATATATAAATGTTTTAAAGGTAAAGGTTTAACAAAGATGAGATAACATAAAAGATTAAATAGTGAATGTTTATTGAATAATGAGCTGAGATATCTCATGAAATAACAATTATATCTGTATATTAATATAAGAGCCGCAATGCTTATTTCTCTAACAATTAGTCCTTGTGTTCAATAATCAGCAACCTTTAAACATTTCTAAATTAACTCTACATTTCAAAGTTTTTCAGCATCAAAATGCAAGGGAAAAAAAATGACAATGTAGTTGTCAACTTCCAAAATTCTGTTTTCTTCTCCTCTCTGGAAAATATTTTATTGGATGAATAACAAAGCTATTTCTGCTCTGGTTTACTCCATGTTTTTACATTTAGACAATACACCATGTTAAATTGATTAAAGGGAATATGTCAGCTGAACATTGTTCATGCTGTGAATGTAGAGAATAAAAAAATGATCAAAAATCATCTATACATTCTGTTACCAGAATTGAAAGTATGTGAATAAACAACGATAAAAAAAAGTTTTTTTTTTCTTTTTTTAAATGTGTCTGTGGTGCCTCCTGTTTATGACATGACCTTGTGGTTTCAGATATAAATTACACGTTTCCAACTGAAAGTGGTTAATTAACATATGAAACCACAAGGTGATATCATATGCAAGAGACACCACAGAAAATTAAAATATAGCTTTCTCTTAATTATTTAATTAGTTGCTTTGCTTTCAATTCTGCTAACACAATGTGTTTATTTTTCCTCTCTGTTCAAATTATAAGCAATGTTTTAGTGACTTTAATCATTTATGGGAGCTACTGTGGATTTATCTTTAATATTGCAGGCTGGAGTTCCCCAAAGTATATTACATTTTCTTATAAACCATGCAACTTTTGCTTTAACAAAGAAGTGCACCAAATAAATATTAAAAGGGCTGTCTGGTGCCCAAAATGCATCTTCCAAATAGTAATGCATATGAATGTGCTTTGAAAGAATTTTAAAATGCATGTTTTACATTTTGCATTGCTTAATATTTAATATACTTACAGCAAGATGAAATTGTGAAATTGCAGCAGTTTGCAAGAAACCAGGACTACCAACACTAGCTGAGTAAACGTAATTTCCTTTTTTTTCCCCTTGCAGGAACCAATGAGAATAATATCATTCAAATGAATGGTATCTACTGTCTCTCTATAGATGTTTTCAGACAATGTGTTGCACTGTTATGAGATCCTACTGTGTACAAGAGCAAGTCTATCACAGTCCGCACAATGTATTCAATTGGAAGAGCACAGGAAGTGACTAAATTAAACAAAACTTTATATGCTCAGTGTCTATAAAATCAGTGATGCTGCACCTGCAGTAAACATGCAGAGTAATCACTATGGAGGGCTTGAGTCAAATATTAAAAATGTGATTTATGCAGAATCACACTCCCGCCTCCAATAAAACACCCACAAACAAATATATAGTGATGTAGGGAATTGTACACATCCTTATTTAGAATTTTATCAGGATCTATAACCAGCAGGAACATTATTTACTAGACATGTGCATTCGTTTTCGGACGAATGCATTTTCGGACGAAAATAGCATTTTCGTCCATTCGTCCGAAAAACGAATAACGAAAATTTTAACTAACAATATCCGAATGAACGAATGGTTAATAAACGAAAATCATTCGTTCATTCGTCCATTCGTCCATTCGTGCTATTGGCATTCTAAACCGAAATAGAGTCGGTTTACAATACCAATAGCATTGTACTACATTCCATAAACCGACATGAATGACTTTCGGTTTATGGAATGCATGTAATGCTATTAGCTTCCTATAAACCGAAATTGAGTTCCCATTCATACGAATAGGTCAATTGACCTATTCGTATGAATGGGGACTCTTTCGGTTTATAGAAAGCCAATAGCAGCATGTATTCTATAAGCCGAAAGTCTTTAAAACAAACGACGTTCGGTTTATAGAATACATGTAATGCTATTGCTGTTCTATAAGCCGAAAGACATTCGGCTTATAGAACAGCAATAGCATTACATGCATTCTATAAACCGAACGTCGTTCGTTTTAAAGACTTTCGGCTTATAGAATACTATTGGCATTCTATAAACCTAACTAGAGTCCCTCCTCATTCATAAGAATTTCTTATGAATGGGGACTCGACTCTAGTTCGGTTTATAGAAAGCCAATAGTATTCTATAAGCCGAAAGTCTTTAAAACGAACGACGTTCGGTTTATAGAATACATGTAATGCTATTGCTAAACTATAAACCGAACGACTTTCGGTTTATAGAATAGCCATAGGATTACATGTAGTACATAAGCCGAAAGTCTATAAACCGAAAGTCGTTCGGTTTATAGGCTGTCGGCATTTAACTATACAGAGACAGAGTCTCCATTCATAAAATTATGAATGGAGACTTTGTCTCCGTGTAGTAAAATGCCGAAAGTCTATAAACCGAACGATCGGTTTATAGACTTTCGGCTTATGTAATACATGTAATCCTATGGCTATTCTATAAACCGAAAGTTCGGTTTATAGAATAGCAATAGGAATACATGTATTCCATAAGCCGACAGCCTATAAACCGAACGTTCGGTTTATAGGCTGTGGGCATTTTACTACACGGAGACAAAGTCTCCATTCATAATTTTATGAATGGAGACTCTGTCTCTGTATAGTTAAATGCCGGCTTTTAACTATACGGAGACAAAGTCTCCATTTATAATTTTATGAATGGAGACTCTGTCTCCGTATAGTTAAATGCTATTGTATTCTATAAACCGACTCTATTTCGGCTTATAGAATGCAATAGTACTACGAATGGACGAATGAACGAATGATTTTCCTTTATTAACCATTCGTTCATCCGGCTTTAGTTAGCTTAGCATTTTCGTTCTTCGTTTTTCGGGCGAATGGACGAAAATGCAATTTTCGGACGAAAATGCATTCGTCCGAAAACGAATGCACATGTCTAGTATATATTCACATGTAAATTGCTTTTTAAATAAAAAATTATGATATAAAAAAATCTTGTTTTTATTTCCTTTTATGTGACAATGCTGCCTCTCTCTTTCCCTTGCCCCCAGATTTGTCGCTCTCCCCCCCTTAGTGTTGTCTCTCTCTCACCCTCCCTTTGGCTCCCCCCTCGCTCCCCTTGTGTCTGTCTCTTCCCCCCTTCCCTCCCCTTGTTTCTCTCTGCCCCCCCCCCCTTGTTATTCTTTCCCCCCCTCACCTGTTTCTTGCTCCCTGGAGGCTAGTGGGGGCAGCCGGGGGATGTATGCACTATACATAATAGACGGAAGTGTCGGGCAGCATGGAGGTTGTCTGCACGATTCGTGCAGACATCCCCCAGCTGCCCGATTCTCCCTGGTGGCTAGCGAGGGAGCGGAGGATGTCTGCGCGATGAGCGAGACCTCTCCTGCTGCCGCCCGGCATGACCGCCGGGACTTCTATGATGAAGCTGGGTACTTCCGGCTTCCTCATAAAAGTCCTGGCTGTCGTTCCGGGCGGCAGCAGGGGAGGTCTCGCTCATCGCGCAGACATCCTCCGCTCCCTCGCTAGCCACCAGGGAGAATCGGGCAGCTGGGGGATGTCTGCACGAATCGTGCAGACAACCTCCATGCTGCCCGACACTTCCGTCTATTATGTATAGTGCATACATCCCCCGGCTGCCCCCACTAGCCACCAGGGAGCAAGAAACAGGTGAGGGGGGGACAGAATAACAAGGGGGGGGGGGCAGAGAGAAACAAGGGGAGGGAAGGGGGGAAGAGACAGACACAAGGGGAGCGAGGGGGGAGCCAAAGGGAGGGTGAGAGAGAGACAACACTAAGGGGGGGAGAGCGACAAATCTGGGGGCAAGGGAAAGAGAGAGGCAGCTTTGTCACATAAAAGGAAATAAAAATAAGATTTTATTTATATCATAATTTTTTATTAAAAAAGCAATTTACATGTGAATATATACTAGACATGTGCATTCGTTTTCGGACGAATGCATTTTCGTCCGAAAATTGCATTTTCGTCCATTCGCCCGAAAAACGAAGAACGAAAATGCTAAGCTAACTAAAGCCGAATGAACGAATGGTTAATAAAGGAAAATCATTCGTTCATTCGTCCATTCGTAGTACTATTGCATTCTATAAGCCGAAATAGAGTCGGTTTATAGAATACAATAGCATTTAACTATACGGAGACAGAGTCTCCATTCATAAATTTATGAATGGAGACAAACGTATAGTTAAAAGCCGACAGCCTATAAACCGAACGTTCGGTTTATAGGCTGTGGGCATTTAACTATACGGAGACAGAGTCTCCATTCATAAAATTATAAATGGAGACTTTGTCTCCGTATAGTTAAAAGCCGGTGTTCTGACAAATTTCTGGAGCAAATTCTCCTGCGCAATCGCAGGAGAATTTGCTCACTGCGCATGCGCATAAAGTTACAGCTGATAACTCAGCTGTAACTTTGTGACCACCGTGCATGAGACAGCTGCGCAACCCACCTCCCGCCCCCTCACACCCGCCGCACACCCCTTCTTACCAGATCATCGACCACAGCGATACACAGCGCATGCGCACGCCTATCCAGCCGTTTGGGAATGCGCGCGTCCGTTGTTGTGTTCTTAAGGTGGTAAGTAACACGGGGCGTCGGGACATAAGGGGGCAAGCATCCTGGTGAGGGCTGCCTCATCTTGATGGGATTTGTGATCCTCCTGCTGTATTATTGATGCAGCAGGAGGATCACAAATCCCATCAAGATGAGGCAGCCCTCACCAGGATGCTTGCCCCCTTATGTCCCGACGCCCCATGTTACTTACCACCTTAAGAACACAACAACGGACGCGCACATTCCCAAACGGCTGGATAGGCGTGCGCATGTGCTGTGTATCGCTGTGGTCGATGATCTGGTAAGAAGGGGTGTGCAGGGGGTGTGAGGGGGCGGGAGGTGGGTTGCGCAGCTGGCGCATGCGCGGTGGTCACAAAGTTACAGCTGAGTTATCAGCTGTAACTTTATGCGCATGCGCAGTGAGCAAATTCTCCTGCGATTGCGCAGGAGAATTTGCTCCAGAAATTTGTCAGAACACCGGCATTTAACTATACGGAGACAGAGTCTCCATTCATAAAATTATAAATGGAGACTTTGTCTCCGTATAGTTAAAAGCCGGCATTTAACTATACGGAGACAGAGTCTCCATTCATAAAATTATGAATGGAGACTTTGTCTCCGTGTAGTAAAATGCCCACAGCCTATAAACCGAACGTTCGGTTTATAGGCTGTCGGCTTATGGAATACATGTATTCCTATTGCTATTCTATAAACCGAACGTTCGGTTTATAGAATAGCCATAGGATTACATGTATTATATAAGCCGAAAGTCTATAAACGGATCGTTCGGTTTATAGGCTTTCGGCATTTTACTACACGGAGACAAAGTCTCCATTCATAATTTTATGAATGGAGACTCTGTCTCTGTATAGTTAAATGCCGACAGCCTATAAACCGAACGACTTTCGGTTTATAGACTTTCGGCTTATGCAATACATGTAATCCTATGGCTATTCTATAAACCGAAAGTCGTTCGGTTTATAGAATAGCAATAGGAATACATGTATTCCATAAGCCGACAGCCTATAAACCGAACGTTCGGTTTATAGGCTGTCGGCATTTTACTACACGGAGACAGAGTCTCCATTCATAAAATTATGAATGGAGACTTTGTCTCCGTGTAGTAAAATGCCCACAGCCTATAAACCGAACGTTCGGTTTATAGGCTGTCGGCTTATGGAATACATGTATTCCTATTGCTATTCTATAAACCGAACGACTTTCGGTTTATAGAATAGCAATAGGAATACATGTATTCCATAAGCCGACAGCCTATAAACCGAACGTTCGGTTTATAGGCTGTGGGCATTTTACTACACGGAGACAGAGTCTCCATTCATTATGAATGGAGACTTTGTCTCCGTGTAGTAAAATGCCCACAGCCTATAAACCGAACGTTCGGTTTATAGGCTGTGGGCATTTTACTACACGGAGACAAAGTCTCCATTCATAATTTTATGAATGGAGACTCTGTCTCCGTGTAGTAAAATGCCGACAGCCTATAAACCGAACGTTCGGTTTATAGGCTGTCGGCTTATGGAATACATGTATTCCTATGGCTATTCTATAAACCGAACGACTTTCGGTTTATAGAATAGCAATAGGAATACATGTATTCCATAAGCCGACAGCCTATAAACCGAACGTTCGGTTTATAGGCTGTCGGCATTTTACTACACGGAGACAAAGTCTCCATTCATAATTTTATGAATGGAGACTCTGTCTCTTATTAGTTAAATGCCGACAGCCTATAAACCGAACGACTTTCGGTTTATAGACTTTCGGCTTATGTAATACATGTAAACCTATGGCTATTCTATAAACCGAAAGTCGTTCGGTTTATAGAATAGCAATAGGATTACATGTATTCCATAAGCCGAAAGTCTATAAACCGAAAGTCGTTCGGTTTATAGACTTTCGGCTTATAGAATACAATTAATACTATTGCCTTTCTATGAACCGAACGAGAGCCCCATTCATAAGAATTTCTTATGAATGGGGCTCTCGTTCGGTTTATAGAAAGCCAATAGTATTACATTGTATTCTATAAAACGAACGAAAAAAATTAACGAAACGAAAATAATTAACGAATTTCGTCTGAAACGAATGCACTAATGAACGAAATTCGTTTTAGACGAAATAAATAACATTTTCGTCCGAATGGACGAAAACGAAACGAAAATTTTAGTTTTGCACATGTCTATTATTTACCATACACAGTCTGAGAGCCCAACCAGGCTGCAGTGCTTTAAGCAACTCCAACAAACAAAGGGAAAAGAGCGCAGAATTAAATAAAATTGAATAAAAATATAGAAGTTAGTGCAAAAGAATATATATAGACAAATGGTGAAAAAAATATAAAAAATACTTATATTGGACAGTGGATAAATCCACACAGATTTTTGATTGGAGATCTCGATAAATATGGTATATAGATCTTGGAGCAGTATACTGCTCTCTATATAGGCGAACAAGGAGATCCCCAGAGATGTGTAGGGAACAGCCACTTTGCAAATCTTCTTATGGGTATAGATGTGAATATTGCTTCTAAGTGTGTATACAAATTCATATATGTGGAAGAGAAAACACAGCTATAGTGAAGAACAGTATACACAATATTTAATGAATAAAAAGAGAAGGCTTACTTAAAATTTTGTGAGTACAGATTATGTAACTCACAAAAGCCCTGTACAGCAGACAGCTGGCTGTACGATGGACGAACAAGTAAAAATCCGAATCAGGTAAGTAGAATTCGCCTTAAGCAGCTGTTCAGTCCAAACGCCGAAATGTCTAATGCCGAACGCGGAAGTCACGGAGAGGAGGGGGCATGTCAAACGTGTTTCGCCGGGTGTGGCTTCTTCATGTGCACATCTCCCTCCTCTTGGTGTACTTCTTGTTTGGTGTTGTGGATGGACACACCTCCTCTCCGTGGCAGCATATGATTGGTTATATTCTGCATGCATTTGTTAGCACAGGTGTAACTGACCTGCATTATATGGTAAGGAGAACTAACATTATAAAATATATTTTATTTTAAAAAAAACTAACAGAAAGACTAACGTGGAAGATAATATACAGGATATTGCTGTGGAAGGAAGAGGCCAACCACCCTTCGAGTCATCCTGATACAAATGGGAATTCATATAGATAAAAAAGTTATATAAATAAAGAAACTTATATGATTAAAAAAGAATAGGCTCATTGAGAAAAAATGTAAATAAATACGTATAATTACGTGGTAAAGCGTCCTCTATCCACAGCAGCATTCTATTGATCGAAATCTTGTAAACACGAATATACAAAAATATAAACATAGGATGATTTCCATATACCTGTTAATACCAAGTAAAAGATACAGATACCTTTTAAACCCTTATACATATATCAATAATTAAAATCAATATCAATATTAAAAAATTAGTATTGCACATGTGGAAAAGTTTCTATTATTTATAGTTATCAGACGTTATCAGACTAATGTAATTGTTACTAAAATAAGGAGAAAAATGGAAAAAAGGAAGAAAGAAGTAAACATATCTTTTTGTAGTTAACAGTATATATAGACTCAACTTCATTAATATCAGAAAATAAATGGGTATGTTTTATAAGAAGTTATGCAAATCAAATTCTATATTTAGTCCCATGGGAATTAAAGTTTTGAAAATGTATACCCACTTCATCTCTGTTTTTCCTATTGTCTTAATAAAGTCTTCTCCTCGCCAGTGCTTTTTAAGTTGGATTATTCCTATATAGTGTAATTGACCGGGGTCTGCTTGATGATATGTAGCAAAGTGTGCCGATACACTATGTTTCAGAAATTTATTTCGGATGTTATTCATATGTTCCCCGATTCGTTTATGCAAAGGGCGAGTGGTTCTTTCCACATATTGCAAACCGCAAGGACATGTTAAAAGATAAATAATGTTACTAGACTTGCACGTAATTAAGGATCTTGTCTCATACTGCTTTGGATTATAATGGGAACTGAAGTGTGTTATTTTGTTACATGTCATGACATGACTAGATGTGCAAACCTTGCAAGTTCTACATCTGTAGAAAGCATTCTTGACTCCAAAAGAATTTTCTCTTATTTTATTTTCCCTAAGAAAACTCTTACTCAGTACAGATCTGATGTTCGGTGCCCCTCTGTAGGTAATGCTTGGTTTGTCAGTTAGAATATCTTTTAATACTGGATATTTCAATAGCAGTTGCCAGTGTTTATGAAGAATTTTTTGTACATATTTGTTGTTTTGGCTAAAGTCGGTTAGTAGTGTTATCCTTTCTGTTGTTGTAGCTATCTTTTTAGGTATATGATTCTCTTTGTCACTATTAACCTCTGTCAGAGCCTTTTGAATGAGATTATCAGGGTATTGTTTTTCTCGAAAATCCTCACTTAGTTTTCTTGCTTGTTTCAGGAAGATCTCTTTTTCCATGCAATTACGTTTTAATCTGATGAATTGATTTTTAGGAATAATTGTTAAGCAGGGGGAAAAATGACCACTTTCTAACCGAATATAACTATTTACGTCTACATTTTTAAAGTGTGTTTTGGTCTTTATTGAATTATTTTCTATATAGATGACTAAGTCTAAAAAGGTGGCTGTACAATTGCTATACTTCCAGGTTAATTTTATATTCCAGTTGTTGGTATTTAAATAATTAAGAAAGGTTAACAATGACTCCTCATCTCACCTCCAGATGAAAAATATATCATCTATGTAGCGTGTATAGGACACCAGGTTTGCAGCCCAGTCATGCAACCCATATACAACACAATCCTCCCAAAAAGACATGTAGAGGTTTGCATAGCTGTGGGAAAACCTGGTGCCCATGGCTGTCCCTTGTAGCTGTAGAAAGAAAGATTCTTGAAACCAAAAATAGTTATTTGTTAACCCCTTAAGGACAGAGCCTTTGAAACATTTTTGTCCTTTCTGGACAATGGCTTGGCTATTTTAACATTTCTGTGCTGTTTGTGTTTAGCTGTAATTTTCTTCTTTGTCATTTGCTGTACCCACACATATTATATATTGTTTTTATCGGGACAAGAAGAGCTTTCTTTGGATGCCATCATTTTGATCATATCTTATAAAATTATATATAAAAAAAAAATACACAAATTTCCTGACTTTTATTTGAAACATCTTCTCCTCATCGACAAAAGTGAACTAAAAAACCTGCTAAATAGATTCTACTATTTGTCCTGAGTACAGGGATACCACCCATGCATAGGTTTGTTGGGGTGTTTGGGGGCTAAAATGCCAAATTTGGGAGGTGCAGTTTTTAGTTTTCCAAATTGAAATTTTTACATGCAGATAGCCTGCACCCATGTCCCATTTGGGACTTATTTTAAGCCAGCCAGTGTATTTTACCCCATCAACTTATATATTTTTTAAAAGTAGACACCCAAGGCTATTTCAAATGGTGGTATTTTAACACTTTCCGTGCACTAATTCTACCACCAGCCTTTGTCAAAGTTTGTGGTAGTAATTTAATTTTTTTATTTTTTCAAACATTGTATTGATACATGAATTCACAGATTTTGGTATGTGTCACTGCCAAATAACACCGCAATATGTGTTCAGCAACATTTCCTGAGTATAGGAATACCACCCATGCATAGGTTTGTCTGCTTGTTTAGGGGTTAAAGGGCCACATTTTAAGAGGTGAGCTTTTTGATTTTCCAACTTGAAATTTTGACATAAAGACAACCTGCATCCATGTCCCATTTGGGACATATTTGAAGCCAGCTAGTGTATTTTACCCCATCAACTCATATATTTTTTTAAAGTAGACACCCTAAGCTATTTCAAATGGTGGTATTTTAACACTTTCCATGCACTAATTCTACCACCAGCCTTTGTCAAAGTTTGTGGTAGTAATTGTTGTGTGGTTTTTTTTTTCACAAATATTGTATTTCAGACATGAATTCACAGATTTTGGTAGGTGTCACTGCCAAATAACATCCCAATAAGTGTTCAGAAACATCTCTTGAGTACAGGGATACCACCCATGCATAGGTTTGTTGGGTTGTTTGGGGGGTAAAAGGCCAAATTTTGGAGGTGTAGTTTTTGGTTTTCCAACTTTAAATTTTGACATGCAGACAGCCTGCACCCATGTCCCATTTGGGACATATTTGAAACCAGCCAGTGTATTTTACCCCATCAACCCATATATTTTTTAAAAGTAGACACCCTACGCTATTTAAAATGGTGGTATTTTAACACTTTCCATGCACTAATTCTACCACCAGCCTTTGTCAAATTTTGTGGTAGTAATTTTTGTGTCTTTGTTTTCCACAAATATTGTATTTCAGACATAAATTCACAGATTTTGGTATGTGTCACTGCCAAACAATAACCCAATATGTGTTCAACAACATCTCCTGAGTACAGGGATACCACCCATGCAAAGGTTTCTTGGGTTGTTTGGGGGCTAAAGGGCCACATTTTGAAGGTGCGCATTTCCAACTTGGAATTTTGACGTATAGTCAGCCTGAGCCCATCTTTCATTTGGGACTTTAGGAGAGCAACCACCATCGGTTCTGGGGGAGCATCATGGTGTTGCTAAGTGCCTCGCTAGCGAGGCACTTTAGCAACACCGGAGATGCTTAGAAAGCAAACGATCGTTCGCTTTCTAAGCACGTGTGCAGGAGGCTCAGCCATTTTTAAATGGCTGCTACGATCACTCCGGGGAGTGATCGTAGCGCGCCTCTGCACTTTTTTTACTCTATTAAGTGCATGACGTGCCAGGCACAGCACCTGTCGGCAAGTCCTCGATTTGCCGTGACGTGCCTGGCACGTCATCTGTCACCAAGGGGTTAAAATCCATTTACTGCCATCTATTATGAATGTTTTATTGTAGATCTGGGAATGCTGATTTTTTTTCTAGAAAGAATTCTACTTCTCATGTTCAATACATGTATAAAGAGATGTTACATCACAATTTACCAAAATTTATTCATTATACCATGTAATATTTATTTATTTATCTAACAGACTTACTATCCTTTAAGTATGCTTTTGTTTTAATGACCAATGGCTGTAACTGTCTGTCAATGTATTGAGATAAATTGGATGATATGGAATTTATACCAGATATGATAGGTCTGCCCGGTGGATTTTTAAAATCCTTATGTATTTTCAGAAATATATAGAATGTAGGAATCCTGGGATGTGTAACTGTTAAAAATTGGTTTTCTTTCTTTGTAAGAATGCCTAATGTATATCCATTGTCTAATAATGTTATTAGACTTTTTTTCATTTCTGTAGTGGGATTATTTTCAAGTTTTTTAAATACTGTGGTGTCATTAAGTTGCTTGTTACATTCATTTAAATATTGTTCTATGTCTAAAATAACTATTCCCCCCCCCACTTTTGTCAGCGGGTTTTATAACTATAGATCTATCTTTCCTCAGAACTTTTAGTGCTGTTTTCTCTTTTGAAGTTAGATTTGAAGTCCTATATGGAGACATGGATTTATGTTTCTATAGATCTTCCAGGACCAATTTTTCAAATAACTCAATTGCACCTGACTTTAAATAGTTGGGGAAAAAGTTGATTTATTTTTTAAGGTAGTATGTATGTATTCAGACTGAATGGTGGCTGGATTAGAAGATGTTGGGGCATTAAGAAAATATTGAGGCATAAATTTCTTGTAAATTTTTGTATGTCTACATAGGTATTAACCCCTTAGTGACAAGACATTTTCACCTTGACTTTCCCTTGGTGACAATGGCTGTTTTGACATTTCTAGGGTGTTTGTGTTTAGCTGTAATTTTTTTTCATTCTCACATACAGTACCCACACAAATTATATGTTGTTTTTATCGTCATAAGAAGGGCTTTCATTAGATACCATTATGTTCATCATATCTTATAATTTACTACAAAAAAAATCCTAAAATATGATGAAAAATTTTAAAAAACCCACTTTTTTCTAACTTTTGACCTAAAATATAATTTACACAAGTTCAAAAATATGCATGTTTCCATATATTTCGGTATTTTTTTGCGAGTTATGGGGCAAAAACCAAAAATAGTGTTTTTTGGTTTTTTCCTATATTGATCTTTTGACCCCAACCTGAACCCAAAATTTAACCCTAACACTAAATTTAACCCCAACTCTAATCCTTATTATATCCCTTAATATTTTTTAACTTTAATTTAATTTTAACCCTATCCCTTATGCTAAAAAATATTTAATTTTAACCCTATAGGCTAATATAGCTAAATAATCTGTTTTTAATTAATTAAATATGTATTTTAAATATTTTCCATTGCAATGCTACTAAACTACCACTAGGGGCAGTCAAGTAGCATATTCAGAGCGACGGAAGTGAAGTTACTTTCACTTCCGAAGCTCAGACCGGCAGAGGGCTTAGCCACATTGACGGAGCAGCATGCGCCCCACGATCGCTCCGTGGGGCGATCGTGGGGGTCCCAAAATAGAAATTTCAGTGCTGGCTATTGCCTCGATGTCGAGGCAATAGACCAGCACTGTTAAAGCGGTTTTCGCGATCGTTGATAGCGAAAACCGCTTCATTCACTGCAGGACGTGCCAGGCACGTCCTTTGTCGTTAAGGGAGTTTCTCCCAGGACGTGCCTGGCACGTCCTTTGTCGTCAAGGGGTTAAATTTATTCATATTTCTGTTTGGGGCAAATTTTAAACCTTTATTAAGTAGGGAGATTTCATCTTGTGTCAACGTCTTTTTGCTAAGATTAAAAATACCTACAGAGGTAATGTCCTGCCTCTTTTTGTCCTTATGTAGTCTACGTCTTGCTCTAAGTCCTCTTGTTCTGTATTTCTGATTCTCTTTAGAGGTGAATCTCATCCCCAAAGAGTCTGCATCTCTCCAAGCCCATATGGGGGGTGACATCCTCTCTGAACAGTTCTGGTCATGACACTGCCATCACAATGGTGACACATGCCTACATGTTGCCATCATTGTGCCCCCGCTCAAAATTCCTGCCTGAGGCCCTATGCTGAATATGTCAAGGACAATGAAATTTAAATGCATGCTATGTTTCGTGCTGCAAAAGGCAAGAATGACTCCTCTTCAGCTCCCAATGGTGCCCAGTGATGCCTCACAATTTTTGTCAGGAAATGGCTAAATTTAGCATCCTTCTAGAATGCTCCAAAATTAATATACCTCCCTTACTTTTGCAGACTATGAGAATCTGAATTAGGTAAGACATTGTGTCCAGAAGTTTGGGGAAAATATTTAATATTTATCAACAGGGGCTCAAAGTCAGTACGTTATTTGAATTGAATTGTAAGAGATTATCCTACTGGGTTAGAACCCCTTTGGATCTGAACAGATTCTTTCCCACAGTAAAGGTAGTTGTTGGAGATGTTTCAAGAGGACCCTTACCAGGTGGTCCACAGGTGTATATAGGCAGACCACCCTGGTAAGGATAGGAGCATGAGAGTGCCAGAAAAATAATAAAACGTAAATAAGTGAAGTCAGGAACAGTCTAATAGATCAGGGCAGGCAGAAGTCATGGGTAGTAGAATAATCCAAGCAGGGGTCAGGGTTCAGGCTAACAGAGTAATCCAGGAGACAAGCCAAAGGTCAGGTAACGGGAAATCCAATAGATAGATATACTGCAACATAGCAAAAAGGGAATCACTGAAAACTGAAGTCCAAGGACAGATAGGAACCAAAGCTCTGGAACACTGGAGCACTGTGGTAACAGTCTGAGGGGTTTTTATAGTGCTTTGGGTCTCCACTCCTCCCTTATGTTGAACAAGCCCCTCACTGGATTGGATGTCAGAGGGGTGTGCTTCTATAGCACATATCTCTCTTTCTCTTTGCCATGAAACTATAGGAGCTTTGGTGATAGGGGAACAAAGTTTGCCTCCCCCTTACAGGTACAAATAGATCCCCCTTGATTGGAGTAAACTCTGGATGATGTATCTTGGGCTGGTAGAAACTTTAGGCCCTGGTTTCGGCCTACCACACTACCCGCGATGGCGGATAGAAGGTATTACTACAGGCCCCGGCTTCAGCCCAATCCGTGGAGGAACTATAACACTGGATGGAGACATGGAAACACTGGGATTACACGTAAAGAAAAGAGGGGCATGACAACCAGGTAAACATGGTTGACCACATCTCTACTCATGTTTTTTTAGAGTGAGGAACCAAGGTTGTGATTCAGTTAAGAAAACTTGTGCAGCTCTGATGGAACCTGAAAACTAGGAAACTATCTATGATGGTGCCAAAACATAATGGAGAACCTGCTGGAGAATAATCGGTACCTGAAGAACATAGGGAACTGAAACTGGAGTGAGATGAGCTGCCGTGACAGGAGCAGGTGGAACTTGAACTTCTGAAGCTGGAATTTGTGTAGGATTGGAGCCAGAAGCACTTCTAACTGAACAAGGCAGGACAGGAACAGACGGAGATGTAGAGGTTGAACAAAGCGAAGGTCGGATCAGGCTGAATAACTGCGAAGTTAGGAGATGAGCCAAGGTCGGTAATGGGAGGGCAAAAGTAGAAAACGTAGTCAACTAGCAGGATTGGAAATGGGAATCACAGGAGACATAGAAACATAGAAACATAGAATGTGTGGCAGATAAGAACCATTCGGTCCATCTAGTCTGCCCAATTTTTCTGAATACTTTTATTAGTCCCCCGTTCCCGGTCTTATAGCTAGGATAGCCTTGTGTCTATCCCATGCATGCTTAAAATCCTTGACTGTGTTTACCTCTACCACTTCTGCTGGAAGGCTATTCCATACATCCACTACCCTCTCAGTAAAGTAATACTTCCTGATATTACTTTTAAATCGTTGCCCCTCTAATTTAAGACTATGTCCTCTAGTTTAGATAGTTTTTCTTCTTTTAAATATACTCTTTAATATGAGGTTAAAGAGTAAGCCAGGTCGTTAACAGGAAAAAAAACAGACGTTTAGAGAAACTCTTAAAATCAGTCCAATCTAGGAGACAAACTTGCTATAACAGGCAAGTAAGTATTCCTGAACACCCCCAGTTAATTAGGAATAAAAACAGAAAAAGGTATCAAATTGGGTGATATACCTTTAAATAGAGCAAGCACGGTGACCATGTAGGTGCCTTGTCTGGGCTTCGGTAGGTGTGGTCGAGAGAGCTTCCATCGGAGGGGAACCACGTGGACGTCCTCTGTGATGGGAGGACATGCAGGCAGAGGAGGAAGAATTGGAGCGCGATTGTCTTCTGCTCCACAAAGACATCACACTGCAGGAAATAGAGCTGTGTGCGTATCCCGCTGCAGGGATTTGCAGTGGGGTCCCCACTGTCAGGTGAGGAGACTTTGAGTGGCCTCAATTTGACACAGAAAATGTTGCCGACTCTCTCAGGGAGCATAGGCTACATTTTACAGCAAAAACCGCCAGAACGGCATAGACCATCCTGCATATAACAGCTCATCCCGGCTCCCCAGGATGAGCTATGCTGAGGATCCTGCTGCAGGGACTTGCAGCGGGATCCCCACTGCCAGATGAGGCCACCTTGAGTGGCCTCAGTCTGACATAAGAAATGTAGCGAACGCTCAAATCTAGAGTCCGGTACATTTCTGGCATCCCTGAGTGCCTGAACTTCCGGGTTTGGGCACGCCGCAACACACGTGACGTCACATAGTATTGCGGATTGTCGGCAGGTACCGACAGGGTCTATAGAGACCCTGATCTGGTCCAAGCTTGTATGTTCCTGGCTGTCGATCACGTACTGATCGGCGGCCAGAAACACAAAAATGCTGGTTTGGTGCTTTGGTCGTTACAGACCAAAATACCATATGGCATGAAGGGGTTAAGAGTTACCAATTTTTAATTGGATGAAATAACTAGAACACCTATGGATACGCTCTATTCATGGTTCCATCCTTGACAGCTGGACCATACAATTCTTCTTACCAGTTCCCCTAACTGACCATTCCTTACAGAAGCAACCGCTGGGTGCAAACCCCCGCCATTGGATCATTTGCCTAAATTGGTATGAGCGGTACCATTGTCAGTGGGACTCATTGAAGAGCTAGCACATGCCCCTGTTGGTGAAAGCCATATCCAAGAATTTGAGATGCTGGCCTAACACAGAAAGAGGGTAGGCAGGTTTGGTGTCATCAGAAACCATATATTGCCATCCTGAACATTGAAATGCATACTGGGGAATTAAGTCATATGCTAGAAAAACTGTTGATTGTATCTAAACCAGCTTTGGCCATCATAAGTCTCATAAGAGCTCCAGATCAGGTCCAAGTATGAAAAAGGTGTTTTCAATAGTTTTTTTTATCTACAAGTACCAGAGATAGCATATCCATGTATTCACCCTTAATTATCTTCTCCCTATTATCCTGTCCTAAATGCATCATCAAAGGAACAACCTCACATAGGGCCAGGATGCCCCCTTGATGGTCCATACCCATCCTTGCTTGGACCTTCATAGCATCCTGACTACTCTGACTGGCACACTGATAGTACACTGAGGGTACTAGAAAAAGAAACAGAAGAAGGGACAGAGTAAGGGACATAGATGGAAAGGAAGGGGGAATAGGAACAGAAGTAGCATAAGATAGTAAGAAAGAACATTGTGTTAAATATGGGAGCAGCTCCAACAAATCACCTGACTTCCCCTCCTCAAATAATAGACCCACTGCAAACCATCCACCCTACCCCTCAAGCCTGGTTTGGCCCACCTCACCTGGGCATGAAGGCTGTTGCAGCACTGTGCTGGTGTGCTGTAGGTGCTGAGGAATCCACTGCTCATAATGTCCTCTGTCCCCTTGGGAGCCATGGAACTGAGGAAGCTGATCAAAATCTATAGCTTGCTGCCATTGACTCCTGGAGTTAGGCTATGCACTAGTGTAGAGAGAGACCCTCATTTTCAAAGAAGATCACCAGAGGGGATTCTACGTAGATTTTAAAACAAGGGTTTCTCTTTGCACTAGCAGAGAGACCGCTGAATAATGACCACGATCTGTTCTGAATGGCTGTGTGAGCACTTATACTGTGAGTTTCCAGACCAACTCTGTCTCAGCTGCAAAGCAGAGCTGATGTGTAGCTATAAAGATGCACAATAGGTTTACTTGGGATAAGGAGCATTTTTTAATCCTCGCTCCTCTAAACAAGGGTTAAAAAAAAGTTTAATTGTCCTTTAATGGAGCTATAATGCCCTCCAAATATTTGCACCACTTGGGACAGAGCTACACATAGATACATTTTATTAAGCCATAGAATTCTGCTCTATGTTTTGGTAATTTAAATAATGTTAAGAGTTTAAATTCATTGGCATACCACTTTGTAACCAACCAAACAATGATCTATGAGCTAAGCATTATAGCCATTCGTGCAGGAAATGAAGAAAATATGTGCCATCATCTGCATTGACAAAGTAATTATTTTAACAAATAATATAATAAAACTAAACAGCTTTTTTGAAAGTTCTCATATATTCTACCTAACTTTGCTTTTATAAAAAAAAAATATTGATTTAGTTTAAACTCTATATAAAACAAAAAAAAATGTGCAGTGACAGACAAATAAATTAATGGAGAATAATCTCATCCCTGTACTTTTCCTATTAATACCTTATTTAATATGTTTAACAGATTTAAATGTCTTTCATAGAGGAAATACATTTAAACACATTTAAAAAAAGCTTCTATGGATATCTGGAAATTGTTCTAGGATATATTTTTTATGCAAAATGGATTTGTTCTATTCTCAGATAAATCTCAGAATAATCCTTTGCTTCACAACTTACAGCTGCTATAGCCAAGGTTAATTAATTAGAAATATTAAAGCTTGGATTAACACTTGGAGTTGATTCACAAATCACTTGCTTACCAGAAGCATACGTTTTTTATAGAATGTTTTCTTAAGCCTCAGTTTTGCTGCAAAATGGAATGAGTTTTTCATTGCTATTTTCTGCAAATTATACTTCTAACATGTTCACATTTAAAGATTTGAAAAACGAAAAAGTAGACTCCACACAAGGTTCATAAATAAAATATGTATTTTCCCAAAAACGTACTTTTAATTTTTGCTATTTTTTTGTGTTATATCCAGCTTTAGCATGATGTACACTACAATTCACAAATTTGGGACCACTTAGAAACTTCCGAAATTTCCATGATAACATACTCTAAATGAGTTGCAATGAATAAGAAATACAGTCAAGGTGTTCACTTTTGAAATGATGAACTTCGATTAGCTAACACAATGTGCCATTAGAACACAACAGTGATGGTTGATGATAATGGGCTTAAGTACAGTATTTGCTCGAATATGAGACAAGGTTTTTTTCAGAGAAAATGCTCTGAAAAAGACCCCTCGTCTTATATTCGAGGTCGTCTTATAATCTGACCTAAAATTGAGGTCAGATTATAAAACTGGGATCCAGGTCCCCCCAGAGCTGCAGGAGACCTGGATCCCCCTCGCTAACAGCCGGTGGATGTCTGCGCAATGAGCTCAGACATCCTCGCCTGCCGCCTGGCACGACTGCCGGGACTTCTATGATGAATCATAAAAGTGCCGGCGGAAGTGCCGGGCAGAAGCGGAGGATGTCTGCATGTATCATGCAGACATCCTCCGGCTGCCTCCACTAGGCACCAGGGAGATTTGGGCAGCCGGGGGATGTCTGCACGATAGTGCAGACATCCTCCATGCTGCCCAACACTTCTGTCTATTATGACAGACCGGCTGTCCGTCATAATAGACGGAAGTGTCGGGCAGCATGGAGGATGTCTGCAATTATCGTGTAGACATCCCCCGGATGCCCCCACTAACCACCAGGGAGCAAGAGAAAGACAAGGGGAGGGAGTGAGGGGGAGAGAAAGACAAGGGGAGGGGTGAGAGAAAGACAATGGGAGGAAGGGGGAGAGAGAGAAAAGTTTGGGGGGAGGGAGAGACAATGTGGGAGGGGGAGAGAGATAACACGGGGGGAGAGAGACAACGCAGGGGGAGAGGCAGCATTGGCACATAAAAGAAATAAAAACAAGAAATGCATTTGTTTAATATCATAATTTTTATTAAATATTAAAAAGCAATTTACATGTGAATATATACAAGTTAAACTTTTTTCCTATAGGGTAGTCTTATATTCAGGCTTTTAGTTTTTTTCCTAAAGGAATATCCAAAGTTTGGGGGGTCGTCTTATAATCAGGGTCATCTTATTTTCGACCAAATACAGTACTTATATGTAGATATTCAATTAAAAAAAAAAACATTTGCAGTTGTAATAGTCATTTACAGCATTATCATGTCTATCTCTTTCTGATCTATTTGATGTTATTTTAAAAAATATAATTTCTAAGTGACCCCAAATTTTTTCAATGTAAGTGTATATTCTTCTACACAAATTTTTGTTATATATCCAAATATGCATTAAATACACTCTGTCACCTGAACATTGTTTATTTTGTGAATTTAGAGAATACATTGTTAAATACAGGGAAATATAATAAAGGTGTCTGTGGTGTCTCCTATTTATGACATCATATTTTGCTTGTTTTGCAAATTACATAGATCCCATTAATAAAGGTGATATTATATACAAGAGACACCACAAATACATTTCAAATAAAATTATCTTCTTATTTAGGCATTTGGTTGCAATACTGCTTATACAATGTATTCTATTCTCTACATTTACAGTAAAAGAATCTTTTGGTGATAGAATCAATTTAAATAGTGTTGTATCCATACTCAATGCAGTATGACAGACCACTCCCAAAAACAGGGAATACTGTTGTGCTGTTTCTGGTGTCACTACCAAAAACGGTAAAGGGAGGGCTGGGTAATTTAACACACAGAGTTAAGACCCTCTATTGGCATCAATAGGACTAACAATAGTTTTTTTTCCCTGTGCTATGCTTATTGTAGGTTCTGCCAGTAGAATGCTATAGAGAGGTATTTGCCATTCTAGGAGCATTCCAACAGAGGATACCACAGATAGAGAACAGACTGCTGAAGCTAATGGAAGGTGTAGTAAGTATCCTAAAATCTCTATACAGAGGCCATGGAATGCACAGTTTATAATGCATTTCAAAGCCCATCATGATGGAACTTTCAATCTGGTTTGGTTACAAACAAAGACCTGAGAAAGTCACCTAAAAGCCTTAAAATTAAGAGAAAATTTACATAAAAAAATTACCAACAATATTTTAAATAGTGTTGAGCGAACCAGAACCGCAAAGTTCGGGTTCGTACCGAACACTACGATTTTTGGACCCCGGACCCGAACACGGACATTCCACTGTATGTCCGGGTTGGAGTTCGGGGTTCGGCGATTAATATTGCCTTAAATTTCAAATTACTAGTGACTGGACAGCTATGGCCGGCGGGTGGGGACCCTAAAAAGAATGAGGAAGGGGACCAAGTGTCCCCCCCCCCTGTCCCCACCCATGAGCGGTGGGTGGGAACCACAAATAAAGTGACTAGGGGTGCCCAGCCCCTAGTCACTTACCCCCCACCAATAAAATAAAACATTCCTAGCTAACCCCCCTCACCCTAATAATAGTGAGGGGGTGGGCAATAAGCTAACCTGTAAAAAAAAAAAAAAAAAATGATACTTACCATTTGAGGTCTTCTTTCTTCATTCTTCTTTTTTCTTTCTTCAGTTCAAAAAAACTTTCCCACGCTGTGTAAAATGACACAGAGCACTCTGGTTGGATTTCAATCCAACCAATCAGAGTGCTAGCCATTTTAAACAGAGTGGGAACATTCAAAAGAACTTTCCCACGCTGTGTAAAATGACACAGAGCACTCTGATTGGTTGGATTGAAGCCTTCCCCCGTCCTGCAGAGCTCAGTCTGCATGGGGCCCTCCATGGGCGAAGTTGGATTTTTTTTTTTCCACCCTCATTCTTATTAGGGTCCTCTCTATAAACTCTATTTCGGTTTATAGACAGCCAATAGCATTACATGGCTATTGGCTTTCTATAAACTGAAATAGAGTCCCCATTCATACGAATAGGTCATTTGACCTATTCGTATGAATGGGGACACTCTTACCCACATTTTACTTAATTTTGCAGCCCTCTAGCCCTTTCCAGGACTTTTTTAGAGGCATTTTAGTGGCCAAAAGTTTGTGTCCCCATTGACTTCAATGGGGTTCAGGTTCGGGGTCAAGTTTGAGCACGGACCCGGACATTTTTTCGAAGTTCGGCAGAACCTGCAGAACCCAAACGTCCAGGTGTCCGTTCAACTCTAATTTTAACCCCTTTCACAACAATTTACATGCCAGGCATGTAATAGGAAAACTATCCATTAATGATTAGTAAAATTTACATGGTTGAGTGCCTCAGGACCGAGGCACTCCAGCCATGTCTGCTAAAATCCCAGAAACACATTTGATTGCTGTGACAGCAAATCACAGCAATCTGATTTGTTTAGCTATCAACACTAGTACGTGCATTTGACAGCTATAGTTTATACCTCATCCTCAGCAATCATGGGAAGGGAGGGTCTAATTACAGTGTGGTCAGCATGCCCATGTCCCTCAAACTCCCAATCACCCATATTTTCATAGTATTAAAAAAATACACTTTTGTAAAAGTTAGCCTTATCACTAGGGCTATGACTAAAATTTTAAGTCACAAAATGCTCAGGACAAATCTATTTAGCAGGTATTTTATAAGTGTACAAAAATCATAAGGGCCACACCTTAAAGGATCTTGGTCCCAGATACCACAGCAAACCTGAGGTCTAGTAGAGGCCATGGCTTGATGGTCAGGGCGGTTTTGGCATCAAAAGGGGACCCACACAATATTAGCCAGTTGGTCATAATGTTATGGCTGATCGGTGTATATATCAGTACAGTAAATGAGGGAGGAAATATACTTCTAAAAACAAACACCACAGAAGTGTTAACCCCTTAAGGACAGAGCCTTTGAAACATTTTTGTCCTTTCTGGACAATGGCTATTTTAACATTTCTGTGCTGTTTGTGTTTAGCAGTAATTTTCTTCTTTGTCATTTGCTGTACCCACACATATTATATATTGTTTTTATCGGGACAAGAAGGGCTTTCTATGGATGCCATCTTTTTGATCATATCTTATCATATTATTAAAAAAAATAATAAAATATGGTAAAAAAAAAAAAATACACAAATTTCTTTGTTTTTATTTGAAACAACTTCTCCTCATCGACAATAGCGAACGAAAAAACATGCTAAATAGATTCTACTATTTCTCCTGAGTACAGGGATACCACCCATGCATAGGTTTGTTGGGTTGTTTGGGGGCTAAAATGCCAAATTTGTGAGGTGCAGTTTTTTGTTTTCCAACTTGAAATTTTTACATGCAGACAGCCTGCACCCATGTCCCATTTGGGACATATTTGAAGCCAGCTAGTGTATTTTACCCCATCAACCCATATATTTTTTAAAAGAAGACACCTTAGGCTATCTCAAATGGTGGTATTTTTACACTTTCCATGCACTAATTCTACCACCAGCCTTTGTCAAACTTTGTGGTAGTAATTTTTTTGTGGTTTTTTTTCACAAACCTTGTACTTCAGACATGAATTCACAGATTTTGGTATGTGTCACTGCCAAATAACACCCTAATAAGTGTTCAGCAACATCTCTTGAGTACAGGGATACCACCCATGCATAGGTTTGTTGGGTTGTTTGGGGGGTAAAAGGCCAAATTTGGTAGGTGCAGTTTTTGGTTTTCCAAATTAAAATTTTGACATGCAGACCGCCTGCACTCATGTCCCATTTGGGACATATTTGAAACCAGCCAGTGTATTTTACCCCATCAACCCATATATTTTTTAAAAGAAGACACCTTAGGCTATCTCAAATGGTGGTATTTTTACACTTTCCATGCACTAATTCTACCACTAGCCTTTGTCAAACTTTGTGGTAGTAATTTTTTTGTGTTTTTTTTTCACAAACCTTGTACTTCAGACATGAATTCACAGATTTTGGTATGTGTCACTGCCAAATAACACCCCAATAAGTGTTCAGCAACATCTCTTGAGTACAGGGATACCACCCATGCATAGGTTTGTTGGGTTGTTTGGGGAGTAAAAGGCCAAATTTGGTAGGTGCAGTTTTTGGTTTTCCAAATTAAAATTTTGACATGCAGACCGCCTGCACCCATGTCCCATTTGGGACATATTTGAAACCAGCCAGTGTATTTTACCCCATCAACCCATATATTTTTTTAAAGTAGACACCCTACGCTATTTCAAATGGTGGTATTTTAACACTTTCCATGCACTAATTCTACCACCAGCCTTTGTCAAAGTTTGTGGTAGTAATTTTTGTGTGGTTTTTTTTCACAAATATTGTATTTTAGACATAAATTCACAGATTTTGGTATGTGTCACTGCCAAACAATAACCCAATATGTGTTCAACAACATATCCTGAGTACAGGGATACCACCCATGCATAGGTTTGTTGGGTTGTTTGGGGGCTAAAGGGCCACATTGTGAAGGTGCGCATTTTCAACTTGGAATATTGACGTGTAGTCAGCCTGAGCCCATCTTTCATTTGGGACTTTTTTTTAAGTAGGACAGTGTATTTTACCCCAAAAAGTATATATTTTGTAAAAGTAGACACCCTAGGCTATTTTAAATGGTGTTATTTTAACACTTTCCATGCACCAATTCTACCACCAGCCTTTGTCAAAGTTTGTGGTAGTCATTTTATTGTGTATTTTTTCCCACATACATTGCACTTTAGACACAAATTCACATATTTCGGTATGTGTCACTGACAAACAATACCACAATATATGTTCAGCAACATCTCCCGAGCACAGGGATACCACCCATGCATAGCTTTGTCAGCTTTGTTAGGGGTTGAAAGGCTACATTTGAGAGGTGCGCATTTTTTGATTTTCAAACTTGGAATTTGAACATGTAGAGCAAGGAAGGGGTTAATAGCTCTTATAAGAGCCTTTGTAGTACTGTACAAAAAAATTAACCCCTAAAAATGCACAGACAAGAAAAAAAATTCTGCTGTGCAGTGATCAGTGGCAGGGAAGGAGTTAATACACTACACTATACAAAAGGTATGGCTTTTATAAAAGCCCTTGGGACTCACAATTTATTAACATTTTATATAATTTATTACAATTTAAAAATTATGTTATACAGATCTGTCTCTTTCCCTCACTAAAACTCAAGTGAGGAGAGGGAGGCAGATCCATATGGGTCAGAACAATATTTACTAACCAGACGAATGGTGATGCTCATCTGAGAAATCACCAAACCACCTTTGCCACTGATCGGCTGTTACTGATCGCTATACACGCGTTCAGACAGCTTCAAAAGGAATACACGTAATCCCCTAGTGGGTATAATTAACCCCTAGTGAGTCTGACAAAAAAAATGCTGATGGCAAAAAAAAATCCTTCGGCGACTAGATTGCTCCATATGCGCTGCTTAGGCAGTGACCATATGCACTGCTTAGGCAGTGACCATATGTGCTGCTTAGGAAGTGATATACGGCAAGGAAGGGGTTAATAGCTCTTAAAAGAGCCTTTGATATACTGTAATAAATCAAAGTAAAAAAAAATAACCCCTAAAAAAATGCTCAGACAGCAAAAAATGTGCTGCTGTGTAAGATCACTGCGTACACAGCGATCAATTGCAGGGAAGGGGTTAAATACTGGAAACGGCTTTTATAAAAGCCTTTGGGTCTCAATTCTATTAAATATATTATAATTAAAAACTTACATTATACAGCTCTGTCTCCCTCACTAAAACTCAAGTGAGAGGGAGGCAGATCTACACGGGTCAGATCAAATATTTACACATATTGATCTAACCAGACGAATGGTGATGCTCATCTGAACAAACGCCAACCCGCCATTGTCACTTATCAGCTGTTACTGATCGCTATACATGCGCTCAGACAGCTAAAAAAATTTTTTTACGTTAAACGTAGTCCCCTAGCGGGTATAATTAACACGTGACGGGTGTAATAAAAAAGTTTTAAAAAAATTAAAAATGCTTCTGCAGCAAGATTGCTGCATTTGCGTCAGATCGCTGATTAGGCAGTGATCTACGGCAAGAAAGGGGTTAATCTCTCTTAAAAGAGCCTTTTTTTATCCTGTAATGAATTACAGTAAAAAAAATAAACCCCTAAAAAATGCACAGACAGCAAAAAATGTGCTGCTGTGTATGATCACTGCGTACACAGCGATCAATGGCAGGGAAGGGGTTAAATGGCTTTTATAAAAGCCCTTGGTGTTTAAAATTTTATTAAATATTTTTTTTATTATTTTATTTTATTTTTTTACTTGATCTGATCTGTCTCTCTCGCTTACTAAAAGTAGTAAGGTGAGGGGGCGTGGCCTGACCGCCGAGCAAGCTGGTTGCCTGAAAGCTTAGCTCCGTCAAACCTGAAATAAATCAGCGATTCCCAACGGCAAAACAACCGCCAAAAACCTACAAACTACCCTGAAAACATGCCTAGCCAAAAACCTAAAGGCAAACAGGGCAATCTAGAAGAATATCTCAACTCTGGGAGCAAAAAGAAACTCCTCAAGAAAGCGGGCAAAATCTTTCAAGATGGCGCCGAAGCAAACTCTGAGGGAGAACAGGGATCGGAGATCGAGGAAGCAGCTTCTACAGCTTCAAACGGCTCTTCTATAAATGGAGAAACCATCAAAGACATGCTGCAATCACTCCGGTCGCAGATAAAAGGGGACATAAAATCCCTCACCAAAGAGTTCAAAAAAGAACTTCAAGAATTGGGGGAGCGCACCAACCACCTGGAATTCAAAATGGACGAACTGGTGAACTCGCAAAACACCCTAACAGATCAACAAGAAGAACTCGCAAACGAGGTCAAAGTCTTGAGAGAAAAGACCATGGACCTCGAGGATCGCTCCCGCAGAAACAACCTGCGCATTCGGGGCATTACTGAGGAAGTAGCTCCTACTCAGCTACAAGAGTGGGCCCAGGGACTATTTTCATTCCTGCTCCCAGACTGTAACCCCTCGGATTTAATTCTAGATCGTATACATTGCATACCGAAACCCAAGAACTTACCTAAAGAATTGCCGAGAGACGTACTGCTGCGAGTACATTTTTTCCATATTAAAGAAAAAATCCTGACGGCATCGAGGCAGACAGAACACTGGCCGGAGGAATACAGCAACATTCACTTGTTCCCTGATCTCTCAGCACTCACGCTTCAAAGAAGACGAGAATTCCGCCTAGTGACATTAGCCCTGAGACAGGCTAATGTTAAATATAGATGGGGTTTCCCGGTCAAACTTACAGTCATGAAGAACGGATCGTTAAACATGATCAACTCCCCAGATGAAGGCATCACCCTATTGAAACAATGGGGTATTGACTGTCACGCTCCTCCTGACAAACAAAGTCGCCTGGAAAAAGATTGGGTAACAAGCCCGAAGAGAACACCATCACTACTTCCAAAACCCCAGAGAGAAGCCAGACTCTCTACTAGCAACCAAGTCCGCTAGAAGATCTTATTGAAATATATCTTACAACACAAAGAAGGAGACGGAATTTCCACAGGACTCTGATGAGTATCCCTTCATGTTGACTGTTATACTAGTTACTAGCGTCCAAGCTATTTGCCGAGTTTGCTCCTGTACTACAAATACTTGAGCCCAGTTTTGAATAATTACATGGTTAAAAGTTTTATTAACGATATGCATAAAATAATAATTGCTATAGAAATAGGACTTAAAGACACGAAAATTGTTAAGTCTTTATAACTATGATAGCTATAATATATAGTGCTGGTTACTTACTGAACCAGCAAATATAAATGAATGTAAGCCTCATGTTTAGGCATTTAAGCGGTTAAACCCTTTATCTTCAGGTAATGACAAATTAGTTACTGTTGATCACACCCCCTTTATCTCATCTGGGAATGAGAAAAACGACTGAGCCTGGGGGACTCCTTAGCCCCGCAGGCTCACCCGTAAGCGAAAAATACCTCACACTCAAAAGCAGTGTAGAGAACCATTCTACGTTTTTGTCTTTACCCCACCTTCTATACCTTTATCCCTACATAGCTCCCCTCCTGCTGAGAACTAACCCCTTGAGAAAAAGATGGTCACCCTACATCCTACCGGAAGCAAGCTCTAGACATCGATGGGTAACACATAATTCCCTCTCCCTCTATATTAAATGACTTTAAGACTATTATCACAAAACGTTAAGGGATTAAACTCCCCACATAAAAGAAGAGTATTACTAGAGGAGGCCCAAAAAGCCAAAGCACATCTAATATGCATCCAAGAGTCACACTTTGCATCTGGGAAGATCCCCTCTTCCTATTCTAAAAACTATACTACTATGATACATGCCACATCCAAGACTAAAAAAGCGGGAGTCTCTATATTAATCCACAAATCATTAGCAACTACTATTCATCTAAAAAAAGTAGACCCCAATGGTAGATTTATAATCCTCATAACCACCATAAACGATGTGAAATACACAATAGTGAATCTTTATGCACCAAATAGTAAATCACTACAATTCACGCGTAAAATTCTCAACCTTACTGACACGATTAAATCTGGTTCAATTATAATCTGTGGAGATTTTAACTCTATCCTCAACCCCAAACTAGATAGCACAGCTCACAGAAACATAGCAAGACATTTAACATCGTCCTCTGAATGCAGAACGTTCCAACAAATATTACAAGAGCACCAACTAATAGATGCATGGAGATCCACACACCCTATGGATAAAGATTACACCTTTTTTTCCCCAGTCCATAAAACTTATTCGCGCATAGATCATATACTAGTAGATAAGAATACCCTACAAAGAATAAAAAAATGCAACATTGGCCTGATTAGTTGGTCAGATCATGCCCCCGTTACTTTAGATCTCAAAGAAAAATTTCAGAGTAAAGGATCAGGCACGTGGCGAATGAATGATAGCCTATTAACCAACGAAGACACCCGAGAGATAATAATTACACACCTTAAAGAGTATTTTAAATTTAATGATACTCCAGAAATATCAAATCACACACTGTGGGAGGCTCATAAAGTAGTGATGAGAGGACATTGCATTCAGATAGCATCTCGACAAAAAAAAGATAGATCAATCAAACTTGCTGCACTAACCTCGAAACTTGCATACTTAGAAACAACCAATAAATTAAACGTTACCAATAAAACACTGAAACAAATCACTCAAACTAAAAACGAAATAAATAACATTCAACAACAACAAACCGAATTTACATTACTAAAACTTAAACAAAAATTTTATACCAACGGAAATAAAGCAGGAACTATGCTCTCCCATAAATTAAAGAAAAAAGAAACACAAAACGCTATAGACTATCTTACAAACGCCTCGGGCCAGAGAATATATAACCCTGCACAAATAGCTGAAGTCTTTGCAGAATATTATGCAAAACTATATAACCTAAAAGAAGACCCTACAACACACCAACCTACACGGCAAGAAATAGACACCTTTCTCACTAAACTTAAAATACCCACAATTTCAAATACACAAAAAGACGATCTGGCGCTCCCAATATCCCTTCAAGAAGTCATGGAGGTTATTAAACTCCTACCGGCCTAAAAATCCCCTGGCCCGGACGGCTTTACAAATACATACTATAAATTGTTCAAGGACATACTAGCTCCATATTTAACCAAGGTTTTTAATAGTAGCATTGAATCCCAGACATTCCCCCCAAATATGTTGAAAGCCAATATATCTACTATACCCAAACCAGGTAAACCCCAAAACTTTTGCCCAAACTTCCGTCCTATCTCTTTATTGAATGTGGATGTGAAACTTTACGCAAAAATTCTGGCTCTTAGACTACAACCCCTTCTCCCAAAAATCATCCACTACGATCAAGTAGGCTTCATAAAACATAGGCAAGCTACCGATAACACTCGGAAATTAATAGACCTCATACAACATGCTAGCTTAAATAATAACCCCTTCCTTCTTTTAGCATTAGACGCTGAAAAAGCGTTTGACCGCTTAAATTGGGACTTCCTAGATGCAATACTCACAAAATTTAATTTTCCTTCCCAATACATGCATGCAATCAAAGCATTATATTCAAAGCCATAGGCGTCAGTACAATATGCAGGCTTCTCATCTAAACCCTTCTCAATAACTAATGGATCGAGACAGGGGTGCCCTCTTTCACCCGCTTTATACATACTGGCCTTAGAACCCCTAGCAATAGCAATCAGAGAGGAAAATCTAATCCAAGGATACAAATTAAACACTACTAACACAACTAAGCTCGGCCTATTTGCCGACGATATTATCATAAGTATCTCTGACCCAATCAAATCCTTACCCCCTCTTTTTGAGATATTGAAAGAATACGGCTCGATCTCATATCACAAGATAAATGCGTCAAAAACTCAAGGTTTACCAATAATGCTAGATTCCCTAACCACAACTACACTACAGTCTAAATATAAATTAGATTGGAAACAGGATTTCATCTCCTACCTAGGGATAAAACTCACCTCAACTCCAGATAAAATGTTACACCAGAACCTATATGCACCCTGGAAAAAGTTAAAATCGGAGATGACATCCTGGATCCATAAAGAATCATCGTGGCTGGGACGTATTGCTGCGGTTAAAATGTCTATTCTACCCAAACTCTTGTACATATTTCGAACAATACCAATAATTATACCTACCTCTTTTTTAAAACGCCTTCAATCAGACATAAATAATTTTATTCATGGCAAATATAAAGCAAGAGTGAGCAATAAGTGGCTATATCTTCCCAGATGCAAAGGGGGCTTGGGAATCCCGCATATCATTAATTACTACAAAGCAGCACACATGTCTCAAGCAATCCAACTAAACTCCAAACCTGGAACGATTGCCTGGGTTGATATAGAGAACTCCACCGTAGCACCTCTATGCGTGAAAGATTTCCTTTGGGGCAACCACACCATACTATCGGATAAACGCACAAAACTACTTCCAACCTCAGGCTGTTCACTGTATACTTGGTTATCGTATTCAGCTCTATACCCTCCATTGGGAAATCTATCCAAAGCAACGCCTATTTCATGCCTAGCAGCGATAGTCCCCAATTTAGACCTCTCCTACTGGGAAACTTGTGGAATATACACTATTCAAGACTTATATGTAAGTAATGTATATAGCACTTTCTCAGATCTCCAATTAAAATATGGTTTGCCATCCAAAGATTTCTATAAATACTTACAGGTCAGGCATATTCTTCAACACAAAAAAAAAAAAAAAACCTTCGGATCAACACACCGTCAACACCATAATTTCCCTCTGTAAAAAACCGGAAATTACCAATAGAACACTGTCAAAATGCTATAATGCACTTATATTGATTTATCTCCCAGCCAAACTCCCTTGCATGATAGCCTGGGAAAAAGAGCTTGGATATCAGCTCTCACCGAAACAGTGGGAAAGATCCATTCTAATCAGTTCTAAATTCTCTCATTGCTCAAACCACATAGAAATGGTAAAAAAAATGTTCTTCCGATGGTACTTAGTCCCTGCGAGACTATCCCACATGTTCCCAAATGCCTCTAACAAATGCTGGCGCAAATGTACACAAGTAGGGTCAATGCTCCACATCTGGTGGTCTTGCCCCATCATTGTCAGATATTGGAAAAAACTTACTAAACTAATTTGCACAATTACAAATTACTCTTTGCCTCTGACCCCAGAAGTGTTTCTATTTCATATCTTCCCTAACGACATCCCAAAGGAAGCACAAATGTTGATCAGCCAAATTTTAATAGCAGCTAAAGCACTCATTGCAATGAATTGGAAATCAGACAAGATACCATGCAATAAAAGTTTGATACAAAAAGTCCAACACATCTATACAATGGAGAAAATGTTCTTTTCAATGACAAACACTCTCCATAAATACAAGTTAATTTGGAACCCTTGGGAAATTTTTTACACCTCCTACGTCAGAGGCGAATAGTAATAAGAATGGGAAACTACCAAAAAAAAAAAAAAATGTTTTCTTTCCCATAAGATACCACACCAACAGAGACGACCATATTTTCCTCATCCATTTCATTTACCCTGAAACTCTCAGCGACCCCCCCCCTCCCTTCCCTGTGTTAGTCTCCCCCCCCACCTTACCATATCCCACCCAGTTTCTTTTATGTCTGATTATTATTGTATTCCATAAGCAGGGCCGAACAGCCAGTCTAGGTAAATTTAAACATAAAAAAATAAATATATGTAAAATCTAATTTGTATGTTTACATGTTTATTTGAAGTTTTCCCACCTGCACTGAAACCAAAGGAAAAACTATATCATAATAGAATAAAGCATGTAATGATGTTAATATATATGCTGTTCCACCCTATGTATTGCTAAATTGTATTTGTTTGTAACTGAAAACAATAAAAAACTTTGAAATATAAAAAAAAAAAAGTAGTAAGGTGAGGGAGGCAGATCAATACTTGTCAAAGGCAATATTTAGTAATATTGCCTTTGACAGTATTGTAAGTGCTCATCAGAGCACTTACCATACATGCCTGCACACAGATCACATAGATCTGCTGTGCCGGCATCGATTGGCTCCCCCTAGAGCATCGGAAGTGAAATACTTTCACTTCAGATGCTCTTGCCATTAGAAGGGAAGCGCTGCCTGTTTAGGCAGCGTTCCCTTCTACTGAGCCGATGGGGTCGCTCAGGAGAGCGACCACCATCGGCTCTGGGGAGCAGAACGGTGTTGTTAAGTGCCTCGTTCGCTTTCTAAGCACATGTGTGCAGCGGGCGCAGCCATTTTTAAATGGCTGCTACGATCACTCCGTGGAGTGATCGTAGCGCGCCCCTGCACATTTGGGGGGTGTTGCACAATGCCTCTACCTAGAGGCATTGTAGCAACACCGTTAGAGTAAAGAAAGCGACCGCTGGTCGCTTTCTTTACTCCATTTAGTGCATGACGTGCCAGGCACTTCACCTGTCGGCAAGTCCTCGATTTGCCGTGACGTGCCTGGCACGTCACCTGTCGTTAAGGGGTTAAAACAGCAATTGTCACAAAGGGTACAAAATTTCCAAAACAGTCCTGTCACAAAGGGGTAAATCAAGCAGATAATTAAACGTCGAAACTGACTATTCATATGCTAGATATTGACAACCTCAAAAAAAGTGGATCAGTTTTAAATACAACTTTGTTTTTTATATTTAAACAGAATGGAATAATTTTTTATATTTAAATATAGGCTATTGTACATTGTATGCCGTATGGTTTTGCTAAAATGTAATTAATTTGAACAATTTAATACATAATTGATATATTTAGTTGTCTGCCAAAATGTTTCCTATGGCTTTTTTAAGTTTTCATAAGTGAAAAAAAAATGGCAAAAATGCTCAGAGTATTAACCCCTTCATGATCAGCTGAGGCGATCAATAATTCTCCATGAGGTGGAATAAAGCTCCTAGGTGTGAATGTATGTGCCCTACCAAAAGAGCAGTGCCATACAATAAATGGGTAAGAGCTTATAAGAGTATGGCAGTGCCATACCTGTTGTGGGCAAGAGCTTCAGAAGCTGTGTTGTAGTTGCTAGACTGCCACTAGCAGCTGTCAGCAATATTACACCAAAAACAAAAGCTAGGATTAACATCTAGGGTTAGGGTTAGAGTAACAGGGTTATAGTAAAGTTAGGGATGGAGTTAGGGCCAGATTTAGGGTTAAGTTGATCTTTGGGTTTGGGGTCAAAAGGTCACTGAAAATTGTTAGGGAAAGAACTACTACTTTATGTTATTGCCGTATATCTTGTAAAAAAAAAAAAAAACAGAAAACATGTAAACATGGGAAATTTGTAAACTCAGGACAAATATTAGAAACTATTTAGACCATTTGTAATTGTGTATTAGATTTTTCAGGTCATAATTATTGTGGGGATAAATACAGTATATTATATGTGTGGGTACAATAACAAATAACAAAAAAATTACAGTTACACACAAAAACCGTAGAAGTGTAAAAAAAAATCCTCTGTCATTAAGAGGTTAATACCATGTAACCAACATATCCGAGAATTTCAGCTTTACAAATTTTTTTTAAATAAATATGTAGTGCCTTTGGGTCTGTACTATGCAACATTTGCTCATAAAGTATGCTTACCTTATCCTGCTTATGAAGTGAAGTAGAATGAAAATGCCCTTAAGATAACCGAATGTCTCCACATGATGTCTAGCCTGGGGTTTCACAATCTGCTTTACTGTTTAAAATTTCAGTAAATATCAGTGTATTTCCCTACAGCAAGACAGATCTCACATTCCCTGTACAACTGATGGTAGCTTGGGGGATGTATCTAATGCATCAGGTGTGGGAAGGTGTTAAAGTAAAAACCATTGGGACATACATCAACATTTAAAGTTTGTAACAGATGGAAATACACGACTATAAACTTCATGTGTTTATTTGTAGAGTGAAATAAAGACTGTAAACATTGTTTTTTAAAAATATATTTGACTTCAGTGAGGATGTGCCTGCAGTTTAAAACAAAGCACACAAATAAGAAAACATATTTGTATTTGCAGCTACAATGTTGAACATTAACTGTCTATTAATATTTGTCATTGTTTTGATGTAGCAGAGGTATTTTGTTGCTGCAAGAATGTTTTGTTTGTCAAGTAAATTATGGTATTTTGTGTTTTCATAAAAAAAACACTTTTAGTAACCAAATTATGATACTGTGAAAACATAAAAAACATAAAAATGCGCTTGAGAGCAGCCTGTGATTAAGCACGTTGGTGAAAAAATATATAGTGGCTCTCAAATGAGAGATAGTGGGTCTATATCCCAAAAATCAGGGAGATGGTATATATTTATATTTTTTGGGATATAGATCCACTATCTCTCATTTGAGAGCCACTATATATTTTTTCACCAAGGTGCTTAATCACAGGCTGCTCTCAAGCGCATTTTTATGTTTTTTATGTTTTCACCTTGTTTTTGCTGTGTGGTTTAGGGACACACTACCTAAGTGCTGCTAAGAGCTAAGATATCAGCGCTGGTTACACTGTTATATTGTTGCAAATTATGATACTGATTAGTAAAATAAATCAATATATATGTTAATAAAGCATGTTGGTTGGTAATTGTACTGTGCAGAAGCAAATTTTCAAACAACATTCTCCATTAATTTTATGGAGATCTCCATTTGATTTCTGAATTTTGTCTAAAAATGGACACTGCGTTTTTAACTATTAAAGGTAGAGTCTAGTCTCCAAACTCACTTTGGTGCCAATTGAAGACTACTACTTGTATAGTGCACAGGCTTTTCCCAGTGTGATTTGATGCAGGCATTCTAATAAATCACATTTTTAATATTTGACTCAAGCCTTCCCCCAGTGATTACTCTACATGTTAACTGCAGGTGCGCAGCACTGATTAAATAGACATGGAGCATATAACGTTTTGTTTCATTTAGTCAATTCCTGTGCTGCTTCAATAGAATACATTGTGTGGGTCATATAAACTTGCTCTTGTACACAGTAGGATCGCTTAACAGTGCAAAACATTGTCTGATGCCATAATTCAATTATTGTGAACAGTCCTGGTTTCTTGTAAACTACTGTAATTTTGTCTTTCAGTTCACTTATTAGTGAATATGTGTGAAGATTACTTATGGAAAATTATGGAAATTATATTACTGAATTAGAACATAATACAAACACCAATAAATCTCATCAAATAAAAACGTCCGGGTTCGGGGTCGAACATCCTAGTGTTAGGGGGGACCTAATGTCCCCCCGGTTCCCACCCATTGCCGACAGGTGGGGACTCTAATAATAATAATAATGAGGGGGGGAACTAGTGTCCCCCCCCCCAGGTCCCCACCCATCGCCGGCGGGTGGGGACCCTAATAATAATAATGAGGGGGGGACCGAGTCCCCCCCAATAAAAAAAATGCCTACCTACCCCCCTCACCCTAATAATAGTGAGGGGGGTGGGCAATAAACTAACCTGTAAAAAAAAAAAATGTTATACTTACCATTTGATGTCTTCTTTTTTCTTTCTTCAGCCCCAAAAAAGGCCAAATAAAAAACCATAATACGCGCCGCAAAAAAAAATGGGTGAGGACCGGGGGGGGGGGGGATTATTTTACTAGTGACTGGGCAGCAATAGCAGTCCAGTCACTAGTAATTTTACATTTAAGGCAATATGAATCGCCAAACCCCGAACTCCAACCTGGACATACAGTGGAATGTCCGGGTTCGGGTCCGGGGTCCAAAAATCGTAATGTTCGGTACGAACCCAAACTTTGCGGTTCGGGTTCGCTCAACTCTACTCATAACCTTTAAACCTCTTTTACATTTGAAAAGCATAGAGGTTTCTTCCACAAATTAAGTAACACTGTACTGGTGGAGAACCAACGGTAATGCCACCTTATGATTAGAGTTGAGCGAACACCTGGATGTTCGGGTTCGAAGGGTTTGGCTTCCAGGTCCGGGTTCGGTTTGAACTTGACCCCGAACTTGACCCCCAACCCCATTGACATCAATGGGCACCGAACAGGTAAAATCCTGCTGCCCCTACCTGTGCCAGCCCCCTCCCTGCAGTAGGGGCATGTCACCTAAACAGCGAGCAGCCAGTGTCCTCCATGGGCGAAGATGGATTATTTTTTCACCAGTGGATCAATGCCGCGAGTAGGGGCATTCGAACCCCAAACTTCAACCCGGACATACCGTGGAATGTCCATGTTTGGGTCTAAAAATCGTAATGTTCGGTACGAACCCGAACTTTGCGGTTCGGGTTCTCTCAACTCTACATATGATGCATACCTCCTGGTAACCATCTTTCAGGGCTGCTCATTCAGTGGCTGTTCCACCATAAATCAACACCGTCAAGGTGGGCTATCCACAAGCAGTGGCATACACAGAGACCATGCATTTCTGTTTGAAATAAACTTTATTGTGTTGTGCAGTACATGGAAGGCAGTTATGAATGTTCAGAGACTAGCAACACCTGAGAGGATTTAATGAGGCTGAACCCTAATTAACATGCTTAAACAGCTGAGTACTTATTGATGGACCACTTCTCCATTGTTTTGAACCAGCTGGCCAAGGTATGAAACATTTTACTTTCATGGAGTCTGTTAAAAGGCAGGTTATAGGATAGGATGAAATGGATGTTGTCTTTTAATCATTTTGTGACATGCCTTTCTCCCTTGCTACAGTTCTAAATGTTCTGGTTAACATTAAAGGTGGGCTAAACCCAAAAACATTTCAGTTCCATTTCAACATGGTGGAATGGTGGAATTACTGGCTCTCTCTATAATTGTAAAGTGGTGAAGTGTTGCGCAAAGTTAAAATGGGTAATGGTGAAAGTGAGAAACAATAAAAATGATGATACTTATCCTAAATAGCAGACAAACTCATAGACAGGATATATGCAAAAGAAAAAAAACAAAAGAAAAACAATGGTGTAGTATAAAAGACAGTAACCAATGTATCTGTAGCCGTGACCCCCAAAGGTATTAGACTCACATGGTCTAGAGCCTCAGGACCGGCTCTAGGTATAATCCGCAGATGGACTAAAAGTCCTATAATCCACAGCGGCAAAAAATCACTCTCCCATAAGCAGTAGAATCTTAGATGTGGAGTTTGTCTCAGAAGGGAAGACAAATAGGAACCAGACATAGTGAAGTATATAACAATAAGGAAAAATGTATTGGCCCCCTGTAATCTTGAGGCTTACATTAAAACAATAGAACAAGGGTATATAAAATCACCAGTCTTGAAGTACAAGATAGTATGTCCGCTTCGGAAGAAATAAATGGGAAATCCACGTGGATAAAATCTGCAGAACAACAGCAGAAAAGCAGCAGGACGGTAGATAGCAGCTGTGAAGTGAGGTAGTCTCGTGTGGCGTCACTCCTGCGACGCGTTTCGCCTCTATCGGCTTCTTCAAGACTGCCTTGAAGAAGCCGATAGAGGCGAAACGCGTTTTTTCTTGGCAGCTTCAGTACTTTGGGCAGTATTCTTTTTATTTGTATTTGTCACATTTTTAACTGATTCAAATGGGAGTGTTATTTTATATTTATTTGGATTACATAAAGCACCATATTACATTTTTGCAGACTTATGCCTTTTAGAATATGTACACATAGATACCATGTTCCATAGTGCTACAAATTCAAGGGCATGTCTTGATCCTGGTAAATGGGGCTCCAGAACTTGTGGAGATCCGCAAAGCATAGTACATTATACCAAGCAAGTGAGGGCGCTCAATAGGAAATATCACTAACAAGGTGACTAAGGACTTAGTCTAACAGATGCTTAGTAAAATAGTGGGGAAAATTGTAACTTTATTTCCAATGGAGGCTACATAGCAGAAAGAGAATACTGGCAATATCATTTTTAGTTTATTAGGAATCAAATTGTTTCTGCACTACAGATCGTTTCAAATGAAGAAAAAACATTAGTAACTAAAAAATCATTTGGCAGTGATAAAATTTATGTTTGCTTCAGGAACCAGCTTTTAATCTTTCTCACTGGTACTAAAGTTTAAGTTTGCCTCTTTTTGATGTACATTGTTTAGCTTGATTCTAGTCTTTTTTTTACAGCAACTGGAATTGGATGGCAGCTGTTTTTAGAGTTCTGGATCTCTGGCTCCCTGCCGCAGATGGTTGAGTTCCAGTTTTATGTATTATTGTACAGACTATATTTCAATATTGCAAATTAGTGAGTCTACCTCATTAATTATGATAGGGATTACTCACAGTTTTTCTGTCTCACAACAAAATATTGTGATTTGCTTGCTATCTGCATCCAGTCCAGGGATGAAATGTATTCTATGTACACGGTTTAACAAATAATAACATGTATCATTTTTATATTTATTTTTCTCTGATTGCATTTTCAATATTTTCATGGCACCCACCATGCAAAAATTGGTTTTACTTTTAAGTTGTATTGATTCTTGACAACATCTTAGTTTGTGAACACAAACAATGATAGATCAACTTGGATTTCCATTGTGGCACTTAAATGGACAGTCATGTTGTACGTGTTTTTATTATGTTTGTAATGCATTCATTTTCACTTTAAACACATTTTACTTCTTCTATAGTTTGAAATTGAAAATAAAATCACTGGTGTCCCTAAATTCATGGACATTACATTAACATTTATTTATATAGTGCCGACAATTTACGTAGCACAAGGTACAGAGCAAAGAAGGGAACTACATACTAAGTTAGACAAACTAGAACAGACTGGTACATGAGGTAGAGAACCCTGCTCGCAAGCTAACAATCTAGAGGGAATGGGGTCCATAAGACACATAAGGGATTGAAAAGGTCAGAGGGAACAAAGTTGTAGTAACAGTAGTGTGGATGGTTGGCACTAGGTGGGATAGGCCATAGGAGAATTGTGCGTGTTCCAGCCAGGTGGGATCAGCTAGAGGTAAAGTGACTGGTATTCTAGTGGGTTGGGTAGTAAGCTTAGTAAGGACAGTAGTAAGAGTGGGTACAGAGGAAGCTGCTTTTTTCTGCAGAAGTTTTAATGTTCCCCTCTTAGAAAGTGCTGACGTCAGCTATTACTGTATAATATCTGTTGAACTTAGCTGTTTCAAGTGCTTGGAATTCAGGAGTTGTAGCTTTAGCCAGCTCCTGGTGATGTAAAACAAGAAGGTAGGCTTGTGGAGATAGACAGGACGTTTGCCACATCAATCTGATTTTTTGTAATTCAGTTAGTTGTATGCCATAGGTCATTATTTCATAACTAAACTCCAAATGATGAAGTGTAAAAAGTTCTCAAAGTTCTCAAAAATGCACACTGTTTTCGATATAAATGTAATCCCCACTGTTTTATTGTGCAGACACAACAATAAACAATGAATAACAGAGTCATACAAAAAGTATTTTGTGCTAACAATAGCCTTTATTCATAGACAGTAATCATTCATTAAACATTAGTTTAGGAATGTGCAATTTAAATGTGTAAGAGCTACTGTTAATGTAAAACAAGTTAGGGTTTTGGTCTGAAAAATAAGTAGTCAGCCATTTTTGTGGATCATATGGGAGCTACAGCTTTTGTGAACTTTATAGGGCCTAACCTTTCTATATTGTTAAGTAAAGGATTGACATTCAGCACTGTGATGTAGGGTGTGAGTATGGGAGGAATCAGCATGTATTTGCTAATCTGATGATTAGTTATCGTCAATTGGGCTTCCAAAGATGTGAATTGGCCTCAAAGAAAGGTGTGGTTCTGGAAAATGACTGAGAGATGTAGAGAACTTTAGGGCATTTCAAGAATGGTGCTAGGACTAGGAAATAAACCTTTCTGTGGATTGTTTTTCTTGATATAATAGTTTGCATTCACACTTCTGATTGTGTGAGTGTGAGACCTCGTGTGGACATTCTATTAAACCTTCTCAATTCTTACATGTTCCTGAGTCTATGTTCTCTTGGGAAACCACAGCACTAGACTGCGACTAAGTGTCACTGAGGCACGAAACGCATCGATTTTCTGTACCAGCTTACACTTGTTATTGCTGTGGACTTTTATTTTTTTGTATTTTATCGATCATCATTAAAGTTTTTGTATTTTTTTTTACATGAGTTGCTGACTTCCTTTTGTAAACTACAGCACTAAATGCAAATATGATTTATTTTATGTAAAACTTTAGTATGATTAATAAAACTAGACTAAATAAGGCAAATTAGCATCTGTTATCTAAGAGTTGTTCACAACCATTAAGTTGTAATAACCAGTTGTGAAATTAAAGAGAACAACTGCACTTTCCATCTACATTACTTTATAGCCACTTTCATATGTAGCTTCTATAACCTAAGGCAAAATCAGAGAGCCAGAAGGACTTCTGGCTCAGCTGCTGCCCTCTCTGCCAAGTGAAAAAGCCTATCATTATCAGCATATGCTTATGTCTCTGGGTTTTAAAATGCTTTCTTTGCTCATCATTTATTCAAACTTATTCTATGTACAGAATTTAATTTTACAAACTACTGATATTTTGTTAAAAGTGCTTTCATATATTCGGGTGTAATAGGATGGGTTTGCACTTATTAATAGAAGAGATATTTGAGAAATCTCAACGTCATCTTAACTACAGTAAAGTTGGAGATAAAAGCACTACAAATTATGCATTTTAATATGTTATGTGATATGTGATATCCTTTACACTTCAGCTACTGTTAGTCTCAGACATATAATATTACAGACATAGATCATGGATTATTTTACCACTTTGCCCTATTATCTTTGGTATCATGAGCATCATGAAAGTTGTATATGAGAATAGTTTGATGGTTGCAACAATCAAAGATTACAACTCATATTGAATGCTAATATGATATTAAATCATCCAAATAATGTGACATGAAATACTTGTATGGTTTATTTGCTGTAAAACCAATTACAGATTAAGACACAGTTGGAATTATATTATATTTAATAGGTAAGAATTGTTCAGTTGCATTTTGTATAATTCTAAAGGAAATTTGACAAATATGTCGTAATTGTTGCGCAATCCTGAGCATGCTACAAGTATTATGTAACTGGCTACATATTGTAAATAAAAAATAAACATATATCTATTCTCACCTTTTGAAAAATGTCAGCAAGTATATAAACATTAAAGGAATTGTAATTTTGGATAAATAACATGTTTATTACTTTATTACTTTAAGGAAGCAATGCTTCTTATTAAGGTTTGTGTCAATTTCATAATTTATGTAGGTACCATTATTAAGTAGATATCTACTTCAAGCAAGTCCAAAGACCTGCGTTTCCCACAGAATCCAAATTTTAAGTGCTATCACCACCGCACACATAAGGAATATAAAGCCAACAATGGGTGCCTTTTTGAATGTATATCTACTTCATGCATGGACCCCTTGGAGCACGTATACACTTTTCAAGAAAGCCTTTCAAACATAGCACAAGACAGAGGTGCAGAACTATAAAACCACAGTTTAAATGTGTATTTGTGGTTTTATGTGTGCTGTGGTGATTGCACTTAAAATATGGATTCTGTGGGAAAAGCAGGTCTTTGGGCTTGCCTGGAATTAATAAATATCTACTTAATAATGCTACCTTCATATAATGCTATTACAATTATTAATATTTTCTTAAGCTTAAAATAAGTATTACGGTAATAGGCTGATAAAGGTAGTACAACGAATTATAAATGTAGCATAAATTAGTGCAATATTAATTATCACCCATTCAATGGACAAATAGTGATATTTAAAAATAAAGGGAAGTAGAGGATGAATTCAATGTGATTTTCCAAATGTACCAGATAGATGGAGTGTTCAGTATATTCATGTTTTAAAATGTAATTACAAATATTGTTTACTGTATATCAGCAAACACCACTAGTCATCTGCATAATGGGAGAATTAAAAGTATATTGTGCAAGAAATGTTGTTTGAGGCATTTACTGAGTTCTTGGCTACAAAATGTCTGGTACAATAACAAAAAGCTTCTTTTCAGCACACTGACTTTATTTTTATATCTGTTTGGATGATGGATTTACTCATATAGATATTTATGCTTGCAAAAGAATAGCCTCCATTCATAATACTAGTCTACAGAGCGCACATGAGGCAATAGTACCAATCCTTTACACAATATTTAAAGGGACACTACCACTTACATAAAATATAACTAGATAACCTGGTCATTTAAAAGAAACACATATATAAATCATATGCCACTGAGTTTTTTTTATGATTGAATTAATTGCATATAAAATGAAAAATAAATTTAGGTGTTAATCTCCTGCATCCATTTTGAGAATATTTCCCATGATGAAACATCATACAAAATTTTCCAGCCAGTCTCACTTTACAATTGTTGACGAAGCCTGCATGATGATGTCAGAAGATACTCCCCTGATCTCTTACTGGCTCCTGAGTATCATAGTTGGCAGGAATAGGTGGTTTTGTACAACTGTTTTTACCTGCCTTCCAACACAAAGAGAGGAGATTAACCTGATCAAACAGGATTATAACTTTGTCCCCTTGTGATGTAATAGTTACATTACCCTCCCAGTGGCACCCAAAAACATTATATTTTACAAATTGGCAGTGCCCAGTCACACTACATGTCACAGACATAAGAAAAACTAAAGACATATCTGAAATCAACAATACAAAATAAAAAAGTAAAACCTTTTCATTTTTAGTGGGAGTGTTCCTTAATATTAAAAGTGAAAAGAAATGCATTTCAGTAACCAAGAAACCAAATCAGTTTCAACGTTAAATTAATAGATTCCCAGGCATGTAATTCTTGATTACTCCTGTCTACATGAAAGTCTTTGATATAATACTATCCAGAATGAAATATTCAACAACATTTTCTTTGGCAGACTCTAAACCATTTGAATATTTCCAGTCAGTTGAAAGTTACCGGGCACAGAAGCTCATCAGACTTCTCTGCATTCTCATAACCATGTGGGGCCCATGATTGGGTTATGGGGGCACTTTGTGCATTTGCAGGATTACAGGGGCTAACATAGAGTAATGACCCACAGTTTTTGTCCCCTGGAAACAGTTTAACCATCGGAATGTTGGATCCGTGAGTCAACCTTAGATGATGACACTTAGGTGGAGTAGGCAGAGCTATAGCTCCTTTCGTGTGTGAGGCAAGAACTGAAAATTAGATGCATACATAACAAGGAAATCAATGGTATTAGAATTTTTTTCAGTTGCATAAGAGTCATGAAGATGTGTAACGTTTAAATCATCACAACTTGAATAAAAAATAAAGTAAGGTAGCAAAAATACCAACAAAAAATACAAATTTACACAAACAAGAAATTGCTTTTGGTATTAATCTAACTTTATTTAGATTGTATACAAACTTTAGATTGAAGATTAAAGGGTTTTTTCATCAGAATTTCCCTCAGAAATTTAACCAAAATTGAATACTTCAAAAACAAATAGCCGAATTTAAAGGAATCCTCAAAATGCTGTTACTCAGTATCTATGAATTTGGCTCCGACATGTCTGTTCAGGCAATTCAGTAAATGAAGAATCAGATGCCTTCGAATTGGGACATTTCTGATTATAAAAACCATATAATTTTGGCTACCCAGTGTGGGAAAATCATCTCTGATTACATTTTGGATTCGGGTAAGGTAGCCATGTTTCGGGCATTTCAATTCTCCAGATCTGACCTTAAGAATTGAAATGAAAACATTAAAAAATGTATTAAATATGTTTAAAAAAAGCCCTTCCCTATCCCCCAATAATAAAAAAGGGCTGGTAACTGGCAAAACGGTCCCAATGTTCTGCTGGGAAACCTTGAGTCCAGTTATTCATGTGGATGTTACTTTGACACGTACCACCTACCTAAGCATTGTTGCCGTACACCATTTCATGAAAACAGCATTCCCTTGCTGGACAAGTCTGATCCATGGAAGCCCCACCTCGCAACTTACAGGACTTATAGGATATGCTGCTAACATCTTGGTGCCACACAACACACCTTCAGAGGTCTAATGGGGTCCATAACTTGATGGGTCAGGGCTGTGCTGGCATCAAAAGGGGACCTGCACAATATTAGGCAGGTGGTCATTAGGTTATGATTGATCGGTATACCAATATTGAGCTATGGCTACCACCAAAATGTGTTTGATATGTGGTTTGTATATGTCTGTGTTGTATATGAGCTCATACAAAAAATACAGGTCAAAATAGTTGTAAAAATGTGTGACTTGGAGAATAATTCCAGTTCAACACAATTCATGCTTTAGTGAAGACGATTGGCTGACAGATAGATGATAGATAGATAGATAGATAGATAGATAGATAGATAGATAGATAGATAGATAGATAGGTAGATTTTCATAAGCCTGTGATATGTGTTTTCACATTTAACATGTGTTTTTAAAATATATCTATGGTATCTAGGATTCAGTTGAACTTTTTAATTTAAGAAATAAAAAAGCAACAAAAATGATTTGTATAATGCTGACATCACAAAATCTCTATTAACATTAAAATAACATTAGGAAAATGAAATAACTTAATTATTTTTGTACAATGCTTAATGGTTAATGTAGACATTAGTGTGGCAAAGAAAGACATTTATTATGATGTCTAATTTATTAAAAATTGCATTTAATTAGTTAATTATAATTTAATTGAACATTAATAGCATTCTGAATAATACCTTTAATTAAGACAACAGGAAGTGTTAGTAATTATTTGGTACTATACATAGATTGCAAAATTAATTTATTTCTTTCCAGCACCATATCTCTCCTTAACACAGAGAAATTAAGTTGAATTACTGTACTTTTGCTATTAAGCCATTATAATTATGTTTTGAACTTTAGATTTATAGTGTCTTCCAAGCTATTTCTATTTAGTGAAATTTGTGAAATGTCCTTTATTTTGCTATACCAGAGATTGTATTTACACATGTATTACATCTCCAAAATAATGGTTAATAAATGTCCATGTGAAAGCATTTTGTGTCTTAATAGATTTGTTTTAAATAGTTAGTAATGCCAACATTTTATAACTATTAATGCATTGGCCTTGTTTTGCTGGCTTACTATTAAAATTATGTTCCTATTATTTATTGTTTAGAAGATATTGGCACTTTAGTAAGGAGAATCTAGACACTGGGCCAGATTTATCAAGGCAAAAAAAGGTGTTATTTTAAAAATGTGCTAAATTTGGAGCAAACTGCTATAGAATTCCTTGGGTATTACTAATATTTTAGCACTTTTTCCAGAAACTACCATTTCATATATGCTTGATCTGGGAAGGCTATATGAAATTAATAAAATATAAAAATAATAAAATTAAAAATATTGGATGATTTTAACTCTTATTTTTTGTGGACTAAAGAGTATCTTATCCATTAAGAATAACAGGACTCTTTGATATAAACAGCTGATAAAATTATCTTATATGTAGATATTCATTGCTTATAGTATTGTAATTAATATGAATTTAGATCTTTATGAGTCATTCTATATTTAATTTCTATTGCTCACAGCCAGACTGTAGGATGATCCAAATTATACTGTTCAATGTAGCATTACAATATTAACTTGGAACTGTTTTGTATGGGTGTAACACTGGTTTTAATCATAGTAACATAGTAACATAGTAACATAGTAATTTAGGTTGAAAAAAGACACAAGTCCATCAAGTTCAACCCTTCTACCTATCATTTCAGCGTTTTGATCCAAAAGAAGGCAAAAAAAACCCTAAGGAAGCTTTTTCGAATGTTGCCTCCTAGGGGGAAAAAAATTCCTTCTTGACTCCAAAAGGGCAATCAGATTTCTCCTTGGATCAAAAAGCTCTATTATTAATGCTCATTCTATTATTAATACCCCTGTGTGTTTTGCTTTTCTAAAAAAACATCCAGACCATTTTTAAATGCATCTATTGTGGTTGATAGCACTACCTCTCTTGGCAGTGAGTTCCATAATTTTATTGTCCTTACCGTAAAGAATCCCTTCCTTTGCTGCCTATGAAATCTTTGCTCTTCCAGTCTCAGGGGGTGACCTCTTGTTCTTTGTACATTTCTATTAATGAACAGGTCCCTGGAGAGCTCCTTATATTGGCCCTGCACATATTTATATAATGTTATCATATCCCCTCTAAGACGCCTTTTTTCTAAAGTAAATAAATGCAATTTTTTAAGTCTCTCTTCATAACTAAGATCCTCCAATCCCCTTATTAATTTTGTAGCTCTCCTTTGCACTTTTTCTAGTTCCTTAATATCCTTTTTAAGGACTGGTGCCCAGAATTGTACTGCATATTCAAGGTGAGGTCTTACCATTGATTTGTAAAGAGGCAAGATGATGTCCTCCTCCCGTGAATCTAATCCTTGTCTCTATCTATATGGAGTGTGACCTGTGATGAATTACAAAGTGATATTCACTACATTTCACATTGACTAAATAAACAAGTCCACTCCATGTAGGGTAGACCTAACCTTCTTTATTTAGATGTTATAATTAAGGATAGAGTTATTTCATGTATATCTTTCCCTGTTGTATCACCATACACTTTGGGAGAAGTTTACATTGTGTTTTAAAAGTATTAATAAGCTAGGTTTTAATTATACCATTTTCCTCACACTTCTTGATAAAATGTTTGTTACCTCAGATTTCATTATCACTACAGTGATATTATTAACTCAATGGCCATTTCCGATCATTGACAAAATAGATAAATGAGTAATCCAATTACTCTAACTGAATCTAGAGAAATAATCATATTTTGTGACACAATATGATGAGGGGAGTTGAGGTGAGATGAACATTTCATCTCACCAGTTTAGTTATACATGGTACAGGGACAAACCTGGTGAGTTTGCTAAGCAAGGGAATCTCACTTGGTTTGTCCCTGCACAATAGCTTATGACTACACTAAGGCACGAAACATGTTAGGAAGAATATGCTGTGATATCTGCTTTCATATCTAACATACCTGGACCTGTTTTTATGTTTTGGATTGAATACAATTAGAAGATTTTAAGAGTGAGTCCTGGCTGGAATTACATTATTGTCCATGGTAGCTGTTTCCATTGGATCTCCTATTGTCCCTGCACAATGTATATCTCATCTCAAGTCACCTGCAACTCACTTCAGTGAAAAGCCGCCATAGAGTTTGCTGTTATGAATTTAAATTAAAAACACAAATAAATAGCATGTTCTTAAAATATATAGGCACTCCAGGGTAAGTACCGTATTTATCGGCGTATAACACGCACTTTTTCTCCCTGAAAATAGGGAGAAAATGTTGTGTGCGTGTTATACGCCGAAAAAAAAAAAAATCTAAAACTTACCTCGTTCCTGCTCTGTCCCCCGGTGCTCTGAAGCTGCGTGGCTGTGAGGGAAGCGTTGTGAGCTTCCCTCCAGCCGCGCGGTCAATAAAGTCTGTTTTTTTTTAAAACAAACTTTATTGACCGCGCAGCTGAAGGGACGCTCACAATGCTTCCCTCACAGCCACGCAGCTTCAGAGCACCGGGGGACAGAGCAGCAAAGAGGTAAGTACTGGGGTCTGGGGAAGGGGGGGGGAGGAGGGTGGCATAACGAGCATACTAAGGGACAATATCCTGGCATATTGGGGGCAATATCATGGCATATTAAATGGCATATTGGGGGCAATATCCTGGCATAATAAATGGCATATTGGGGGCAATATCCTGCATATTAAATGGCATATTGGGGCAATATCTGGCATATTAAAATGGCATATTGGGGGCAATATCCTGCATATTAAATGGCATATTGGGGCAATATCTGGCATATTAAAATGGCATATTGGGGGCAATATCCTGCATATTAAATGGCATATTGGGGCAATATCTGGCATATTAAAATGGCATATTGGGGGCAATATCCTGCATATTAAATGGCATATTGGGGCAATATCTGGCATATTAAAATGGCATATTGGGGGCAATATCCTGCATATTAAATGTCATATTGGGTGCAATATCTGGCATATTAAATGGCATATTGGGGCAATATCTGGCATATTAAAATGGCATATTGGGGGCAATATCCTGCATATTAAATGGCATATTGGGGGCAATATCCTGCATATTAAATGGCATATTGGGGGCAATATCCTGCATATTAAATGGCATATTGGGGCAATATCTGGCATATTAAAATGGCATCATAGGGGCAATATCCTGCATATTAAATGGCATATTGGGGGCAATATCCTGGCATATTAAAATGGCATATTGGGCTTCAAAGTTCTTAATTTAAGTTCTTAAGTTTTTTTTCCTGAAATTTCCTTCTTAAAATTAGGTGCGTGTTATACGCCGGCGCGTGTTATACGCCGATAAATACGGTATTTTCTTTTATAATAACTCTTTTTTTTTTTGTTTCTGTTTACAAAAGTGTATTCTTACCAATTAAAATGTGATTTGTGGATCTGAAAAATAAATGGGTTTTTTTCCAGCTCCTGCTTTTTTGTACATGTACTTGCTCTCAGAAGGCATCTACATGACAAAAAATAGTTTGTTTTTGGAAAAATTTTGGTTTATTATATGATGATGATATGAGTCCAGGATTATGTTTTGTAGATCATCAGTATTTGTTTTTAATCCTGCTAATGCACAAGGAAAAAGTCAATTCATTTCACTTTTTAAATGTACATATTGGACAAAAAAAAACTATAACAGATTTTTTGAGTAGGTAATGCATGCTTACCATTTATTCTATGCCACACCTTTAATTATGGTGAGGCAAATGCAGCACTCGCCTCAGGTACAGATTGGTGTGTACTATGGTAGTCCAGCAGCACAGATGACCTGTACACTTTTCCTTAATAAGCAATATGGGATATATGCTACCATACTACAAGCATACAGATCACATGCTTCCTCTACTACACTTTCAGGATCAGGACATCATGCTGATGTACAATAAGGTAAGGGCAAATTGGTGTCATGTAAGGACAATGAAAAGAGCTGTAAACACTACATTCAGTGTGTAATTAGATTGTGAGGCGTTATATTGAGAGCCTGCAATTTATTTTTCATGCACCTGGCACAAATAGAGCTAGTTACAGCTCTGTGCCATGCTTTGTGTGTCACTAAATGTACATTTGTAAATCACACAACATGAACTTCATTGTTCAATTTGTTCATTAATGGGGGAAAAAAACTGTGTTATCCAATAACTTTGTGTCGTATGATGTTCTAAATACCCTGATTATCATGAATACTTTAATTATTTTCACTTACAATATTTGTCTCTACCCATTTGGAAAATGCATCTTATTACATAATTCTGACAGGCCCAAATTTGAACTTATGACATTTTAAAAATTCTTTACAATGACATGGGACAAAAAATAATGTAAAATTATTATACATAGCTATGACAATGCAAATAATATAAAACATTTTACTGACTGATGCATTTCATGTCTCTTTTACAATCCAGAGTCTTTAAACCTTACTAAAGACAGATCGACAAATATATTCCAGAGGGCATTTTATAATAAAAATCCACAAGAAATAAAGACCAGGAGTTAATGTCTAGACACATCTGATTATGTATAGGCTATATTACAGCACATCATTATCTCATGCTGAAATCTCCATGGACTAAACAGTGCTCGGTCTACAAACATTAAACACCTGCTGAAAGCACATGCTTGGTGTAATGTTCCTTTCGTATATTTTTATCTTGTTAATGATTTTTTTTATCCTTGCTAAAATATCTAAAGCAATCTCTTTCATTGCAACACTTTAAAAATTGGACTGTAGTTAACCCTCATGATGACAATGGATTAGGTTAATATAAAAAATAATGCTCAATGGAAATGTGTCATTTTTATTCAAAAGAGAAAATTGCTACTTAGATTTGTAAATTCCAGTTGCTATAAATTAAGACTCTCATTGTACTGCTAATATAACATGAAAGGGGTATTCAAAAATGATAACAAGAAATTGTGAGGCCAAATGAAATCTCATTGTTCAATTGCCAAGAACTACTGGCCAAGAAAAGGATGTTTTGTGATATCAATCATCTATGATAAGTCCATAAAAAGGCACTCACGTTGAGAACCCTACTGTGCCCTAAATTATAATAAGTATATAGGCTAGCAGGTGCTCAGCAATGGGCTGCTTTTCCACAGACCACAGCATGATACAAAAATCTGCTCAAAAAAGCAGAATGCACTGATGTATAGCATAAGTGGCTCGCTTCAGTTTCTGAGTTTATTGAAAATGTTAAGCTATTTCAAAGTATTTAGAGGAAATATAGTATTTTTAGAATCCATTGATAATCCAGTACATAGCAAATTACAATACAGTTCCAAGTCAAAGGTCTCTAGGTATAGCAGTCAAACTTGCCAGTAAAATGTTCCTGTTGATTGCTCCATCTTTGTACAGGAGTGTATCCTGCCAAGGCAAACAAGTTCTGAGTCAAGGGCAGAACTTTTCAGGGGAGTCTCCCGCACTCATAGGAGGGCACATCTGATTTGTTTTTTTTCCCAGCCTGCCCACTCCCTTTTTGGGCAAATATGGCGCTGGGTAGGAATTTGTGGATAATGTTGGTGGATTTTAGACAGGAAGGGTTAAGACAGCACAAAACCTAAATACACCCATTTGTCTTTGTCCCAGAAGTGCCCTGATACATAATCAGTTCTGTGTTCATGATGGATGGAAGGGTGAATTTGTTGTAGATTTAGATTATGTTTTCTTTGTTTTTAATACAATCAGTTACAATAATTAAAGAAACTACTCAACTTTGGATGTCAGGATTGTATCAAGTATCTTTTAGTAACCAATGCCTTATAGGGTAAATGAAGCTCGGGTTTCAGTATTTATTTAGTGAAAAACAACAGCATCAGGCATAAGTGAAAAATAAACAAAACAAACTCCTTACTCTTGCTAATCTACTATTGGGTTCCTTTCCCAATTGCCTATTATTAAGACTCTAATAGCTAAAAACAACTTGTAAAGAAAAACACTCCTCAGTCCATGCCTGCTAACTGATCAGCCACAGGTGAGCTGTAACCCCTTAGTGACAGAGTTCTATGCTGCATTTTATATACCTTGAAGACCACAATTCCATTATTTGTGTCCTGTTTGCTTAACGGTGATTTCTTTCTTCATGTTAAATACACCCACTCAAATAATATATCATTTAAAGAACAGATGGGGCTTTCTTTTTATACTATCATTTTCCTTATATGACATAATTTACTATTAAAAAATATAAAATATGATGAAAATACACTTTTTCTAACGTTGACCTGATTTTTTTTACACAATTACAAACTGTAAAAAAATAACCCGTCTATATAGTTTCTAATATTTGTCCTGAGTTAAGAAATACGTTTCCATGTTTTTCTGTATTTTTGTTTTTCAAGTAATAGGGCAATAACCGATACAAGTGGTTTTTTTCTTAACCATTTTCTCCAATAGTGAGCTTTTGACCCCAAACTTAACCCTAAGTTTAACCCTAAATCTAACCCAACCCCTTAATCTAACCCTTGTACTATCCCTAAATCTAACCCACATGCAACCCTAACCCTAATTCTAACCCTAACCCTAGATCTAAGGTTAGTAGATCTAGGGTTACATTTTTCATTTTTTGTTCATTTTTTTTAAACTGTAATGTTGCTGACTGTCTCTCTGGGCAGTAACAAGGTTACTGAACTCACAAGACTCTGCCCCAGCCCAAAGAATTGCACTCACAGTACCCAGAATTTCATTCAGAGGACTCTACCCCAGCGACCAGCACTTTGTCCGGCATTCCTGCTCACTGCACGCCGTGTGGTTCCCCTTCAGACAGAAAAAAAATGCTGCTAGCCACGGGTGGGAGGAGGGAAAGAGGGAGAAGCTGCAGGCCAGATTTGTCCCCCACGCCATAGTTTGAAGATCCCTGACTTAGAACATGGTGTCATGCACTCTTCCAGCATCTTTTCATTTGGTCTGTGTCTCACAAATGTTCTTCTTTGTGATCCGAATGCCTCAAACTTAAATGTGTCTGTCCATACCACTTTCTTTCCAATCTTTCTTTGTCCAGTGTCTGTGTTTTGTTGCCCATTTTAGTCTTCTATAAAGAGCATCTTGGAGTTGTCTCTTTACTGTTAGCATTAAGATCAGTGTTTTGCGGGTACTATTTAATGAAGCTGCCAGTTGAGGATCTGTAAGTCATCTGTAAGTCATCTGTTTCTCGAATTAGACACTATAATGTACGTGTCCTCTTGCTCAGTTCTGCCCCTGTTCTTCCCTCACCTCTATCTATACTGTTTAGAGCCAGTTTGCACTACACAGCATTGTACGAGATCGTTGGTTTCTTTACAATTTCATGCATCGAATAGCCTTCATTTCTCAGAACAAGAATAGACTGATGAGTTTCAAAAGAAAGTTCTTTGTTTCTGGTAATTTTGAGCCTGTCATTGAATCCACAAATGCTGAAACTCCAGATACTCAACTAGTCTAATGAAGAACAGTTTTATTGGTTCTTTAATTAGCACAACATTTTTCAGCTGTGCCAACATAATCGCAAAAGGGTTTTCCTGTGATAAGGTAACACAATGTGTCATTGCTGATATAGAGTGAACCTCTATATACCTATGTAGATATTCTATTACAAATCAGCATATTCCAGCTACAATAGTTTACAACATTGACAATTTCTATACTGTATTTCTGATCCATTTGATGTTATTTTAACAGACACAAATTTATTTCCTTTTGAAAAACAAGGACATTCCTAAATGACCCCAAACTTTTGAAAGATAGTGCAGATACTTAAATAAATATTTTTATAGGAAAAAGTTGTCAAGAGGACATACAGGGTATACAATTATTCATACAGATAAATAAAGACAACAGCTATAAACATGTACAGTATATGAATATATAGTTTGTCATTTACTAACAAGTATATTCAGCTTTTAGAAGTTGGGAGATATTTTCAGGGACTTTCAACTAGTGGATGATTTTGAATCTGGGAGGCTACTCCACATATGATGAGCTCTGAAAGAGAATGCACTTTGACCAACTTGAAGTAAGGGACAGCTAGTAATGGGCTGGTGCTGGATCTTATATTGTAGAATCTGTGAGGACTAAGAATGATCATGCTGCTTAGGTAGAGGAGATGCTTTGCAGAGAAATGGTTGTGCACTAAGCAAGCTATGTGGAGAGAGCGTCTGGAGGCAAACATCAGACAGTTTAGCTCTTTAAACATTTTGCAGTGATGCATGTTATAATCAAATTGGAGGACAAATCGACACAGCAAATTGTATAGAGTGTCAAGTTTACCAAGATGGGTCTAAACTACATCTCCATAGTTTATGACTGGCATTACGATTTGCTGCACAATTAATAGAGGTTAAGCTTCTGCTAAAAAGAGGAAAGCAACTCAGGTATGTACCATGGTACTGTGTAACAGCTTAAATATACCCACCAAACCAAAGAGATATTAAACATTTATGTATCACTTACACAACTACTCAAGTGTGTCAGTTTGCCTGTTAATTGTTAATATATACCTCTTTGAGTACACATTTTCTTTAGAAATCTGTTGTTGAAGAAGTACCACTTCAGGAGAGTGTTATTTGTCACCCATTGTTATATGTCACATGTAAGTAACTTTATTTTGGATTTTTCCACATGATGAAGGGCGACTCTATTTTGGATATACTCTAATTCTTTGCTTTTCCATGATTTACGTGGCAGCCTATTTGTAAAGTGTTAACAGATACCAAATGGAACAATATCTGCTATTCATTTTGATATTTATATATGATCTCAATATTATTTTCCAGTATACTTAGGAAAATTAAAACATTTTGTAGCAAGTACTTTAGGTTTTGATTTGATCAGTCTTAGTTTCTGCACACAGTACACCATGCAGTGAACACTAAACACATTAGGTATGATGTCAGTCTGCATAATTCTTTGGGAGCAAGATAAATGGATCCAATCTAACAGTGCATTGATTATTTGGATTCTTAGGAGAAGAAATAAGCTAGGATGGATTTAAACAGTGAGCAGGATTATAACATTTTTGCAGTCTCACCATTCTACATTGAAATCTCCAAGAACCAGCAGCTCCCTTTTCTTATTTTGTGTGCCAATTTTCCCTAGCAGTTGTGTGATGTCAGTAAAAGATTGAACAGGGGGATATGGTGGGTGGTAGCTGACAACAAGTTCTAATGGTTTAGAGATCAAGCTTAGTCTTTTGCCAGCTATACAATTCAAAAGTACAGGGGGCACTTTAGGACTGTGAAATTTAGTGACTTTAGAATATATTTAAAAATACCTGACATCATCTGTGGCTTGATATGTATATGAACTAGTTGTCATGAGAAACATAACTTGCAGAGGCAAAGGGTGATGTCATAAGAGACACCACAGACACATTTACAACACAATTTCTCCTAATTTATGCATTTACTTGCAAATTTGCAAACCCAAAGTATTGTTCATTTGTTTAGATGTTTTATTCTTTACATTTACAGTGTAAACAATGCTTAGGTAACAGAGTCGATTTAAAATATTTTTTTGTGAAAAAAATTGTGAATATTATATTATGAAACTTTGTGTGTTATTGATTTATAATAATATCATATCATTTAATGTATCAGCTTATTTGATTACTTATCACAGGAAGTATCGATCTAAAAACTCAGCTTGTAGGGTTAAAAATGTTGTGTTTCTGTCTGTCCATCATTGGAATACTATAAAATACTTAACACTTAGTTGATTTAATCAATGAATAGTTTTCAGAGTCCCAATGGCTCATAAATAAAATCATTATCCACACCATCATTGCAACTACAATTATCACAGCTGCCTAGTTTTATGCTCCAAATTAATTCAAATCACTAAGTTATCTGTATTGATATCATTGATCATTGTTTAATTATCTTGCAGATGCTGTAATTTATAATCTGTTTCATAAATATATTATTACATAAAGTAAGACTGTGTTGAGATCTTTTTTCATGTAAGCACTTAAATTGATATGGAAAATATTTATGTTTTATTACTTTATTTCTCTGACATCTAGTCACTGAAAAAAGAACTGTGATAAACAGACAAGTAAACTGCATGTGAACAGCAAAAAATAGGCATTAAAGGTACGCAAATGTGTAATAACACTCCTGAAATCATTAAATTAAAACAGAAAATTGTACTACTAAAGCCACTGAAAATTACTGAAATCAAAATAAACTTTTGATACCTGTTGAAGTTAGACAACTTTGGATGTGTCTATATGTGCCTTTGTAAATTTGTATCCTTATGCTCTTTCCTGGACTTACTTATATCAATGTGTGTTTTTTATACGTTTGAATGAGTAATAATGGGATCTGTTCACCAAAAAGAGATAAGTGGTCAACTGACATAACTGTATAAAATGAGGCATCATTTAATATATACCATATATGCTTGAATATAAGACAAGGTTTTTTTCAGAGCAAATGCTCTGAAAAAGACCCCTCATCTTATATTCAAGGTCGTCTATAGTCTGACCTCAAGTCAAGGTCTGACTATAAGACTGGGATCCAGGTCCCCCACAGAACGATACACTCAGACATCCTCCGCTGCTGCCTGGCATGTCCGTTGGGACTTCTATGACTGAAGCCCGGAGGTCATGTGACCTTCCAGCTTTATCATAGAAGTCCTGGCGGAAGTGCCTGGCAACAGCGGAGGATATCTGCTCATATCGTGCAGACATCCTCCAGCTGCCCCCACTACCCACCAGGGAGATTGGGGCAGCCGGTGGATGTCTACAAGACATCCTGGAGGTCATATGACCTTCTGGCTGTCTGCCATAATAGACAGAAGTGTTGGGCAGCATGGAGGGTGTCTGCATGTATTGTGCAGACATCCTTCGGCTGCCCCTGCTATCCACCAGGGAGAGGGGAGACTGTCTTCATTGGGGATGAGCGAGACAGAGACTGTGTTGGGGGGAGGGAGGGGGTGAGAGAGACAAAGACAACGTTGGGGGTAGGAAGGGAGGGGTAGACAGAGATAACGTTGGGGGGAGGGGGGAGGGAGGGAGGGAGAGAGACACAATGTTGGGGGGAGGGAGGGGGAGACAGAGTCTATGTTTGGGGGAGGGAGGGGGTGAGAGAGACAACATTGGAGGAAAGGAGGGGGAGAGAGACAACGTTGGGAGGATAGAGCCAGCATTGGGCAAGTCAGGGGGGGTAGCATTTCGCAAGTCTGGGAGGTAGGGGCAGCATTGGCACATAAAAGGAAATAAAAACAAGAAATGCATTTTTTTTTATCATAATTTTTTATTAAATCAATTTACACGTGAATATATACAAGTTAACCTTTTTTCCTACAGGGTAGTCTTCTATTCAGGCTTTTAGATTTTTTCCTAAAGGAATATCCAAAGTTTAGGGGTCATGCATTAAATGCGGTTTTGCGCAAAAAGCCATTATTCCTGATTTTCCTGTTAAATGTATACTAAAGGCCTGTGGGTATAATAGCCACCCCCCAGTCCACAAAAAATAGAAATGTTTGGGTGTACCCCCTTTGAATAAAGAACACTGGACCCAACTGACTGTGGTCTAGTTGGATGCCTGCAGTCACTGAAAAAAAAAGTATATATATAACAGAAAAAGTAAGGCACAAACTTATATCAATAGTAAGTTATCATAAAAAAATCTAAATATGTCAGATGCATAATTGTGAGTATACTACATAAAAATACACTCTAAAGAAAGGACAAGTGAATAACTGAGTATTTAATTCATGGGGGCTTGGTGGCATAGTGCCCCCAAACACCCAGGGGCAGCATTTTAATATATCTTTTGGGCATAGTACTCCGAAGTCCTGGGTTTGCCTATATTTTTTTTCCCAGTGATTACGGGCATCTCGCTGGCGAAAATTCAATGGGGCCAACCGGAGGTGGTTGTCCCCACGGGAGCTAAATATTTTAAATTTTTAGAGGAAAGTGGGGACCCCCTATTTTTTACAGGTTAATCCTCTCAGTGCTTTAGGGAGCACTGTTTGTGTTCCCTACAGCAGTAAAAGGGTTAAAATATGCAAATGGCAGCTGCGTTAAGCAGCCGCTACACAATTACGCTGTACTTTTTTGTAAAGCTGGCGGGCGTAAAATGAAAGATTGAAATCTTTTGTGCTGATTACTGCACAGAACAGTGTTTTAATGGTCAATGCAGATAAAGTGACAAGCGCTATATATAATGTGCAGACAAACAAATTATGTAGCAAACACTAGTGCATTTTCCTCCAATTAGCACAAAATAGTGAATATCGTGTAATAAAGTGTTGCGCAGGATATAATAAAAGAAATACTTATCAGAGATATATAGGTGAAAATCCAGCCTTTTTTAGGAATACTCATCGATTATCTATCCAGTGGATGTGGGGATTTTGGGACTCAGAGTCTGCACGCCTTATACACCCAGAGCCGGTCCTATAGGGTCTGTAGAGTGTGAGTACAATTCTTTAGGGGGAGATATTTATTTTCCTTATATTCACAATACTGCACAATTTTGTATATATTTTTTTCTTTTCTTTTATATACATCTAAAAAAGGCTGGATTTTCACCTATATATCTCTGATAAGTATTTCTTTTATTATATCCTGCGCAACACTTTATTACACGATATTCACTATTTTGTGCTAATTGGAGGAAAATGAACTAGTGTTTGCTACATAATTTGTTTGTCTGCACATTATATATAGCGCTTGTCACTTTATCTGCATTGACCATTAAAACACTGTTCTGTGCAGTAATCAGCACAAAAGATTTCAATCTTTCATTTTACGCCCGCCAGCTTTACAAAAAAGTACAGCGTAATTGTGTAGCGGCTGCTTAACGCAGCTGCCATTTGCATATTTTAACCCTTTTACTGCTGTAGGGAACACAAACAGTGCTCCCTAAAGCACTGAGAGGATTAACCTGTAAAAAATAGGGGGTCCCCACTTTCCTCTAAAAATTTTAAATATTTAGCTCCCGTGGGGACAACCACCTCCGGTTGGCCCCATTGAATTTTCGCCAGCGAGATGCCCGTAATCACTGGGAAAAAAAATATAGGCAAACCCAGGACTTCGGAGTACTATGCCAAAAAGATATATTAAAATGCTGCCCCTGGGTGTTTGGGGGCACTATGCCACCAAGCCCCCATGAATTAAATACTCAGTTATTCACTTGTCCTTTCTTTAGAGTGTATTTTTATGTAGTATACTCACAATTATGCATCTGACATATTTAGATTTTTTTATGATAACTTACTATTGATATAAGTTTGTGCCTTACTTTTTCTGTTATATATATACTTTTTTTTTCAGTGACTGCAGGCATCCAACTAGACCACAGTCAGTTGGGTCCAGTGTTCTTTATTCAAAGGGGGTACACCCAAACATTTCTATTTTTTGTGGACTGGGGGGTGGCTATTATACCCACAGGCCTTTAGTATACATTTAACAGGAAAATCAGGAATAATGGCTTTTTGCGCAAAACCGCATTTAATGCATGGTATTTTTGCAGTCTCTTTTGCAGTACAATCGCACACTGTTCCAGATGGTTCTACAAAGACCCCAAATCCATTGATTACTAGGGGCCATTGAATCGAGGTCAATAACCCTAGTCTATAAAAATGCTGGAAATGTTTTTGTTATATTTTTTTGGTGGGTTGTCTTAATTTTTTTAGCCAAGGTTCATAGATGATCATAAATGTCTTAATATTTGTATAGTTGTTTCCTACAGTCAATACTTTTCATTGGTACAAATAGAATTCATCTTGGTTATTACTTTTTATGTTATGAAATCCATTTGTGACCAGAAAAGCACAAAACTCACTGCTGAAATGTGAACCTACAAATAGGTTTATTGTTTTATATTTTGTCGTGTTCAATATCTAATAGCTAGAATGAACATGTGAAATGCCATTTTACTTTAACATTTGTCTTCAGATTTTTTGTGCCAACTGCAAGACATAAGTCAATAAATATAACAAGCTAAACACACTTTTCTTTTACCTGAAATATTTAATAAACAAGCAGATGACTTAAATACTTTTTTTAAACATTATCATTTTGAAGAATACATTTGCTATTTTAAGCTCTTTAAAATTAACTCAGGATTATTTAAATTAAATACAACAATATCAGTACTTGTTAGAATAAAAATGTGAATTTCGAGTGAATTAATGTAACATATAGCCATTTAACAATTCATATTAACTAACTATAATCTACATTTCACACTTAGGCTGTAGAGTGAATCTTTGACTAATTGTCATGTTATATATTATAGGTAGTCATTACACGTGGACTTACATTGCTTGAAAAAGCTTGAATGAATAGCTGTGTGTCTTGTTTATAAAACAGACATCATACATTTATCATTTATTTTGTTTGCACATATTTCTATAATTAACTTTTCCAATTAATAGGGTGTGACCCCATCCATTTTAATCTAGTAAGCGTCACTTGTAGTTTGTTTAGGGGTTTGTGGTTTTTAACATTCAAAAATTGATTATATAGCTGTTTTTATTGTCTTAAAAAAATATTGGGTCAATATTCTTATTTAACATATAAGACATCTTTGTGGATCACATCTCAAATAAGGGCATCACAATATACTGGATCTATGCTGTAATGGACTCATTTTTATCTTTTAGAAAGGTTAATTAAACTAATTATAACGTTCTCACTATTACGGAAGACAAACAAACTTAAAATAACATTTTTGTTATACATTTATCATTAGAAATGGGCGGTTTATGCCTTCTTGTGGTCAGCCTTCAACACTGAAAATTGTTAATTTGTAATATAATTCATTTTTGTCCAGCAATATCCATTAGCCTGCTAATTGAAGACAGAGCAACACTGAAAATGTGGAAGTACTGCAATGTACATATAGTGTTCCATCTCCTGCTTAGCAAGCTGTGGGCAACAGAGCTTAATGCATATCACATTAATAAAAAATGCAGGCATATTGAGTATTGTATTGTATTAAGAAATGCTGAATGACAATCGATAAACTAACAGTGTGCTGCTTTTTCATTGAGAACATGAGACAAGTTCAAAGCAAATAATATATTGAAAATAAAAGTATAAGGGAAAAAAAGTAGTGAGGGTAAAACAGGGAGAAGAATATAGTGAAACTAGAGTGGGTCACTCACAGCCTCAAGATTATACTGTGGAAAAAAACTGTAGTGGCACAAAAAAAAAAACCTCCAGTTATCCTGACAGAAATCAACAATCATCAAAATTTATTGTTAGAGAGTTCAGCATATCATATTTCAAAGAAATCCCAGCATCCCAATAATTTTCTCTCTTTCACCTTAATGTGGCGGTACGTCATATTTCTAAGAAATGGGTCATGAAACTACATCCTGACTAATCCCATATCTGCCTTCGATAGTTCCTGGTGCACCTGTACCATCTGCCTGAGGTACACTTTGGTGCTAGGAGCAACATCATTATCGGTGCTGCCTACCCTGACTCTAAACTTCTGCAGACAAAGTATATTCAGGCATGATAGGTTGAGGCCTAGGCAGGCTCGGTAACAATGTGCTTATATCTAAGGTTTGAGATTGCTGCAGCTTCTCCCACTTCTTTGATCTCTTGCCCATCTTTGCATCTTATTGTATTGTTGTATATTTACTCATTTTTTTAAAGTCTGCTGTTTATATTGTGCAATTTATAAAGTCTATTGCAATAGATCAGCTTCCATGCTTCTACTCACTTCATCAGTTGGCTTTGCCATCTATATTGTATTGGACTACAGAGTAGACTTGTTATAGATTATTTGTTATTATACTGGCTAGCTATTATTTTATTATGTGTCTAGACAACAACCTAAATAGCTCAGTTGGGAGAGCATTAGATTGAAGATCTAAATGTCCCTGGTTTAATCCTGGAGTTAAGCATACATCCACAATGGCAGTGCTTAAATTATAACTGTAGCATAAAACTAAGGTCTGTTTAACTGAAAGATTGCACCAAGTTCAGGCATTTTAAATAGAAATGCTTTAATGAAAGAATACAAATAAAGTACCTTGTGGAGCCCTATTTGTTCTGTATAGCTCTATCAGGGGGTGGACATGTTGTTTTGAATCTTGGATCATTTGTGTCAGATCTTCCTTCATTTGAACCAAGGTAAATTAAAATTGGACCCAAGACATGTCTATCCCCTGATAGAGCTATATAGCGCAAAGATAGCTCAACAAGGTACCTTTTTTTCATTCTTTCATTAAACGATTTCATTATAAATCATCTACACCATTATAAACCATGTAATCTTTGAAATTAAACAAAAGCTATTTTCTTCTGACATTGTCCTTTAACTGAGGTGCTTTTTACTCTGTAGACTAGATGGGCCAAATGGTTCTTATCTGCCGACATATTCTATATATTGGTTTCTATTTTATAACATTAACAATTATTCAAGAGCCACATTTACAATATGCAGTCCAAACATGATGAATGTTACTCATATTTGATGTTCAATATTAAATGTTAATGCATTTATATAAATCTATAAAAATTATGTTTATGTATAGCAGAATTGCAACCAAATGTATACATCAAGAGGAACTGTGTTTTAAATATGTCTGTTTCTTACATTATCACCTTTTTTATTGATCCGCAAATTATAGATTTTCCATTAAAACTAGTTAATCTGCATACCAGATGATGTCATAAACAGGAGACACCACAGACACATTGAAACATATTTGTAAGTTAATTTATGCATTTGGTTGCAATTTTGCAAATACAATATATAATATTTGGTATTTTTTTATTCTCTATATCCTGTCACTTCTGGTGCATTGTCCTAAGCTCCTATGCTGCTTCCCTCCAATCTATGGATGCGGCATCCTGCCAATATTGAGGATGTTTGCAGCATTCCTCTGTGCCTGACCATCCAGTTGGAGCCCACATTACTTCCATAGCCCGAAATAGGCTCCAACATGGCAGCAGCACGCATGCGCTTTGAAGCTCTGTATTTCATTTATAAGAGGCTACTCTTCTATTCATTCCTATTTCTGATACAGCTTTTTCTTGACTATGATTTCTTTAGTTGTTCCTGTATTGATTCCTGATTATGATCCAGCTTTTCCTTGACATTTATTATCTAATCCTGACTTTGGCTCATTTATGGCCCTGATCCTGTGCTGTCTATCCCAACCTTGTCTCCATCCTCTGGCAACGTCCTTGTCTGCTCCTTGCAAATTGGTCTATTCAATAAATTTAGATTTTGGAGGTGGAAAATTAGCATTAAATTTAACCACCAAACTCGGACAGATTTGCCTCCCTGTGTAGTATTCACTACCATTTTTGAGAGGTCAGGCCACATGCAGATTTAGTGAATAGACCCAACAGATTATTGTTCAGTATTAATTAAACAATAGAACCATAGAACAAAATATATCCATATCTAAAAAAAAAGTCAAACTGTAGAAAAAATGTTTTTGTTGATGAATTTATTTACTCCACTATATGTGCATCATGATTATGTCATACAATCAATTTAGCTCATATATAGAAACAGGGAGAATGACAGAAAACATACTTCCACGTGGTTCACAACAGGATTTTCAAGTTTATTATGGATTACAATTGCAGTCTACTTTTAGTTGTGTAAGTCTGATTTATGTTTGAATATAAATGTATGCTGGGTAATATATGCTTTCAGACTACATCTAAAAATATTGTTATTGGATAAAGTTTAAACGTCTTGATGCAAATTTGACGTAAGCAGAAATTATATTCCAAAATAAACAACTTATCTATACCTATAAAACTGTACTTCCCTACTTCAGACTGTTAGAATATTGGCAACCTGAAGAGCACCAAAGCTGCAGGCTTTCATTTTACCTACTCAACTACAAAGAGCAGAATTGAAAGGCAAATTTCCCTTGTCGTTAACATTTAGTGTCATGCTGTGGAAGTGACAGAAGTGGAGATAACTGTCATAGTATTGAGTGATGAGTCATCTGAGCAATGCTGTAGAAACAGAAGGATACAATTTAAGTCCACTGCTAAAGGTCTAAGCATACATAAAGTGATCAACCTGAGGAAAACACTGCAATTTGATTGCATCAATATTGGATAGCTGTATTTTTTTTTTCTCAAAGCAAAATATTCTGATCTGTTTGGATCACATTTGGATATATGTTCTCATCCATTTTGATTGTTCTGTAGTTTGGTGTTGAATAACATTGTATTTTTTTCCCAAGGTTCTTAATTATACTGAACATTGATAGCTGTTATAACAAAAATGCCAAATAATATTTTTATCCCCATTGGTTAGTACATCAATGTTTAAATATAAAATTAGTATTATAATAATAATTATAGATAAACCTGTAATGCCAAAATTTTAGACACAGGTCAGGGAATGTAGTTTCATTCAATATAGAAGTAAATAATATTATTTGTTTAGGATTAAATAGTGTTAATGTTATTGGGAAAAATTGTGATGAATATATTAATCAAACGTAATATATCTCCTATGCATATGCATTTTGTACACAACCCACGTAAAACTCCCAAATTAATCAAAGTGAGTAAAAACAACAAAAGGCATTCACATAGATTTATATCAAAAGGGCACAAATTAAAATTATATTTCATACAAAATATATGCTATTCTACTGGCACATTTTCTTCTATTTCATATGTTTCTTAAAATAATTTGTTCAGATAAACAATTGCATCTGAGTTTATTGTTGGTAATAATAAAACTGTTTTATTTCCAGAAAAAGCAATTACAATGAATCATTAACTGTGTATGCAACTAAAGGCAATTCAGCATATCTCCCAAAATAGAACAAAATATCTGACTTTCCAATATTTGCATTATCAGAAGGTGGATTCATCTTTTTGTAAATAAAGGAAATATTATTCACTACTGAGTAGGTTATTTTTGAACCTATGAAATGGAAATTGTCATCATTTTTAAGTAAATTCTTATTTGTTATTTGTTACTTCATTCTAAAAATATTTAGTAAGTAAAAAGGGGCAAAATTCTTGAAGTCTGCAGTAAATTCAGAAAATAAACAAAAAAAATCCCCTCCCTCATATTTAAACTTTATTTGTTATTTTAAGTATGGTTCTATAGTTGTTTTATCCTGGACTACATGTATTATACTTTTTTTTTTTTAAATTGTATTTTCACAGCTATATGTATAAAATTATCATACTGTTTGAAAACCTAAAGGGTTTCTTTTTCATATATTGCAACATAACTAAATAACTAATTTAATAAGTCCATAGATAACATTTTCATGTTTTACTTTGCAATCAAAACCAAAATGTAAGGACCAAAATTGAGGATTTCAAAAACATAGCAGGTAAATTAAGATACATTTTGGAAGGCAGTTATAGCTCTTTGCTATGTGAAGATCAAAGGTTAGAATTTACAAACAGGAAAATTGTTTTTTTTTGGAGCTGAAGTTGAAACCAGACTTTTATTTTTATTTTTTTTAAGATACGCTATTATGTTATGTAGTACATTAATCTGTTGGCCATAGCTTGCACCAACAGGTATATTTCTTCCTTCTTGGTTATAAATTCCAAATTTGCTAGCCATGAAATTATTCTTGTGGTTGACAACATGTCAGCCCCTGATAGAGCTATCCAACAATTTTCAATAAGGTGTTTTTTTTGTTGTACTACTTCATTAAAGAATAAATATCCTCATAAATATAAGTTTATTGAAAGATTGCATCAAGTGTAGGTATTTTAACTAGAAAGGATTTGATGAAAGAATACAAAGTACTATATGGAGTCCTCTGTGTTTGCATAATAAATGTTTTTTTAGTAGGAAGATCTGACCCATCTGACCCTAGAAAGTTGTCTCATAGTGCTATGGATGCAGAGGAATCAGTAAGATATTTTATTTGTATTTAAAATTCCTGCAATTGCAATATTTTAATGAAACAATTGTATTTTAAAAGGACACCCCACCAAAGAATGTAAAGGTTTTAATTTTTTCTATTTTGCCTTGATTTCAGATATGTCTTTTGTTAATTTTTTTGTGAGATTTTTTCATAAAATATTGTACTAAACAAGTGTGACTGGGCACCTCCATTTTGTGAAATATGGAGTTTTTGTGTGCCACCCTACAGTTACTTTACAGCACTAGTATCTCACTATGTGGCTGGGGACACAGAATACAGTCTATAAGTCAGAATTCTGACCATAGACTTGCATTGACGGGGAGGGTAAGGTAACTATTTCATCACAAGGGGGCGGAGTTATGATCCTGTTTGATCAAGTCAATCTCCTCTATCTTCCAGAAAATAATTTTTGTGTTGGAAGGCAGGTAAAAAAAAAAAGGTGTACACAGCCACCTAGTCCTCCCCACTAGTGATACACAGGAGCTAGTAAGAGAGAAGGAGAGTGTATCATATGACATCATCTTGACTTGCTTGAAGATATTGGAGAATGTTGCATCATGGGTAAAATTCCAAATTTAAATTTTTACACTTTTTTTCAGTTTGTAATGTAGCCATGGTCACCAAGAGATCCAATGCCTCAAACTATTCCAGAGCAAAGGAATTTCCACAGACATCACTAATCTAAATACTTCCAATATGAATGAAAATTACAGCCTTGTTTACTATTGTGAACTAGATGTGCACATGGTCTATTTACCTAATAGTGAGATATGTTTGACTGATAACCAAGTTACAAAAATCAGGTCAAAATACCTTAATTGCTATATTTCCAACTTGGCTATTTTGACCTCATGTGTCTTAACATCAAATAAAGTTGTACAGTGTTATGCTCAGGATGCCTACTATGCTGACCTTATTTGTTACATAATAGTGTTTCCACAACAAATACAATAGGTTTTTTATCTTGTTGTGACTGCTTTCATTTTGTTCACAAGAGCCTTTCATTCCTTACTATATTTTATAAAGAAATGCAACATAATAGATTTCTTCTAAGATAAAATATTCAGTTGTTGTGGCTTTTAAAATAACACAAGGACGATAAATAGTGTTATGCTTTATATTCTGTAACACTATTTAAAATATAAACCATCTGTAATTACAAACCAGTTTAATAAAATGTGCATTAATGTGAATTAATGCGTTTCAAATCTATAAAATATTAACGGATTACCTTACAACATTACTGAGGGTAAAAGTTTATGTGCCATCAATTTTAGCATATGAAAACAAGCACATCTTTAATCATTGTATGATAAGAAAAATTAAACATTAACACATAATTAATTGGGCCGTAGTTTCTTATGAGCTATTCATGACTAGTCATCATTCAGAGTCATACCTTATAATTAAGATAAGGTACTTGATAATTTTAAAGAAAATGATAAAGAAGTTACTCACTTTCTACACGTATATATATATATAAAAAAAAGTTTAAAGAGGAAAAATGATGAAATTTGTTATTCGTGAAAATGTTTTTCTAACAGTTCTACATATTTCTTTTCTCAATCTGCATATGAGTTTAAAATCCATTTTCACATACTAATGCAGACTGGTTTCTCTAAAAGTGTCAGGCAATAAACGAGATAATTATCTTTCTGAGTATAAGGAGAAATTTAACTTGAAGCAGTTTAAAGTGCTAAAATTAAGTCATTTTTCATATTATTTTTTAAGGAAAATGTGAACTTTTATAAATGCTCCATCAGAAAGAGTTATCATTTTATCATTATATCAAGCGCATATAAAAAAAATTGTATCGTTGAACTCTCCACAACATAAAACTTGCATATGGCATTAATATGGTATACAAACAGAAAAGGCATGTCTGTCAGTGTGACAGACCAAAAGGACTGCAGAACTAATGATTTCCATTTGCATCATAAAGTAGTCTCTTGATACATTTTACATTTTTTACACTCAAGTATAAGAGTTAATTTGCAACATTGCAGACATAATCCAGTTTGCTAATCTGGTTATATAACTAAAGGAAACAGAAGCGCTCTACCAAGAGGCCAAGAAAGCACAGAAAGCAATGTCTTACCATGTGTGGTTTTTCAGAAAATGTTAGATAGAGGCATCAGTTATGATTTGAGAAGGTGTGTTAGAATGGCCTTATTAGACTTGAAAAGAAAATGAAAGAGAGATCTTAAGTATCTGATATGGCATAAAAGAGCTGGGGATGTGTATGTATGTATGTATATATATATATATATATATATATATATATATATATATATATATTGTCAGCAGACCTAAAGAACAGGTCAAATTCTTAGGTCTCTTATGGTGCAGTCTACCTGTTAGCAACAACAGAAGGGTTAGTGCTCTGTTAGGATGAGAATACTATGTCTACAATGTAGATTCTGAAAACACTGAGCACAATCTAGGCACTTTATAAGAGGTGCAAACAAAATTAAGAACTTCACCTGCTGAGAACTGTTTTGCATGGATGGAAACCATGGGAGAAAACATTTTCCTATTCATGGTAGAGATTTACTAAACTATGTGACAAAAAGTACAATGATGTTCTAAGGATCTTCACAGACTTTGATATTGACATTGGTATTCTTTAATGCCAACAGGAGAAATGTGGAATTAGATCATCACAAATGGCACTTACGACCATTATCACACAAACCAATCCATTAAAAGGAGGATGTTACTGATTGCCTCATGTACAGAACTAATAGTCCCTTGGTTGATGGGACTGAAATGTGTTTATTTCATTTACTATTGTGTCATTTTGGGAAACAAATAATATTTACATAAATTACACTTCATATTTGCCAGGACTCACTTGAAAAAAAAAAGATAAATTGCAATGCATTATTCCTGGTAAAACATTGTATAATAAAATTAAGCAGTTGGACAAACATTTCATCTTTATACAGTGCTCTGCAACAATTACAGGAAATGTAGATGCTTATTTAAAACACCCTATGGAAAGTGTGTTTGAAAAAATACCTTAAAATAATGTTTTTTTTTTTAAATAACTCACTTATTATACTCACTTGATATATCTCCTCATAAGGAAAATATATACTCTTCTTTGTTTCTCACTTCTAAAGATCAAGATGAGTTTGGAAATACAGGCAGTGAATGATATTGTAAGTCTGAGTAGAACCTGGATTGGGAATTGTTTTAGTTTACATAGACAAGTCAGTGATATATGGAATAACTGTGTGTTTACTGGAGTATGTCTGCCAGAGCATGACAAAAAGCTGTTTAGTAGAAACACTGCAGTGAAGCAATACGAACAAAAACATTAAAAATGCTATAGGGATTACATTACCCAGACAGGATAAAATGAAGTGTCAGAACAGAAGCAGTTGTCCAGAGAAAGCCATCAATGGTTCTGATGCCTTTAGTTGTTTTTTCAACTAAAGTTGTTTAATTGGTCAGCCCTGCTGACCAATTAGGTTTCATGAAAGTAAGGTGTCATGAATATGATGTCATATGTTATGCAGGAGGTAAAAAAGATTACAGAAACATACAGATAAAAGAATACCAAGGACCCTATCCTCTCAGAGCAGCTTTAGTTCTTCTTGCAACAAGTCTTGATATGTGTGATTTTTATTTAAGGAAATATGCCTCCAGTTCTTTGAAAGATGAAGGAAATCTACTTTGCACCCTGTCCCTAGAACTTCCCATAAAGGATCAAACAATGATGTTCAGATGTTTGTGATTGGGGATGCTTCATCTGATTGTTCATAAAAATCACTTTTGAATTTGTTTGGCAGTGTGCATGTGTTCCCCATAACATTCTGGGGGAATAGTTTTTGCACCTTGTCATTTAAAATGGCGTCCAATCTATAGACCATTCAGAGCAAGCAATGTACATCACATTGTCAGCAGAAATTGGGGGTTGAAGGGATCATTTACTGAAAAACCACCGTTTATCTGTATCTATGTATTTTCTTGCAATTTTGGTAACAAAAATATATACATCGTTTTTTATTCACAAAAGTTGAAAATGAACGTAAACGGCGCTCTACTCCCATAATCAAAGACACTCACAACATGCAATACAGTAAAGTATGTTGATTTTTTTTTCACCATGTAACAGAACATGTTGTGCTGAACATTGTTCAGCTGATGGATTTCCTTTAAAAAAGGACTAAACCCTTAATTTGATATCTTAATCACACAGCATTAATGCACCATTCAAATTGCACTTTTAATGGTTAGCTGGAGGGTTTTCTCAGCCTCATTGAAAGAAATCAATTGGTTTTATTTCCTCTAACTATACTATTGGCAGTGCTAGTTTTTTTTACTATACAGTCTTGATTTTATGCATCTCACATTTGGGCTTTATTCTCATCACTGGAGTAAAAACTTCTCTTTATAAGTGTAAGTGTGCATCATTTCAGAGAGCGCAAGTGGCAAGAAGCTAAGAACTAATGTATATTTACTGTACATTCTAGTTACTAGCATCACTAATCTGGATCTGTACCTGGATATCCTTAGCATATTTTCTTCTTTTTTTTTTTCTATAATAAGTCTAATTGCAGCACAAACTAAAAATGAATCTATTGTTTCACAACAATTTTTATGTTGCATCACTGACACATAATTTAATACAAAATAACAATGGTGAAATATGTCATTTTAACAAGTTGCATGTACTGTAGAAAAGTGTAATGCATTCTTCAATGCTAAATGTGTTTAAAAGGACCGTGTCAACTAAAACATTGCTTTTACTAGGAATTTAGCAAGTAAAAAATGGTGGAGAGCTGAACAGTACAACCTATAAGCCTGATTGATGTGAATAAATTAAGCAGTTTCAAAATAAAGATATTTTAATAAAAACAAACATAACATATATGTTATATACATAATTACATAACTTTAATATCTAGTAAAACATAGGTCATTTACAAGTCAAAGTGGTCCGTTAATGAGCATAGCTTCCTTCTTTTGATTTCAGTCCAGGAAATCATGCTATTTTTATTTACACCTGCCAGCAATTGGGCACAAAATAAGCTTCAGGTTATATGTTTCATCTTGGTTTATAAAAACAAATACTTCACCAATGCTTGTCAGTACAGTACAGCATGGTCCTGGCAGAAAACTGAACAAAATCCATGAGGTTTTGAACTTGTGCCACATTATACAAAAATATTCTAAATAAATTGCACAGTAATCTAATTATTGTGCCATATACAATCATGTTTAACTTGCTAAACTGTTTGCTTTTTTCTTCTTTTGTGTGTCTTCCAATGTGTAATTGGAAATGCACCATGCACAGTACTTACAGTTTTGCTACATGTGAAGCCATAGCAGTCAAAGAGAATTCACCAACAAAAAATGTCTAGGTTGAAATACCATTGTTATAGTGAGCTACTTATAAGTGTTAATACCTATCATTATAATAGTAGATGATATGAGATTTGTGCTCATATGAGATTTAACTAATTTGAACTTAATTTAACTTTCATTGGCTAGTGAATAAAGAAAGTTTCAGACTTCTAAAACTCTTTCTCAAACTTGATAGTTTTATATGTTCACAGTAACCTATGCATTTTAAAATAATTTTTTGAAGAAATACATATAATTAAAAAAATATTAATTATATTAATGAATATATTAAATATGTTTACTCCCATCCCTACATTCCCATGTGCTATGAATTGTATGATCCAATTTGGGCTCTATAAGAAGTCTACCTGAAATAATTGAGATATTGTCAGTGAATAGTTGCCAAATACGTCAGCATGTCAGATCATTGAGTAGCAAAATTGTGATTACATGCTGGCCAGCACGAAATGCATCAGGCGGATCGTGGGCAGTCATCTCTACCTGGCTTTTTACTTATATTACGGATTGCCATGCTTTTTCTTTGAAGTAATGAATTAAGTTTTATTCAAGACTCTTTCTGTGTGTGTGCTGCTCTGTTGTCACCCTTTCTCCAGTTTTGTGCTTTGATCATATGCTGTCTCATTACTAGAGGAGGGTGTTTTCAAGTTTGCTCCCCATGGGAGCTTTGACATTAAGATTGTGTATCTGCAAAATTGTAGCCAGTCTATGTAAAATGGACTAGTCAGTCAAAAGATTGTCCAAAAATCAATCAAAAAGTTAACTATTAATTCCCCAAAGGTCAGCTAAATTTACATAAAATTATTTTTCTGGGCTAAATTATATTCTTGTATGAAATAAGTTTATGTAATGTGGTACTTTTTTTTTTTAACTAATGCACTGGATACTTTCCCCAAGAGATTGATATACATAATGTAGCCTTAAATTATAACTGAACAGATTATTCTCACAATTTAGTTAATGAACGATTAACTTTCTTGCCAAGTATTCCTTCTTTCAATCATGAGTTAGTGACATTTGGGCAGCTGTCTAAGCAAGTAACATATGTTACTGCCTGGTATACTTTACTGTTACTGTTTGACTAGAGTGATATCTACTGTTGGTGACAAGAGCAATTGTCAATGCCTGGGGAACTCACTTCTAGAGAACAATATTTGTAACTTAACTGTTTAGACTGCAACAGAATTTACTTTAGTGATAATGCACTGATAGAGATGGAGTGAACAAGAGAGAAAATGATGATAAGATTGCCATAAATACCAATTTGTATATTCTGTACAGGAAGAAAAACATAGGACTTAATCAAATAACAACTTGATGTATCAGCAACTTCAGAACTTGTATAGAACTTTTATAAAGTAAGCATTGATTTATCAATAAATGAATGTGTTGTTTTTAATTAAAGGAACTGTGTTGTGCAAAAAAATCATTTTAAATGTAAAGTGTGATAAAAAAAATAGAAAATATACAGGTTATACAGTATTTTGCAAAGATTTTCTAAATAAAAAAACACTAATTGTGTTTAAGAAATAATAGTAGTTTCCCAAATATTCAGTAGACTTTTAGAAAATAAATTTTCAGTAAGACAATGAATATATATTTGTATATATGTCTATATATGTTTGCTATAAAGGATTTATATTTTATTAATTATTTCTTGCCTCAAGGATCTTCTGTTCTGGCAATTCAGTACCCGCCTTTCTATCTATCCACCTCTTGTCGTCTATCTCTCTCTCTCGTCTTCTCTTGCCATCTACCTATCATGTGTGTTATGTTAGCAATGAACAACTTATTAGCACAACAACACATCAAATTTATGGAAAAAAAACTGTGGGGAAAAAAAAAAAGTCAAAAAAATAATGTGAACTAGGTATCACATATTTTCCTTTTTTTACTCTTTTTTACTACATCATTACAAATACATGTTATTTTTGAAACAGGACAGTTTGTTTATTTAATGTCATTTTACATTTTACCCATGATACCATTCCAGCTGGTCTGATAAAATACAAACCATGGTGTTTTTTTAAATTTATTTAGATATCCTGTCATTCTTCTTAAATAGAATGCTGTACTATTTCTATAAAATGACATTCAACTCCTTGACTATGTTTATATTACACCACATGCTGGTTAGTGGAGTATAATTAATGAAATATTTCTCTCATTGATTCTTTAGTCCATATTTTAAAGCAAATAGATGACATTTGTGTGCCTCTGTGTCACAGTTTCTCCTGGGCATTTCAGCACTTTACCAATATATTGTATTCAATAACTCTCTCTTAGGTAACATAATTATATTGCTGCACTGTAAGGGGCTACATTCTTATTACAGTAGCTTATTTTAACCCTGATAAAAGGAATACCCAAATAATTTGCTTTTCGCATGCACAGAAGTGGCTGTACTACTTAAACTACAGGACAAGTACTTATTTTTTATGTCACTTTTGTGCTGAGAAAGAAATTACTAACTAATTACTTATTCATTAAAAAAATTAGTAGTGGCTCCATATGAGGAATGATATTAAGCTTAGGTTTATTACAAAGCCATAGAATCTAGACTTGGGTGCCACTGAGATTTTCATTTGGATTTCATCAGAAACAAATTTTGTCCATTAATACATCAGTTTTGGATGAAATTCATCCATTTTTTTTTTTCGCAAATACCATTCATTTGTTTTTGCAGTTGGACTCCACCTGATCATATTACACCCTCCCACCATCATGCTACGTGTATGATGGTATAATGTTATGGCCATATTGCTTGGCAATGTACTATTGTCCAATGAGGACATGAAATGATACATGTCGGGAGGATCTGTATAACCTAATAGTTGTTGAAGGTAAACAGTAACCATGTCTGTGATGCCAACCTATAGCTGGCATGACATCACCAATTAAAATTTTTTTTTTTTTTTATATTATAGATAGCTATATGTCAGGATATGGTCCAAGTTACATAGGACCCTGACTACCCATAGATGTGGTTCAGGAGTTCATTGGCAGGATTCTCAGGTCAGGATTCTCATGCCTAGTGCACAGTAACAACATCCCCCGGTAGCTTGAGGCTCCAAGTTTGGTCAGCCATATTCTAGTCTTGGATTTGATCAGCCCTGTGGTTGCAGCTGCTGTATCCAGTATAAACAGAACAGGAACTGAGAAAATCCTGCAGAAATCAGAGCAGAAGCAGAGACAGAAAACATAACACAGAGTCCAGGGCTACAGGGGAGACTCAGGATCAAGGAAGAACTGAAACATACATAAGCAGGGTAAACCGTAAGACAACAACAACACTAAAGGAGACACACAGAAGCACAGACATAACATAATGTCAGAACAGGGCTAATGATTAAGGAACACAAGGAATAGAATGAGGAGCCAGAATCCTCAGATGCTACATAAGGGGAAACCAGGAACAGGGGTATAAGGAGAGCATAGAGGAGCTGGAATCCTCAGGTGCTTCAGGGAAAGAGGATCAGGGAACAAAAAAACATACAGAAAGAAATACCTATGACTTATGTCCATAAAATGAAGCTTGCAAACCAACTTCAAGGTACCTCATAATCAGGCAAGTCCCTATCACTAGAACTGAATAATAGATTAGCAAACAAATAACACAGGATCTAAAGGCTTGTACCACACAGAGACCAACACATAGTGAAGAAACGCCTGGAGTACACTTAAATAGGAGCACAGTAACAAGGTAGAAGAAAGCAGAGAAAACACATTTTGGCCCATTTCGGGAGGACTTTGGCTATTTTTGCAAAAGCCAAAGGCCTCCTATTGACTTCTAGGGGAGGACTCTAGCTATTTCCGTAATTTAGAAACATAGAATGTGTCGACAGGTAAGAACCATTCCGTCCATCTAGTCTTCCCAAATACTAATAATAGGCCTAGATCCTGGCAAAATGGTCTCAAAATAATCCATACAGATAGACTTCTATGGGGAGGATTTTGGCTTGTTTTTGGAGGACCTCGGCTATTATGAAAAAAGCATAAGTGCTCCCATTGACTTCTAGGGGAGGACTTCGACTATTTCCGTAATGGCCTTGATCCTCCCAAAATGTCCCGTAATAAGCCTATGGGGAGGACTAGGCTACAATTTCGGCTAAATATCAAGTTTGCAAAATATTGCAGGAGAGTGTGTCACTGAACAAAGTTTGGTAATAACAAAGTAAAATGTTTTACAAACTAGTAAACATTTTATGCATTTAGCACATCACCTCATACCAGGAGCTCCACAGTGGATGCCATGACTGAGCCAGGGCCAGTGTGCACTAATTTGAGGGGAGAAAAAATAAACAACCACTGAAAAAACTCATAAACTTTAAAGCTGAAAAACAGTCCATGAGAGCCATAAGAGAGGCACATGGATTTCAAAGGAATAGACTTTGTTTAGTCCTAGAGCACTTGAAAGAGGAATTCTGTGAAATTTATTTTCATTGAGGCAGCTAGAACCTCTGAGTATTGCTTTCTCTTTTGGGTCTCCAATATAACAGGGGTTATCGCATCTCTGGGAGTATTTTACTTATTGATTATCACTCCTCTGCTGAGGAAGAAGACCAAAATGAGTAAAAAATACATTGGCATCATCCAGGGCGTGTAAGACAGAGGGAAATGCCAATAGATTCCAGTGATATCGAGTCTCTGCACTGCAGAGCACTGCAGTAAAAATAGCTAGGTAAGTAAGGCTATTGGCAAGTCTTTAAATATCAAGAGATGGGTGCTGCAGTCATCACTGTTTTCCGCACAGAATGCATCCTTCATAGAGGTTGGTGGAGACCATGAACTTTTAGATGCTGGATCAATGTGCAGATATAACAGAAAGTGAAGGGCCCAACTGTCTCCGGTATCCCACAAATATAGATATTGTACAGGTAGAAGGCATAATCCATGTTGTTCATGTTCTGCGGCAAAGTATGTACCTGTATAGTAAAATTGCCTACTTTTGTTAGTGCATGTCCCCCTAAAACAAATTGGGCTGTGAGCTGGGGAAATGCTCCCAGCCCCTAATTAAATGTATAGGGGCTCAGAAATACTTGCCCTAACCCCCTTATAGTAAACAGTGCAGGGAGCTGGCCAAAGGCTCCTAGCTCCATAAGGCATATGTGGGGGCCAGGCTCTGGTCCCCCACCCCATAAGCAATGGTGCAGGGATCTGAGCAATTGCTACCCACACCATAATAGATAATAAACAGGACAAATGCTCCCAGCCCTAAATTAATGTATCAGGATTCAGGGCTACTTGCCCTACCTCCTCCTCACTCTTAATAAACAGGGCCAGGAGCATTCATAACAAAGAACTGGAAATAAACTAACATTCCACCTCCCTCCCTACTGATCAACACAATTAACCAACCACAAATCTCTGAAACAACCGCAGCTAAATATATCTCAGGAAAATATTACATTTTACAACATGAAATCTGGCATCATTGGATAAAGAACAAAACACTCTTATTAACAATTTAATCTCATACCTTATAACATCTGAAATTGAGTAACACCAGCTTTTCTTTAAAAAAATACAATAAAGGCTGACTGGCCAAACAAGCCAACTACTTTTCATGCCAGGCTTCCTAACCCCATCTTCGAACTTTGAAATCTCTCCCTCCAGTCGTTATCCACTATAAATTCTTATTAGTTTTATATTGACATTGACAGTGTTAACAAACAAATTGCATTATAAAAAAATATTTGCTTACCTGTTTTCATGAAGATGAAAAATGGATGCAACAAGGTGCGACCCCATGGTACCAGATGCAGTGAACAAACCTTGTTGTGTCTACAAAACAAAAGCAATAAACAGTAAATGGGAACAAGTATTTTTATATTAGACATAACATAAAAAAACAACCTTGACAGAACTATGCTGTTACTACACTTTATCTAACTAAAACCAAATCAATATACCGATTGTGAAGTATTGCATTGTTTTACAACCTTAAGCTGCACATTTATTTTTAGGAGTCTCCATGTGAACAATTTCTGAGAATTCAAGAATAATTTAATTTGAAATAAATAATTAAATAAATTACCTGTTGGAATCGATACTCAGGCCTTTAGATAATAATAAGGATAGGTGGAATGAGAGACTGATATTCACATTTTGCTTCTGTCAGCAATGTCTAATTTTTTGTCTCAGACTGTAATGACAATGTAGCAGGCATTATTGAGGTCTTCATTGACTGTTCATGCATGCAGCCCATCAGGGCTCAAGTTACATTCATTTTGATGATGCACCATCTGCGGTTCATCTCAGTGGGTAATGCCACACACTAAATTGCATGATTAGAGTAGTGAGTATAATGGAGGTAAAACTACTTCACAGAACAGAAGACATAAACCAAAATCTATGTTAAACATAGAGGTGCATTATTGATATTTACACAGTTGAGTAACAAGTAAAATGAGTGTACTCTTTCTAGAGTAAAACCAACATATCTTTATAGATGCATGCCTCTTAGCTGATCAGAAGATAAGGTGAGCTTGTACTTACAATGAGAGAGTGGGCTCACCTCTCACATTTGATTGAGTTCTGTCATGTGTGGGGTATATCTCTGTTGATCACAAGTAAAAACAAGGGTGTATCTCTCTCTGTCCCATTAACTCCAAAATAAGCACTTTCAGTAGCTAGTAATGTTTTACGAAAGTACAATTAGATGGTACAGCAATGAATCTTCCACAACAACAAAAAAACAGATTTTAAATTATACTGATTATAAATAATATGTCATTTATAATAATACTATGCTGCTACAGCACAATCATCTTACTTTTTTATTTTTGAATTGATGCTTCTTTACTGTTATCGAAAAAATCCACAGAGCATTGGATCTAGTCACATATATATTATATGAATCATTAACATAAGAAAAAGAATCAAATCTTAAGATTTCTTATATGTGCATGTCCCACTGTGTGCTGAATTGCTGCATTCACAGTGTACTGAACAGCACAACTGGACAAATTGTTTTTTTTGGAGAGCAATAATAATGGTCCTTACAAGTTGGATATGGTATTAATCCATTGTAAACTTTTGCTAAAAGGAAACAAATTTTCACCTGCTCACTGTTAAGAGACCATAAAAACCAGTCGGAACCACAGCTCCATTGTTTTGCATCCTCTGTGATTGTGACCTGGTGTGATGCTTCTGTCAATGGTGTTTTGTAATTTCATGTCTACCGACTCTCTGCTATTGTCTCATCCTTGTCTGTACCCTGTTTCTTGTTCTGCGCCAGTGCCAGGGCTATCTGTTTCCATCTGGGTCCCCCTTGAAGGTATGGTTTTGCAAAGATGTGTGCCTTCTCCAATATAAAGGCATTTATTTCTTTTGTGGACTGTACTGTTTTCAGACACAAATAAAGAAGAAGAGAAATATAGTTGACACACCAGCAACCCTATTGCAGTAAATAGTTGATTATAAGATTATGACCTGTCTGAATGACCAATCTACCTGTTCAATAAATTCTCTGTGGAGATAGTGTTTAGTAGCAGTAGCAAGAGGAAAGTGCTCATGCCATTGTACAGAGCACTGGTGAGACCTCACTTGGAGTATTGTACGCAGTACTGGAGACCGTATCTCCAGAAGGATATTGATACTTTGGAGAGAGTTCAGAGAAGGGCTACTAAACTGGTTCATGTGTTGAAGGAAAAACTTACCAGAAAAGGTTAAAGAATCTTAACATGTATAGCTTGGAGGAAAGATGTAACAGGGGGGGTACGATAGAAACATTTAAACACATAAAGGGAATCAACACAGTAAAGGAAAAGAGTATATTTAAAAGAAGAAAAAGTACCACGACTGGAGGACATTGTTACGGTGTACCAGTGACACCCAGGAGGAGGAACCCTTGTTGCAAGATCACCTCTTGGGAAGTACTTTGTGGTGTTCACCCTGACAAATATGTATATGTAAAGGTTGAGCCCAGGGTAATGTTTTTGCCAGGGGTTTGTGCGGCACAAGTACAACCTAGAGGTAACAAGGAATGGGTTGTTGGAGTACTCTAAGCAGCACAGGAGACAAGACAGACTGGAACAGGTTGATGATATAAATAGGCTGAGAACAAGTGGAGTCGAGGAACAAGCCAGGGGGTCGAGGCAGGGAGAGTTCAAGCAAAGTCAAAAACAGGCTGAGGATTCGAGGCAGGCAGAGATCAAACGAAGTCAAGGTACTATCCGGGGTCGATGCAGGCAGAGGTCAAAAACAGAGTAAAAAAACAAGCCAAGGGTCAATATCATAAGTCAGACAAAATATAACAATAGTCCAAAAATAGAGAGAACTCTTTGCACAGGCAACTAGAAAACGATTGAACAGGTGAATAAATATAGGAAGTAATTAGCATAGACCAATGGAGAAGGAGATGGGTGTGTCAGGAGGGAGGAACAGGAAAAAACAAAAAGAATACAGAACACTAAAATATATATGCATAAATATACAATAGAAGAGGATCCCAAGTGATAGAAAGAATGTAAATCCGAAAAAAAAACAAAAATGAAGGCATCTATTTGTAGTCTGTATAGAGAGCAAACAGACTGCAAAAACATGGCCACCGTAGATGAAAACCGTCTCCAGAAGTCACTAGTGACTTCCTGACTCCAAAAACATGGCTGCCGTAACAACATGAGAGCTATGACGACGTGAGGAAGGTGGTGACAAGCGGTGTGAGGGGATCAGGTGAGTGACAGACATAGTTTTAGATTAGAGGGGCAATGATTTAAAAGTAATATCAGAAAGTATTACTTTACTGAGAGGGTAGTTGATGAATGGAATAGCCTTACAGCGGAAGTAGTAGAGGTAAACACAGTCAAGGCTTTTAAGCATGCGTGGGATAGGGACAAGGCTATGCTAGATATAAGATTGGGAACTGGGGACTAATAAAAGTATTTAGAAAATTGGGCAGACTAGATTGACCGAATGGTTCTTATCTGCAGACACATTCTATGTTTCTATGTTTCTGATGATGGAAATACACAATAGTATTTTTGTTTTCAGAACATGAAGTTTTAACATTATTTTTTAACATTAATTCAATCAACGTTTTACATTTTCTTTACTACCAGGTGTGTTGCATTTAAATACAAAAAAGATAGTGTGCTTGTATTTTTAAATAAAGCAATAAAGTTGGAAGTATAACCAAAGCTACATCTTATGAAAGTCTATAAAGAGTTCCTTATATTCAGCATCACATACAGTATTTATTTTTCCACACAAGCCTTAGGGAGACTGAAATGAGAAATATACACATTTACTGTACTGAATTCAAATCACAATCCTATTATGGAACATACCTTTCAGAAAGTAACTATAAAAACTTGATTGTGTGGTTTTATTGGGTAAATTCATATTTCCAGGTCATCTCCAAACATAACCCCAGAAAGAAACGGTAAAAAAATGTACTGGATATTTCAACACAAAATAAGTTATTGTAGATAAAGATTGATGAATAATTGCATACGGCTAAGCTATGGAAATGAGAATTATGTAACTGCACATACTATTTTTAAATAATATGTACCAATGTATTATGAAATATTAATATAGACTAGTGTAGTTAAATAAAAATGTAAATCTGATCAGTGATGTTCTTCCATAATATGCATCTTGTTTATCATGGACAGTGATAATGCACCCATATGTAGAAATAGTTAATTTATTGTGATATATCTATTTTCTAAGAATATAATATTTAATTAGATTGTAAATAAATTATAAATACAGAGACAATAATGATAAATACAGGCAAATAACATTGATATGCCACGAATATGGAACAATCTACTTGATCAACTGGAGCTACTGGTTTAGCATATTCTTGATTGATGGATCTTGTGATAGTTGAATAGTGGATTTAACTGTTGATAGAAAATGCAAAAAATATTCTCAACCCCTTAGGGTGGTTTTCTAATAAATTATAGACTTTAAGAAGTTTAAAAAAAACAGAACTGGTCCCAACTTCATTGGAGTTGGCTATGAGTAATCGCAATCAGTCAATACTATTTGAACACTTTGCAGTCTAGTGAATTTATTTAATACTTCATCACTATTGACTTCATGAGACACGTGTCTCAAGTTCAGCTCCTCTACCATGTCCTTTTTGTGAATTCTAATTAACTGATATAGATAAATCAATAGATAGATAGACAGACATAAAGATCCGTAGATATGTAAAGAGAAGCAGAAATATATTAGTTCTCCAGTGGCAGAACTTTCACAGCTAAATCACCTGAGATAATGTATTACTTGTGGTGTTTGCTATTCTATTCACCATATTTACAGAATGCTCCATGCATATTTATGCCATGTGTAAACAAGGTGGTCATTATGGTTTAGTTATGTGAAAGGTTGTTTTCAGACTTTTTTTTGGAAACCCACTAAATACATTTTAATGATGTTCTTTGGAGGAACTAAACAAACTTTTCAGTGAACTATTACATTTACTTCTTCTTAGCATAGTAATGTTGTAATTGAGGTTAGATTTATTTATGTAACTTTAAACATAACTTTGTTGCCATTTTTAGTAAGGAAAGCAACTGCTGTAAAAATACATGAATAGATTGCATATGTAAGATACTTCTATGGAGAGTAAAAAAAAAAGTGTCTACAATTAATTTTTATTACTAAAAAATATTTCCTGAAATTAAACACATATTTTACAGATCTGTTGGTTACATTTTGAGATGGCAGTCAAGTTTTCATAAAGAATAAATGTCATCTTTTTATTGTTAATGATAGTGGTAATATGAAATTTCAAGTGTTCATTATCTTACTTTGGAAAAAATATAACATTATTCTGCTGGCAGAAATCAGATTGGTACAGAAATAATGAAAGGAGAGTATATCCTAGCACTTATACCCTCTCCGGCTGCACCCAACCTGTGTGGCTCTCTGCACCCACATGTGGGTAAAACAAACAAAACAAAAATACACAAAACAGTGATATGGTTGGTGCGCTGTGCAGACCACCACCAAATGCAAGCAAAAAATAAACAAGAAATAATTGCCTGAAATATTAGTTGGCACGATGCTAATGATTTAAAATGAAACAAATGAATCCCCTTTTTTCTTTTAATAAATAAATACAATTTAAAAATTGTACTTTTAGTAACACCTTCCCTCTGTGTTGATATACATAAGTTAAAGGTTTAAAGAGCATTTTTCTGAAGGTTTGGTGTGAAACTAAAAAACTGTTTGAACTATGTATAAAACATTCTATCCTGTGTTTGTCCCCTGTATTCTGGAGAACATATTTTGCCAACCAAGGCAAACCAAACAAAGGACTCTCGCATGATCTGACTCATAATCGCGGAACGCGACGCAGGTCGCGATGATGTCAGAAATCACAAACCCTTAAGTCGCATGGCGGAGGAAGATACAAAAAGCGAAAGAAGACTTCAGACAAAACACACCAGGAGGAAGCGCGAAGAGGGCAATATGCGTAGTGTGGCCATTTTCTTTGCAGTTCTGCACTTTATCTCCTGGATCCTTTTACATTGGGACATTATAAAATACATGTTTTTATTTTATATCAACTTGCTGTGTCTGTCCAATTTGCTGCTATTTCTGCTGCTATCTGCTTCTGTGCTTGCCGCTGCTGAAAAGACTGCATGCTGAAGTTCCAGTAACTATATGTAAGAATCTACTATTTGTATTAAACTGTATGATATATTTTCCACTCACTCCTTGCTCCGGTTTATCTCTATGTTTACATCTATCGGTGGGCCAAGGGAGAGGAGGCGTTTATTTGAGACATCATTAGCATCATGCCAACCAATATTTCAGGCAATTATTTCTTGTTTATTTTTTGCTTACATTTGGTGGTGGTCTTCACAGCCCACCAACCATATCACTGTTTTGAGTATTTGTGTTTTGGTACAGAAATAAGACACTTTTATGAATAATACAATGAAAGCTAATGGGACTTTACCCAGGTACAACTAAGCAACTACCAAAAAACACCACAGAGTGGTCCTCCAGGTAAAGAAATACAGAAACAAAAAATGATGGTGGGAGCGCTACAAAATAAAGAAATATGGCTATATCAGGTATATAAGGGCAGAGTTTCAGAATATATTGACAAAGCAAAATAACAGTTTAATAAACATATACATATAACATGTTAAAAACTTTCTATATGTACACAAAGATAAATAAAATAACACACAATGTTGACATGAATATAATAAAAAAAAATACCTCAGCAGTATTTGCATATGTAGGAACAATCCAGAGTTTATGCAATAACATTACTCTACTGAAATAAGGGTAGGATTTCCATACTTTAATAGCTCATTGCCTCCTTGCTTTGGCTTTTGCTACAGGGACAGGGATTGTGCTGCCTGGGGCGAAAAGCGAAATGCCGCCTCCCCCTCCTTAAAAAAAAGCCCACAGTCATGATAATTAAAACTAAAATGAGGAAGTGATAATTTAATACAAGAGCACCCTTCTAAATGCAAAATTATAGAGCTTTGGACTTTGCTGATCCTATACTTCCGTGGCTACATATTGATATTATGAACGAAAAAACGCAGAAGAGAATGGCACTCACGGAAGCAGGTAGGTTAAAAAATAGTATTTAATACAGTAGCTTGATCTCAGCAAAAGGGTAGGAAAACCAAACCAAACAGTGGAAAAGCATGACGCGTTTCGCGCAAAGGGCGCTTAATCATATGCTACATATTGATATTATCTGATTTCCGAAGGAGCTTGCGACCTGTCCACATATAATCTGTAATGAAGACTATATGTATCTGACAAACAAGTAAAGATTGGTATGAACTTGCTGATCTTACTTAGCATTAACTCTTAATTCTCTAAAACCATCCCCAAACCTCCCAATTGCACTGATACTGTTTATTACCCTAGTCATTTTGTCTAGTACTTTTTTTATACTTTTTATATAGCAAGCCATGTCAATAAGTTTTTTAGTGATTCTTCTATTATTGCTATTGTGTTATGGTGGTACTCTTTCTGGGCTCACTGTGAGCACAGGTGAATATAGATGTAGATGAATAATACCGGAGCTGGATGGGACTTGCTCAAAGGAAAAGGCAAAAATTGGTAGTCAAGAAGAAAATCAAAATTTTGTGGAACCAGAGAACTGCTTAGTAGATGGAGGAAGCCAAAGTCAGGGGAGCTGGATATCAGAATAGTCATGGTACAAAAAATGGATTCAGGGATCCAGAAGTCAGCAGGGTCAGTATTCAAGCCAAGGTAATTTAGGGAGTCAGACAAAAAGGAATGGTCAAAAATGGTAAGCAGGGGTCAAAGCCAGGTAATCAGAATTCAAATGTAAGGATAGCTTGGAGGCTGTGTTCGCTGAGGAAAGCACAGTAACTCTGAACAATGTGTGCTCATTTCCATGGGGCTAATATAGCAGATTTGAAGGGAGTGGCTATGACACAAAGGGGAGGGCCTAAAGACATGGAGTGCTGAGCCTAAAGATGCGGAGGGGGCAGAGCCTAAAGATGAGGACGGCGGTGAGTATAACATATTGTATCATTCTCAATTGTTTAATCTGTATTTTTATTTTCCTTTTATTTTCTTGTGGTATTTGCATAAAGAATTATATTACATTTTGATATACATTGAACAAATTAATAACTAAGAACATTTAACTCAATGTTTAATATAATTAAATATAACATTTTATTTTAAGATGTTTCTCTGACGATATGTGATTTATGTTTTTTGAGAACAAGAGCAAATCACTCAGTTTAATTGGTGTGTACTTTTAAAATGGAAGTTATTCTTTACTTTTCATATATATGCTATTCATAACTAACACAATAAAAGAAAAATTATATAATTGCAATATAGATATTTAGGTTTTACTTAAATTAACTGAGAAAATCAAAATTAAGTAAAAAAAATGTACTTATAAAATGTTTTACCTGGAAGAATACATTGAGATTTCTCTCATTTTCAAGTATGTCCTGGGGACCAAGTCCATAAAGGTATTACACAATGCACATTTAACAGCAGGATACAAAAAATACATACATATATTTATACAGGAAAGTTGGGGAGAGAACATACAAGGTATATCATTATTGATACATAAACCAAAAATATATGAGTTTGTAACTTCATATTAAATCAAGCTTTGATATATTCATTTATGTTTTAAAACCTTACATTTAATTTTCCATCTGTGTCTGTAAGTTTCCACATTTTACTCTTTTTAGATATCATAGAACCGACATTAAGACAAGTGGAAGCCATGATGAAGTGATGCACGCAGTTAGTCTTTGCATGCTCTAAGTCAGAGTGGAGTAAAGTGAGGATAATGGTGATTAACTGATGACTATAATATGTTGGAGATCTTCCGTTCCCATTTCCCCTATTTTGGGCTAAATTAAACCTTTCATTTTTAGAGCTACCTTTTTACTGCTAAATAATCATGTCCACATTATTCAGCCTAGCAGCATACTGAGTAACGTGGGAATATAAAGTAAACCAAGCCAGGACAAACACTTTCTAAGATCTCAAATATCATGTTTCATATGCTAAATGTCTCCTAAAGTAATTGTATGCTAGGTTTCCCCATTCCCATTTATATTCTGTATCCCTAAAAATGTCAATAAAATATAAATAAATATAATAAATATCAATTAATTAGCTAGCAGAGGTTAATCTGGAGAACCTTGAATGGATGTAAGGTGTATAGCCAGAACTTTGCCGGGGCACAATTGATTGTCGGTTGGGTAGTAAGGGATCTTTACTGAATGACCCCCTCCGCTAGTTTTTGTATGATTTAGGGGTAGTACATAATGGTCGTGTGTCTTTGTGAGGTGAGCTCCTTTTTATTTATAATTTATTCTTTTTCATATAGGTATACAACATTTTAAGACATAAAGACAAGACATAACAGATATTTACAATGCAATATCGGAGGTCAGGATCAGCTAGAGTTCCAGTTTTGGAGGTGATACTCTGTTATCCCCCTGTTTCTTCAATCTGTTGCTCAGTTCCTCTGATCTATAGGTTATCTGGTTTTATATACAATCCTGAGTATCCACCAGAGCCAGCCCCGACTGAGTACAATACATTTACAAAAAGTGTGGGGAGCGCCATCAGTGTGACTCATTTTAATGCTCTTTCTTAGCAGATATAATCAGTGTTTCTATTATTCCTTATCCAGGGATCCCACCTTGATTTACATCTTTGAATTTCTCTGTATCCAAAATTTTTAGCAATTCCCATCTCCATATTATACTGATAATTTATTGGCCCACATACTTGTTCCCAAGGTGGGCAGCTCGTTTGTTTACAATGGTGCGATATCACCATTTTTGTGGCCATAAATATATGGACCAGTAAGTATCTTTTATTAAACTCTCTAAATGGTAAGTATAAGTGTAAAATTGCATTCTCCATGTTAATGTCGATAGCTTCTTCAAACATATCTGATACCTCTTGGATAACTCTGTTCCATAGTTTTTTATAGTAGGACACCTGCACCATATGTGGGGTGTGTTCCTTTTTCTAAATTGCACCTCCAACATAATGCTGAGTTTAAATTGCTCATCTTATATAGAATATCAGGTACTCGGTACCACCTGTACATTATTTTATAGTGGAGCTCTATTATGTTTAAATATTTTTTACACTTTTTCTTACTTCTTTAAAAGAGTTAGTCCACAGGTTAAATTGGAAAGATCTACCCACATCTTTTTCCCAGGATATCCAGGACTTAGGTTTATTATCTTTTTCTTGTGAACTCAGCCAGTCATAATATATGAGGAGTAATTTGGGTTTCTCTTCTCTAGGAAATAGATCTTCTATATCTTTAATTAACTTTTCTTTTCCTCCCTTTCCATAAGAGGAGGTGAGGTGAGCTCTTTTGATGTAGTCGGGGTTGTTAACATTTATGGCAGTGAAATCTCTTGGCCTTAGAAAACCGTAGAAATCCAGATAAATGGCAGTTTTTATGATGTGGTTTGTTTGTGTTTCAAACGGTGAGGTATCTACAGTATAAGATCAGCAAGTGACTGGAACAGTGGAAGGTGCATGAGTAAGCTAGAAGGTGTAGAGCTGGAGTTTTTTTATACCTTTTAATATTGTTTTAATTTGATAGGATGAAAGGAAACTGTGTTTGTTAGGCCATGAAGTGAGGATATGGTGTTGTATGCTGGTTAAGTATAATTTAATAATATTGAAGAACAATTTTAAGTGAGGGTGGCAAAAAGAAATGAAAGCAACCATCCAAAAAAGTACTACTTGTCTTTTATCTTTTCTAGAACTTTTGTACTTCCAAACTTGAAAATAAAAATAAAAAAATAATTAAATAAAAGAAAGCGACCATCCATAGAAAATGTATCAACAATATTAAACTGTAGAATGAACCAGTAAAAAATGGGGATAGCCCTATCGTTTGATTTTTTTAGTGTGGACAGAAAGCACCTGCTGTGAGAGGTCCTGACCGTGAGCTAAAGTATTGTCTAGTCCATAGTCATGTCTCGCCACAGTGGTGCTGGGGTAGCTACCTAGGCTGCTGTTGGTAATGCTCTGCAGAATTCCTGCAATCAAGATCAAGATAAGTGATCAGCTGCAATGTTAAGAACACCTGGGATATGTACACATGCCAAGAAAAAAATATGTGCAGGTGCCAGCCATGTCAGTTTCCTCGTGAAGCGCATAATGGTCAGGGAGGCAGGGCGTCCCTTGTTGACAATGTAGCATATAGCCATGTTATCTAAAAAACACCTTACCATCCTACCTTACCAATATGTGCCCCGTTTTTCTGCCAATGCCGTGATTGGGTATAGATACAATAAGACAGAGGTAGAAATGAACTTTCTAGTATGGACATACTTAATTTCCTCTGGCCAAGCTCCCCATAACCCCTCATTGTAGAAAATTGCTGCAAACCCTAAAGTGGCAGCCCCTGCCAATAAGGAGATGAACATGCTTTCCCATTCCATTTTAGCAAAAATTCCTACCAAATGCGTAAATCGGAGATGAAATGGTGATCAATCGCTGTACGGGAAGTATGTTACTGAAATTGGGGGAAAAGACTTGGATATGAAAGCCCAACCTTGCGGAATAATTATCATCGCAGAGTTGCAGGAACACAACAGGGATCGCAGTTCTTTCCTATTGCATGACCCTTCCTTGAGATACTGATCAATGAATGTCAATATGCGGGAAGGCTGGCTTGCATCTGAACTTAATCTAAAATTACGCCCCCAGGAAGTTAATCCCTGTATCAGGTGCCTCTGTCTTATTTGGTGAAACTGGAACATCTATATGGTCCAACAGTTGTACAGTCGCTTTGAGGCTACTAGGTGGTAGCAGTTTACTCTCTATTGTTAGGAAATCATCCAAATAATGAATAACTGTAGGGCATCTACAGATGTTCACTAGCAGTCATCAGAATGTCTCCGTGAATATATCAAAGATCCTGCAGCTACTTTTTGAACCAAACATGAGACCCGAGAAGAAGTAGTATGACCCCCGCCACTTAACACCATGTAGATGCTACAGAGAAGGATGAATAGGGAGAAGCTTGAAGGCATTCACTATGTCGGTTACTGAGCCAAGCTCCTACCCCTGCTAATGGGATGGCATCTATGGCATTGTGAATTGTAGCATATTGGAGTGAGAATTCTTCTGATGGAATAAGTGAGTTCAGACTAGGTTGTACATACGTTGTTGTACAGTGGGGAGCCGAGAGGTCGAATATCAACCTTTGCTTTAATAAATGTTTCCCTGTGACCACACCTATGGGGTTAGTTCTCCATACGGAAAAAGGTAGAGAGCAAAATGGATCTTGTAAAAACCCCTGGTCCAATTCTTTTTTAAGTAGATCATCCACCGTGTCTGGGTTGGCTAAAGTCGTCTTTAAGTTTTACATTCTCCTAGGGGATTTCATGGCCAACGAACGATGTGGCGGGGTGTAGGCCTCTCAGTGACTTGTAAAGCATAAGATAGAATGGGAGTGACAGTGGAGGCCCTCTCTAATGAACCAAGCAAGGCGAATAACTATGCGTTGGCCCAATGGGCGAAAGCCTCTGAGTCTGATGATGGGTTTTGACCTCGCGGGACCACTATGTTAAGACATAAAGGCCTAAAAAAATTAACTAGTGGACACCTAAACCCTAAAGCCAGTATAGAACTATCTAGTTGTAGGTAGGTGGAGGGTAGGGAGGTATGCTCATGTCGATGTAAACATACCTGATGTAATACAGGATACGGAGTAGGTCTCAGGTAAAGCAGCCCCAGCAATACCATTTATAACTAAGTTGAACAGGCACTAAATCTTAGCGTGGACATTGAACCAGTTGGCCTAGTACCTATGGTCACTGCACAAAATGAGACGCGGACCACAGCCAGAGGACAGAGCAATATTTATGCGGCCTAAAAGAACAAGCATAACTGTATACTCTACATGATAAATCATGAAATGCAATGATCAAGTAATGAGCTTGATTAACTACTTTGAATAATCAGATTGCAACATAAGCAGAGAAAACTTGAAATATAGAGATAGGTAACATCATAACCAGCTAACCAGCCACTAGGCATTTTGTATGAATCTGCGTAAACCTGTTTGAATGCCTAAGTATTTAATAGTGGGTTCAGTTATAAACACACAAATAACCCATATGTGGGGCAAGATTTGCATATATTGGAACATTCCATAACTAAAGCATGTATCCGAAACCTAACCATACGAGTATAATCTAATGTGTCTGTGAGTATAGTGCTGAACAGGTTGTTCATGTGCGCATGTTTCTGAATGCCCACTAAACCTACGCGAACCACGAATTAGGCCGAAAATAGCCGGAAGACTCAAAGTATCCTATTCATTTGGCTACTAATGAAATAAGACGAACAGATGCATACGAATCTAGTAAGCGAAAACATATACCCGACCCGGGATGACAGTGTGCACCAACGACAGAGGCTTGACTAACAAAATTATGACTCACACTCTAGAGAGACACCAAAACTGTATTATCAGGAGCTAATGCACCACGGAAGAGTTCCACGAGGCGAAGGTATGTAATAGGCGGTTTGCACTGACCGGAAGTCGCGGTATACAAATCGCCAGACTAGAAACGGCAGTGAGGAGAGGTCCAGCGTCACGTAAGAAGGAAAACTAAGCCCCTCCCACAACTACAGGCCTAGCCTTACATATATATTTATATATATATATATATATATATATATAAACATTTTTATACTGAAATACATATATAAATAGGTCAGTTGTTAATAATTATAAACAGAACAAATACAAAAATTGACAACATAAAACAAGGACTAGAAATATGAAACTTTCACATGTATCTATAAAGGTGACTCAGCTATGCAAATATAAGTATACATCTATAGTTTAGACTTACTTACAAATGTGTTAAATCTTTGCTGAGGCAAATTTTTAAAAAGTATGAAAGGAAGCGCCCTTAAAGGGTACCGAGTTTCTGACAACTTTATTCAATGCTAGCGTTACCTCAGAATGTAATGTCTATAAACTACAGAATGTAATGTCTATAAACTACAAAAAGCAGCTATAAAATAATCTGACACTGGGGGTGGGTGAAGTGGATGAATCGGCAAGGTGCATAGCCATGGGCCATCATCAGTATTAGTTTACACGCTTCACTAATAAACCTCACAACAAATGGGGAGGCTGAATAGAAAAAAGGAGAAACATATACATATATACATGTCAGTTTCAAAACTATACATATAAAAATACTATAAACTGTTCAAATGAGGATATCTTTCTCTGTAAATGTGCATGTATTAAATGATTTATAAGACTTTTTTTTCGAACTGATGGCCCTTCCCTTCATTTTCATGTAGGGAAGTCACCTCTTAGATCATTTCCTAACCATTCATAAAAAATAAGCAAATTGCTAGATCTCTGAATCTGCTGCAGGGTATAACCAGTGATGTGAAGGCAGCTCCACTATTGAAATGGGAGCAATGATTTCAATAGTATCTTCTACTTTGATAATTGGTTGCAAGGTATATTACTCGTCAAACAAAATTTTCATTGAATAAACTTAATTGAACTTCATTACAAGATCATACATCGTTGGTACATGGTACCAATTAGACTTCATAAATTAAATATTCTCTATCCTAATTGTTGTTGGATATGTCTGAACCCAAAGGGTTCTATCTTCCATATCTTTTGGGGATTTGAACATCTTTACTCTCTTAAATACGAATGATCTAATCCTTTGTATACTTTATTTTCTTTAAAAATCCAGCTCTCCTCCCAGTTGTTTCTATTCCATATAGAGACTTACCCTTATCTAATAGAACTCAAAAAATACAGATACTTATGGCAGTCAAGCTCTGTATTGTTAGGAAGTGGAAAAACCTAGGTCCATTCCAATGGCTTGTAGTTCTAAACGGGATTACATATCAGCACAAAATGGAAAGCAGATTTTATTCTGACCATCTCCTGGATGGTCTATGTGAATTCTCCCTGGTACTAAAAACCTCTCCATGGGATCCTTGGAATTCTATCCCTGTTCTATCCCTGTTTGTGATCGCACCGACCATGAATGATGTGCGTTTATCCTTGATGTTACTGTGTTTGCACTTGTAAGTTATCTTCTACTTATTTATTACTAATTAATTAATAATTCATTCTAGTATTTATCACTTTTATCATGAATAATTTATATTCACTATATTTAGTCTTTTGCATTCTAAATCTTTTAGAAAATAAACACATATTACATTTAAAAAGGATATCCTATAGTCTTTTTCAGCGTAGTTCTGATGTCCAGATCTTCGTCCTGCTCCTATTTGATTTAAATTGTTTTTTTTAGCAAAAATCATTTTTAATACTGAATCAGAACTGTATGTTCCTGACAATTAAATTTTTATAGCTCATTCTGCAATTAGTCATCACAGCTAGATAGTTTATAAAACGTGTTCCTTATCTAAAGTGTTAAAGATTATCAAAAAATATATTTTTAAGTTTTGCTGTTTACTCTTTCGATATGGGATAAAAATTAACTGTATCCATACCTAAAAGTTAATTGGATGTTTTCAAAATTATGGAATAACTACAGGAAGAATCAAATTGAACTGGGAGATCAAACCAAAATAATTAACCTCTTATATCTTTGTTGAATTTTATTTATTACTTATATGTTCAAAAGGCTACTGTGATTATATTATTATTTCTTATGAAGAGGTGGATTTTTCCGTGTACAATCACAGCATGTCCTGCTTATTTAGCTATAGATCCCTATTGATGCTAAATGAATAGGACATGCCATGTCCAAAGTATGTTATAATGTCCAGAGTATATATCACCATTGATCACAAATGTATACATTGCATTTTAACTATCTAATGTCATCCATAGAACAAAATATATTTTTATTGGTTTTCTTTCAATTTTCTAATAATAAAATTGACAAAAAAAATCAACAAACATATACATGTGTAGATAAACAGACAAACAAACAAATATAGCATATCAATTTAAATGTCTCTCAGTTTCAGAAATGTATAAGTGCTCTGGTAAAAAAAAAAAAAAGAGTATAAAACATGATCCATCTGGTGTGTTAGTAGACTTGCAGTGTAATTAAGAGAGAAATGTATTTTAAATGTATGTGTGCTGTCTCCTGTTTTGACATTACCTTCAAAGGAGAATGTGCAAATTGCATATCATGTAAACTAGTGCGCCACATTTGTATCAGTAGTCAGGTTTCTAAGCAACAAAATGTAAAAATGCAGGTGGTCTATCTCCTTGTTTGAAACACTGGCAAGCCAAAGGGAGACATTTGGGTGAAATAGAATGAAACTTTATTATCACTTTAGGTGCACCTATCTGGAGTAATAACTAATTATCTGTCCAATATGTGTCAAGTTTATGGCCAATTCGACACTATGCCTGAAAGGACTGAAAGGCCTGAAGTAGATTGGCTGGATAATAGTGAAGCAATCTCTTACTGCTCTGGCCTAAAAAGCCAGAGTATAATCAAGTTCATTGGGCAGGGACAGGAGCAGGACTGCAAGGCAGGCAGTGTACATGCTGGAAGGTAGAGATGGGAAGGAAGTGAGAGAAAGCAGATAGCAGTTTAAATACAGGTGAGGAATTGAACAGTTGCAGAGAATTCTGTTATGTGCAATACTGTACTGTTCAAGCAGTAAAGACGGATTCTGAGCTACTATTGTTTTAACACAACTGAACACCAATTTTCTATACAGAGGTGAATCATAATCCAATAATGGAGCACCAGCTCTCCCAGTGGCTGAAAGGGTTTCTGCAGTGAAGTTCAGGGAGCCTTCTCTGATTACATAGCAAGTATAGAAATTGCCAGTGATTTTGCCAGTTTGCAGATGCAACTGTGCAGGTGTGGCAGTCTGGAGTCCCCAGCAGCATGTAAGTGCATCAGGCCCAACCTAAACTATAGCAAAGTGAGACCCGTTTTGGGGTTAAAAGTGGGTTCGTCCTCTGTGGCACTCTACAACAACAGAACTGTTTTTTTTATGAGTAACTGTAGGAAGAGCCTACCATCTCTGATACCAGAGGTGTATTTACATGATGACCCTGTTTATATGATGCACTTTTATATTCTCTTCATTTACCACAAGCATGTCTCTGGCCACCACTGCTTACTGTGCAGTTTCTCAATTTACTGCAATAGAGAAATGAGAGAGAAGCCTTTATATCATAAACCAATATTAAATATTAATTCCAAAACTGTGAAAGCAAATATAAAATAAACTTAATAAGTATTTTATAGAACTCTCTAATGCCCTGAGAACCATTTATAACAAAAAAAAACCTAACACACCTTAAGCCCTTTCCACTCTTTACAAACATGAATGTGAGGGATTGGGTTTGCCCAAAGGAAAATACATAATACATACAACTGGTAAAGATGTAACACATATTAGGCAATGGTTACTTGTTCCTTAATATATATTTATCCTAATCATATGTGTCAGTATTCTGTCTTGTAGTCTCCTGAGGGTGTTTCCTGCATAAAATAAACTACGAATACAGCATGCATCATAAATAACACCACATGAATTATACGCTCAGCGACCATAATAGTAAAGTATGCAGCAGAGTTAGTAACGATAATACTCTCATTTTACACAATATATTTTACAAGCTTTGCATCCTTACAAATAACATAATTAGTTGACCTAACTTCTGAACTTTCTTTAATGATATTGGAAGTTAGACTGATGCTGAATATTTAGCTTTTACAATACAATACAATATAAACATGAAGTATTTTTGTTTCATAAAACAATAAAGATACAGTGATAAAATAATAAAGTCAAATTAAAATTAAAATCAAACAACTTAATGAAGCTTCAAATTTGTATATGCGTGAAGGTGATATCAATTTTAATGTGCTGAAAAGCAAAGGAAATTGATAGCGCTATATAGATTGTGTCAATAGATATCAAAATAATACCATATACTTAGTGACATACAGTACATCACTCAGTGATATAATTAGCTGTGTTGTGTCTGCAAACCAAACAAGATTTACGCCAATCATCCTACTCTGAACATATGCTCAAAAAAAACACAGAAAAATGTATTATTTAGAAAATGTTCATACTACTCACAAACAAGACAGCAAAGAAAGCAGAATGCAGGGGTTGAACCAGGTAAAGGAAACACTACTTAGAATAAACCACTTCACAATAACAAATAGCAGAAGGGAAGTTGATTGGCAATTACCAGTAGGCAATGCCTGACAATTATTACTTTGATATGTGAGCAATTTGAGGCATCTAACAGAGCTCTAAAACTGGTGCCTGTATTGCAGGTAACTGCAACATCATTCAAACAAAACAGTCTTAAACGTGATGACAGCAGGTACCATTCCTAGAGAATGTTTTTATGAAAACCAGAAGGCAATAACATGCCTTCCAAAACTTCCTCAGTCACTGAACCTGATGTCATTAAATATTCATGGAAAGTTATAGACATGGTGCAAAGTGGATTTCAACTTACTTTTTCACACAATGAACTAGAAACTTTTCTTCTCACAGAATAGTGCAACATCCCACTATAAACTGTTTAGCATTTATGGATGTCATTTTGTAGACTTTTGTAGACTTGTATATTTTGAGCAGTAGTGAAAAATTGATTTATGTTTGAAAGCATGTATAAGAGTACTTATAATGCCTATAACATTATTTTATCACTCATTTACCCACAGTGTTTAAAATAGCTAGCACTTCCCCAGCACTTCCAACATAAACACTAAGCATCAAAAAATGGAGTAAAACAGTACATAAAACCAAAATAGAGAACAGTGAATTCAGTGCCACACATACACAAGCTATGCCACAAATGTGTGCCCCTCCTCCTGCACATGTGTAAAAGTGTGAAACAAGGTTAAAATGTAAACAATAGAAAATATACGTGCACCGGGTAACTCAAATAGCATGTAAATATAAAACAAAGCTTACAACCTTTAAGTATTGAATTTCTTCCCACACTTGTCAAATTACCAGTCGGCTACAGCAAATAATTAGGTTCATTAATGTGCAATGAAGATGACATTAATGCAATAACATATGTTGAAAAAACACTGATCTTATGTAAGAATCAAGGTGTGAGTTATTATATAAAGTGCCAACATAACAGAATTTAAATATTGATTCATTTATATCTTGTTTTTAGTGCTATTGGAAATGATTAAAAATACAATATTTATATCGTTAAACACAAAAAGAACTGACCATAAACAAAGGTAAGGAAATATTGCAGTTCAGTATGTTTACAAATAGATGATCTCAAAGTATAATATGTTAAAAAGAGGACAACAAAACAAATTGTACTTAAAATTAATAACACAATATGTGTAGCTGATTCGTTTTATTTCTGTTAAAAATATTTGTAATGCAAATAACAGGGTAGTTCACAAAATAACATGCAAACTAATATATCAAATCATTGAAAAATTAGTGAGCCATGCACCAAGACTACCATCGAGAACAGATGCAAAGTCAGTGGGAGATGCAAATATTGCAATTTAGGCAGATGATGCTATTAACGACATAAGACTGATGGTGTATTAACAGAAACAATAGAATCAATGATCCTCGCAGTCTAACACCTAACTGAGTATATGTGCACCTGCTAGAAGATGAAAAACAAAACAATGTACCTCATAAAACAGAAAAACAAATCTGTTTATAGATCTAAACAGTATATGTATCACTATCAAGCAATACATTAGTGCCTAAGAAATATATACAGATTATGACTTTGCTTGATTCCAGCTCCAGTCCAAAAAAAACATTTTCTAATTAAGAAAAGACTGCAATATGCTATTATTATATGGGTGAGTTTGAAGGGAGATATAATACACAACACTTGAGATGCTGGCATGTGTATGGATAGGATTGCTGTCTTGTATTAAGGGGACACTAGGTACAGGATGATCGCAATAACCTTAGGTTTATACATGATCGCAATAACCTTAGGTTTATACATGAACATGAAGTGGTTGTCTTTGCACATACTGGGGAAGAAACACAATGCTGAAGTCAAGATGTCTGAAGTGAGAAGGTCAAATTCACTAGTGAATTACAATGTAATAAAAAAAATACAGTTGTAAATGAAACTAGAGAGAGCTTTGGAAGCTGAAAATACAGAACATGATCAAGCAGTTCTTAATTGTTATGGAAAGCTTTAAATAGTGTTGTAAAGCCAATTCACACACATTGGAGAGGCAGCAGAGGCATATTATAAGTTTCAGTGTTTAAAGAAAGAATAAACCCCAAAACTTGATTGCTTAATTAAAACTGAATTTAAAATAATGTTTCTATTGTTTGATATTCAAAGGTTATTCATCTTTAGTCTATGGGTACTTCCTTTATAAATGTTTGTGCCCCTAACCTATTTTATTCCATTCTCTTACTCCTACAGCATGTTTGTGCATTTTGCTCCTCTATTGGAGTAAACTGAATATGGCTATGGGTCTCCCTTTAATGGTGTGCCCCTATACAAAGGCACATATTTCCCACTGAATCAGGCAGCCCTGAGTGAACCACAACCAATAACTGTAAGGAGATAAGCATCTTCTCCCAACTTGAGTTGCGATTGATGTGTGTTCCACAGGCCAAAAAACAATATTGCTCTCATGTCATGCATTTCAGACAGCAAATAGTGGAAGTGGGCTTCTGTCTGATTAAAACTTAGTTAGGGGATATAGTTCCTCTTTAAAATATGTAAGCCAACAAACGTCGAGTCTGACGAGGTGAATGAGCAAATGTAGGGAGCGTGAAGAGCGAGATTGTCTCCCTGTCAGCAGTGCAGCGTTCAGCACGGTTAGTCATGGGCTATATAAGATGTTAAAAAAATTTAAAACATAGATTTTGTGTCAATAAAATTCTGTTAATGTCAGTGCTCAAGTTATCACCCAAATACCTTGAAATATAAATTAGACTTCTGTTAAGCCTGCATTCACTTGTGCTTCACTAATGACCTCACACGTGATACTTAAATAACTCTGTGACCTAAATAATACATACAGTGGGAATATAAAGTATTAAAAGAATATGTATCTCATAACAGCAGAATGGCAAGAAAATGCATAAATTAAGTGGTGTTAACACCATACGAATAATAACTAGTATCCAGTCTAGTACTTCATTTGTACATAGTGCCCTAAAGTGATGTTAGAATGACAAAGTAGTGTCAAACTAATTTTAAACACTTTTTTTTCCTGTCTTTGAATGTACTTGGGTGTTATTTTGCTATAACAATTTAAACATTATTAGTATACTTTACATTCATAATGCAGTCACTGTTTATGTGAGGAAGTACCATTATTGGCATGAAGAATACATCATGTACGACATCATATAGATATAGTTTTAATTACCGAAGTGCACGTGCTATTGCCACAGCAAAGAATTCTGGGTAGAGATATGCAAAAAGCTCAACATAACATTAGTATCCACTATATACCGTATTTATCGGCGTATAACACGCACTTTTTCTCCCTGAAAATAGGGAGAAAATGGTGTGTGCGTGTTATACGCCGAAAAAAAAAAAATCTAAAACTTACCTCGTTCCTGCTCTGTCCCCCGGTGCTCTGAAGCTGCGTGGCTGTGAGGGAAGCGTTGTGAGCTCCCCTCCAGCCGCGCGGTCAATAAAGTGTGTGTTTTTTAAACAAACTTTATTGACCGCGCGGCTGGAGGGAAGCTCACAATGCTTCCCTCACAGCCACGCAGCTTCAGAGCACCGGGGGACAGAGCAGGAACGAGGTAAGTACTGGGGTCTGGGGGAGGAGGGTGGCATAACGAGCATACTAAGGGGCAATATCCTGGCATATTGGGGACAATATCATGGCATATTAAATGGCATATTGGGGGCAATATCATGGCATATTGGGGGCAGTATCTGGCATATTAAAATGGCATATTGGGGGCAATATCTGGCATATTAAAATGGCATATTGGGGGCAATATCCTGGTATATTGGGGGCAATATCCTGGCATATTAAATGGCATATTGGGGGCAATATCTGGCATATTAAAATTGCATATTGGGGGCAATATCTGGCATATTAAAATGGCATATTGGGGCCAATATCCTGCATATTAAATGGCATATTGGGGGCAATATCCTAGCATATTAAAATGGCATATTGGGGGCAATATCTGGCATATTAAAATGGCATATTGGGGGCAATATCCTGCATATTAAATGGCATATTGGGGGCAATATCCTAGCATATTAAAATGGCATATTGGGCTTCAAAGTTCTTTATTTGAAATTTAAGTTTTTTTTCCTAGAATTTCCTTCTTAAAATGAGGTGCGTGTTATACGGTACTTAGACCCCACTGAAAATATGCACACTTCTCATGATAGTTAAATATAGCCTAGGAAAAAGATACAGTTCCAGAAAACCCTCTTAAACATATGGGCCATACTTTATGGAACTCATCAGCACGGGATTGCTTCTTTGCAATCTGTTCATACCCTTGTTTACTAATATTCTAATATGCTGCTTACTGACAGTTGTTTTTCCTTTCTGTATTTAAATAGTCTTAGACACTAATTTCTCATATTTTATAACATTTGTGCGGCCCATCTTTTAAAATCTTAATTATAATGATGGTATGATTATGGTATAATTATGGTAATAACACAGTTATCATATCATATCATATGTGCTAAATATTCCAGGCTGAGCTGGACATTATGTAATTATCTGTAGCTTTGTATCTCACCGTTTGTTAATGCCCACTACATATATCACATTGAATTGAATGAATTTTGTTAGTTTAAGAGAATTGTTAAAAATTTTATTCTGATTGTGCTTTCTACACCAATCTTTTAATTAATAGTGATTTGTTTTTGTACTTTGTTATAGGGCAAATATTTGTAAATCCAAAAACCTAGAAGTACCTAGCCAAATATATCCTAATATAAAAATCCCTTTTCAAGTGTCTCAGTGCCAGTGGTAGCAGCCTTAGACTCCATCATATAAAATTTCAGCAAAGCTAAATGATAAGCAACTCTGCATAATGCAGGGAACAAGGAAAGTTAAAAAAAAAGCTTCTCTAGCTGCTTTATATAAAGAAAATCCAGTCTCCATTCTGTGAGCCATAGATACATTAAAATGAACTTTCCAGAAAAAAAGAATAAGTAACACTGATGAGTTTCACATGGAAAATGTACTTAAACTCAGGTATTAATATTCATTACTGATAATGCATACTCATATGTATAATTTTGTTGATATACTTTATCCTATGGTACTATTCTGACCATTCAAAATGACATAATCATGAAAGCAGTGATTAATAAATGTTATACAATATTTACATCCTCATTAGCCATATTTGTGTGGTGGGCAAAGTTTTAGGAGCATGTACACTCCCATGTAAGGGCAGGCTTCCCTTGAGCCAGTTAACCCTTAGTGCTGCTCTTGTTTTGCCCCCCTAGTATCTGGGAGCAATTATACCAATAACACAGCTTTTAAATAAAGCAGTCCCCCTAAAGAAAAGAAAACAGTGGTGTAGTACCAGAGAATGATAAAGTCACTCATCCTGCAAAGGTTTACAATGGGTTGTAAATCAAGCTCCATTACTATGCAGCCTGTAAGTTCATTCATAACTTTCTGTGATGTTCAGAGCTGTGTGAATAAAGCAGAATTGCCAAACAACAAAAACAGAAGAATGCATAATAAAGCTGATTTATGGAAAATCATTTTTTTAACTTCTTCGGCTAGAAGAGTTCAGCTGGCTGCTTGGATAATGCACCGTTAAATCTTTAAACAAATGCTCACTTTTTAATAGTGTATTATTCAGGGCCACTTTATTCTTGCTGCATGTTTGCCTCCATTTCTTCTGGCCACATACAACTTTTGCATGCTGCCTTGTAGTATGTAGAAAACCAATTAAAACTCTTGCACTTTGCACTTTGAACATGCACTTTGCATGTTCTTTCTGCAGCATATGGAACCAATATGTGTCCCTGGAAACATGGCCGATGTTGGAAACTATGGATGATATCCATTCTGGTCACATATGATCTATACACACTGCAAGTCAGCATAGAAAAGTGATTTGTGGCTGGTAAAGAATGGCCAAGCTGGCAACCATATGCATAGTTAAGTCGTTGAGATGTGAGATGAAATGTTGTGAAAGCTCAACTGAACTCACCTGCAACTCTCAAGTAACTGAATAGACCCTATGTGTTTTAATCTGAAGAACACAGGCTGATCTGATAGCGATTCGTCACTAATTATGTATAAGGTCCCACAGATGAAAGTACTGGGCAGTAAAAAGATGGTGGATGGGCAATCACCATTATCTTATGAATAATGGTGATTGCCCATTTATTATACATTGCAAAATGTTTATGTCCAGAAAGTGTGCCTCTGACAAACAGATTATTTTGCAAAGTGCCATATTTGCTTCTTTTTACGACATGGTTTGTGCCCACATGCAAAACCTAAAATTGACACAGTGTGCATGGACAGAATTATTGTAGACTGCAGGCTTTAACAACTCCAGGGGGCGCATTAATTCATGTGACTCTTGCCTTAGGTCTGCCACGCACATTCATTATTCAGTCTATATGTCACGTTACTGAGGTGCCAGTATAAGTAACAGTCTGAAGGGTGAGGTTCACTGGAACAGTTATGGCATGTGTGTACTTTAAATGTATATTTAAAATAAAGACAAGGATCAAACTGTAGAATATCAGATCACCCAAGGTTATAATTTCAGTGTTTGGTCAAGCATAATTAAGTGATGAAAAAAATACATCCAGAGATATTAACTGTCACTGACATGCATTGCAGATGCAAGAGAAAGGTCACTCAGTAGAAGTGTGAGATTATGTTATAGCCCACAGTACTGTTATTAGAAGTAGCTATAAATAGGTATGAGATTAACTAATATCACATTAATAAAAATATTTCTACTATTATAATGAATGAGTTAACATCTAAATCAATAAATATCTAAAGTAGGTTATTATGTAAGTAAAGGAAAGTAGACAACACTCAGCTATTTTAAAAATGCTACTAATTCTCTTTATTACTAAAAAGCTACAAATGTCCAATTTTGAACAACAATAATGCAATGCAATACTTCAAAAGACAAGGGTATTCCTTTTTCTTAGTTCAACCAAAGGGACATATTTACAGGTTTTCCACACTAAGCTGCTTTTATCATGTAAATGTACTTGGAGAAAATCTTGTAAAGTAATCATTGGTGTGTTGTCTTAAAGGGAACCTGTCACCTGAACATTGTTAATATTGTAAATGTGCAGAGTAAAAATGATTCAAATTGATGAATACATTGTGCTAGTAGAATTGTGAGCAAGTGGCTAAATTAGGATAAAATGTATTTCAAATGTGTCTGGAGACTCATTTTTATGACATCACTGGTAGCTTAATATGCAAACTTAAAAGAAATGACTGGGCTATAAGATGCACACTCAAGAAGAAAAAAAAGCAAAGCAAGAAAAAGGAGAAGATAAGTAGACAATAAAATATTATTAAAGATTACTTTCAATATGTGTAGCAAAGTAGAGTATGCTTGTATTCAATGCAGAGAAAATATTATATATCTCCTATGCATTAACTAATAAAATGTCAGGTATTGAGAAACAGGTGGACTTTCAACTCTCGGCAGAAGAAGCATTTTTCCCTTTAGGGCTTGCAAGAAGCAAACTGGAAGAGATTAGAGTTATTTGGGGTGGAGTAAGGGAAAAAAAGGGAAGAAGGAGGGGAAAGGGAAAAGGGAAAAGAAAACTGCCCATTAGGGAGTGGACAATAGGTGAGTTGCCGTGAACCGGAGGGGGGGGGGGGGGCTCGAGAGGGACGTACCGACAGAGGTTTGTTTTTTTGTTTTTTTTTTCATTCCCCTCTAGGGGTCTCGGGAGGATTAGACTGTCATTACTTGTGTTTTGTAATACATATTTTTTTTCAAAACAGAATTTCACTCTTGAAGTACGATTATGTATCTGTAGTATTTATGTATGGTCTGGGACCCCCCTCCCCCTTCTTTTTTTTTTTTTTCCCTCTTTTCCTCCCTCCTGACCCATAAATGAATAAAAGATGGGGGAGGAGGGAATGGGTAGGGGAAAGGAAGAAAATAATTGTATAATATAGCTACAGATTAACATGGATTTCCTACACCCGTTCTTCCCCTTCCCTTAATGTCTTGTAATGTTTTATAATGTATTATATGTTATGTGTTTGTGTGACATGTATTGTCTTTTTATATATGAAAATAAAATATTTATATAAGAAAAAAAAAACTAATAAAATGTCAGGTATTTGGTACATTGATGTAGTAGAAAGAATCCAGAACAGTGTTTAATCAGATTTAAGAGACGATATCAAAATGTTTCATCACAAATGTAAAAAATTCTTTGTAATTATAATGGGCTTTAAGCTTCCTTCAAAAGAAAAAATGTGTACAGATCTGATGCATTTCACCAATTGGCTTCTTCAGAGGTCAATCCAAATGCAAAGTGGTTAACAATAATAAAACATATAAAATTAAATATAAAAATAACTGGAATATTACCAAAGAAGCTAATAGTAATATCTTGAATATATATATATTAAAAAAAAAGAATGTTTGCATTATGTTTACCAAACTGCATCACTAAATAACTAGGATTCATTAATATTTGTATTAACTGGAGTTATGATCACTATATTATGGTAGATATTAGGCGCAGTATAAAAAACACTTTCACAAATGTATTTTGTTCCAGTACCAGGAACACAAAAACATTATTTCTTAGCAAGATAGAACAGCATTAGCACTGATTTTTGTTATGCATGGAAAAAGAAGCATATAATTCTAAAGAGTCTGATAAAGGAAAGATAAATGTGCTGGTGGTGGGGAAAGAAAGTGAAAAAAGGGTAGCGGATTAAAATAAAAATGGGGATATGTAAACAGAACAATCAAAATGAGAGGTTGAACCAATACAATATATAGTATCTGTGTTGAATATTATGTATATAGAGAAATAAAAGGACACCCCCAGCACAATTATCTTTCCTTTATCACACTTCTTAGGTTCTTTTGATGGGACACTAAACTTTTTTTTTTTCACTTGTGCTTCTAATATAGAAGCACAAGTTAAAAGTTAGTTGCCCCTAGTATGAGGATGAACTGGCGTGTACTTTTGATAGTACACGCCAGTTTATTCTCTGACCGACAGCTGCCATGCTTCCATAGGACGCAGGCAGCCATATGGTCGACCACCGGATCAGATCAGCAGGGGAGGGGGCTTAACTAGGTCCCCCCCCTGCTGATACCATGCAAAAATTAGGGCCTCTCGCTGTGCTAGCAGCGTGAGACCCTCGCATTCAGCTGAGGGAGAGCCCCGCTCTGATTTGCTGTCAGCGTGCTGACAACCCGGGACAACCGCATGCGAGACACTGCAGAAAGTAAACCTGCGTGTATCTATTAAGATACACGTCGGGTTTATTCAATCTACTGGAAGATGTATTGTTTAACCCTGGCTTCTTTTAAGCACATTCCACATTTAATTTTAAATGTTGCATGGGAGCCACCTTTTGTGATATACTAAATAATAAAACTTGAAACAAATAAAACATTTTTTCTTGTTACATTGTTAATTTTTTTTACTGCCAAAAGAGGGAGCCAATGAGCTGCTATGTTGTAACTGCTTCTTACACTGACTGTGAATGACTAAACCTAGTACATCAAGCCTCTCAGCGCTCTGATTTAAATATTGATGCATTAACCACCTATGGATTCCCAATAATATGCAAATTACACATTTCCCATTGAAAACCAGCTCAATTGCATATTAAACAACAGGTGATGCCATGAACAGGAGATCCACAGCCATATTTACAATATATTTTCTTCTAAATTAGGGGTATTAGCTTGAAACACAATTTATAGATCATTTTCTATATATTCATAGAAAGAAACATATTTCGGATCTAATCTCCTACACCATGTGATATAGTCTCTTTAACTTTCAAAAATGCAATGTACAGTGATGAAATTTTTGTGTTTGCATGGTTTCTGCCAAAGCCAGGACTGGTTACAGACTTGTAAAAGTAAATATGTTTACACCAGCTCTCATAGCTGCTCCTGATTATCTAATATGAAAGAAACACTATGGTAATCAATGTGGTCACCAGATCCAACGTTATAGTCACTACTTTGATCCTTTGGAGAATCCACTGGAGAACCTCAGTGTATATACAGAAGAAATACCCTTAGTCACTTGTCCATAATGACGTTAAATAGATGAAAGAACAGGGCTGGTTTATGGCCATGTAATTTTCAATGTTTTCATATTTCTCCTCTTAGGTCTGATAACAAAATTTAGTGTCTACACAGCAAAAAAAAAATCTCGAAGGACACTGCATATTTAGTTAAACTTATTTGCTGCAATACAGTAGAATAATTTGCAAACGTATATTTCAGCTGATTCACTTAGCACTGTTCAATCATCCTCACATGGGACAGTAGGATTAGTTACTTTGTGTATTCATATCTAATGTAGTTATACTTGAACTATGAACATAAGGCTATACTAAATAACAAATAAATCTAAGCTATTGCAGAGACAGACAGATAGATAGATAGATAGATAGATAGATAGACAGACAGACAGACAGACAGACAGACAGACAGACAGACAGACAGACAGATAGATAGATAGATAGATAGATAGATAGATAGATAGATAGACAGACAGACAGACAGACAGACAGACAGACAGATAGCTGTAGGTTAAAAGAGATCTAAACTGCGTGCTGATGTTAATGGTCAAATAGTGGGTTAATAGTAACTTAGTCCAATTAGTAGCTATTTGGCAAAATTTGCTTATCAAGCTTGTTAAAAATGATTAAACTTACAGCACATTTTTACTAAGATTCTAATTATCTATTTTATCTTATCTTCTGTCAGTTCACTTATGCTACCACATACATCATACTCATTACTCACTACAACCTTGCATGGGTGGAGAATGAACCTCTGGGAACAATATATTTATAACTAGTTAATAATTGTAACACTAAGACAACAAGATTTGTATTAATTTATTATTTTTTTGTGACTTGCAATATTTTGTTCCTTGTAATAAAAATATGTAAATTCAACCCTTAAGCAGTTATCAATTAGATATATGTCAATTATTGATAAAGGATAGTGGATAAGTAATAGCACTGAATCCTTTCCAGTCTCAAGGGAGGATGGATTTTTTTCTTTCCTGTCTCCAGCAAAAGCTCCATCTTGTAGTCTCCTGTCATAATGTCTGTAGCTTTCATCATTTCCATTTCTGCTTTCTACACGTTCTCATCTGTCTGTAAGTACATGATTCAGATGATTCCTCTGTCATTCCAGTAAAACCGCACTTGCTCATTCCTGGTTGGCAGTATGTCTTTCAATGTAAAATATAGTGTAAGATAATATGGATGTCCAGAAAGAATGAAAAATAACATTGCTATCATATTTATTACTAATATTTTATTTTTCTGTAGAGAAGTCAATACTTCAGTTAATCTACATGTCTTATTATTGCAATACAATATAAATGTGCAGTGGATGAATACTAAGGACATACTTATAGACAGTTGTATAGGATACAATGAACTGTTGAGCATGTAACAGCAAATGCAATGTTATTTTACTTATATGTTTTGCTTTATAGAAACAATGGCATCAATTAAATATTAATACGTGATAACCTGCTTTCTGGGAAGGATTTGGTTAATCTAGTTTTGATTAATGAATAGTAAAAAAAAAAAAAAAAAGTAATATAACTTTACAATTTAAAATGTCTAAAAAGGGTGAAAAATATCAAAGTGCCACATTTTGACGTAAAATGCGTGGGTGTTGGTACCATTGGATGAGGAGAGTAATTTTTGTTGCAGTGACTGCATCACTTAAAATAAATCATTTATTCAGCTAGCACAGTGTCTGGAATATTTATTTCTACCCTTGCTACCACCCAATCATCCTGCATTTGTCTCTTACAAAATATCAGAAACACCCAACAATATAATAAGGACCTAATAAAGAGTAAGAATCATCTTTACATTGAGAAAATCCTGACTAGTGTGTAGTGGGATGCACAATTATTTGAAAAAGAAAAGCTTTCAGAGATGGAGAAGTTGCAAATTTACTTCATACTGCTCTCTTGTAAAGGTTCAGTGATGTTTAGATCTGGTAATTAAATTGGCTATGGAAGATGTTTTACTTCATTGTGGTGCTTATGACACCATTCTTTAATTTAATGGTTTACATAGCTTCATATTCCTTGGAAGTTAGATGACCAGGCAGAGCATCAATGAATCTCACAGGATGGCTGTACTTGTAATTTTGGTTCAGCCACAAGCGAACACTGTGGTTTGAAGGCATACATAAACCCATGTGGAAGTAGATAATCCATCAGGTTGTGCATCTTTGTGTGTTGGCCTTGGATACAAGCAGATTACAAATGATAGAAAGCTTTCTGTTCCAGTCCTTGGCATATGGTGTTTCTTATATTTTGTCCATCTATCTATGTATCTATCTCTCTGTCTTAGATGAAAAATCCATCTACTTCACCAACGAAAGACACTCAATGCAATGTGTAACAACATTCAATTAGTACAATGTAAAATATCCATGGATCAAGTGATTTCCATGAAACCAACAGACTTCACAATTTCCCCTATGTTTGTTTATATCAACATTTCACCTATTTCATACCAGGCCAAATAGTTACTGAAATCATTTTAATATTTTATAGTTAATAAATATTATCCAGCAATCTATTAATTGACTAGTATTTTCACAGATATTCATTACTGATTACTCCTTTTTGGAAAACTCTATCCTTGAGATTTAGATTAGTTTACTTTAACAATCTCTGTTCACTTAAGCAGTCTTGATAATGATCATCATTTGTTTGTTAGATCGGCCAACCTGTTTGGGTTTTTTTTTCTTCAGACCCTCTAACACCTCAATTGTTTAAATTTACTAACCATACTGTAACATCCTTGTTTTGTTTCAACTGCAATTACCAAGGAAACCCAGAGGGAATCTTGCGAGCGATGTCCTCTATCACAAATAACCCTAATCAGGATTCGTAATTAATCTGTGAGATTGTTTTGTATTGACTTTAATGTTTGATGGAGGATTTTTAGCCTGAAGCCCATCAGTAAAACTCACACATCTTCCCGTAAGCAAAGGAGGCTGCTTTTAATGGTGATGTCTTGTACCGCTCATTTACAATCCTAATCACATCATTGATTTCAGTAATCTTTTCTTCAGTTGGAGTAGTTATTAATTCTCTCAAAGCAAGGATCTCTCTTTTAAAACTTTGAAGACCAAGATAAAGAAAATTAAGGCAAGTAATCCGACTCTAGGGATCCTTTATAGTGGTTAAACATCTTTGAGGTTTTAGACAGATGATTCAAAGATACCACACTGACCACCACAACTTGAAAGTAAGATTATGATAAAATCGAGTATTTGATACAAATGAGATGCACACATGATGGCATCTTTTCACTAAAAGGTGGATTGAGGTGAAATGGACATTTTATCTCACCAACGTAACTATATATTGTGCAGGGACAACCAATTTAATGAATAGACTCATATGTATTCAATATAACTTTAGAGATTCTGGAGTGCAAAAAATGGGCTTATGTCAGAATTCATCTCAAGTAATCTGGGTTTCAGGAAATAATGGGGCTAATTATAAGCTATATACAAAATATGTAGCAGTTACTAGAAAGAATATAATATCCTGTTGTCTTTATTGTATAACTAAAAGAATTTTGTATCCATATAAAACACAAAAATTAAAACAACAGTTTTAAATACACACAGTTTTTCAAAAATTGGTGTCCTGTGCACAGCCAAAATGTGGACCCAAGACACTATTAAAATAAGAAAATATTTATTAAATTAATAATGCAAAAATATGTTTTCATTTTAAAATGTTTAGAGACATTTAGGATGTTATTATAAATTGTTATATCTTAATAAAGTTAGCTTTCATTTTGATGTTATGTAGCTAGAAGAATTATTAATAATGCTGATATTCAGTTAATTACTTAATGATAAGTATATGCTATTTATAATGCAAAGAAGTCACCCACAGTTTTACATTCATCTGCAGAGCTGCTCAACAGAGTAAAAAAAACCTGACATAATATGAAACATTGTACGGTAGAGTTCATATCTCCTTTAAGACAATGCAGCTTTAGTTTTAGTTTGACAAAAATTGTAATGTCCATGGTCATTTCCTTCCATGCTGGAGGTGTGTTTGGCATCAAAGACACTGTACACCAATCGGTGCTGCTAGGTCACAGAGAACCAGCCATGCAACATGGCAGTTTGGAAATCACTGTTTTACTTCCATAATTATTGGAAATCTTTCTAAAGAGTGCTTCATAGGAACATCATTAAGAAGCATTTGAATCAAACAGAATAATAGGGTTTAGTGGCTATTTAGAAGTAGTCCTGAAAACAGAAACCCTTTACAATGCTTTGCTTATTTGCAAGATTCAAAATTACAAAGGAGATGTCAAAATATAGGCACAACATTTTGAAAATTCTGATTTAGGACTAGCTATGTTTACTTCTATTGCACACTTAAGTACTATGCTAATAAATAGTTCAGATAGTGAACTGAGATGTGACTCTGTACTTAAATATGGGATTTGAGAGTCCAGTGTACCTAAATACTATTCTAAGCAGATTACACACACTTTTATTACAAAAAATATTGTATTTACAAAGTGTTGTAAATTCACATGTTTTTATTAATTTATTTTTTACTCAGACTAAGAGGTTTGCTATATTTTAATTCTGTGAGAGTAATGTATATTTGTATTAATATTTAGACTTAGTTGTCAATGTGCACATCCAGGAAATCTAACCCTACTCCTCAAGGGCATACATCTAATTGTAAGGTAATTCTTTGCTATATAGTCAGTCATTGTGTGTGCCCATGTGTAGTCTGTTCTACTCATTGTCTTGCATGATTTATGTCATATTTAGAAATGTGTGGTTCTGCTCTTGAGCAGCTATATCATATTATGTTATTCTACAAAAAGTTTCAGCACACTGACAGCTACATATTAAGGATAGTTATGCATTAGAATGCAGGGACAAATCAATAGATAATAGAAGACTGATTAAGCAATGTGTCCAGATACAAGGCTATACTTATACCATTGTGACCCCTGGGAGACAAGAGGTTGGAAAACATTCTTGTATGACTTTTGTAGATGAATGTAATGTTCCCATTTCTTCCACTGTCTTGGTAGAATTATTGTATGGTCTACTACAACTTTGGTAGACAAAAAGAAGTGCAAAGCTACAGATGAATTAGTAAAAATTAATAAAACCAATGAACTCACAGTGATGTTCTGAATTCATCCTTTTTGTGAGCCATCAAGACTTATAATTCAATCCTCTATAAAAGAGTACTGCCATTATTACAATAACAACACAATGGTAAAACAAAACATAACATATATTATCAGCTACCAATGTGTGCTTTAAAATGCTTTGAACACTATTTGAAAGAATCTAGTTGTCGATCTAATCTTGGACTAACTCTATGTCATTGCTCAAATCCTATATCTATCCTTTGTCATGTTTTTGGTACCCTTTCTAATTTGTTATCTTATTTCCATGTACCATTGAAAGTATATCGTTTGTCTTTCTTTTATCCCAGTTCTATCCCAGTATCTTGCTCTGTTGTATTGCCCATGTTATTACCCTTCCCTTACTTTGTTATCTTTCTCTACAAAAATACCACCTCATTGTAAGCTCAGAAGAGCTTACCTCTATCCAATATATGGGAGACCTGACAAAGAGGGCAGGGCTGTTATTGCTCCCCTGACCACTCTCTAATTTCACTCATTTGGCAAGGACTGCACTAGATTTCACTTCTAAATGCACCCTCCTATAGATATGTAGGTCAACTAGCCATACTAATCATTGGAGGCCATTATGTCAAATATTCTCTGCATTCTGGCCTTAAATCAGCCTAAGTCAAATAGGTAAAATACAGATTAAAAGATCTAGAATCATGGCATGTATTATGTGTATGTAAAGAAGGAGAGTGATGTATATTCACTCATGGACCACTAAACTTTAATAGCCCCCTGGCCCAAATTAGCCAGCCAATGCCTGACCCCATACATTTTCATGTATTTATACATATGTTATCCATTTCAATCTATTTCTGTTCTATTGTTTTATTTAAAAAAAAATAAAATTATAATGAAATGTAGGTATAACGATAATGTAATATATACTGTTAGTGTTTTGTCAAAGTGTAAGATTTAACCTCAAATACATTTTACTAATGAAATCCCTAAAATTCTAAAACAAAACATATAAAAGTAAAACGGTGTGCTGGTTTTTTTTTTTAACTGTGAACAGCCCTTGTGTATCCCCGTTTTGTTGAAACATTTCCATAAACTTCAGTACAAATGGAAAATTATTCATTCAGCATTTTATGAATAAATAGCTAAATAGATTTCATTCCTAAAAGATTGTTGACCTTCAATCAGTCGTAGTTAGTAATCAAGAAAATTGAGAAGCATAAGTACTGTTTATCTCACACAGAGAGCACAAGAAGTGGTTTGTTGGGATAAACATTTTAGGACAAGAGTGATGCTGAAATACACTGAGAAGAAAAATGCTTGCTAATCCCCTAAACTATGAGGTGGGTTGGAATTATTTAAAGTCATTTACTCACATTATTATATGGCACTTTACAGAAAAGTGGTTTTCAAAGCATCAATTTATATTTATTCACAGGGAAAGGGGACTTAAAAAAACAAGAGGCATACGATAAATTACAAGAGTAAAAACAGTTTGTTATATGTGCACTTGTTAATAAATGAATATCTGAGATGATGATAATACATTTCATATATGTATACACAGTGCTACAATATTAATCCCCCCACCAACATATTAAAAATACAAACCAGTTAGTTTAAAAAACAAAAAGACAGGGCGCCAAATAGGCACCTCAAATGTCAAGATCCCAAATAGGTTTACTAAGTAAAGCTATAGGTGGGTGTGGAGCAGCTAACATTTACAAAGACAAATAAATTCCTGAAAGAAAAAGGACACAATGAGACAATGCTCTCAGTAATAACCTATATACACACAGAATCCGTATAAAAATAAAGTTACTTTAATAATTAAGAAAAAAAGTAATTCAAAATATATAGAAGAAAGGAAACACGGTAAATTTGCAGCATTAATAGTGTTGGTGTGTACCGCTGGTCATGATTATGTTTAAAGGGACACTCCCACCAAAAAAAGTTTTATTTTTTTCATTTTGTATTGTTGATTTCAGAAATGTCTTTTGTTTTTGTTCTGTGACTGTATTTAATAAAATATCTAACTAAACAAGTGTGAAAACATGTGTTTTTGGGTGCCACCCCCTAATGACTCTACAGCACTTGTATTTCACTTTGGGGCTAGGGACAAAGAATGCAGTCTATAAATCAGAATTCTGATCATAGACTTGCACTGAATGGGAGGGTAACGTAACAACGTTTCACAAGGGCGGAGTTATGATAGTGTTTGGTCAGGTTAATCTCCTCTCTTTGTGTTGGAAGGCAGGTAAAAAAAGAAAGTTGTACACAGCCACCTAGTCCTGCCCACTACACAGGAGCCAGTAAGAGAGCAGGGGAGTATCTTATGACATCATAATGCAGGATTTGGCAACAGTTGTAAAGGGAGACTGGCTGCAAGATTTTGGACGATGTTGCATCATGGAAAATAATCACAAAATGGACACAGTAGATAAACACCTAATTTTATTTTTTCTTTTATATACAATTAATTCAATCATATAAAAAAAATCCTGTTGCATATGATTTATATATGTGCTTTTTTTTAAATGACCAGGTTATCTAGTTACAACTTATATAAGTGGTAGTGTCCCTTTTAGTAGGTTTTTGTTCAAATAACAAACATAACCGTAATATTTTCAAATAATTGTTGTAAATGTTTTAATACATGGGTTATGATTTTGATGTATTTACCCAATTAAAATGTAAATTTATTGTATATATTTTGGGTGATGACATAGCACATATCATTGTAAAGTCCACTGCAGTGCGTTAGGTACTATCTAAGAAGTACAGTGGTGGTATATGGCAGTAGAAGGCCTTGATCTCAGTCATTTGCTTGAATGCTGACCTTTGAAGCAAAACTAGCATACTGGACTAGTGTTCTTAGATATGAATTTTCACATGAGACCTTTGGGAGACAAACTTCTCCAATTCCTCTGTTATTATGTGAAGCCTAACTGGTAAAGTATATACATTCACTGTATAACACATAAAATACACAAGGTCGGGTTTTCCTTTAGGCAACCTATTGTCTAGGTCACCATTATATGTAGGGGTGCTGTAAGAGGCAAAAGATGTGTGACTTAAAGTGTCTGCTTGTTTTGCTCACTTTGATAAAGCCCCATTTAATTTTACACAAAGTTTGTCTAATATGCTTTTGCCTATCTGTTTTGGGAATATTTAGTTATCAATTACCCATTTTATAAAATTATCTAGATGGAGTGTTTTCATGTAGTCTCTAAAGATCTTATACTGCACATAGTGTACAATACTTTGCAAGCTCCTCCTTGAGGTCAGGCAACATAATTATACTATGCACCACTACTCAATGAAAACTCTGGTTGCTTTTGGATGGTGAAAATTGTTTTGATTTTGTTTTTTCTTGCCACCATGATGTCAGGTTCTGTTTTGGATAAAGAACTTAAAGGAAAGTATTTTTTTGACTGAAACAAAAATAATGTTCTTCAAAAAGTATCCTAAGCCTATATCCTCAACCTCACTGGAAGTAAAATATCTCCACCATATTAATCCTTTGCATATTCTCCTCTATATACACTGACACAAAAAATACAAATTAATGGAAAAAACAGGATATTGGCATTTGTATATGTTGTATTACTTTGCTGTTTTCCAGTACTAAGATATGAAGATAGAAAACAGCCATGTACTTGGAGATAGTTAACATAAAGACAAGTGTTTGCAATAGCTTAGTTCAATAAAAATATTTTTTTACAGGGAATATAATTATGCCAGATATCTATTTGTATTTCACAGTGTGAACAGACACTGAAGTTCTTCACAGTTTGCTTTCAATCGATTATTTGATTACTACTATGTAGGAAGCACTAATTTAACCGGTTCCTGATAGAGCTCAATCTGACAAATTTGAGAGGGCTTTTTTTGAGTAGTACCTTGTGAAAGCAGTATTTAAAGTGACCTAACCCTTGATAAATGCTGCTATGGTTATAACAGGAGTAATATTGTTCTATTAAAGGCAGTTGTTAAGTTCTCATGTGTGAACCTAAATCTTGGGAGATCAAAATGCCCCATTAAGGATAAAATCCTTCAGGAACATGTATATTGCAGGGTTACATTAAAATCAGTGATACTCTTTCTATTTTCATCCTGCTTTAAAAAGTGGATGTGGTTTGCTAGCTTGCAATATAATCTGGTACCTCCTTGCTATATAATCTGGTGCCTCCTTGGTGTTGCCGAACAATAGAATATGCTCCACCATGGCTATGCTCCTCTAAGAAGTTATCACAGAACAGTAAATGACAAGAATAGTATACTTAAATAATCAGGAATCTAGGGGATCAGAATGCCCTAATCCCTGTGCTGGCTCTGCCACAGCAGTTGTTGTCAACAGAACTCTTTTTTCCAAATGGTACAATGGTCCTTGTATTTTATAATGTTCAGTCCCCTAGATTATTAAAGGGGTATGCCTTGAGTAGAGAGTCTTGTGGGATAACAGTACAAAGACATGTCCAAGAATAGGTAAATAGAGAAATATTGAGCAGCAGCCTTTGTACACTAAAATTGGCTGATTTATTATCAATATCCCCTTGCAAATGGAGAGAAAGAGAAAAAGTGACCACACTGCTGTATAGAGAAAAAGGACTCAAAGATCCTTAATTACATACTGAGTTGCTCTTTTGTAGGCTGTAGCAGATGCCTTCAGTAGTGATTGCTCCCATAAAGATAACTCCACTAGAGATTGCTACAAGTGAGGTCATTATAGGAATAAACATGCCAAATGAGGTTAGAACCATAAAAAGAGTCCCTAATATCCAGCTATTTTCTGCACTATGCAGGGAAGAGATGCCCCTGTAGTACCTCCGCCAACCACCCATTTAGAAATCCTATACCTGGAGAGAGAGTTGACAAACCCAGGGGAGAGCTGGGAAAACACAGGAAGGAAGCTATTCCAAATATATGGCCCTCCCTAACCACCTCTCTTCATAACAACCCTTGGGTAAATTGAACATATTTAGAATAAAAAATTTATATTTTTAATGAATATGTACATTTTTATTTAACTTTAATATGCATCAAAATAAAATCTTGGTCATTTTTAAAACAGAATGGTTCTTTTACTGGAAATGTGTTTTATTTTTATTATTTTTTTGTTTTTTTTTTATTGAAATATAGGAAAAAAATATACAGACAAATATAAAACATGTCATCAGTAAGCATTTCCATTACATAGGTAGCTACATTAATATTATACCTTTCTGATCTTAAAACATCTCTTAATCCCACTTCTGTACAATGCACAACAATACACTACAAAACAATACAAACACAAATACACGTATGTCTTGCACTCCTGCTGCCCACAGCACAGAGGCAAACCCTAGTAAAATGAGAGAGCGAGTGGAATAGCACCAGCAGTGTCTCCAAACTTTCATCCATGTTAAGTGAATCTTCAGAGTTTATCAACCCAATCTCCCCATTTTTCAGATTGCCGATTATTTACACTATTCTAAATGCATATACCTCTTTCCAATCTACATTGGAGTCTTATCTGGTTTTTTTTTCTATTTGTCACTACTTAGTGGTTTAGCGGACCTCCAGTTCCTCCTCGTCAACATAAGATTAGTGGCTAGTAATATTTGGGTCACAATAGGTCTACATTCCATTTTTATCCAGTCCAGCACAATGTGTAAGATAAAATATTTACATAGATAATTAGCTGGAAGATAAGTATTGTAGTCCATCAACTTAAACCCTTCCACATAGTTTTGTTCTTTGTCTCAAGGGCCAAAAAAAATGTCCTTGACTCCAAGGCATTGATACTCACCCTTTATCAACATTACCTAAAGCTACTTTTAACTGTGATAGCCCTTTTTGATTTCGATAAAAGCCTCTGACCTCTTTTTTAATGTATTGATTTAATCAGCCATAAAGATGTCAGATGGCAATCTACTACACAATTAAACTACCCTAAAAAAAAAAAGAACCCTTTTTGGTGTCTTGAGGGATGTCCATATGTTGGAATGTACACTTTATAAAAAAAGATCCTCCAAAATCTATAACACATTCTTAAAATTTTTAATAGTTCTGGAAATGGGGAAAATATAGATCCCTTATATATGACAGTCTTTTTGATTTATACTTAAAATGACTATAGCTCCTAAAAACTTCCTCTGCTGAATACCCCTGCAGAGATGATACTTTTTAAAGGATTAAAGTGTATAGGTATGCCCCTGAGGTTGCTTTTCTAATTGAAATCTCTTTGTTGTCGCTGCCCCCTGCTTGTCTGATATGTGAACACAGCAGGACTGCAACACTTCATGTCAAGATCATTAGGATAGCTGAATGTTTTGCAGCAAACCTCCATTTTCAATTCTATTTCTTGCAGAATGAAAACTCCTATTTTGAAGCTCGTGCACACAGTGTAATAATAAGAGGATTTGAAGTTAGATTGCTTTCAAGTCATTTTAAACCACTGCAAGCAGTCAGTTATCCATGCGTAGATAGGTTAACAAACCATTTTCTTATCACAGGGCATAAAGAACAGCAATTGCATTATCTTATTTGTGGTAATGAATTCACAGTACATTGCCAGCCTTTGTAATTTTAGCAAAAAAAATGATCATGGAATATAAAGCAGTATGGCTGGGTCATGTCAGGCAAACTTATCTTAAAGAAGTCTTTTATCTAAACAGCGTTTACAGTTCAATGAAGACCTTAGAGAATGAGTTATACATAGTTACAGTAGAATAGCAAGCAAATGTATAGAGCAAGAGAGAGAGAGAAAATTAATACATTTTAAGCATTACAATAAAAAAAACATTGATTATTTTTAAAAGAATTATCAATCAAAACTGAACATACCATTGTTTTATGTGTGTCTGCTGACCTTAATTTGGGATTTCCTGAGACTACTTATTTAATTACCAAACTCCTATTCCGCTCACAATGTGCATGTGTGTTATGTCATAGATGTGCACTTGTATAGTGAATGTACCTAGAGATGTGTGAGCAGCAAACATTGTGTGCATCTGCATTATTTCCTACAGTTATGTACTGAGAAAAGACTACAAGGTGCAATAAGGGAAGGATAAAATTACATATGTATTATTTTTAAACAATGTTAATTCCATGATAGGATGTTGTGCCCCTTTAAATGTGTCTTGTCAACTTTTATATTAATTAATAATCTTCACTTTCTCCTATTCCATTCATTTACTTACAAATTGGATATTAAAATGCATAGATCATGTTTTATACTTTTTATTTGTGTGTGTGTGTGTGTGTGTGTGTGTGTGTGTGTTGGTGGGTGTGTGTGTTGGTGGGTGTGAATGAGTGAGTTTGGCTGTTTGTTGGGTGTAGGTATAAATGTAGGGTGGGTATTTGTGTGTTATTTAGCATGTTTGTCAATCTACTGTGTATATTATGTATCTGGTTCTTTTGGTTCTACATCCATATATGTATGTATTTTATTATGGAACATAAACTAAAATTCTTCACACATATGGATGTGTGGGTGGGAGATATATAGAACAATATATAGGAAAACTATGCATTTGTACATCTTGTTAAAATAGATCTCCCAACTGATTAACTCAGTGTCTAATCAGTAAAATAAGCAATTAGAACACAAACTTGCCGAGTGTTATTTTTAACTATGACACTAGTAACTAGAATCATCTTCCAAAGTATGTCAGACTGCATACATCACAAGCAGTCTCTGAAATGGTGCCACAAACATCGGTCACTGTTCATGCTCCACGATACCATTAATTGTGTTATGTATTTTAAGACACTTGGTAGTGTAAGGCTGTAAGCTACAATTTGGTGAGGTCAAATGTAAAGCACGTCTAGCAGGTGGGTGGAAGGGAGTATCATCTTAGGTATCATTGTATCCTTCAACTAACAGAACTCTGCATCCATTTCCTATTACAGCTCAGCATTTCTCTGTAGTCTAAAAACCTGACTGGAATATATTTAGAATCAGCGTTGAAACAATGTATAGCATAGGTGATTGTTACAAAAACATACTAGATTTTTCTAAATGTTTTATATTATTTTACCAACAGGTTTTATGTGTTTTTATATTTACAGACACATCTTGTAATTTGTACAGATACATTTCCTAGGTATTGGTAATCTGCCAAAAACAAAGTGCAAATGTGATGTTGATATTATAAGTGCAACAATGTTTATGGTTGGAGTATATATACATGACTGGTAGCATATTTTTGCAGAGGAAAATACGTATATTGATCCCAATATTATTTCTGGAACGATTTTAACATGTAGCAAATGTGCTTACGTGTAAATGGTGTGAATTTCTAGGCTATAAGGCTCACTTTCACCGATTAATGCATTTATATAAGCCTTAAAGCAGCTGTAACTAACCTATGGCAATCCAGTAGTTGTCGGCTGCATTGCACACGAGACTCAGCATTCAGAGTGTTTTGCTAAGCATCGTGGAAAATGAAGTACACAAAAACTGAAGTGCCAGAGGATAGTTATTTCTGCCTTAAGGGAACGCTTAGAGACAAGAAGGCAAGAATTGAAAAAAACAATGCTGTAATGCACCGATCCATGCACTAGAGGGAGCCTTTGACCCACGTTTGCAAGAGATCTAAAATAATTTCTGCTACATCTGTGCAACGGTAGATACAATGATAATCTACAATCAATTGAATCTATTGCAGGAACTCATAGCCAATATAAAATATTCACTGGAGAGAGAAGTTATAGAAGATGCATTTACACCATATCCCATTTTTACAAAACAAAAGTTATCTTGTCCTTATTTCCTGAAATTCAATGAATTGATTGTTTCCTGTTTACCTAAACGTCACTCTATCTCCATGCTGTTATCAAATGTTTCCTGATCAGTATTAAATTGTACTGCCTTTTAATTAAGATTCCCTATAGCAATAGCTGTGCTATAGTAATATCAAATATCTGACGTAATGTGAGGTCTATTTCTAGCAATGCATATCTCTTCCTCAGTAACTGAACCAGTGATGTCTAACCTAAGCTACTCAAGCTAATGAGTACTGCAGCTCCCATCATATTCAGTCAACCATATCAGGGCATTTGGCTGGCTAAGCATCATTGGAGATGTAATACGAAATAACATAGCCAAAGGTTAGACACTGCTGGCCTACCAATTTCTAAAATAAATCTTACCTGTCACAGGGCTTCTTTCCAATAATGAGATGCAAATAAATTGTGCATCTATAAAGTACTTGAGTTATTGCTTTGCTATACCATAGTGTCCTTGTATTGATCCACAGAGTGTAGATTGCTGCTTGCAGCCCAAGGTGTGTGAGTAAAACAGGCACCCATTCACACAGCACTTTACTCAGTAATGTGCCTTATTGATTGTGCCTACACATATATTGTACTTTATTATATATGTACTGCTGCCATTTCTTATGAGTAGTAATAAGATGTCCATATACTGTGTTTTTAATTAGGAGTATTTTGTGGGGCTGGTCTAATTTTAGTATAGCGTTGCAATTTGTATTTTCGTAATGTGATGTCAGCTATTGCTGGATAACCTTCATCAAAATAGCCTGCTAAGGACTATTATTCCCATGATGCCCAGGAAGGCAAATTCGTGGAAGTATAATCAAGGATGTAGCTCACATTTGTTACAATGTCTATTATTAGGTGTGTATGTGTGTGTATTACATTGTAAACTGTTAAATTTCACTTAAAATGTAAACATGGAACTATTGTCAATCACAGCCAGTGAGGTCATCTTTAGTTAACCCATTGATGGCTTTTTGACACTCCAGCTGTTCTGCAATGTTTAATGAAAACATCATGGGAACCTTTTAACATCAGATGGAGTACTAGACATTAGCCTTTATTAGTAGATGTAAAGTATTCAACTGATTACGTAACAGTTTAAAAAGGGTTGTAAAGTAGTTGTAACCAAACGGATGTTTGGAGAAACCATTTGTGCCATCATCAACCAAGAACAGCATTCAAAGAGTTAACATTAAAGAGGATAGTCCCACATGGCAACTGGTGTTATAGCGGTATAAATAAATACGCCGATTTTCCTATAAGGGTCTGACGGCTCATTCATGGCACTCCAGCTGCTGTGAACTACATTTCCCATGATGTGCACCAAGGAAAATGTAGTTCACAAAAGCAGGAGCGCTAAAAATGAGAGTCTTTAATGCTACACTATTTTGAATATTTCAAGGCATTACTATTCAAGTCAGGACAGACTCTGTGATGGAGAAACCAACGCCCTCTGGCTAGTTTGAGTTAAACACAGCCATTTGTTGACCGTAGTGGTATGGTGAGAAACCTAACAAGTCCGTCTTATGAGTCACCTGCCGGCAAGTCGTCACTGACTGGGTTACAGGATGACAAGGGATACACTGATGTGTGCGAGGGAGAGGGTCGCCTGCTGGGTCCATCTTCACCTTCCCTGACTTGCTGTGACTGCACATGCAGTGTGAATCAAAACATACCATAGCCACATACACTTCTATTACATTGAAAATACACATTGCAGAACTATAATGAACTATGGAAATGCAAAAATATTGTACTAAAAACGTGCATTTTATATACAGAAAAATGTATGTATATTGTTGGTTATACATCTTGCATAAAAACATTGATATTTGCATTTACAGGGAAATGAAAGATGTAAATATATATGGATAGATATTTTCTGTTATCATCAGAGCATATATTTATAATTCACTCGATCTTAACCATAGGTACCAGCTGCGTAGACCAGCCTAGTCTTTATGGGTTAAATCTTATTATTAATCCACTGTGAGGCTGCATTTGATGCTGCCGAACGCTTTGTGGTATCACGCCCCCATACATTTGTCACAGCATGTAAACTCCCTGTGGTACCCGGGGCAGTGAGCAGTTTGCCTGTCAGTGGATGCCCTGGCCCCTGGCATTGCTTAGGTTTCCTTGCCTGTTGTGATGATACACCAGCCGCCGTTAGCCACAAGGCTCTGGTTACATTCAGGTAGTCTCATTTCATTGACTCCCTCCCAGCTCTTCCCCATTTAGTAAGCTGCTGCTGGGAACTTTCCTTGTGTGCGAATAAGATGCGATGATCTCTCCTCGCAGAAGGAGAAGGCGCCCCTCCTTAACATCTAAGCTCAACTCCCACCGACAATCTTTTATTATTATTATTATTATTATTCCTTCAGCGGCTGCTGATGTCAACCCCTGGAGGCAAAGCCACGGCTAAGAAATTATAGACAGGAAAAGCATCCTCTCTCTGTATCTAGTAAACCTCCATGCTGGTGACAGCGAACCTTTGGTACTTTGGTGACTGTAGACTACACTGACCATGATGCTGAGCCAGCCATCGCTGAGCGTTATTGGAAATGTAGTCCATGACAGCTGAAGACTGAAAATGTTTGCTATCACATCCACAGCCCACCTCTTCATGATGCCACTCTGCTAATGGAGTGACGTCCTTGTGATGTCCAGCCTCCTAAATGATGCCGCTCTTCCTATTGGTTGGCAGGAGGAGAGCGCTGCGCAAAAACAGATAAGCTGGGAGCTGCGAGCTCAGACACTGCCAGCAGACATCACAAGAGCTGGAGGAGAGCAAAGAAGTCAAACGTATCATTTCAATGTACAAAAATAAAAGTCATAATTCTGAGGACAATCACTATGGAGTCTATCAAGATTGGAGACAACAGGGAATAAAGTGAAAGATAAAATAAGTCACGGGAGAATTATTTATTTTCTTTTTTACATTTTTTGGATCTTTCTACAGTTGCAAAGCAAGGTGCATTTTAATGTGTTCTTGATGCTTATCAATAATTTAAAACTGTGCATCTATAGCAGAAACACCATGTGCAGTGGATCATCTAAACCTCTGTGTGACTTGGAAGGGGAACTGACAATCTTAAAACAATAACACAGGACTATTTACTTGGGATTTATCGTTTACAAAGGACAGAGGAATAAAAAGGGGATTGTATTGAATCTCATGGTGACTGCAAAGAATCCTGATGAGGGGATGCCTGACTTCATTTGTTATAGTGCGATCCAGTGACCAAGATCTCTATGTGGAAGGAATAAAACAAGTGCACTTTCTTTTTTTACATATCTGGTTTTTATTTGTTGACTTTTTTTATTTAATTTTTTGGAAATGATTGTGTTATTTTTACTGGCGTGTATTGTGGATGGGCTGCTTTCTCAGCTTTCCTATAAGGTGCAAGAGGAGAGGGACCATGGCACTTTCGTGGGGAATATCGCAGAGGATTTGGGCTTGGACATTACAAAACTCTCCAGTCGTAGGTTTCAATCTGCCCCCAATTCAAGGAGTCCTTACCTCGAGTTGAACCTGGAGAATGGGGTGCTGTATGTGAACGAGAAGATAGATAGGGAGCATATCTGTAAGCAGAACCCTTCCTGCCTGCTGCACCTGGAGGTTTTTTTGGAAAACCCTTTAGAGTTCTTCCGAGTGGAGATCGAGGTTCTGGACATTAATGATAACACCCCATCTTTCCCCGAGTCTGACATCCAGGTGGAGATCTCAGAGAGTGCTACTCCAGGTACCCGCTTCCCACTGGAGAGCGCCTATGATCCGGACGTAGGCAACAATTCCCTTCGCACTTACGAGATGACCACCAACAGCTACTTCACCCTGGACGTACAGACCCAGGGGGATGGAAACAAAGTGGCCGAGTTGGTGCTGAAGAAACCCCTAGATAGGGAGCAGCAAGCCCTCCACAGGTATGTACTTACTGCTATGGATGGGGGGGTCCCTCAGAGGACAGGCACTGCTCTGCTCTCCATTAAAGTATTGGACTCTAATGACAACGTGCCTGTGTTTGATCAGCCGGTGTACACCGTGTCCCTGCCTGAAAACTCACCCGCAGGTACCCTAGTCATCCAGCTCAATGCCACCGACCAGGATGAAGGTCAAAATGGGGAGGTGGTGTATTCTTTCAGCAGCCACAACTCTCCAAGAGTCCGTGAAATTTTTGGTATAGACCCCAGGACGGGTCGCATGGAGATCACCGGAGAGCTGGACTACGAGGAGAGCGGTATGTACCAGGTGTATGTCCAAGCCAAAGACATGGGGCCAAACGCTGTGCCTGCTCACTGCAAGGTTCTGGTTAAGGTGTTAGACCTCAATGACAACCCGCCGGAGATCAGCTTTAGCACGGTGAAGGAAGCGGTGAGTGAGGGCGCCCCTCCGGGCACGGTGGTAGCTCTGTTTAGTGTAACAGACAAGGACTCGGAGGAGAACGGGCAGATACACTGCGAGATACTAGGCGACGTTCCATTCAGACTTAAACTGTCCTACAAGAACTACTACACTATCGTGACAGATGGAACTCTGGACAGGGAGCTCGTGGCTTCCTACACGGTGACAGTGCTGGCCAGGGACAGGGGCACGCCACCCCTGAGCTCCACTAAATCCATACAGGTACAGGTAGCCGATGTGAATGATAACTTACCCCGTTTCACTCAGCCAATTTACAATGTGTATGTCATCGAGAATAATGTGCCAGGAGCTTACATCTCAGCGGTGAGCGCCACGGACAAGGATGAGGAAGAAAATGCTGAGATCTCCTACTACATCCTGGAGTGTGACATCCAGGGCATGTCAGTCTTCACTTATGTTTCCATCAATTCGGAGAATGGCTACCTCTATGCCCTGCGTACGTTTGACTACGAACAGCTCAAGGACTTCAGTTTCATGGTGGAGGCCAGGGATGGGGGCACCCCACCTATGTCCAGCAATGCCACCGTTAACATCATCATAGTGGATCAGAATGACAACGTGCCCTCCATAGTGTCTCCCCAAGGCAGGAATGGGACAGCCAAGGAGCTCCTGCCCAGATCTGCTGAGCCAGGGTATCTGTTTACCAGAGTAGTTGCTGTGGACTCAGACGAAGGCGAAAATGCCCGGTTGACCTACAGTATCTTAAGGGGCAATGATATGAGCTTGTTCCGTATGGACTGGAGGACTGGGGAGCTAAGGACAGCACGCAAAATAACTAATAAGAGGGACCCTCATAGACCATTTGAGTTAGTAGTGGAGGTTAGGGACCATGGACAGCCTCCACTGTCATCTACCGCTCTTATACAGGTCCAAATTGTGGACAGTGCAGTGGAGAGCCAGGGGAGAGACCAGCGGCCCAGCCGCTCTAGTGACACAGCTTTGGATCTCACCCTTATCCTCATCATAGCACTGGGCTCCGTTTCTTTTATATTCCTGCTGGCCATGATTGTGCTGGCCATCAGGTGTCAGAAGGAGAAGAAATTGAACATCTACAGCTGCTTAGCCAGTGACTGTTGCATGTGTTGCTGCTCTTGTTGTAGCAGACAAGCCAGGGCAAGGAAGAAGAAGCTCAGTAAGTCAGACATCATGTTGGTGCAAAGTTCCAATGTTCCCAGCACTACCCAAGTGCCAGTGGAGGAGTCAGGGAGTTTCGGGTCACATCATCATAACCAGAATTATTGCTACCAGGTTTGCCTGACCCCAGAGTCTGCTAAAACTGACCTGATGTTCCTCAAACCTTGCAGCCCTTCCAGGAGCACGGACACAGAGCACAACCCATGTGGGGCTATAGTAACAGGGTACGCTGACCAGCAGCCAGATATTATCTCCAACGGCAGCATTCTATCCAGCGAGGTAAGTCAGACCACTGGCACTTATCAATTAGTGTCACGTACATCGCTACCACACTCATTCATTGTCAGCTAAGCTACATTGTAATACATCAGCGTACTAAATAACTTTTTTTTGCTTGTAACCATATGTTTCTGATCCCTTGTTATCTGCAAGCAAATCCCTTTACCATGGTTCCAGTTAAAACCTTCTCCATCTCCTAGTGCTGTTGTCTGCTGTAATGTCGATATATATATCCACGGCCTTTTAACCTTTTATTTCCAGATGAAGAAAATATTTTCTAATAATTAAAATGACTTGTAGTAACCCAATGTTAATTAGAGTGATCTCCATAATAGGACTAATCATGAGATTTAGAATTGTGAATGCTAAAAGGACTGAGCTCAACATAACACATTGTTTTTTTATAGCAGAAACTGTGCCCATTATAATCCCCTTAGAAGACAGTTAAAGCCAAGAGCTCACACTGCTAGAATATGAATTAAGCAATCCTGGCATTGAGAAAACGGATACATTTAGTATCCCTTATAATGTTATAAATTAATAATTATTTATAGAGCACGATGCATTTTGATTTATTGAATATTCTATGAATCCTTTGTGGGTGTTCTAATGTGTCACCCATATTTCTGTACAAGGAACAGGCACAATGCATTGACTGTATTGCTTGAAGATGACAGCCTTAAGCATTTTTGTAGCTTAAATCACCACAGTTTGGAATATAACAGTAACTACAGAATAAACGCCGTTTTTAAATAGAACAAGATAATATATTCACCACTATTTATTCTTTACTCTTACTCATACTCTTTTTTCAATATAACCCCCTGTTACAGTGTTAATGAATGCGTACCTTTTAGCTAACAGTTAACAAGGGGTGAACGATCAATTTTCCCTTTTGATGCTGTAACCTTCCATCTGTTACAATAACTGATATTGGCACATAGAGACCTGTACAGTGTGTCTGATATGCTGTAAACCCCACCCATTTCCAAAGCTAGGAGTGCATGTGTCTGTCAGCAATCATAGGTTCAAGACATGCCATCATACCTGACTGATGGGTGGGTGTTTCCATCTTCATATGTCCCCCCCCCCCCCCCCCCTCCATGAACTAAAAAGGTAATAAATAAATAGCTACATTATAAATGTATACATGTAGTAAATAAAAACTAATTATATAGTATATATATATATATATATATATATATATATATATATATATGTGTGTGTGTGTGTGTGTGTGTATTTATTTCTAATCGATATGTATGCATATATATATATATAGTATAGTTCATATGTATATATTCATTATGTTTACAAACTGCCGATTCCCTAGACCTTTTTATCATTTTAATCAAACAGCCCCCACTAGCTCCTAGCTGTTTGATTTTGCTTCAAGTGACATTTAGAGTTCAATTTTGTCTCATTTATTTTCTAGAATAAACACCAACGCACAGAGCTCAGTTATCTAGTTGACAGACCACGACGGGTAAACAGGTATGGACCATGCTTGGGCGTATCCATATCTTTCTCATTCATTTCAGTGAACATCAATGTAAATATGGATAATGTGTCATTATTAAAGTGTGTACTCCCCCCGGCCCATCTCCTGGCAGCAAACAGGTTAAAAAATGTTTTGCCACTACCGAGTTAATAAAATATTAATCATTTTAAAACTTTGCTGTTTGCACTAATGCTGTGGATTAAATACTTGTATTAAATTATGCATAGGCATCTTGGTATGTAGACCACTAGCACATTACAATAGACTCATGGTGCTAGTACCTAACAGGATAGAGTTTTGCAAGCATCCTGCATCTCATACCCAAGAATGCCTTATATTGCCTTATAGAAGTGTTGGCTAACCATTGCCACTTCAAATGTTGCAAACTACATTTCCCATGATCCGTTGCTTACCAAAAATATAACTGTTATTTGAAGTGTAATCTACAAAGGCTGGAGTTCCATAAATTACGTATGTCTGCCTTATTAGGACTAGGCTGAAAGGCAAGATTTGTATCAGTATCATACTTTAAAGTGTACAGCTATGTAGTGCAGCTCCCTGTGTGTCCATATGATGGCAGAAGAATATCTGATATGGTGCTTCTCATTGCTGTGCTGTTTGTGTTTGCAGTTCTGCGTTCCAGGAAGCAGACATTGTAAGCTCTAAGGATAGTGGGCACGGAGACAGTGAGCAAGGAGACAGTGATCATGACGCCACTAATCGAGGTCAATCCTCTGGTAAGTCTAATGAAGAAAATAAAAATGAATATTTAACCCTATGGTGTCTGAAGGTGTCCTGCCATCATAACCTCTGCTTGGGTGACATTATTGGTGCAGTTCTGGTTGGCAATGACTTGCCAAAAAATGTTTATCACGTAAAACACATTTCAGCAAGTAATACATAAATCACAATAAATTAGTCTGTAAATGCACACAGTATGCGGGGTGAACTGTTGCTACTTATCACCGTTTAGTAAATAGACTAAAAATCTATAGTATACTAAATATTAAGGTCCCAAGCATGAATGATCCGCTTTTTGATAATATAAATGCCTAAATTTCAAAACACGTGAATTTTTTTTTGTTTCTATAGCATATTATAACTATAATATATACTCTCTGAAAAAAAACATATGTTGTATATACTGTTTATACTATAGTATACATAATACATATATTATATATTTATATATTATCTGTCAAGCATAGAACGTCAGGTTTGAAAACCAATTTGACATTATGTGAGTATTGTCTGTCTAGTGTTAGGAGGGGCTCAGGTGAGTCATTATGCTGTTGTTAGGGGATCGCTATGTTTAATGTCTGTGAGTTTGTCTCCAAACTCCCTCTCCCACGCTTTTGCATACATTTTTTCACTTGAGCTCATTGACTACTGATAAGAATTCACCATCTCCATCTGTCCTCTTGTTCACCAGTCCTTACACTGAATGCAATGATACGAACACGATCCCTCTCGAGGCATTTAGCATTCTAACTGCTGCAGACTACATTTCCCATCATGCTTATCCATCCCATAGCAAACGTAGTCCTCGACAGCTGGAGTTGCAAATATTGGTACAGCAGGCATTATGCATGAATCACAGCAACAGACATTGCTGAAGATATGAGAAGTTGTGTGTTGGCCTTTGGCTTGCATGCTGTTGGCTTACATTGTTTAGGATGGGAAATCCTCTGAATAGAAAAAGCTATACTCAAGGCCTCCTTTCTATTTTTACAAGCCATTAATATGCAGGCCTAATGAGAGTTCAGAAGAGCCAAGAATCCCTGGAGGTCATTGCTCCTGGTGGGACTTCATGCTAAACTGAACAGAGAGTCTATTTAGTGTCTGGGAACCTGCACTCTAGCTTAGAGTTGCCAGAAGTTTACATTCAGCACAGAGAATCCATTATTTCACCCTATATGTGGAGCTGTGATTTATTGTTGTCTTCACTTAAAGGGATCTGTCTCGACCTATTTCATAATCAAGCGCTTTAATAATGTAAGCGTTTCGAGGGGGTTAGCAGCAGACACTAGCCACATTTTAGGATTTTTTTTTTCCTCTCTCAGTTTTTCAAAGCTGCTACCCCAGTGAGATTTTAAATAAGGTTAGTTTATCAGCATAATCGTTTGTAATTAGGGAGCATGGAATACTTGATTAACATCTGCTATTCCGTTAGACAATACACAAATAGTATATGGCTCTCATGGAGGAGATCTGTGGAGATATGAAGCGCAGCTGCAACTGTACAACAAGAAAGTTATTTAAATATTCCAATATTATTTGTCAATAGATTAATTGAAAAGCTGATTACGATGGATAGGGAATGAAAACACCACAATTCAGTGAAGGACGTAAACAATCAGTTATATTAATAACACAGAATTAGACATGGCTTAGTTTATAGGCATGTATTTGTAAATCAAAGAATATAATACTATTAAATACTAATATTATTCATCCCATGATGGCAGTTTACTAAAGATATATACTAATAGTAGGGAATGTAATTATTAATAACGGTCCCCCGGGCTCCATCAGAGGAGAGCATAGGTCAAACATGTATTTAATGTCGAACGGGTGGAGATTAAATGATGGAAATGAATGAGGTTTAAGAACTTGTTATATCGCTGAAATAATGTACTTTAATCATTCTTTCAAATAGTACACGTGATAGTCCCCAAAACACAAAATTAATAAAAACAATAATAGAAAAGAAAATCAGAAACGATTAACTCTTTATGTGTCATGCATTCCAAATGGTAGCTGGTAATGGAAACATAATAGACCACATCGACAGAATGTGTACATAACGCGTTCGGAATGTGTTGTTTTAGCCTTTACTGGCAAAAGTACATTTTGTTAGACTGAAACCGCATGGGGTGGAACCAAATGGGAATTTTCTGAAACCATTTGCTGGTACTGTGTAAATAAACAAATGATAACCGTTTGGCTACAATGAAAAGAGTCTGCATACAGTATGTAAAAGTATATTGATAACTAATTAACCTGTAGCTTCCCAGCTCTGGAAGGTTAATCCAATGACCTTCATCAAGCCATTTGCCGACTGAATTATGGGGATTACAAACTAAGGGTTAGAATGTGACAGATCTCTTTACCTGACAGTATGTGTCCAGTGATTTTATTCAAAATACATTGAATGTTTTATGTGTACTAAGGCAGTGATGGCTAACACATGCTCCTTTAGTTGTTGGAAATCAAAATTCCTTTAATGCCCAGCCGCTGAAATTATTTGGTTTCTTGGAATGCTTTAAAAAGGTAACGTTTTGAGAATTAGTTTTAGATCCCACAATGCCAGCTAACCTACGGCATTTAAATTGTTGTGGACTCCAACTCCCATTAGGCTCCTCTAACCGTTTATCTGTTGTACTCTGCAATTCTTATGATGCATAACTATTCCCAATACTGTATGTATGATATAAATCTCATACAAAAAAATATTGCAGATTTTGTAGGCTCTATTTATTGTTGGGTCCTTATCATGGGGATTGAAGTACTCAAAACCTGTTGAGTTTAGAGTAGGTATATTATTTATGCATAATGGGTATTGTAACTATGCAGAAGTCTGGCTGAGCATGAGCAGTGGATAAGGTAAACTATCACTCAACTGGCTGGCTGAGTCTAGGATATAAGGTCTTGAGTGCTACTGGTATTGATTCCAAAAGGCCACATATTTCCCAGTTGATGTGCATGTTCAGTGGGCAGCCAATCACAGCAGCCAGGGATAAGAAATACAATTGTAAAATGGTTGACATATGTCGCCTGTAAGGCAGTGATATTTGTTTGGGCTTTCTATCTTACATCTGCATAAAACTCATGTGTGTTTTCATTGATCTCACATAATTTGCTCTTCTTGGCAATTTTATGGTCGATTTAGAGAGTGGACATTAATTTATAACTTAACTCTACTTGTAGTCTCTCAATTTCTCTGGCCAGTGGGTTAGAGCTTTGAGTTAATGTGTTCAACATTGCAGTGGGTTATTGAGCACCATGCTGGATGATTTTAAATCAGACATGCTCTGAGAACCACAGTGTTCATGGATGTTGGGTTCTGAGATATTAGAAGTGGCCTCTAGCTGTCTTCTAGGGTTTAGTGGGAAACCCATTTCTGAAAAGAATAGTATATAAATATTCCAAATGCAATAACATTATTGGAATAACAGTTATGTCCCACTTAACCACTCATGGAGACAATACTTATTATATAAATTAAGACTGTAGGAATCAGATTTGGTATCCATAATTAATTATTTAAATACACGAGGGCCAAGAGCGTTTATTGCTCACAGCATGTTCAATGAAAGGTAATGTAATGGTGTAAATCTATAAAAAGTATATTGATAATATGGTGTTATTAGTTGGCAGATAAATTGCAGATACATTTATAGATTATGGCATCACTTTGTGGCATCATATGCAAATTAATTGTTCTTTACAATAATAATTATTTGCATTTAGTTGCAAAGGATACAGCATAAGTTGGAGACACACTGTATAAATCGTGTCCATGCTTTACTTTCACATTGCAAGTACCCTTTTAATCACTTAAAAATTTGATTATCTTGAAAACAGTAACCTAGACTTGTATTTAGAGAAAGTCAATATGGGCAAATGTATTAACTAAGATCCAGTTGTTAAGCTGATTTAATATCTTTAAAATGCAACTACAGAGTCAGCTTATATGTGGAATAAAATTTAAACCAAACAAAGGCCATTGACCTCATAAAGAAATTGCTAATTGTTTATCTGCTACTTAATGAGCTCGGTGAAATGTCAGCATCCTTGCTAATTAATATAATCGTTACTCTGAATTATATCAATATTTTTAAAATGTTGTGTTTGTGGTCAGATGGACAATGTAATGTGTTTGAGAGACACAGAACAGGAGCTATAAATAAAAGGTGGTTTCTAGGACAGAGATAAAACAGCATAGGATTAGAGGAAGCACCAAAAGCAAAGTTGAAACAAGGCAAATCACTACTCTACATATTAATTTAAGATTGCTGAATGCAGCTTATGTAAAATCATAAGCACTGTAAAGATCAAGACATAAAGCACAAATAGAATAGAGCGTTCCTATGTTTTTTTTTGTATTGTTTGTGATAAGTCCATGTTTTATACTTTATTTTTAATATTATATACAATTTCATTTTTTTTTAGACTTCTATTTTTACAGTGTCTATGATACAGAAACTACTCGTTTATTTGCATTTTTTTTCTACCTTTATGGCTGGATCTAATTACTCGAATTTACATTTGATCGATAATAGCTTGGCTCGACCGTTACTGTAACTACACCTCTTATCCTTCTCAGCCAGCCTTTCTCGCTGAGCATCTAGGGAAATGTAGTGCACGGCAGCTGGGAGTTCTAGAGGTTATCTATCACAAGTCTACATGGTAATAACTCAATGTATGGTAAAGACTCCCCACATTCTCCTCACAATTCAACCTACTTTTCCCACCATCATCTTACATACATAATCAGCCCCTTTGCCCTTCTCCCGGGGAGAGAGAACAATGTCACTTGAATGGATGTCGACACTTCCATACAGTGCTATTGAAAAGAAGTTGATTTAAAATCTGTAATTTATTTTAAAGACCTCTTGCTTCCATAGCTCTCCTTTATAAGTTAAACTAAGAAAAGGTGGCAGCTGGCAATCACAGAGAACAAATTATTTAATGTCTTGGATGGTCCATGGATGAGACAAACAAACCAGAGACGTTTGAATCAAAACAATTTTTGAGATTTATGTTTCCTTTTTCTCTTTATTTCTGTGTTTGTTTACATTGTTGTTTACAATTTATTTGTTGTTGTTTAATTTCTGGGGCTACAGACAAAACACAGTTTTACATAGCTGTACATTATTTATTTATTTTTATATTAGAGGGAGATGAGAGGAGAGAGAGAGAGAGAAAGAGAGAAAGAGAGAGAGAGAGAGAGAGAGAGTGATGAATGAATGAATGAATAAAGAAATATAAGGAAGGGAAAATAGGAGGGTTGAGGCAAAAGGGAACGAAAAGAGAGAGCTAAAGAGACAGAGGGAGATAGATACAGTAGAAGAATGAAGAGTGATGAAAGAATAAAGGGGGAAAATAACGAGAGACAAGGGGAAAGGGATAAAAGCAGATTGGAAGGAAAAGCAACAGCGAAATAGATATAGAAGAGACACTAGATGAGGGAGAGAGAGAGAGAGAAAGAAAGAGGAGTGAGTAAGAGAGAGATCGCGAGAGATTCAGGCAGATATAGAAATATATACATTGTAGTTACCTGTTGCTAATAATCACACTCAATACATTTCTTGTAGAAACAAGTTGGAATGTACACTTAACTCTGAATTATACAGTTTAGTCAATCATCTGGCAGCCGCAAGATTTCGACAAAAATGTCCTTCCAATTATTTAATACCGTCTCTTCTCATTATTTTTATTTGCACGGAGGAATATAAAAGATTGAACTTGTCAGTTTCTGTATAAAACTCTTTATGTTTCTTGCACGTTCCCCCACCTCCAATTCTTTAATCCCAGCTGCAGTTCACGTCTGCATTCTTCAACAGCTCACTGATCAGTAATTTATTTCCAGCCTTCTGCATACTTATTATCAATGGAAGGTTAGAATTCTAGGCAGTTACTATGTGGTACATTGCTTAATTTAAAATAAAAGTCATTACAAAGTGAGATTAATCTGTAATAAAAGCCCTTCAATTTGCTGCCCTTTACCACTTGTTGATGATTATGTTTTTTTTTTTTTTTTTTTTTTAACAAAGTGCATTTATGGCATTGAGAGGACACAACAGTTAAAATAATGAATCTAATTATAATGCAATGCATTGGGTGAATATTAAGCACGGATTATAACTGATTCGGTTGGTTCAGAAATCCACCACATTAGAAAGATAATGACAGATAAACCCACAACGCAAAGCTGCTTACGTATAAAAATGATGCCAGAACTGTGGTCAATATTTTTTGAGTTGCTGCAGTTGACAAGATTGATTATTGATTTCAAAAGGAAGCTAGCGCCAGCTGATGTAGAACTACAACTCCCTCGCCACTCAACCATCCTTAGGCTGTCTGTCAACGCTTAATGGGGGTCACTGTCATCCACAACAGCAGAGATTTCGCCCGTGGATTACTCTGATTGGAGACAGGAAGCCTGCAAATACCACCATTCAACGCTTGAGTGTAGATAGAGTTGTAATCCAGCACCACCTGCAGAGAAGAGAATTTCCCTCCGTTAAGCATAATATATATATAAAGGAAGGGACATATATGCTTACATTTGTCTGTTCTCTCCTGCTTATGACTTCACCTGTGGCTTGATGTGCATATCAACTCATTTTCAATGAAAAAAATAAAATATGTAATATACATTTGAAGCCAGAAAATGACGTCATAAGCATGAAACACTACCCACATTTTAAACAAATATTTCCCTTATTGAATGCATTTGCTTACTATTTTGCTAACATAACATAAAGTAATCGAGCATTTTCTACATTTACGGTTTACGCAGAGTCCCTTTAACCCAGTTTAGCTGGCTGAGCATGATGGTAAATACAGTCCACGACAGTAGCCGTGCCAAGGACTTCCCATCAGTGTCCTGTGTTTAATATTTGGTATTGTAGCAAGTCTTGTATAATATTTATGTAAAGCTCTGTGTACACAGTTAGTATGGAAAGGCACATTAGCATACATATGGTGTTGTGTACAGAAGCATCACGGTACAATCCCAATTTATAAACAACCCGCAGTGTATGTCTTTGTGTAAATCAATCATCTGCCATGTGCCTTGCTCACCAAATATTTGATTGCTGTTCTTTCAGCCGGCAAATGTTTGGGTCTACTGATAAAACAGTATACATTTGGAGAAACCAATCTCTTATTTTTTCTCATTTTCAGCTTACCTGCTATTTTTAGTATTATTTATTTGTGTATTGCTAATGCATTCGCTGCTGTTTAATATCTGACAGTATACACATAGATAAAAGTAACGCTATTATGTTACCGTTTAAGACTTTATTTTTTTTTTAGAATCGTTTATTTATATTTCCTAATTCATTTAAAGGGATACACACTAAAATTCGAACTGCCCCCCTAATTCTTATGAATACAATGTTCAGTCTTGTTTTAAGGAAAGGATCACATATCTGATGTTGAAAAATGCTCGAATAATAGATCAGAAGAAATAAATAAATAAGGTACAGGGTGTTCTCCATTGAAATCTTAATAACGTTATAAAACATGAAGAAAAGCTCCCTGGGGACAGTAAGGACAGGTGTTTGCAGAAACGGATCTAGGAATTTGTCAATTATATCAGCACCAACATCTTACCTTCCACAAACCAGCTAATTTGTGGTCATTTGCTGAAGCATTGTACCAAAGCATAGTGAACAAGTTACAATTGAAGACCGATGTACAGATTAAAGGATACTTGCAGATTAGAAGACACAATGTTGGTGTGTACATATTAGCCTACCAAGTATGCACCAAACTGAGACATTTATTTTAGTGTATCCCGAGATATTTAATAGTCACTGTGTCTTAAAGAGACCAAGATTAATACCCTAAGAAATACCTATAATCTGATCTAATGCAGAAGACCACTGAATTTAAAAGGACTCATCCATCTAAGCATTGCTTGAACTGTTTACTATGCATTTGATGAGATTAGAGGTATTTCTTAAGCCATTAGTCTTTGTCACTTAACCATGGAACATCTCGCTTTATTCCTGGACAAGAGCACTGTAGGAAACTGAGAAGGGAGTTTCAAACCTACTGCCACTGTCAGTCAACTCTGCAACTTTGGCCTTAAGGCTGAAATTCCCTTCTCAATTCCCTGTAATTCTCTCCTGCATGAATAATGCCATATTTTCCTGAAATCGGATGAGACTGACAGTGCATCATGAGAGATGAGTTTACCACATATCTGCAGTGCCAAGGTTAATCATCATTAGTCTATACCTTATGTTAGTAAAACTACATAAAAAGTTATAGATTACGGTAATAGAAAAAAAAAAAACGTGTATAAAATATCTCCGTTGTGTCTTCTGTTTGTGATATCACTTGGTGGCTTGATATGCAATTTGCATATTAAGCCACAAGGTGATGTCATAAACCAAAGACACCACATTCTACTGATGTTCTATATGTAACAAATTACATTTAAAGGGGCACTACCACGTACATAAGATGTAACTAGATAACCTGGTCATTTAAAACACATATATAAATTATGTGCCACTTGTTTTTTTTTTTTATATGATTGAATTAATTGCATCTAAAAATAAAAATAAAATAAGGTTTATCTCCTGGCTCAATTTTGTGAATATTTCCCATGATGCAACATCATCCAATATCTTCCAGCAAGTCTCACTTTACAACTGTAGCCAAAGCCTACATGTCATAAGATACTCCCCTGCTCTCTTACTGGCTCCTGTGTATCATAGCGGGCAGCACTAGGTGGCTGTGTACACAAAGAGAGATTAACCTGATCAAACAAGATCATAACTTTCCCGCTTGTGATGTATTAGTTACATTACCTGCCCATTTAATGCAAGTCTATGACCATAATTTTGACTTATAGACTGCATTCTGTGTCCCCAGCCCCAAAGTGAGATATTAGCGCTGTAAAGTCTCTGGGTGGTGGCACCTAAAAACACTATATTTCACAAAATGGTGGCGCCCAGTCACACTTGTTTAATAAAATATTTCATGAAATAAACTCGCATAACAAAAACAAAAAAAACATATCTGAAATTAACAATGCAAAATAAAAAAAATAAGCCCTTTTCATTTTTTGGTGGGCGTGTCCCTTTAAGTTATTATGTCATGTTCTAGGATCCTTATTTATGCAAAATTTAGAAAGGAAACATTTTGAGTGAATAAACAATTAAATGCAAATTGTATGAATATATTTTTTTGATAAAAGAATCAAGTTAAAATCACAGAATCTACCCTTATAGTGTTTCACATAGAAATGCTCTCAGATCACATATCTCTCTGCCTCCTCATTTGTTTCTGATTTGCTGAGCCAAACCATATAGTAAAGAACTAGAAGCAGACCATTGTCTATGCACATGTATTTGGAGCACCCAGCTGTCTGTGCCAACAGAATGGAAGCCTATTAGACATGCCGGGTGCCCATGTCAAAATTAGTACTTGAGCCAGGAACTTAGAAATGAAACATACCGGTAGTATGCAGGCCTGATTGAGCAAAATTCAAAATCTAATTTGTATTAATGTAGTCATTAAAAAAAGTGAATGTTCCCAATCCTTAAGAATGACTCATCTGCATTCTTGCAATAAAATGATTCACATCTTGCCTACTAGCGATACTTGGGAACAGTTGGAAACTTGACCCAATGCGGTAATTACATTATTTTTTTTTGTTTTAGTGGCATAAGAGGATGCATTTCATATATGTCTGAGTAGAACAACGTAACTTTTCAGAAGTAATCCTATCTTAGTTTGGATAGTAGCAGTAGTAAACTTTTTAACTGATGTTTTCTGTGTTGGTAGCTTTATTGACTACTACCTGTGTAGTGGTAGTAAATCTGCAAACTAACGTATATGAGCCAAACAAAAAAGTCTCCACTCAAGTTAAGTGCTGTGTAGATGAATACAAAGTATAAAGTTTGAATCCCTTATATACTTAATTATGCAAAGAGGTGCATAATTACAGAGATAAATGACTCTGCTAGAACCATACTAGATGTAGTCTGCTAGTCAGAAAATATGACAAATAATTGTGCTATAAACACACTGTGAAGACAAGAGATCCAATTGGAACTCCTCCTTGAGGCAAAACTTGTCTCTTAGGCTCATCTAATATACACAATATGCCACTACTAAATCTACTAAAAGTAGAGTCATAAAGTTACTAATTTTAGTAGACTTACTAGTTGCTACATATCATTAACAACTGTGCAGCTGATGGATACATTTTGCTCTAAGTTTTATATGTTAAGAGTCAGATTCATTAAACTGTAAAAATGCATTAAGTTACACCTTGTCTACTACAATTCCGTCCACTATTCTTACACAAAACATATCAAATAATTGCATTTATTTATCTACATTACAATGTAATTGTCTCTTGGCTCCAAAATGTGGGCCATATACAGAAAAAAACATGGTACAATCACCCTGGAATACAATGGAACATTCCTGCCAATTACACAATATAAAAGAGCAGTGTGCAAGAATATATTATAATGAATGTCTTTATCATAATGGATATTATAATACATTATTATAAAAATATATAGTGAGCTTGTATGTAAAAAAGACAAAAAACTATCTAGAAGTAGGAGTCTGATGTTCAAGGTGACAGCTATAGTAATACATGGAAATGTAGCTGACAAACAGTTCACAATAATGAATAGATCATTGAGGGACTCCAAATGAGAAGAAATGAGCATATAATGCTACAATGTGGTAGATGAGAAGAAGTGTAAATCAATGAATTAGCAGTGTAGAATAAATACATCATGATCAAATGATACACTGGAGATCCTAGGTGAAAACTAGTGAACAATTAGGGTATACATTCTGTGGCAATATTCCAAAAGTATTCCCATCAGCAGGATGGTTTCATTGGTTTTGTTTTTGAACTTTGCCCCAGAATATATACATCTTCCTTTTCCCTTTGATTTCCGTTCTCTCTCATTCCCCAGGCTCACTGTATTCTGTCCTCCTCACAGGTGCTGATCTTTTCTCTAACTGCACAGAGGAGTGCAAGGCTCTGGGCCACTCAGACCGCTGCTGGATGCCATCTTTTGTGCCCTCTGCTGATGGCCGCCAAGCAGCGGACTACCGCAGCAACCTTCATGTGCCCGGCATGGACTCAGTTCCGGACACTGAGGTGTTTGAAACACCTGAAGTGCAGCCAGGAGGGGAAAGGTCCTTTTCTACCTTTGGCAAGGAGAAGGCGTTACAAGGGCTTGCAGGAGTTGGCAATGGAAATGGAGGAGGCAGCACGCAGGAAAGGAAGGAGCTGGATGGCCTGCTCTCTGGCACCAGAGCGCCTTACAAGCCTCCCTACCTGAGTAAGTATTTACACTTCTCCTTCAGTCTAGAACAGAGATCATAAGTGGAATTGCCTTTTGAGAAATAGGTGAATGCCCAAACTTGCTGACCACATGTTGTCATCAATTGCCTGGTACAGGGCTGTTTTTAACACAGGGAAAACGAGTCCAAGACCACTACAGGAGCCCACTGAGCCTGCTACTTGAGCCCTGCCTCTTTTGCTTCATATTCTCACTGGCCAGTACAGGAAAAAGTTACTGGTTTACATTATTATTTATTTTACTCTTTTTATTGATGACCATTACACCCCCTCAATTATGGTACAGCCCAGGATTCCATTACCATTGTTTCCCTTTCACCCTCTTGGCTATTAACTCTGTCTATCAACCTATTGGCCTGCTTCCCTTAGATCCTTTCTTTCTATTGATTGTTCCTTGAACTGAATTTATTTCAATATACTATGTTTACAGGAAAGTGTCAAAGATGGCAAATATCACCTTCCTCCTTTAAAAGCTTAACTACATCCATCATATAGCCAGAAACCAGGTCATTTTGCACACACGTCACTTGGAGTACACACAGACATGGGTTTCCGGATGGTGGGGGGAGGGGGGTAAGAGAACCCCATTTGGTTTCATATATCTGATTTTTCTTTAGCTGACTGTTCCTTGAACTGAATTTATTTCAATATGCTACGTTTACAAGAAAGTGTCAAAGATGGCAAATATATTGTGTTAGGTTTTACTGGTATTTATAACTATCCTGAACCTCATATGTTAGAGGGGCCTAGCCCATCCATAAGGACACTTTGAATATATGTTCTGCACATCACTCTGACATTCAAAAGGTTAAACAATGTTAGCACATGTTAATTGTACTCTATTGACCCCTCTCTCATCTACTTTGACTTTTCCTTGGTTTGGTTGGCTGCTGCTTATCAGTCCCCTTGATTCATGTTTCCTTTCTCTTACACTGAGCATTTACTGTTTCTCCTCTCATCTCACCAGCAAGCTATTAATAATAATGATTATTTTAACCTTTTCAATGCCAGATGTATCTGTTGGTTGTGTTTGATTAGCACTAATGTGAAATGGGGTGCTATGAATGCTCCCCTGTCTGAGCGAGTGACACAGTGGAGTGGAGACGAAGGGCTTTATTAATGAAAGAGTGAATTGAGAAGCGAATTACAAAATGAAGGCCAACAAAGCCTTAGAGGGACACTACCACTTACATAAGATATAACTAGATAAACTGGCAATTTAAAAAATAAATAAATATATAAAATATATGCAATTGTTTTTAAATTTTTATATGATTGAATTAGTTGCATACAAAAGTCAAAATAAATTAGGTGTTTATCTCCTGGCTCTATTCTGTGAATATTTCCCATGATGCAACATCGTCCAAAATCTTACATACATCATAACTCCACCCCCTTGTGATGTAATAGTTACATTACCATCCCATTCAATGCAAGTCTCTGACTTATAGACTCTCTGACTTATAGACTGCATTCTGTGTCCCCCACCCCAATGTGAGAAATTTGTGCTGTAAAGTCACTAGGGGGTAGCATCCAAAAACACTATATTTCACAAAACTAAACAAGTCACACTTGTTAAGTTACATATTTTATTAAATACAGTCACATAAAAACAAAAGATCTGAAATCAACAATTCAAAAAAAAAAAAAACCTTTTCATTTTTTGGTGGGAGTCTCCCTTTAAGTTTTAAATTCCCTGAAATTATCTCTTTCATGAATAATGCCCTGCACATTGTCAAAGTGGAAATTTTCCTTCTGCACTTTTGGCTTTGTGTTTGTGGAGGGAAATGCAGGTGATAGAGTTCAATGCATAAGGAGTGACATTTTAAAATAAAGAGCTGTGTAGGGTTTGAGACAAAGGATTTGCAAGTTAACCTGGTTGTTGGTAGATCACATTGCAGTAGGCGTGATTTACAGTGGGGTCAACTGTTTACACAGCAGATTGAATTAGTGAACATGGGGTATGGAGCAATGTTAGTGTGGCACATGTGGGTGATGTGAATTTCAGTTTTACTTTATTATAGGAAGTGGCCATTGGTGGCACTTTCTGTGTGAGACAGAATGGGATTTCAATTAGACTGAGTTTTTTGTTACATATATCAACGTTAAGGGCCTAGAAAGCATTACAAATAAACTTTGTGTGGACAATGCAATATTGGAGAGTACCATGGGGGCCCAACAAATATATGCTTGCCTTGGGTCTGATTAACATTATAGATGTCTCTGGGCTAGTGAAAGGTTTAAGGGTCATTTAGGCTGCTTTTGGTTGAAGGAATGTATTTTTTCACCTGTAGTACCACACATTGCCACATTAATGGCATTACTATTATCTAACTGGCTAAATGCTCACTATTTCTTCTATATGGTTTCTCTGCAAATGTGGGTAGTCCCTGTGTGCCCAAAGTGTTTTTTGGGCTAAAACATATCAACATGCATTATTGTTTTCAAGGGAAGTGCTGCAACTAATGGTCTTTATATTAGGTAGGCAGTATGTGTGTTGACATGATAAAGCTTTACAGATGTATATATTGTAAATTGTATGAGGCATTGTTTATATATGTGTTCACAAATATATATATATGCAATGTTTTATTCTTGATCATTAACATTTTATTAAACATTTGGTCTCATTTTAATCTCATCATAAATTATTGACAATTTTTAAAATTGGATTAAAAAAGGATTTTCAAAGCTCTATAAATTCAGAAAACATTTATGTGACTGATTTTTAAAATTATTTCCCCAATTATTTTTTACAAGCTCCCAAAGCAATCTGATGAATACATTTGAACAAGTTTGAATTACATCTTTACACCCAAGTTCAGATTTATAGTCCATAACCTATGCACATAGGCATATTTAGATTGTAATGAATAATTACTACATATACATAAATAAAGTATGTCTGTAATCTGACCCTTTATATGAGTATCCACTCAAGACACATCCTTTGGTTTATGGGTACATGGGAATACTCCCCACTTACCTCCTTCCATCCATCATATAGCCAGAAAACATTTTGCACACACTTGTCACTTGGAGTGCACACAGACATGGGTGTCCGGATGGTGGTGGTGGGAGGGGGGAATTTGGATTCATATATTCATTTAATTTACTTTAGTTGATTGTTCCTTGAACTGAATTTATTTAAATATGCTACGTTTACAAGAAAGCGTCAAAAATGCCAAATATCTTGTGCTAGGTTTGACTAGTATTTACAACTATCCCGAACCTTATATGTTATAAGGACCTAGCACATCACACATAAGGGCACTTTGAATATATGTTTTGCACACCACACCACAAATCTAAAGTTTATACAATGTTAGCACATGGTAACTGTACTCTCATGACAAGTAAAGAGACTATTGTGCAAAAATTAAATATTAAAAAGTCCTCAGTGATTTACTGAACTCTAAATCTCTCTATGACACAAGCAAATGTTTTATCAGCCAGTCACAAGACATTCCTTCCTGTGTGCAATTCAGTTATGTAAACTTAAGATCAATAGGTCTATTCTGTATCATCATGCACTTTGAATTAAGTGCAAATCCCACTTATGTTAATTAAGAAATCAGCATTGAAATGGAGTTCATTTCTTGCTTGCATGACTGATAACAAGTAAGTCTTATGTTACTGTTGCAAATTAATGCCAGGCATTTCCACGGGTAGTCACATGTTACATGTCTCCTATGACTTTGTGGATGGTAAAATGAACTCTTTGTTTGTAATGTATGTACAAAGAATGGACAGTCAGTGCAAAATTAGGGTCATCTGCCATAACAAACTAGATAATAACAGTAGTGGAGTTTATCTCTAATTGCAGTTCTGGATTATGCAAAGGTTTATTTATACAGTCCTGATGCTACAGACAAATTGGCACAGCTTTTAAGTGCAAATGCAGCCTGTAATATTTTACTTTGCTCAAACAATGGGAATTGACTGCCACTTTGATTTTGTGCTGCCATAGACATGTTGAAACAGTTGTGCATCTGCATAGTAATTTGCATTGCTTGAAGTGGTTATTTAGGAAATTCAGAAGCATTGCTAAGAGTAAGCTACTGTACGCATTTCACTGGGATGATGCTCATTATGTACCCTTTTCACCCATAATGAAATAAAACAGTGGTGTGGAAATGTATTTATGTAGTAAATGTCCTGTGTACTTTTTAAAATCTGTTAGTCATAATGTTTTATGTCATTATGTTAATTGTGATGGGGCATCTTGCTCTTTTCATGGCACTGTAAAAATTAGCAGAAGTGAAGACTTATAGGTTTTAAACAATATGGGTTTAAACAAAATCTCAGCAATGATGATGTTGAAATAAAAAAAAAAAAGCCTTGTTCCTAATTTTCTAATATTTAATTACATGCAATGCAGATGATGCTACAAATTGATGGGACAATTAAAATTCTTGCTGTGTTTTGCAAGGTTTGGCTATAGCAATGTTGTGGTCAGGAGACTATGTAGAACAACCTTGGCTTCATCTTATACTACAGTATAGTTCACCACTTGTCCCTTGGGCTGGTCTAATATTCCAAATATGCCAATAACATCTGTTTTATTTTGCTCCAATAGTATTAAATATGGACCTGGGAAATGTCTGGGTTAACTCTTGAAGGTCTATTCAAGAGAGAACTGCAGGGAATTGAGACAGGAATAGCTAACTTAAGGCCAAAGGAGCAGAGTTAGAAACATTTCCCCATTCAACTGCATTGGAGAATTATTCCTACTTGGCTACTTTGGCCTAAAATTTCCAATTTCCAATTTCTCAATTCCCTGTAATTCTCTCTTTATTTAGTAGGCCCTATAGTGTGCATTTTTCACCTGACTGGATCCTTTATGTGCTTTTTCAATGACAATTTTATACAGTGTCTTTTGGAGATTAACCAGGGTCATAATGATAGAACAATCTTGTTGTACTTATGTTTGTTTCCACTATTGATCCAAAGTTTTGGAGTTTGCCACTCAGACTTCAAAGTGGCAGGCTGCTTTGGTGAAGGCATTTAGGCACAGCATTCTCCCACACAATAGGGTTCTTGGGAAGACTTTTTTTTTTTTTACTAGACATAACTCTCAAGGTAGAAATGGGATACGAAGGTCTGCTGGTGGGTAAATAACATCCATCCCTTCAGAGGAGAGAGACAGTTTTTTCCTGTAACAATAATACTGACAAATAAACAAAAAGTAATACTGCTTCCAAAAATCTGTTCTTCTCATGTCACAGTTCTCCTCATTCTAAACAACTGCAATATGGTTTTTGATGGGGTTTATTGTCATATCACCCAGCAAAAAAAAAAGTTTCCTCAAAATGATAGCGCACCCAAGGAGAGTAATTAACATCCCTGTGTTAGGTGAACACAAATGAGCTAAGCCACGTTCTGTTAAAAACAACAATTTTATAATAATAATATTTGTAAACATATTTTTTGTCTTACAATCCACTCCCAGCATTTATGAAATTCTAAAATATATATGGTAACTTGTAGCCTGTGTGTAAACAGCCAATAAGCGCTATGGTATAAACTCATGAAATTAATACAGTTTCTGTATGTGACTAAAAAATTGGATAAAACTATTCAGTGGTATTGCATATTTTAGTCTCACTACTGTCTTCAGTCCTGTTTGTTATACATGTTAATGAATTTTAGTCTTTTCTAGCATATTTTATTAATTTAATGACGATCCATTTGCTGATATTATAATCACGGCTGAAGCAACCCATTATATTATTTAGTCACCACTAGTCGTAATTATAGCAAGAACACATTTTATAATGACTTTATTGAAGACTTCACTAGTACTGAAAACAACAGCCAATAAAATTGTCACAAATGGTACTTCGTAAATCTCCACTGATTAATACTCCCTCGATGCTCATTACAACTTCAATATGTTGCAAATGGTTTGGCACCAAAATCTCCAGAAGAATAGCAAAAGGAGACACGTTATTCAGAGATGATTAGTAATTAAATAAATATGAAATTATATGATTGGGAAGTAAAGTTGAATTGTGTTTTTCAGAAAACGCATAATTATAAAATACTTCAATTATACAAAAAGAACACTCTTTTACATATCTCCTAATTTTCGCAGTCTACATAGCATACTCGTTGGTTTGATAACAAATAATACATGTAAATGAAAAGAAGGCTTGGAACTCCAGTTAATTTTCCAAAATTTAAATATTTGCTTTGTTCAAGTTCATAATCCATAATAAAATCATCCAAACGCTTTGTCTCAATCCGTGATCCGTGCTAATCTGTTTTATTGTGGTGTGTAAATCTTTTTTTCTACTTATTTCTATTTTTGGAACTTGGATGATTTTATTATGGATTATGATCCTGAATAAAGCAAATATTTAAATGTTAGAAAATACACTGGAGTTCCAAGCCTTCTTTTTGTTTGCTGGTTTTTGGAGTTTTGGTGAGATCCCAGGCATTTGAACAGCATAGTGGTATCCAGACTGCACAAATATATTTTTTGGGTGCAAAAAGAGAGCCAGATTTTTTTTTACATGTCTTTGGTATTATTATGTGATTCTAGCATGTATTTGTAAATTGAATTTAGAAAATATTTTAATGTTGATATTTTATACAATTTATTACTACATTTTCCAGTACAGTAGTAGGAATTATAAATATACTGAGGATTTAAAAGGGGTTTGAGATTTATCCTAAAAAACTGACAGATTAAAAAAAAATCTTAGAGAACCAGTATGTAATGTGATTTTACAGAAAGGATGTGTATATTTATGTACTCTCTTATTCATTGAGTATTACACATTGTATGTACATATATTTTCTTTTTAAGTTTTTGTCACATGTATTTTTAATGATAAAATCCTATCATATAGCTATCATTGTTAGAATCAATAAGCTACCAGTACATTATCTTCTTATAACATAATGTAGGAACTTAGTGGCATTTTAAGGAAAACTTAAAGATTTTATTCTGTTGCTCCTAATAAGTTGAAATGATACAATTTCTCAGATAGAAGTGCAACTTTTACTTTTGAAAGAAGCCCCACCTTTTATGAAATCTCTAATGATAATTCATTTAGTCAGATGTCTTTGTTAACAATATGTTGGTGTGAAATAATAATTGGGGATCAATTTATCTACATGAAAATTATTTTTTGTCTTTGACACAGAACATGTCCAATTATATTTTTTTTGTTTAATTAAGCCTATACACTGTATGTGTCTAATAAGCTGCTCTAGATTTAATTTAAATAGTGTGTATTACAGTAGTCTCAGCAGTTGCCAGGCACTTTTTCCTTTGACAGCACCTGAAAACTGTGCACCTAGTGTGTTGCCCATTGTCTGCTATTTGGAAACACAGTAAGGTAACACTGCAGAAGTTCTTACTGAGTAGAATAAGAGAGGGGAAAAAACTCTTCAATATTTACACAAAACATATACATTAAATGGCAGTTCTAGCCCAGCTTAATACCAGGGCAGAATATGTTAAAGAATTTAGGTAAACATCCAAAATAACATCTTGAACAAATAGTGACATTATGAGAGAATTTTATTGTTAGCTTGTTGATATTCAAATCATAAATGTACAATTAATGCACTTTAATTAACAATAAGTAAAATACTTGTAATTATAACATTACAGAAATCAACCAAAAGTTCTGTGGCTATTTTAACTACAGCAATATAGAAATGAAAGGAAGGAAGACATATAGTGTGATTTAAGTTTGTTGAAAGGGTTACAATTAACTGCAATCCAGACTTTGTTTTTGTCTTTTACAAGGATTTGGAGTAATAAGATGCAAAAATGATGTGTGCACACTCATTTGCATTTGAATTACATAGTGTAAACTGTGTTCGGATGTCAAAGTTTTTAACCGCCAACTGTGCAAATGTGCAGTACAATTGTCTTAAGCTTATTCTTGTTTTTGCAAAAGACGTTAGCTGTCTTGAATGACTGACAATAACCTCACATTAAGCATGTCAGATTAATTTCATTCTGAGACTGATATTTTAATAGATGCCTTTGTTGTATGCACATTTATATGCACATATATATGGTTTTATGATATTTAAACAAGGCTTCGATTGTGGAGAGGTCTTTATCGACTAGTTTCTTAAGTACATTCTAATTCCTTATGCAGATCTTTGTAGAATCTAAGTATTATGGTCTGAGTAAGAAGCCCCACATCTCAGCTTAAGGGATCTTCTGCTAACCTCTTGGTACCAGATAACACAGCACACCTTCAGAGGTCTAGTGGAGTTCATGCCTCGATGAGTCAGGGCTGTTTTGGCATCAAAAAGAAGCCTACACAATGTTGGGCAGGTGGTCATAATGTCTTGTCTGATCATACTTATGCCATGTGAAGTGGGATGTTGCTCATGTTATTTTGATTTCAGTGGTTCTTCTTGACTTCAAATATGTGTTTGTGTCAAGAACCATTGTCTGGGCTTTTGCAATATATAACTAAACTGCAAAACAAGCACATCTATATATACTGAAATATGTTTCTTGACTTAGTCCCTGATTAAATTAACACCACCTTACTTCACAATGTTCTGTTCAGCTCTCTTCTCCAGTTACTGTTATGACTTCCATTTTGATGTTCTGTACCCTATCCCAGTTTCCAACCACAATTTGTTTTAGCTTATTTTCTGCAGTTAACTTTCTATGGCTTGTTGTGAAGCTATGACTTCACTAAACATCTCATCTTACCCTCATATATCTTCAGCTTCTGTTCAGGTTTTGTAGACCAGCTCCTGTTTGCAATCTTCTCTCTTTTTTAACATAAGTTACTGTCTACTTGTCATGGCCTCTTCCAAGCCTCTAGCTTCTCTAAACTTCTGCTTAGTATCCCAGCTCCCTCCAGCTCCTATCTACAATCTGCTCTTCTGTGCCCCTGACAAGCAATCAGTTTATCCTGATCCATAACCATTGTCTATCAATCTCTTTTTTTCACAGAGATAGGTAGTGGCCCATGCTGTCTAACAAGTTACTTTATCACGCATGTCAAAACATCTACTGTATCTCTGTGTCTCTTAGCTTTCTTGCCAATTTTAACAAAAGCAACACTTTTTTTTAACAAAAGCAACAATGAATCACTTTGATGATTGTGTGATCTATAGCCATATATTACGAAAAAATAAATTGTGACATGTATAGAAAAGTATTTAAGTATTTAAGGCTAAATACAATGGTTGGCATATGATTCAGTCCATAATACAAAGTAAAGGATATTGCTTACAATAAATGAGAAGGTTAGAGAGTATGCCCAAACATATGCAATAATCTATTACTTTTGTTAAAAATATATCACATTTTATTAATGGATTTCAATTTCAAAAACATTGCAAGGTATCCAGTCAGTATTATAACCAAACATAGCATAAATGCACTGTTAATGGTGGTCAGATGGGAATACCAGTTTAATACCAAACAACAGAGTATTTAAATAAGCATTAATATCATAAAATTAAGGTCTTCAAAAACATTTAGGTATCTCCATCATTAATTCGTGGATTGGAACAGATGTCATATTACTAGATTGTACACATGCTCTTTTGTTTTGTTTTATTAAGATTAACATTTCAATTGGATTTTAAACATAGTAAAAGTCTTGTGTGGAGCTGTGTATTCAGAAATGAAATATGTATTAATGTCATTTGTTAGATAACAGATTAAAATTAAGCCTTTTGACTCTCTGTCTAAAAGTGTAAGAGATGAACATAGGCTACCAGAAGCTATGATCCATGAATTCATAATGCTTTGAAGGGCAGGGCGTTCTATTTTAAGAAAGGCATCCTTAAAGCTCTGTGGCTCACATCAAGCCAAAGTAGAGAACCTAGAACATATGCCTTAAGTAAACGGAGTTACATGGCTAGTTAACAGGCCTTACATGTTGTTTTAGTGATAATCCAGAATCTCAAGGCATACTTGTGATTACATTGCTAAAGTAAATCTCTACCATACATCTGTTTAAAAAGCACACAAAATATTTCAGCTGCAAATTTTTGAATAAAATTGATTTAAAACAAAATGTAAACATTTTTAACAATATTTTCAAGTGCACAGCACATCTATTTGTAGAATACCACACTTAAACTTATAGTATTCACATGTATCAAACTAGTTGCATACTTAATTATAACCATTATCTTAATACTAATGAAATTTTGACTCACAGAAAATAATAATAATTGTAAAAAATATGTAGTACCTTGTGTGCAAGACAACTTCAGTATATTTGTTTTATATCTTATATATTGTAGGAGAAAATGTAGTAACATTGCATTTTATATAAATATTCAAATACATTATGGTATTTTTATTAGTCTGGAATATAATTCTCAGACTCAAGCAAATGCATAGATCAAGAGAAAAATTAGTTTTAAGTGGGTCTGTGGTGTCTCTTATTCATGACATCAATATGTGGCTTGGAATGCAAATTACACATTTACTATTCAAAATAGATGATTTGCATCCCAGCACAACACGCAGATAAACTGCGCACTGAACTAACTTGTTGCTGCTGGGTACATGGGGCATTGCAAAGTTAAAAAGGAAATTGTCACTTGTTGCTGATTGTTTTGCTTTTATTTATACATTTTGCAAATATATTCCACTTAACTATTAAACAGTATTTTCTGAATAGACTATAGATCAGTATTTAATTCAGCTGATAAAATTAGAAAATCCATAAGTATGCCAAATGTGTGTATTTCCTCTATGCAGTGTGTTTATTTTATATTTATTCTATAGATAATGTTAACATATTTCTGTGCACTGTGCTATTATTTTAAAGTCAACTTAAAGTCCCTGTAACATCAACAACAACTATATAGGAAGAGTATTAATAGAGGCTAAGATGGTGCATTGTTTATGAGACTATGCTTTTAGTTCATACTTACTAAAATCTATTCCCAGCTGATCAAGACTTTTTTCAATTTATTGTTTTTTATTTTTCTCATTCCTCATTAGCAGCGGATAGCAGAGTTTTCCTGTCCTCATTTATACGAGCAATAGATTTGCAAGGCCTAAAGTGAGCCCTGCGGTATAAACATGCTTACAGAATAGGATGTTTCAACTTGGATTTTATGCAATGCATTAAACAGCGAATAAGTACCTGTGACAAGACTTGTCAAAATACAGGTCTCAAAAAAGCTACTCTATCAATTAGCAGCTGAGCCATTGGATCTTTCAGAGTGAACCTAATCAAATGTAACTAGCCTTTCTATAGAAGTACATCTGCATTGCCTGTTATAACAAGTGCACCAAAGGCAACATTGTTGAACACTGAGAAAGTTAAATTACATAAAAAAAAAATGAAAAAGATAGAAAGCATGTTTCCAATTTTTCATTGGGGCATTTTTATCTGGTTGCTTCCATCCTTAAAAAAACATTGACCATGGTAAACTCATTCTCTGTTAGCTTTGACAAGGCTTAGCTGTTATTATTTGCTGGCAATATGTTAAACTCATGTTCTCATACTTTGCATGGAATAGTAACATCTATGTAGTAATTTGTGAATTTCGTCAGAAACAGTGCCAACCAAAGAATTTTTGTGGTCTGCTTTGCAGTTTAATGTCCTGGGTTTAAATGTCCTGGGTGCAATATTAAGTGGGGGACACAGAATCTACCCCAATAACTTTGATCTCCTATTCACATTTAAAGCAAAATTGCGTAAAACAATGGGCAGCATCCCAGCTATTGCAAAATAAATGCAAGGATTTGCATTTTTCTAATATATATATGATTAAAAATACTAAATTATTGCTAGTGTGAGCATCTGTCTTGTGTTGCATTTTATGAGATCATTGTACATTAATTGTTTGCTGTAATAGTACACAGTTTTTAATGTGAGGCTCTAAAAGGGACACAGTCACCTAAACAATGTTTATACTATGAAAGTAAATATTAAAAAAGTTTTTCAAATTCATAAATAAAGAGGAAAATGTGGTTTAAATGTGTCTGGCATGTCTCCTGTCTGTGACCTCACCTTGTGGCTTGATAGGCAAATTAACTATTTTCAATGGGAAATCTGCAAATTGCATATCATGCCTCAAGGAGACCCTGCTCTTCTTGCAAATCAGCTAACAATGAGTTCATCGAATAATTTTCTACGCTCTATGTTTACAGCATAAACAATGGTTAGTTGATGTTATATTTTCTCACAGTTGATAAATCACTTAATAAATCATTTTATAACATGATCTAACTCAAAGGCCTAGTAAAGATTCCTTTTCACTCGTTTGGTTTTTTATTGTTAATTTATAAAAAAAAGTTTACAGGTTTTTTGGTGGTACAATTGAGAGTTTTTTTTCTATCAAACACTGATATTTGTCATTTATTTTGATCACTCATTTTGGTTGCACAATGATTTTATTATAAGTCCATCTTCTGTCTGTGTTGGTGATTAGTTCAGACAGGCTCTCTTAATCTGTTTGGACTGAAGATTTTTATTTGCTATATATTAAACATGACAATGAAGGGGCATTTTTTATCAAATCCCTGGGAGATACATAAATGAGATTGCACAGCTCACCTCTCCTAACAATCTGTCAAACCAGATTGATCAAACATCCCCATTATACACTTCAATATGACCTGTATACAATAATAATGCTCTCTTCTTATAACTGTGGTTTGTGATATAATATAACTGATCTGGTATTCACATTGGTTGATTACTTACCAAAAGTTAATTGTTTAGTAACTTCCAGAATTGAACATATTCTAAATGCTCATACTTTTAAACTAAGCAAGTTAGACTTTTATATATTATGTATTAAGTTCCTATATGTTCTTCCTTAAGATTATTGAAATCAAATATGCCAGTGAAGGCTAACTTTGGCACTTCAGATGTTTGAGAACCATATATTCCATGATGCTCAGTCTGTCATAGGTCTTACTGAACATCATAGCAAATGTAGATCCCAAATATCTGCAGAGACAAGGCTAGTCATCACCAGTTTATACCATGTCTAACAGCATGCCCTCTACTCAAAAGATGCATATATGCAATGAAAGAGGCAAAAACATTTTTTTAAAAACTTTTGCTTCACCAATAGAAGCAAAAGTGGTAAGACTTTTGCCACTTGAATGGAGTAAACCTGGTGTTTATCTTTATAGACAAGTGGGTTTACTGCTGTTTTTGAATGCCACCAACAGAGAAGACATTAAGTCCTCTAAGTTAGTAATTGAAAAAAAACTAGGGTCTCTCACTGCAAAAGTGAGAAACTGTCGGCTGTAGCCTCAGCCACGATGCAATAAAAAAACACTTAACACATTCAAATTTACTACACTATATTTTCTCTCTGTGCGTGCTGCGCTTTTGTATTCCAGTATAGCTTTTCTGTGGGGTATGTAACTACTGCAAAATTGGCTATAGCACATGGAAATTGTCTAAGGACTTTTAGATTTCACTTTATGTATCTATTCTGTTCTTACTAATTGCCAATGGTTTTATGCACTGCTTATCTGTGCCATATTTTTTACTTTAAAAAGCACATTAAAAATTCATGCCACAAATAAAATATACATCTCATATGCACTGATAGAGCATACGACACATAATGTAGATGTAACCTATGTAACAAAAATTATTGTAAAATGGATATTTTATATGAGCAATAAAAACCCATGAGAGTTTGCATATTTATGGGCTTAAAACACCAGAGTTATAGTGATTAAAATTACTTAAAAGCTGCTAAATCAAGGTTTCTATTTAAACCATAGGGAGACAATGTGCAAAGCTGATATATCCAAGAGGACTCCCTCTCAATTTCTCCAAACGAATACCCCTTCTTACTGTTGGAGGAATTTGCTCTAATCCTTTAACTGTAAAGGAGTTACAACCCATTGGATTTGCTTTTAAGACCTATTAATTGTTATGACTGTACATTGGAATGTTTGGTCTGCTACAGTTGCTCCAGGTTTTTATGCTTTTTATGCAGTTTTCCTTTATTACAGTACTACACATCACTTCAAGGCACCTAAGAATCAGTTTTCCATAATCAGACCAGCTGTTCGGTTGACCGATAGTTCAACACAGGGCACGTAATTCCTTCCCCAATCATCCTCTTCACCTACTATACATTGTAAATTCTTAAAATCATAATAGTTTGTGAAATATGTATTGAGTTTAAAGTTTTATTAATTAAATTGGCTATAAATGGAATTTACTGGTGCTTCAGAAAGTGAGGATTTTAACAGAGATTAACCAAGAACCAGTCAGAAAGTAGGATGCGTGATATTTATCCCTTTGAAAAAGAGACCACATACCAGTGACTAATCCATCCTTAACAAGAAGACCTGGAGATTAGTGATTAACAGCCCTATGTAAAACAAGCAGAAAATATATTAACTCCTTCTTTGTCAGAGACCTTATTAAGTTTGAACCACTGAATTCATTTTGCCCATTTTAGAGATATTAATGATGACTCATCCTTGTAACCATGTGAATAGTTTTTTTAAAATCCAATTTACAGAAAAATATAGAAAAAGGTTGTAGTGAAAAGTTGTTTACATTCTTTATAGAGAAGCTTAATCAACCTATTAGTTAACATTGACATAATTAAAGATCCAACACTCTGACCCTGTGCTGGATACAGAAACTGGCATAGACTTTTTCAATATCTGAAGTCATATTAACCCCATTTCTGTAGAAATAAATAGCGCATGAAGCAGAACCATACATAGCCTGTTTTCTATATGTAATGACTTTACTAAGTCATTATATACACAGTAGAATAATCTTGAAAGTCTAAAGATATTTGGGAGATGTAAAAGTATATTAATAAAATGGTTAAAAAACTTAACAATAAAATTAGATTGAACCACTATAAGACACTTTAAAATAAGATAAATCTCATGGTAAAACATATGCTCATTTCATATGCAAATGCAACTTAATATATGCTACAGCAGTGTATGAGAGAATATTTATAAGGGGTAAAATGGCATGTATTTCAAGATACATGATGCAATTTCCCTCCATGCTTGGAGCCTGTATACTTGTTGATCCAGTTGTCAATTGTCACTCACTGTTCTCTCCGTGAGAGAATCACAGTTCTAAAATACTAACTAGTTCCCCTCTACTGACAGGCAAGTTCCCAACTGTTAGTGCTTTGTCAATAACTGTAGCTGCTATCAGTGTCCTGACAACATCCCCATGCATCTACAGCTCATTAGTTGCTCGCTTACAGCAGTAACAATAAAAAACAAACAAAGCAAAAGTAATTTTTAAAGTTTAAAGGCCTTTTCAGGTTATTTCTGATTAAGTATGTGATGAACAATAAAATATTCAATATAATAGTCTACAAAGTCATATCATCGTGAAACTGCCACGGTCTCAGAAAAGGATGTATGTCTTATCATTGATAATTTGAACGAGGGAAATTGTGTTTACACTTTTCCTCTGAGGAAGCTTTTCTTTTCACTTTTCCTCATGCACTCACACTCCTTTCCAATTTTTTCAGTTATCCGTGTAGATTTTTTGGGAAGCACTGTGGTGATTGTAGCAGTATCCTGTATTTTCAATTATCTTGGTGCGAAAATGTTTTGCCCAATTTTGACATCACCCACAGTAAACTTATGCTACATCATTTGATCCATGATGCTGTATACAGATCCAATAAAAAAAATGCAATATAGAGAGACATATTTTATGTTGTTTTTATAATGTTTTGTGTTCTTGTTGCTTAAACTGTATCACAGTGTACTTATTCTTTTTGTATCCGTGGGTTTTGGAACTAAACCAATAAACAATAAAGTGAACACAGGGTGCTTATAAAACATCATACATACTGTATGTGACAACTCATCTGCAAATACAAGTAGTGCCAACCCCCTTTTTTAATATTACAATGGGGTTTGTTTTTATAATACAGACAACAGCTGAATGATGATGATACTCCTATAGAGTGTAACATATAATTGTGATATATAGACATAGTAAAACTCCTGAAATAATACACATGCTTTTTCATCAGTGTGGGAAGTGGGGATGCATAAGTATAAGCAATAGGCCCTGTTCCAGACCAAGTATTTTAATAATGCACTTTTTATTACATTATAATATATGTTCATCGATCCCTTGGTTTAAGAGTTCTAACATTAGGGTCTTACTCTGCATAGATCTAACAAGACATTTCTCCTTTTATGTAAGATTAAACGGCTTTAGTTATTATCTGTCTTCCTGGCTTTCTGAGTATTTTTCAAAGTTTATGTCAGAATCTTACACATTATATCCACATTTGGACATTAAAAGTTATATCGATCTATAAAATGCAAGTTTTCAAGAGCCAATAAAATAGTATTAGTCCTGCTCCTGAATTTTCATTTCTGTTTAAAGTTCTTTGCCTTGAGTATAATACAAATGTCTTAGACAGGTTTAGATTTAATTAAGAATAATAACAATAATGATAATAATAAAAATACTTTAAAGAGAAGAGATCATTTTCAAATTGTGAATATAAGAAAATATTTCTTCGATTGTGCATGAATAAAATTGAAAAGTGTACATTTAGTCAGATTTAAAGAAATGATTCTTTTTAGTCATATAAGAGACAACCATGTCCTATTGATTCATAAATAAATACCGCTATTAAAACCACAGGTTGCTACAGAGCATGTTTATTAAAATACAATCATGTGCATGATGTAGAGGACATTTAGAAAGGTAAATAGCATAATAGGTTTATTATGAAACTGAAAACAGACAAAAAAAATATGCTCAAAAATTGTTATGTAAAGTGTGCCATTGTAGAATCACAATGCTTGTCTACACTAACACCTATATATTTATATTTGCTTGATATGCATTTGTTAACAATATGAACTGTTGTTTGCACACATTGCAGTACATTTCATAGTGAACATCTCAAGCAATGTCCTTATGTCTTGTATTTACCATTTTTTGAAATATTCACTATTAGCTTTTAATTGTATTGCATGCTATGGAATCCAGAGGACTCCAGAATCAATAATAAAAATCTCAAGAATCAACGTAATTATTTCTAGCCCCAATGGCCAATGGATAACCACAATGCTTCCTTTTTCACATATATTTTTAAAGGGAGGTACCAAGAGAGAAAAAAGCTAAAAAACAAAACAATCTATACATGAATGAAAAATGCATAAAAATTATTATGAAACAGCATGCTCACAAACTATCACACATATTCAGATATTATAACATGTTTTACCTGTCTCTGAAAATAAGCTTTTTTAACACTAAACGGTAAACCTGTTAATTATAAAATAAAATGAAATGTGAACTGGTTTAAAACATTTAGCAAATGTTGTCACATTCAATAAATTATCTTATTTGAACAAACTAGAAAGACTGAATCAGTACAGAATGTTTCATACCATTTCAATATGAAGGATAGAGTGTGGACAAGGCAGACTGCCTATTGTGATGTTGAAAAAAGAGGTCAATATTTATGTGTCAGTTCAAGAGGTTTTTACTACATACAATGCTGAGACTCATATAACATGTTGAAATCACTTGATATTTAAACTCATATTCAGAGTTTAGACCAGTGGTTGTCAACTGGTGGGTCCTGACCCAAAAATGGGTTGCAAGCTGACATTCAGTGGGTCACGGAAGTGTGCTTCAAATTCATAAAAAAACAACAACTTTTGATTTGGAGGGGGAATGAGGACAAAGCGATGCTCACTGTTCACCGTCTGAAGCTGCCAAGGAATGTGTTGTTTTGATAGTTCCACCAATATTTCTACCTAGGATTAGGAAACAGTAGAGGCTTCAACATTTACTTAAGGGATACAATTTCAAAATGTCGCTGAGATTTGTCAAGTGACTTTTGGGCTTGCTGTTGTGGTAAATATGTCCGATAGAGGTCATTTTTAATACATTTGTTAAGATAAATTTGTTATTACAAGAATCATTTTGATTATTTAGTTTATTTTCATTGCTATTTCAGCAAATATTTTTCTATACAAGTCTTCCCAGAAAATTGTGTTTTTAGTTCTGAAAAAGTATGAACAAAATATTCATGCATTCATTTCTTCACTCTAGAAATAAACATGGAAATAAATTCATTTTCTACCTATAGTACGCACATGATACAAAGACATAGCGAGAAAACAGAAAACTATATTTTTTAAAAGATATATGGGATATTGTGCCTGCAAAGGTCTGTGTATTAAGGTTTCTCAAAAAAACTTTTAATCTTATTAAGCCCTGCATATGTTGTCACTTATCATTTTAAACATTATATTTGCCACTATTAAAATGTCTAAATTGACTTAAGAGAATGAAGTACAATTGTATGTCTGATTCAAAGGATTCTATGAAAAATGCCACCATTTTTCTGTAGAGCCCTCTTTATCTTCTTAAGAATAGCCGAGTGTACTCTGGTGCTAACCATTTTGGTGCAATTTCCTTTGCTGATTTAGGGACGCATCACTCATATATTCAATAATTAAAATTTGGATGAAATGCAACATTGATTATTTTCTCAGTTGCTGAGTTGAACCTATGTTGGAGATCACACTCACTAGACCTGAACAGATGGTTTTATGCCCGGAACCTTTGAAGTATATTAAGTGTAATCCCATTGTAATAAGACTGTTCCTATCCAGAAGGAACCTTTAAATCTACACTTAGGAAGCATAGGTAATATGATATATTCACTGGAATATAACCACCAATATATTTCATATTAAAAAACATAAATTCTTTAGTATACTATATATGACATGTACTGATCAGTGATTTGCTATATCTTAAATATTATAGTGCAAGCAAGTAACCACATGAATGAATAAAACCCAATATATTAAAGGAATAGAATATTCTCACAATGTTGGTAGAATGAAGCGTCAAAGGATCAACAATAGAGTTGCAACATATTAAGTGAACAAAAGTGGCAGTAGTATTTTGCTTTATGATCACTTCATCATAAGCCCATGAGGTCCACTGTCACTTTTGTTCACTTTGTATAACATTTCTTTGTACTCTCTAGTCATCAGGAGGTAAGCCCTCACAGTTAGGAATTCTTCAAGTTATTTGCCTGCTTGGGAGTCTTTTGGAATAGTTTTTTAAATTATTTTTCTGAATCAAAATATAGTTTTCCATACTTGTCATTATTTTTACGATACTGTAAAAAGCTACATAGGTTGACAGCAAGGGCAGAGCAACTATCTTGGTTTAAATTGGAGGGTAATCCATTGGGAAAACATGTGTATGTATACTTCCAATGTTCATGTACAGAAGCACACATATCCTTTTCTGACTAACTTTCACCACTTCATGATATCCATGGCCTAGCAAAATTGGTCATACATCCAAAATATGGTTTGAACCACTACCTGAAAAAGATAAATACCTCTTTAAAAATGATCTGACATTGAATAGATTTTATTTCCTGGTAGGTTATTATTCATTAATTTCTAATTTTGTTTAACATAGTCTAATGTATAAATCATCAGTCTCTTAATAAAGAAATTGGAGAGAGGAACATGCCTTTCATAAACAATGTCCTACCTGTAAATATTCTGTGTTACCATTATGTACTTAAGATTTGCAGTATAGTAGGACGTTTTTATAGCCTGTATTTAATTTAGTACCACATGGCATTGTTAGATAAGTGTAGAATTTTAGAAAGGTAGAAAAAAATAACAACTTTAGCTATATTGTCATTCAACGCACTATATTTTCAAATTGAAAAATGGCATGGTGTTTGCATTTCAAAAGCAAAGGCATTAAAAAAATCTAAAACATTTAATTAGCATGGTACAAATAGGGCAAATATTTAGTTTCCATGTAAATAAATCCTTGCTAATTTGCCATGCCAGGATTAAATTTGTGTGTTATGGTAAGCGAAGTGCAGAGATTTTATGCTGCCTTTGATGCCTGGTTATCTGAGGAACTTTGTTACCATGCAGTGGTCGTAGACATTGTTGTACATTAAAGTCAGGATTTTAAACGGATTATTGCAATGAAAGATCCCTAGTTCTGTCACAACAGGAATTTAATGGCTTAGGCAGCATGTTATTTCACACATTTTAAAGCAATATGGATTTCCTGACACATGCATAAAACTATTTAGAGGAAAAAAATGCTGAAAACAAAATGTAAGTAATAATGATTTGTCACTTGAAATAATAGAAATGTTTTTATTGGTATGTGTAGTTAAACAGGAAAATCTAATGCTTTTTTAAAAATGTTTGGTGACTTGCATATTTTCACTGCTTTATTACTTCTTTAGGAGTAAAATAGAACAAAAACTAATATTTTTTTTAGGTGGAATGCATATTCACTAAAAAAAATAATCACTCTAATTTCAAGATGTAATCATTCAATATTAAATGTGTTTTCAGAAACATAATTTGAAAACATTTCACCATATGTACATGTATATGGTCTTTTAGAAACATTTACATTTCACACACCATATGGGCTATATTGCATTAATGCTACAGTGATGAGTCACTAAAATTTACATAAAATTAAACGTTTGTATTATTTTATTTCACTTGACATCTGGCATAAATTATTATATATTGGTTTTCACCAAAATTGAACTTTTCTGTTTTTTTTCAGAAATAGTTTGTATGAATTTGAATCTTTTTCAGTTAAAGAAATGTCATGCAAGTATTGGCCTGAATGTAATGCACGCCGTTAAGTCTTTTTAAAGACTAAATATTTTACTGCAAGTTATTCTGAATAGAATAACATGTGATTCATGAAAACATACTGCAGCAAACTCACATGTACTAATTCAGGGATTAATGTTTAAAAAAACCCGCTGCTATTACCATAACATGTCCACCAGCATCCCCTTACACTCAAAAAGCAAAGGCTGGTGCTGCCAAAATGACCAGGCGCCCCCCCCCCCCCCTTTCAAATTACAGGTCCGGGTGCTGCTGAGAGATGGCTTTTGTCTTCCCCCCCAAATGAAACTGGGGCCGGGACCTGGGCAAAATAAACCTGGCACCACCTTACTAATGGGGCCAGGTGCTAGGCAAGGGCCACCAATTCCCTATAAAACCTATGGGACCAGAGGCTGCCCTAAGTGTTCCTGACCCCATAATATTAATAAGGACTGGGGGCTGCCTAAGGGCCCTCTGGCCTTCTTAGTAGCTTAACTACCCTTCCCCACTACCAAGTACCTCTTAGATGCCAGGGGGATGAGATCAAACCTGTAAAAAAAATAAAACAACACCCATTGAGTTCCATGAGGGTGGGCAATGAAAATGACTTTGGAAAAAAAAGGTGCCTCTAAAAACTGTGTGAAATCTCATGACGATAGCTATTCAGAAGCCTCCCTGGTCCAGGGCTGATCGAGTCCCCTAATCAGATGCCTCCTGAAAACAATTGAAATCCCATCTCTATGCAAAAGGCCAACAGTAAATACATGAAAAAAATGGTGAACATAAATTGTTTAATAAAAAACAACACATAAAAGTGAATATAAAACATGATCTTGTGCATAAGATTAATCAGGACTTTGAAGGGGGGGGAGGAGTTTGGGAGGTAGGTAGAGTGTCAGCACTACCCCGCATGCGTGGAAGCATTGTCAATCTAGCTGACAGCACTGTTCATGTTATGTGTCCCAGACACAGGAGAATCACCTCACGATCGCGGTATTGTAGTTCTTAATTTAACTAAAATGCTAACATTAAAAAGAGAGACAAGTAGAAAGACTTCAGTGATTGGAGAGAATATGTATAGTGGTGATTTAATTCAAATGTTAAATGTTGAGGAGCACAAGATTCAATATTTTTGTGATTAAACACCAGTAATAAACATGTGGCTATATTTCCAATTTAGAGGTCCACAACAGATGCCTTCTGATTTTCTTTACTTTGCAGCAAATAAATGGACGACACTGAAATCACAAGCCCCATATTGCATGGCATGATTGACCCATGTCTGGGTGATATAATTTGTTTACTACAGCAGCAACTGTGTTCTGTGCAGCAACACTAAATTAAATGAAAGCATGATAATGAAGCTATTAAATTCCCCTTTAGCTAATCATGTATTTTAATTGTAGACTATATTCCTCAATTTACGGTTTGTGCAACTAAGTGTATTTCTATCCACAAAGCATATTTTTTGAAATGTCTTAATTGTTTTTATATCAGCAGAAATTCTCTATATTCTTAAAACAGCTTCAAGTATTGAAAAAATACTGTTAGATTATGTTGACATTACTGAATACATTTGTGCTACAGCAACGGCTGATGGATAGCTGTGAATCTTGAGTATAAACAGAGATTATAAATATATATTGCATTTTCTTGATTGTCATTAACTGTTACCAATATAATATATAGTATGATGGTGCCAATCACGTATATGCAATCACAGGTACTTTTACAATTCCCCAAAGATGGTAGTGATATGAATGCAGGGATTGGTTGTTTTACCAATCCCATTATATTAGGGAGTTATATTAGGCCCCAATATGATATGATTGTTGGGGTGAAAAGACACCTTATGTTTATGGTATACCCATACCATAAGGTTAACTTAGGAAGTTCTGGGACTGGGCATCTCACTCACATGTTTTCCTTAACAGACATTATCCTGCAGCATTAATATTCTATAATGACAGTAGGCTCATATAGCCCAAACGTCTTGTGCTAGACAAAACTGTCCAGTTTTGAACTTCTGTCCATTTTAGCCAAATTTCTTGTCAAATTTCTTTGGGGCATCAAATGTTTGAGACTAAAGCTCTTTGAGCAGAGGTGTAACTGTAAACCACTGTACGCTGGTGTGGTAGATCCTCTACCCTACCACACAACCACTCAAAATCACACAAGTAGTCTACTCAATAAAGAGAGAAATGCAGGGAACTGAGATGAGAATTTCAAACTTTAGGCCAAAGTAGCTCAGTTGCAAAAATTCTTCAATGCAACTGAATGAGATACTTTGACCTTAAGTTTGAAATTCCTGTCTCAGTTCCCTGCAATTCTTTCTTTATTGAGTAGACCCTCAAGTGTGTGTGTTTCTGTGTACTAGTGTGTGTGTTAGTGCATGTTCTCCGAGTGTGTAATAGTGAGTGTGTATTAACGATTGTTATATGAGTGTGTATTAGTGTACACGTGTGTATTAGAGTGTGTTTGTGCATGTGAGTACACCAGTTAGCAGGGCAACTGTTGTCCCAAGGACAAAAACAAATTAGTGTCAGTTTCATCAGACCACTCATTATCATCAAAGACAGATACAAATGGATAGGCAGGACAGACAGATAGAGACAGACAGAGATAGATAAACAGAGACAGCCAGGACTGATATTCTAAGAAACAAGGTACAGAGATTGAAAGACAGACAAAATAATTAGATAGATGAAAGACCACACACTTACACACTAGGGCCTAGGTGCCCCACTCTAGCTATTTCTGTAATACCATTACCATAATTCCCAGGCTTTTGTGGTAGCCTATATGACATTTGGTCAGAATAGCTTTGACTCTTAACAAACTTTCTCTTTTTTTTCTTTTAACCTCTGCATAACTTCTAGTAGGTGCATGATTATAACTATACATGGTCTATATCTTAAAGAGGCAGTTCCACCTACATGGTCTCTTTGTTTAGATAACAACAGCATCATGTAAAGAAAATAATGTTTGAATTTGTAAAGCAGGTGCAGTTTTCCTTTTTACAGCATATAGAAAATTACTTAATTTTTGTAACAATGTTAATAGTCTTATAATCACTGTTAAGTAGAAAACACATTTTCCTCTAACGAACAATATATTTCTTCTTTTTGTCTCAACAGCGCGGAAAAGGATATGCTAGTCAAATCTACGGGACTTACCTAAAGCAGCATGATTTGCACAAGTTGACCAACAAAAGCATCAACTTTTCAACTTCATTATCCTGGCCATCTTGTGTGGTGTTATAGAAGGATTATAAGTCTGCTGCTGAAGACGTGGCCAATATTAGGACCTTACTGCTCTCAGCAGGCCTGAGAAATGAGTTGAAACGTGAAGAACTGTAGTAACTGGAGAGGCAACTGATCTTGCCTCCATTATCAGTGTGTGCCTGTTTACAGCACTATATATCTTTCTTTCTCCAAAATGTCACTGAGCCCTTTAGATGTTTATATTCACCACAAGAAGCCAATCGTACAGATAGAACATGCATTATAAATGCAATATCACTGTTTTAAACTTGACTGTTTTATATTATTTTGTGTGATCAAGTGTTTCCCAAATTATCCAAACTTTACAAGAGAGATTGTGATCATGTTATTTTCACCAGTGGGTTATCAAAATGTTGTTTATCTGCAGACCCACATAATATCAAAGACATTCTGTAGTTTATACACCGTGTTGCAAAGTGTTTACTGTACTATTTCAAAGCTTCTAAATAAATATAAAGTATATATATATTATATAATTTTCTGAAAAAGTGGTACAATTTAGTTGATTTATAAATTAATTCATACAGCCCACATGATAAACACCAACAAATATTTCAGGTCCGAGATAATTTATTGTTGACATAATTCTTGAAAACTGTTTCATAATAATAGAATTGGACCAATTACTGTTCACCCTGTTCAAAAAGCTGTAAGCTACATCGATTTATACGGAACTTTCAATACCAAAGATGCAGCTTTCCCGGTTGAGCACTATGACCTATTGAGGCATATTTTGATCTTCCTTATTTTAACTCTGTGGCTTTTAATTTTACTATTTCAGATAAGTTTTATAAAAAAAAAAAAAAAAATCTGTAAATGTTGTTGGAACACAACACTGGATACTCTGTACAGTTTGAAATTGTAAAATATGTATCTGAAGATTACTATTTTGAAAGATTAGCCCCAAATCATATAACTTAACACGTATCTTTCTCTAGCATAGTTTTGTGGAAACTTAAAAAATATATATCTTCTAATCCTGCCTAGAAATGTTTTTTAATAGAGAATTCATGAAACATGGTGTTTTCCAATTCATTTTTTACACAGCAAGATTTGAAGTTAGGATCATGTTACATTATTAAACACTTCAATATTATCTGTGTCTATGATAATATTTTTTCATGGTTTTAAATTGTAATATATATATAAATATATGAAGAGGAGAAATATGTTCTATTAAAAAAATCAAAATGAAACAAGTGACTCATAAAGACAATCATTCTAAATTAAAAAAACCATTAGTATTATCAAATTTCATCCAAATATTAAACTTTGTGGTTATTTCTATTTATTTTTTCATATTTCAATATGCACTTTGTAATTTTTGACAGTTTTTCTTTCTTTTGTTATAAATGTAAAAAAAAGAATCATTACACAAGTTACTAAGTCGTATACATAATATATTTTTTTAAAGCCAATAGTTTCTTGAAAGTTTGACATTTTGACTCTTCATGATAACGTTGATGTATATTAGAGGTGAGTGTGTAGATGTGTAATGGCTGTTTTATACTTCTGTCAGTTTCATCCATACTGAATCAATAATATATTATTAATAAGTGTGAAATATATTTATTTACTAATGTCTACTGATCACATCTTGACAGCTATACTTCATATAGAAATGTGAGAACTGTGAACTAATTATAAACTTTTAGAGAATCTAGTAATATATGTCACATTAAAATCAGTAAGTGAAAATATTTATCAAGCAATCTACCCAAAAATGTCTCAGAGTTGATTGTTACCAATAAGAGGGCCATTATATCCAGTTTTGACCATGGTATAGGATTGACATCAAGGTAGGTCAAGTTGCAAAAAAATCTAAAGACAGACACAATAGAGGGGCAGTGCATAACTAAGGGATAGACACCTTTCCAGCCATCAGTGCATATTTGTAAAGCTATTTTTCTCACTAACAATTTAAGAGTGACAAATTAAGGCTTGCACTATCACATTCGAGTAACAGTTAAAAAAAAGTTGCTCATAAAAATTATCACCCATTGGAAACACTGCAGCCATGTTTACAAAAGTCGATAACTTCTTGACAGATACAAAAGATCTTAAAATGTTATTTGTAATCTGTTTAAAATGGTTATTATTATTTAGTGAATAATATTATTGTAATAAGTGGAAGGAGATTTGTGTAGTGTGTTGCACTTGATGAGTGTGGTGTATTACTTGGACAAATGTGAATGAAGATTATAGTATCACATTACTGTACATTGTTGGAATGTATCAATACATTAGTCGCATAGAGTGTGCTAAAATCCAAATGCAATCAGACACTTCGTTTTCTTTTATATGATTCATTTGCATCGTTTTTATTCCATAGCAGTTATTATGGACATTCACCCCATCGTGGTTGAACAATTATTTTTATGCAAATACTTATGTTTAATATATCCCCTTCCACTGCTCTAAATAGAGTAAGTATTAGAGTGGACACTTTAATGTGTCCCTCTTATATTTATAAGAAACAATAAATTAGTTGAATTTACAGTTGTGTCAAAATAAAAATGTGTAAAAGGCACATAAAGCTATAATGTATTGAAAGAAAAGGCAGTGTTTGCATGCATTGCACTGTTCCATTCTATTTTTCCCTAGCTGATATGTCTAGTGCTGTGCCAACAAATACACAAATGTTCTTAGTGGGTTGGAAGTCTCCAGGAAGAAAGCAAAATGGCTGGAATGAACTTTATTCCAAAACCTATACTGTAGATACACATATTGTAAGGATTATAAACTAAATTAACTTCAAAAGTATTTGGTCCAGGTATTGATGATAATTATACAAAAATTAAAGTTGTTTAAAAATACACTATGTGGACAAAAGTATTAGGACACCTGACTATTACACCAACAGGGACTTTTATGACATTGCATTCCAAATACATATACAATAGGATGTAGTTGCTCCCCTCTTTGCAGCTGTGACAGCTTCCACTCTTCTGAGAAGGCTTTCCACAAGATTTTGGAGTGTTTCTATGGGATTTATTTTTCCATTCATCCAGTAGAGTGTTTGTGAGGCCAGGCACTGATGTTGGACAAGAAGGCCTGTCTTGCAATCCCAAATTTGCTATATGAGGTTGAGGTCAGGGCTTAGTGCGGGCCAGTCAAGTTCTTCCACACCAATCGCATCCAACCATGTCTTTATGGACCTTATTTTGTGCACAGTCATGCTGAAATAGATCATGGCCTTGTTCCCACAAGGTTGGAAGTATAGTATTGTCCAAAATGTCTTGGGATGCTGAAGTATTAAGATGCCACTTCACTAGAAGTAAGGGGACTGGCCCAATGCCCGAAAAACCATTATCTCTCCTCTACCAAACTTCACTGTTTGCACAATGCAGTCAGACAGGTAATGTTCTCCAATCAAACCTAGACTTGTCCATTAAACTGCAAGTAGCTTTACACCACTTACTCCGATGCTTGGCATTATACTAGGTGATGTGAGACTTGCATTCAACTGCTCGGCCATGGAAACCTGTTCCATGAAGCTTCCGCCACACAATCAGTTTTTGTGCTGATATTAATGTCAGTGGAAGTTTGGAACTCTTCAGCTATGGAATCAGCAGAGCATTGGCAACTTTTAAGCCCAATGTCCCTCAGTGATCCTGCTATGTGGCTTTATGTGGTCATCCACTTCATGGCTGAGTTGCTGCTGTTCCTAAACACTTCTACTTTCCAGTAATACCACTTACAGTTGACCGTGGAATGTCTAGCAGGGATGAAAGTTTACAAGCCAACTTATTGTAAAGATGGCGTCCAATCATAGTACCACGCTTGAATTCACTGAGCTCTTCTGAATGACCCATTTTTTCACAAATGTTTGTAAATGCAGACTACATGACTTGGTGCTTGATTTTATACCCCTCTGGCAATGGGTCTGATTGAAGCACATGAATTCAATAATTAAGAGGTGTGTCCCAATACTTTTGTCCATATAGTATAAGTATTTTAGTTATATTATATTTCTAATTGGAAAAGTAGGTTTTAATTCTGTGCAATAATTGGTTTTCAGTGGCCTAGGATCATTTACTTTCGTCTGAATGACTGTGCTGTATATTATTTTCTTGATTAGTTAACACATATTTCATAGCCTTATATAAAGACAATTTATGTTGTGTGTTGTACAGTTCTGTGAGGTTTACTTTACATTTGTGAAGTTGTTGTTCACTAGTCTACTGCACATAAACTCTGAAACACATCTACATATTTGATCTCCTAAGATTTGCTTTCTACAAGGTTTTACAATTTGTTTTTACCACTATTGGAACTCTACATACAGAAAATGCCAGAAGTAATAAATTACACTTTAAACAAAATGTATAATTTTTAGAAAAATAAAAAATCTATAGAAAATACAAAAGAAATGTCTTGGTGATAAGGCTAGATGTAGTTTTAGAAGGACAATAACATGAATTATTGATTTATTCAATTTATACACTGTTTATCTTAAAATTATACTTTTTTATGGCATTACCTAGCTTCAATTTAGCTATAGTTCTTACCAAATAAATCACATTTACAGCACAGGAAGTGATTAAGTTATCTTGTAAAGTGTTATCTGGTACTGTTTTAAGGTTTAAAGGTTATGTCTTAATGGACTACAGATTTATATAAAGAGTGAATCATTTTTAGCTACTTTTTCAGATATTATATATTCATACATGTATACATATGTGAATATATTCAATTTTGTTAGGTTTGCATATTTGGTCTGTATGTTCTTAAAAAAAAGCTAAATTAAAATAATTAAAAAAATAAAACCTAGGCAAATAAAACCCACAGTGCTTTGTCAATTTTTGTAAACCTCTAGATTTATTGATTTTTGCATCAGATAACTGAGGCTAACCTTGCATCATAAGAACTTTAAACAATAAGGGCCATATTAGTGGCTGTCTATCACTGACTGTAATTGTATTTGTTAATTTGGCATTTCACAATTTATTACTTTTTACTGATTAAATGTTGCTTTGGATTTGCTAAACTAGCTAACAGATTGTGTAGTTCTTCAATGAAAATGTATTGCATAATTGCACATTATACCAAACACTAGTGATATTCGAGCCCTTTTCATACCAAGTGGATTTAGTAAACACTAAGGGTTCACTTTACCAATAAAAGTTTGCAATAAATTAAACACATAATAATTTATATTTAGATATTTTGAAATTAATTGGTGAACCTTCCATATTTGTTTACACTTCTTACAATAACAATATATTTGGAAGAGTTGATCATGTAAACAATCTTGCTTTTTTGCAAATGTTTTTACATTTCATAAAAGAGAGTTTAAAATGTAATATTGGAAGGGTCATCATTGGTACCTAACCATCAATTATTTTGAAATAACTGTTTCTCTGAAACATAAGTTACAAATACCAGGGTGCATAACAGTTCATTTACTTTAGAAACATTTTTTTTTTAAGCTGAAGACCAAAAACTCAACTGAAACAAAACAAAACCTAAAATATTCCATCTAGTGTTTAAGAGGTCCCCCCAAAAATATGCCTGTATATAAGTTTTCAACCACATTATCAGAGGAAGTACTTGTTTTACTTACATTTTTGTGAAAATTGATTATATGTTATATCTACAATATACCTGAATGTATTTATGTATGTTATAAATATTTTTTAGCCAAAAATCTTTGTGATTATTTTAGAGTCCTAAATATTCACCAAAGATGGTTTCAAACTACAGAAAATCATAGCTTATTTTCCTCATACAATTGGGCTTGAGTAACTTTAGTATTGACCATTTAATGATAGAATGAAAAAAAACTGTGAGAACTAGGGTTGGCACCCCACCGGTATTTTACTCACAGGGTGGTGAACTATTGGCATTAGACTAATGTTAAGTCTATGGAGGCGATAACATGAAGGGCATTGTTGGAATACAAGATGGTTACCCTAATGACAACAACATAAGGTTTTCTTATAACTGTTTCATGAAACACTCATGTAGGAATTGCTTTAATGCCAGCTGAAGGAGAAATGCAGAAATACATTTGTATAGGTATTACATTAGAAGCACTGTGTAATACAAATAAATATTTTGAGCAAAATGCTAACAAGCATAAATATTTATATTTACATTTATAGTACATGGTATTAAAGGATCATTTCCACCATGCTTATTTTCTGTATGTTGTGTAATTTTTGAATTTATCTGAGTCACTTATTTTTACGTTGAAACAGATTCCAGTTCAACTGCAACTAATAATTGACAATCAATAACTTCACAAGGCCTCTAAATGCTTTGACATCAGTGAGAGGGAATACACAGGAGGCAGGCTGGCATCCTCTCCAGCCATTTCCACGCCTCCCTCTAAGAAAGTGCTAACATTACTTATTGCCATGAAATTAATTGTTGAATAAATGTTGAAACCAGCTGCTTCAAGTGCTTGGAATACAGAAGGGTGTGGTTTTAGCCAGCTTTGTTGTGATGAAACATAAGAAGGAGAGGACAGGAAGAACTATTGCTATACCAGCAGCAATAATTCTATTAAACTTAATATGTAGTTATTAGGAGATAGGAAAAAATAGATTTTTTTAAAAATAATTTACATGATGCAGCACTTTTTAATGCCAGATAAAAGGAATGAGCAAATCATTTGTGAAGGTAATATATATATATATATATATTTATATATATATATATGTATATATATTGATATCTTTGGCTAGTATAAATCTTGTAAGAATTGGGAACAGACCTAACGGGTTCATGTAAATGACCCGTTACACAACGGCTTAGCTGACCTCCTGCCACTCCCACCGAGTAATATTCCAAATCAGCAAAGAACAGGATGTGCTGTAATAACACTTCATCAAAGTTCCTTGATGAAGTGCCAGGTATTGGCGCAAAACGCATAGGCGATCTTACCACTGGGTGAAGACCTCACTGTGCATGATAAGCTGCTGCATTATTATATTAAAAGTGTTATCACAGCACATCTTGGAGTCCAGTTCAGTATTCCTGGTGGGGGCTGACCTTCACCCACTGTTGCTTATTAAGTATCAGTCTTGGGCAAACTTCAAGCAAAATATACATATTTTTTTAAATTTATAGAACATTATATTAAATAGGAGTGACAAATTATATCTAAGTGTGTCTGTATGTGTGTGTGATAACTCATCAAAGGTTTTTCTTAAGGATTTTTAAGAATTTCATGATGGTGGTAGCAGAGGACATTTCAGAGCCTGGTAAATTATTCTAGAGATGCGAGACAAAATGCATGCCTTAATTTGGCACTGTAACAAGCAGATTATACAATAAAGCTGACAGTGAGTAGGGAACACAGTGTTAATTACTTTGCAGAAAAGCTTTCTGAAGGAGAGATTCATAATGCATAAGGATTGAGAGAAACATAGTTAAAATTGTCTGCATATAATGGTGAGTGGCATTTAAGCTAAAAATAATTAATTATACAGTGTGTTGTGTCTCCTGAGGTGATTTTAAGATGCAAAAGCTTAAACTTCATTCTTGTTATTATTAACAATTATTATTAACATATCATGAAGGATGTTAAATAATGACAGAGATTTATAACTTCCAATTTCTTCTAACTACAATTCTAATCTGCACCAGTAAATCACTGTAATGTTTACTTGTAGGAACTTCTTCAACATAATTTAAAGTAGACATTGTATTTATTACAACAAAATTCTATTGCTAAACTGCCTTTTCAGAGAAGGACCATTGTGGGAGTTTTTCTTTTTGTTTGTGTGTGTTGTAAAGGCTACACATTTATACAACTGAATATTTCCATTACACATAAGGGCTGACCCAATATGCATAGATAATCAGCCCCTAAATGATGCCCCTGAATTGCAAAAGGATTCGGGGCACATTGGGACCTGAATTTCAAGCTACTTAGGTAACCCTGATGTGCCTGTGAATACGTTCGCAATTTACATCATAGCCGATTCATGCTGATATCTCCCAACACTGAATGTAGCTGAAATGCAGCCAAATATAGTGGTAGCAGGCCCGCCATCAGCGGGTGACGGGCGATACTGGCCTCCCGGACCAGGCGGGCCCAGGTCATGCCAGTAAAAAAAAAAACGACTGGTGTTTCCCTCCTGCACGGAGGAGGGAAACTCTGGTTGCATTTTTTTTTAACAAACTTTATTGAAGCCGCGTGGCTGGAGGGGAGCGCAGAAAGCTTCCCTCACAGCCACGGACCGTCTAAACAGAGCAGGGCACCGGGAGACAGAGCAGCAAGGAGGTAAGTACTGGGGAAGTGCTTTGCTCTGCTGAGAAACTCTGCTGATACCATGCTCATTCGTCACTTCAGCAGTCTCATTGCTCTGTTTTGTTGCAGTTCACAATCATTGTTCTGCAAGTCACATTTCTTCTCAAAACTTAATTAACGCACAACTCGGGAAAGGAATAATGCAGAGAGCTGAAAAAACCCTGTGTTCAACTAGAAATATAATTTGCTGTCATTGTGTTACATGATGTCATATTCTCCAGTCTAAATGGTTCACCTCAAAATTAATAAACTTATATTGTGGGAAAGGAACAATGTAGAGAGCTGAAAATTCCAGCATGAATAAGCTGTGCAAATTTCATGATTCTAGAGTTCAGCATTCTAGAATTTTTTTTTTAATTCAAATATAAACATGCTTATATTAATGTAAATATACTATTATAATATATAACATTAATATATTGTAATTGTATATAAATATTTCTGTGTTTAAAATATGTCTACTTTAATTCTTCTACACATTTCTATTCAATTATCTAGCTAAAATCAGGAGAATTGAAATGGGCAAATTTTGTGTCTGTGAGGAGATTGGCCCATATCGGGTAATAATCTATGACTTTCGGGGATATTGAGTGGCAGCATTTCAATGATTTGTGAAATTTGGCTAAATTGCCTGACCAGAATCCAATTCAGCACAGATCGGTATATACTAAGTCGACCTTATAGTGTTTGTAAATAAAGACACAGTGTATATTATTTATGAATATAGACCTTTCAGTACTGAAATTAATACTGACAGCAGTACTGCACTCTTCCCATCTAGTGTTATATAAAAATTCTACAACTTATCTCCAGCTAAACAGAAACAATAGAAACTATATATTTTATACAGTTTTTCTAACATTAAGTTAACAATTTTCCTGATTTGTTCAAAATAGTGCAGGGTATTAAAGAAGAAAAATAGTTACCTTAAAAATTCTACTACTAAAAAAAACACATTTGAACAACGGCATGCGTTCCAAAACATAAGTGTATTTATAGTCAGGGGATTTTGCTCCAATAAAGTTATCATCAACATCAGTCCTTGTTATAATGGTCATTGTCATGTAGAAGCACATATTTATTGTTAACTTTTTATGCAGAACTTACCACTATGCTCTGTGGTGTAGTCTGAGAAAAAAAAACTGTATGCCTGGATGAAATTTAGGAAAACATTTAGTTACGTAAATTACGTCACATTAACATTTATATATATATATATATATATATATATATATATATATATATATATAGCGTCAATAATTTACATAGATACAATGTATAGAGGAGGACTACATAGTAAGTTAGATGAACAAGAACAGATGAGGTAAAAAGCCTTGCTCAAAAGCTTACAATATAGAAGTAAAGGTGGTAAGTATTTTGACATGTAAAATGTCATTGATAGTGTATATACTGTAGCTAAACCAACAGCTGAAGAGTTTGAAACTATTTTTTCTTTAAAAAACAAACAAAAAACAGACTCATGTTTCTTTCAGATTCTAGATCATGAGTAGTTCTGATGGAGCCTTGTGGATATTCTTGTATGTGTTAGTACATTGTCAAAGCCTTGAAAAAAGACACTATGTCTTTATTTATGGTAAATGAAGCTGTTATATTAAAGCCTTATTCTTACTTCAGTCATGTGCTATTTCATATGTCTTCTCAATGTAGGTTTGTGACCAATAGACTTGGAGAGTAAGAGTGAGGCTAATAAGACAAATTAAAAACTTTCACCAGAGGTTTGAAAAATGCTAAAAAAATCAGGGTATTTACAAAGGGAATAACCTACACAAAGAATCAGCCCAAGAAATAAGACACACATAATTCTTTGCAGTGGTGAAAAGGCCGTGACCATTTTATTAAGAGTTTTAACCATTTACCATTTTATTATAACCAAAATAAATATTTTACAACAAACCTATAAAATCAATTGTAACCAATTGGCTCTGCCCCAAAACCCAGGAGCCAAACCTTTAACACTTTACTGACCAAATCCACCCTCCAGTAGCACACAGGAGGGTGACTTATACCCTCTAACAATGTAACAGCAAAAAACCCAAAACTTTTACATATAGATGGGTGGGCTGGCGCAAAAGTAATTACACAGCTCCTTTGCCCAGCATCTCTGCTCAGTCCAATGCTCTGATAATTTTTTCCGCAGAGTGAAATATATACCCCACAGCTTCCCACTAGAACACTCTTGTGCAACCACTAGCCAGTAGAGTACAGGCCTACTGATTAGGTTGGTTGATCAACCAACCTAATCTACACTAGTAACCCTTTCAATCCCTGCAAACACCATGTGGCCATATTCCTAAGCAGTACTATGGCCATTACAAACAAGAGAGAAGCCAGAGATGTACATGGTAGGACGTTTCCAAGTTGCTTTGAAAAAATATTGTAAATATAATTAAGAACATAACAGAAATTGGGCAGTAGGTGTGAAGGAAAAATGTACATCTTATAAAAAGGGCAGAAGAGCTATAGTAGGGTATATCTAGTGATTACAACAGAAGAATAAGCATGCCAACCAGGCTTTGTATGTCACAGTAAAGATACATGATAACAGACAGTGATTTAAAATAGGTAAACATACTCCATCTATCCCAAACACTGGTTAGATTTCTGATGCTACTTGGGGAAGTAAAAAGCAATGTCTAACTTTTTGAGGGCTAAAATACTGAGTAGGCATTAATTTGTGTAAATAAAATACTTTCATTTTTTATTTTTTTTATTTTTACATCAATTGTATGGATATGTGTCAATTAGCCATGGAGACCAAAATAAATACAAAGGTTAGTTTGAGTAAAGTGCACAGGTAGGTTTTGAAGATTATTTGGTCTTTTTTAAGAGTAACATAGTATGATATCATTTTTTGATATTATGTAAAGGGCATAAACCTACCTTAAATAAAGGTCTAGAACAGAGCAAAAGCTGAAAGAAAATACCCATCAAAAATGCATCTACAGAGTTGTTGGTATTAGCCCTTACATGGCAGTCATATTGTAACTTCTGAGATAAAAAGATTATTCTCTACCAGCAGCTTTTCAAGGATTGTTCAGCTTGTGCTCTAACATAAAATACTCCATTGTTTGCAGTAAGAGTCAAAACAAGCAGAAGTGGAATCTTAATGCCAGGATCTGCCATAAACCAATATTTATTTGTAAGAGTCAAAAAAGGGAATCTACTTTTTCTGTTAACCCTTTCATGACCACACTGTTTTGGAAATGTTGTACCCTTCGTGACAATAACTGTTTTAACTCTTCTGCAGAGTTTGTGTTTAGCTGTAATTTTCTTCTTTCTCATTTACTGTAACAACACAAATTATATATATATATATATATATATATATATATATATATATATATTTTTTTTTTTTTTTTTAGGATCAGAGGGGTTTCTTTAGATACCTGATCATATCATGTAATTTACTCTAAAAAAAATAAAATAAAATATGATTGAAAAATAAAATACAAAGCTTTCTAATTTTTACTTAATTTTGACTTTGTCTGAAATAAATGAATAAGCCCAAAAATATAAGCTGTGTCATTAAAAAAAAAAAAAGAAAACCTATAGAACATTTTCAGTTATTTTACCATATAGCAGCAACTGGTGCACATGTAATGGTTGCCATCTTGCCTCCTAGCTTGGGTCAGATTTCTTACACTCTGACCCAAACACCCTGCAGTCCCACCTCTCAGCTCTGTGTAGCTCTGCCCCAAATTCAATGCAGTCCTCCTCCAGTGTAGCCATGCAAGATAGCCTTGTAGCCTTGCAAGATCGCTGTTAATACAAGACTGTGCATATTGCGCAACTTTTATACTGGTAACAGGGCAGCAGGGAGAACCTGTATATTGGGAGATGTCCCTACAGCCCTATTACCAGTATACAAGCTGTGAGATGTGCACCGACTTGTATGAACAACGTGATGAATGGGGCTATACAGGAGGATGCAGGCCTACAAGAAATGTAGGGGTGGGGCTATACGGAGCTGAGAGATGGAACTGCAGGGTGCTTGGGATACAGAAGAAGAAGATGTGACACTAACGCAAATTAAATACAGTGTAATATAAACAGTGAACGAATATAAAAATCGGTGAATAAAGTGAACAAATAATTAAAATATACTCCTCCTCTGGTACTGCAGCACCCGTTTAAGTGCTCCTCGGGCACTTGGCAATAGAAAGACAAAACAGTTGGGGCTTCCTCAGGAGATTGGTGCTTTTTCAGCACTTTATTGCAAATTTGCACAAAGCACCAATCTCCTGAGGAAGCCGACAGCAGAGCCGGCGAAACGCGTTAGAAGTGGATCCAGCTGTTATTTCTTCAAGAGAAGTACCTGAGTTTCCCATCCTGGTGGCAGCAGGAAAGAGGTTTACCTCTCAGGACTTTTTCACGCAAGTTGCACTTTCAGTGCTATATACTTTGTACGTGTATTCATGTTTTTTTATTGCCTGTCTTGTGTCAGCCACTGCGCAATGGTTTTTTAATGTTTTTTAGATGGAATGATTAAACCGACTGACTACAATATTCTGATGAGCCTGATTTCATTATTCGTTTGTGAGTGTACCCCCTCAAAAACTTGTAATACATCCAGTTGCATTTAACTGTGTTGCACTATTGTTTTTTTTGTTTCTCTTCCCGGTACATGCGCCCCAACTCTGTTTTGTCTTGCTTGGGATACAGCGTCAGAAATAGGAACCAAGCTAGAAGGCAAGATGGCAGCTATTACATGTGCAGCTATGCTAAATAGTAAAATAACTGACAATGTTGATTTTTTTTCTTTTTTTTAAATGACACAGCTTATATATTAGGGCTTATTTATTTATTTCAGACAAAGTCACTTATATCATGACTGTTGTCTTTTAAAAAAGTGATATTTCAGCCTTGACCCTAGGCTAACGTAAAAAAAACAAACAAAAAACCTAACACTTTTTAGTGAAATCTGGTATATAGGCAAGCTGCCCATAACGTAATTAGTCTCCCCTGCCCCACAATTGCTGTGGGGCAAAGAAAGACAAAAACTTGTCAGAGACTGGCTATGACAGGTAAACACATGTGATCCCTGTGATTAGCTGTCACAGCTATTGGATCTGATGGAGGGGGATCTGCAGAAATGACTTGACACTAAGCCATGTCCATTTTACCCTGATCGCGGTATGCTAACAAAAGCACGTCCTTTGTTACCAATGGGATTTTTTCCTGTGACATGCCTGGCCCGTCCATTGTCGTTAAGGGGTTAAATAAGGCTCTCAAACTAGGTCAAGTCTTAATTATGAGGGATTTCAAGTGCCCTGACATTGATTGAAGTAATCAAATTACCAGCTGAGCTAAATAAATCAAGTTTCTGAATGTACTGAAACTCAATTATATGATGCAAATTGCCAAGGAAGAACTGAAAATGGATATGTTGGACACAAACAGAGCAAGCCAACCAACCAGTGAACATTAAATGAGGAAATCTGGGTATTGTAGACATAAATTATGACAGACTAACTAGGACCTGCATATAACTTGAACATCACAGCAGCCTGTTTAAAAAAGGATGTGTGACATAATTTATTTGTGTGTGGTTGCAGAATTCTTTGATATACTCCCTAAACTGTTTTCATTAGGGTACAGTTCAATAGAACACTCAGTATGCATGTACTATATACTTATTGAATATTTTATAATCATGCTAATCTTTAACCACATTGCTGCTTTTCTGGCCAACAATGCTAATCTTTAACAACATTGCTGCCTTCCTGCCCAACAAGTAGTTAATGGGACTCTGTCACCTGAATAATGTTTATTCTGTAAATGGGGAAAATAACAATGATCGGAAATAATCTCTACAATGTTTAGGTGATAGAGTACCATGAAACAGTAAATAATAGTTTATTGGTGCAGTTTTGTTGTAATATAAACATAGATGTTTTTAAATGGATTTTACTTGTGAAAAATGATTTTCCAAGAATCTATCTCTGTATAAGTTTACCCAACATCAGTGGAGTTGCTGGGGTGGCTACTGGGGCTATAGCCCCAAATCCCTAATGGAGACTATGGGGCTTAAGTATACAGAGATGGAGTGTATGTTTGTGAAAGAGATGGAGTGTGTGAGAGAGAGGGTGTGTGAGAGAGACTATGTGTGTGAGTGAGAGCCCATCTGGAGACCTATCAACGCCCCTACCCTACATATCAGAAACATCTTTGTTGAATAATTTAGATGAATATACATATTGCAACAAGGGCAATGGGAACAAGAATGATTTTATGAAGCTTTTTCCAACACTTTGATACAAACTAATGTTCCATCTAGTGAAGACTGTATTTCATAAAATATCAAACTCTAATGATTTGATTCATTAATACCTGATCTGGTCCGAAATCTGCCTAGATCAGGCCTAATTTCCAGCCATACTCGGATCAGGGAACTTTGCCTATGGAATCAGATTTTGATATAGTTAAAGGCCGGGCCGGCCTTAGAGGTGTGTGACCTGTGCAAGCCCCCTTCCCGTAAGTAAGAATGAAAGGGGGAGGAAGAACAGAGGAGGGATGAGGAGAGAACAGAGGAGTGGGGGAGGGGAGAACAGAGGAAGGGAGGGTAGAGAACAGAGGAGGGGGGAGGGAAGAGAACAGATATGGGGAGGAGGGGAGAGATAACATATATGGGGAGGAGGGGGAGAGATAACAGATATGGGGAGGAGGGGAGAAACAGTACAGATATGGGGAGGAGCGGGAGAGAGAGAATACATATGGTGTATACATATGGCATCAGATTAACTGTGGTGCAGCTGGTAGTGATGAACCTATAAATATTACAGGCATGTTGAGTCTAAAAATGTTTTTAAAGCTTCTTTTTCTAGCTCTCTTTTGTAAAGAAAAATACTAATATAAACATTACAAGTGGATCAGTGCACATGAACTGGGTCCTCCTTGGATAATCATGTGCAGTAACAGTTTGATACAGATACCAATAACCTTCCCCTGTTAAGTAATGTTTCAGTTACTGAGGATTTAAGAATATTTTTCTTAATCTATGCAGGAATCCACAACTTTTTATCTCTCCTTGGTCTTTGGATTCTCTAACCTAGAGCTGTCAATTGACCCTGGTCATCTCTGTGGAAATGGAGTCTTAAATCATTATAACTCCATTTCTCATTCTCCTACTCTGACCTCTATTGAGCGACTCTTTAGTTTGAAGGACACAAGAGGCTATTCACTTACAGTTAACGGAAAAGTAAACTAAAAGTGACCTGAAAAAATAAGCCATTAAAGGACAACTCAAAAATGTCTTTCTAATTATTAAAAATGAATAATTGTAAAAATGTGTATATTCTTTAAAGTTTGAATATTTATCTTCTAAATATGTTTAGTTTATAATGAGGGTGAGCTTATGTTTTACCCCTCAAAGCATTGTCTGTGTTGCCTATACCTATTACAGCCATTAAGGTTGTAATACTAAAATATTTAGCACAAAAATCAAAGCTATGGGTGAGGATGAGCAGGAGGAAAGCTACTCAAATGCACTTGTCTGCTGGACAACTCCTCACCAAAGAATATTTGGATAACAAGTGTAATAAATAATTTAAAGGGCAACTTAGGCAATAAATGAACTTGTCTTTAATTGCAAGATTGCATCAAGGTTAGACTTTTGAAATATGTCAGCTTAGACAGAACTATGCATTATATCTCAGGTTCTAATATTGTCATTCTATTTTTTTTTTTTTTACATGCACCGTAGAATAATATTTGTTTCATATTATGTAACCAACATTTAGGTCTGTTGTATTGCTTGCTGAACAACTGCTGCACTAATTATGTTTCACGCTTGGCTTCATCCACTGTGACAGTTTTTGATCAGTGATATTGCTGAATTTAATGAAATACATTTTACATTCACTTATTTTTTATGCTTTTAAAACATAGACTAATAGTAATACAAATGTTATTTTACCCTGAGATATTTTATAGATAATGTTTTTTCGAGTTGCTGGGGAACTTTAAATGTATGTTCATCCTGGATATTGCCAAAATTTGGGGTTATATACAACCATCAATTGCATAATCCTTATTGGGTTAGATTACTGTAGCTAATATGGGCCAAGTGCTTGCCTACACAGCCTTTATACCATTCACATGGTGTAAGGCCCCATCAGCTATTCACATTGTGACTCTTCATATCTTACCTCAAGCTCTCCTCTTCAAAGATAGATACTGTAAAATATACAGCTTATTCACTGCAAACAACCCTTATGAACCCATTGAAATTATCTATGTAACTATGATATAGCTAGCACAATACCACAAATGCACTTTCTATCAGCGCCTTCTTCTGTGCATTTTCTTACATCTCATGTGCCCCCCATTGCTTCTGTTTTGCTTTGTTAAATTGAGTTAGTAACATCCCTTTAAATTCTGTACCAATTTTTGTTGGTGCTAAATAAATAAACATTCATGTAATATAATGTATTGTGTTCTTGAAATAAGACAAAAAGTGGTGCTGTGCAAAACAAAAAAACAAAAAAAAACCAGACAAAAATAATAATATGGCTTCCTAATATTGTGGATAAAGCTTTTTATTGTTGAAACATGATGTTCTAATTTCTAGATGAAAAGCTGATCAATTAATATAACATCTTAATACGTTTTTTTTTTTGTTTATTTCTTTTTTTTAATCTTGTTTATGCTGAAACTGTACTTGCTTTTTCACCAGGAAGCCCCTGTATTTGTCATATTTTCTTTATTTAATTTGTTATATTTTTGCTTTTCATGATAACAAAATAAATAGAATGACAATTGCAAGTCTGCCTTTTTTTTTATAAAAAGGTTTTTATAAAAAATGTCTCAGATCACTACAGAGAAATAGAGAAAGTTTATTTATTTACAGGGTTTTAATAAGGTAAATACATTAAGGTTCTTAGATTTCAAGTATGAAAATAAAACCATGCTGGGAACTTGTAACTGTAGAGCTACAAACACATGAGGAGAGATGTAGGAGTTAAGAAAAGTGGAAATCTTTAACTATTTTTTTTTATCTTTGTTTCAGGGATAACTATGACCACTTTTACAGGAACGATGAACATATTGTTCATTTTTACTCTTGTCTCCACCCAATATCCACCAGTGTTCAAATATCCTTGATGCTTACAAGAGATGACAGACTTTGCTACTTGTCATACTGTATTTATTGCCTACCTTCATAAATCCTAATTGCATTTTCTATTTATTGCCCTAAGATTGCTTTAATTAGTTTCAGCACTGGATTTGCAAATCATCCTTAATAGGTGTTTACGTATTAACTTTCAATTTGTAAATTGTTCAGATTATTAAATATAATGTAAGAAGGGATTTTATTTCATCAACATTCAGATCGCAAATATCAAGCTCCTATAAGCATTCTTATTCAACAAAATAGTATAAATATCATACATATATATATATATATACATTTTTTAAACTTTAGCATGCATGTTTTAAACGTTTATTTTATAGTTATTGTAAAGATATCAAAAACAAATCAGTTTACTTTTAACTCAAAATATATATCAATTTTAAGACATAAGTTCCAATGTATATGTTCGTAAACATGGTACCATATACTAGAATATCCATGTATATAACATAAATAATCACATAATAAATTATCACTGTGTCTGATTCACCATTTAGATCTCCAGTTTCTTGTGATTACAGATTTAAATGATGTCAAATATGTAAAACAATCCTGGATTTTAAATGTTACAGGGCTCTTTCTGGGGTCAATTTCCAACGTTAGGACACATCACATTAAACTTAATTTAAGCCATCACCTGCCCACCAGAAAAAATCCCCACAATGTCAATGACATCTTTAGTATAAGGGTACATGTTTTGCACTTTTAACTGACTGGCTGCCTTAAACCCAGAACATCACCTTAAGCCCAGAACATCATCCATGTGCATCCAGTCTCCCTATGTTTCTTGTTTGCCTTTTTTAACACATGTAATGTTCCTGTTGTTTCTTGGTTAGTTTAGAGGATATCTATTTAATATATTCCTCCCGTTTGCTTTATTTTGCAGTTTTTAGCATGTAAGCAACTTGTCTCTTTGTGACTTATTAAATAAAAAGTAAGTGGCAGGTAAGTTTCATTTCAAATGCCTTATTATTGTCATCTGACTTCAAGTCATTTTCAAACTCACCTTTTAGAAAAATAGACCTCACTTGCCATTAAATGACCATCAGTTGTAAATAAATCCTCACATTTCACATATTGTCTAATTATTTCTGTTAACTTTATGCTTCTTGTTCTGGGTTTTTTTTATGCAAAAATCCAAAAGGAAAGATCCAGTAGGAAAAAGAGCTGGCACTCTGGTTCAGCCAGTATATCAAAAATGGTGATTTATTGGATAACCATGCAGATGGAAATTAACATGTGACATACTTGATGCGTTTTGAGTCACAGGACTCTTAATCTGTTTTTTATTTTATTTTTATGCATCTCCTTTGTTTCCCTAGTAAAGCTTTGTGTCTATGTGCTTGTGTTCCTTTCTTGGGCTTGACTTTGCCTTATCATTCTGCAGGATGCTGCTACAGAAGCAGTCAAACAAAGCTAGGGGTGAATGTTTACCATGTTCCAGCCATCCCATTAGCAAACTTTGGGCCCCTACAGATCCATATTATTAACTTGGGTGTGATACTGAATTCTACAGAAGCCCAGAGAGGCCATGTATTTTTTATATTTTATAGACTTGTTTTTACAAGATATCACATTGTTTTCTTGAGAAAATAAGTTGTTTTCTCAAGAACAAATAACTTGTTATCTCGTAAAAAAAAGTCAGGAAAATATAAAAAATACATGGCCTCTCTGGGCTTCTATAAAAATCCCCTGCTTTGAGTGATAATATATTTTCACTAAACATATTAAAAAAAATGCAGTTCACTTTTGAATATGTTATATAACACCATGTGTAATATACTAAAATATGTAGAAAAGACTATACAGTCAAAAGTATAAATACTTTTAACTACTACTGTATTATCCTATTTATCAATAGGTACAAATATTAATAAAAATGTTTGGTTTACTTGTATGTTACATGTATGTTGCAGAGAAAATTATGCTTTGTGACAGTATTTGTCAAGCGAGGTAAAGCTTTGGACAGCAAGTAAAACTTATCATCATGCCAATATGACAATAAAAAAATTAAGTAAATGGAAATATATACTCTATGAAAAAACCCACTTTGGAATGTAATTAACAATTACATACATTATCTTACAAACATATTTTCCTCCAATTATATATTGTATATCAAAGTTAGATTGGCATTGTTAATATCTTTGCGACAAGAGTCGGCTAATAATTGTCTTTTCTGAAAAAGACCTGGTGCTGGCCATGACCGTGTCATATGGAAACATTTAACCTCTATTCTGTACATCCTTGTTATATTGATTGGTGCTGTGAAAATAATGGGCATCACATTTCGTCTCTCTACCTTGGTCACAATGGATATTGGGTGTCTGAGGATTATCTTTGATCTGCTTCATATGATGATTTTGAGGATTGTGAATCAATACAACTAGTATTTACACAGACAATTGCTATTTATAATGATGTGCACCTTAAAAATAGCCATTAAAGCAGTTGTGGCAACTCAATGCACAAATGTGTCTGAAAAAAACCCATAATGTGGTTTCAATTAAGGCCTTAAATTTTGCTATAACTGCCATTCAGATTATGACAAATAAGATAAAATCACACAATCTCGGGGAGTATATATTTTTTCAATATAAAAATTAATATATAGACAAACAGAAGGAAATTACTTGTTTCAATTAAGATAACAGGGCAGATAACAAGTTCCTGTTGCTCTGATTTTGGTAATGCCTAAAACTTATATGAGAAGTGGACAAAGATTATGGCATAAAATAATGAACGGAGTGGGCAAGATACAGGGCAATGCAGAAGGAGAAGTGTGAAGGAGGCATGGGATTTAAATAAACATGTCACTTAAGAATCTAATTATCATTGCCATACATGTGTTCTATTATTATTAAGAATGTTTAGTTTGTTTATTTGTTTTATAACATTTTGCTGAATGTGATACACAAGATAACCAGGCTATTAGTCTTATAAATGATGGTCACCAAATATCTTCAATAGTGGGAGATTTCTTTGTGCCATTGTCATAACTTTTCTCCAGAAATCAATCTAAGTTAAATAATAGTTTACAACAATATTTAGATGTAAAGGAAGTTATGCATTTGCTGGTTTAGTTAGCTGCCAAGTCTGAGAGCATGCGCTAAAGCATTTTGATGCCTCCTGCAGTATTATTATTAATAACATAATTAATAAATAAACTGCTATTTCTTTTATGTGTTAACCCCTTTGTGACTGAACTATTTTGGAAATATTGTACCCTTCATGCTAATGGCTATTTAAACACGTCTGAAGTGTTTGGCTGTAATTTCCCCTTCTCATATAGAGAGGCAGTCCAGCAACACCCCCTGAACATAGATCCCGGCACTAAGACTGAACTCACAGAACTTAATTCAGCACTGAGATTGGGATTTACATATCATATAAACTTGGCATAACATGGTAAAAATAGCAGTAATGTATAAACTTGGCCTGTTATGACATGGCAAAATTGGCAGTAATGGATAAACATGGCATATCATGGCAAAATCAGCAGTCTTTTTTATATTAATTTAGTAAAAAAAGAAAAAGCCTAAATATAAGACTGGAAGCTCTTGAGAAAGCTGCGCACTCCATAGCAGGAGCTGTGGCGGAACGAGTGTTGGGCACACGGTTTTCTTGGGATTCTAGCCTTGATCCCCACATTTAAACAGGGGTATGTTTAACCAAGTGCATTAATGATATCTGGACTGTTTTAGATGGTGTAGCCAAGACGGCAGGCTACCTACCATTAGGCCTGTGGGCACAGACGTCATAACTACTGCACATACTCTAACCTAATACCCTTTACTGTGCTAACATGCAACAGGAGGACCTGAGGCCGAGTACCACAAGTACAATAACTATTGAAGATTAGTCTAATGGTATGGACTACTACTAAAGAAAAGAGTGTGACTAATAACACAACCTCCTAATCTAATGGAGAGACCCTGAATTACTGCCACCAGAAGTGACTACCTTATAACCTGAATTTATGTTTAAGATATGCAGTCCTAAGGAGTCATTCCTTATACTAGCAGTAAAACAAGCCACAATAGAATGTCTGAACATGGTGTACATATGATGAATAAGAAATAAGTGGCTTTAGCAATTCTGCGTAACCTCCTATTACCTCGTATAGAGGCTAGGGATTCTGGTCTAATTTTAAATCACTAAATTTCTGCACATATGTATGTTGTACACAGCACGGTGAAGTAAACTGGGCTATTTTTTAACCTTTGATTAAAGGTTAAATTTCAAAACACTAGCTGGACTCCACACCAACTAACATTTTAACAACATTTAAAGACTACCCTAAGGGAAAACAAGTTTTACTAGTAAATCTTATTTCACATGTAAACTGTATTTTCATATTCAGGATGGAAAAAATGCATTTATTGTTCTTATTTCCTTTTATTTGCTAATTTGCCCATCAGACCTGCCAATGCTTCCCCAGACTTGCCAGTCTGCCCCTCAGATTTGCTATTCAGCCCGACAGACTTGCCAATTTGTCCCACAGACTTGCCAATGCACCACCAGGCTTACCAATCTGCACCTTTCATGCATCCCCAAACTTGCTATTCTGCCCACAGGCATACCAATCCTTCCCTCATACTTGACAGTCTGCCACCCCAGACTTGCCAATGCTCCCCCAATCTTGCCATTCTGACCCCAGACTTGCCATTCCCACAGTGCACACCCAGGACATGACACATCACCCACATTACACAAACAGGACTTACTGCAATACCCCAATTTATGATCCATTGCCCACATTGCCCACCCAGGACTTACCCCAGGATCCCAGGATATGCTCCATCACAAACATTGCACACCCAGGACTTACCCCAGCACCCCAGCACATGCCCCATCGTCAACATTGCACACCCAGGAGTTAGCCCAGCATATGCCCCATCACCCACATTGCACACCCAGGACTTAAAACCCAGCACATGACCAATCACCCACACTGCGCACCCAGGACTCACTGTAGCACCCAGTTTATGACCCTTCGCCCACATTACACACTCAGGACTTACCCTAGGATATGCTCCATCGCCAACATTGCACACCCGGGATTTAACACAGAATATGCCTCATCACCCACATTTCACATCCAGGACTTACCCCAGACCCCCAGTACATGCCCCATCACCAACATTGCACATGTAGGACTTACCCCAGCCTCCCAGTACATGCCCCATCACCAACATTGCACATACAGGACTTACCCCAGAACATGAGTTCAGGGGTGAGTCCCTTTTACTGAGTCAATCTCCATAACCAAGAAACTTAGGCAGGTACTAGGGTCCACTGTTTTATCTGCTGCCAAATTAACTCCAAAGCAATCCACTCCAACATCCTCATCACTTGTCTACAGTCATTTGTGCTTGCTGTGCCCACACTCAAGAAATCACTGAGGCAGTGCACGCCCACGTCTTGCTTCAATACCCACTTTTTTTAAAGTAAGCAAAAGAATCCCCTTTGGAAGACAAATGTGTATAACTGACCATCAAACAAGCAGCCTTATAAGTGGTGAATAGTCAGGAAACGAGGGAGCAGGTTGTTACACGTGGGACATATAAAGACAAGAAAATATATATATAGTGTAACACTGTTAGGGTATATTGTGCTGGAAGGTAAGTGTGTTAGATGCACTCACAAGTGTCCAGGTAAAACAGCATCAAAGTTGGCAATGTTCCATAAAATTCTGGTTTAATAGAGTCCATATAGTAAAAAAACGTCCCTCAAATATGTCCACAGGAGCAGCTGGTTTGGGGTCCCAGTATGGTGCTGATATTCAACGCGTTTCTCCGGGTAATAACGGTAGTCCCGGCTTCATCAGGAGTAATAGTTGTGTTGGACGGTGTAAAACCGTCTTTCTTATGTGTAGGTGGAAGGGACTGCCGGAAGTGACGCTTGCGTTCCACAGTGCGTTCCACTGTGCATTCCACCAACGAAAACTGCGTTCCACACGAATACAAAGTCCCCGAAGTCAAAAAACGGAGCAAGAAAGGGGCTCCATATGTATAAAGTTAGAAATAAACGATAAAAATACATTTTTATTAGAAAAACCTTATTAAAAATATCATATAAAAAACGGGATAAATAAAATGAATAAAGACTGAAAGACACCCATCTATGTGGGAAATGGAATGATGTATTGTACAATATGGGCAAAACATTGTAAAATGTAGGGTTACATCTTCAATGAGATTATCACAATTGCGGGATGAGTTAAAAGAGATCGATCCAGTGGTGGAAAAAAAATAGATACCCACTATATCTAGAGGTGAGCATAAATCCAAGGTCGTAGGGGTTTCATAGATAACACAATTCGTTTTGGGGTATGTTAGAGAAAAAGGGCTAGAATAAGTGTACATAATCTATAATGTTATGTATTCAGACAATGGACCATATTTAAAAAAAAAAAAAAAAAAACATGTATCAAAACACATTTTAAAATAGGAGAGGATCAAAAATGGGGAAACACATATGGATGTTGCTATTGGAAATAACAGTAAAACATATGATTATATTTCGTAAAAGGACATGATGTCCAGGTCTAAATTAAGGCCTTTTGGGGCCAAAGTTTCATGTATCCATTTGGTTTCTCTTTCGGGATAGTCTCTGCGTGAGGTTACCCCCTCTCCAGTGAGGACTAATTTTGTCTATGCCAATTACTGAAAGTTTGTCTAAAGTAAAAGAAGGACATTTATTGCAATGTTTGGGTACGGTGAATTTAGTTTTTTCGTCTCTTATGCCTCCCATGTGTTCAAGAATTCTTTCTTTTAATGGTCTAATAATCCTACCTATGTATTGAATCCCACAGGGACATTGTATGAGATATATGACACTGTTGGTGTTACAGTTAATAAAATTCTTTATGTGATATTCTCTACCTGTGGTTTTACTTTTAAAGTGAGTCGTGTTCCTGGGTAGGTATTTGCACATTTTGCATTTTCCGCATTTAAAAAAACCATTTGGTTTTGGGCTAAGGAAGTGTGTTGGGCCTGTAGGTTTAATTTGGGGTAAGGCACTAGGGGCTAACATAGACTTGAGATTGTTGGCTTCCTTAAAAATGGTAGTGGGTTTGGGAGGAAGTGCTTCCATTAAAAATTCATCCTCTAACAAGATAGGCCATAGTTTGTCTAAAGCCTTTTTGATCTTGTTGGCCTGTGGGTTATATTGAGTGATGAAGGGGCACTTTGTGGTAATGTTGTGGTGACAGTCAGGGCACATGGGTAGCAGTCAGAAGGCAACCTCAATTTCCACCTTCACTGTTAGCGCAACTGGAATCGCCTTTCTTGCCAACTCATGATGCACAAGAAACAGCGCAAAGGTCCTTCTCTATATCATCATTGAGGGACAATCCACTAAGGTGGAAGATATGCTGTATCAGGCAACATTTTCCCACTTACTTCTATGGGAATACACCCAAGGGATACACTCTTTGATCAGAAAGAGGCGCCATCACAAAGGGACTCTTCTCTCCCTTGCTAGACACAACTAAAGTTACCCTAAGTGGGGCTACTCTTCCCTTATCCTGAAGAAGCTCTGCAGTGCCTTTCCATGCTATTTTGGCTACTTACTCTGCTGCTGTTTCTAGAACAAGCACACCTGGCCCATCTATCTCTTAATACCAGCAGTCACTCTCTCTCTGTTACAGCTCCTGCCTCTGGCTGCAGGCCTATAGTTCATGTGGTTGGGGATGGAACCACAGGCTATCCCATTCGACTTCCTGGGCCTCTTACTAGATCTGGGCCTGATGCCCTCTGCTCTCCTGCACTCTAATGTGTGTTCAGGTCGTGACCAGTGGTAACCCTTTGCAACCACATGGGCCCTGACACATTGCGTTGTCAGGCTGGGTAGGCTGCGCTTTTCCCTCTGTGCATGGAAACTCCTCTGGGCTTACGATATCCTTGATGGAGGAAGAAGTTCTTATTGCTGAGTTGATGCAATCTGTGTCTGGTATACATTCTTTACCTTGCTGTCAATGTGTTTTGGAAGAGCTGTCTCAGCCAAACAAATCCCTTCAATCCCAGCTTCCCTATTGGTTGGGTTTTGAAAACTGGTCAATGGGGAAGCTACGATTAGAGGCATCTGATTGGTCGCTTTCTCTTCAAAGAAGGGATTTCATTATTCATCCCCACCAGGCATTTTTTTTATTTTCATAGTATAGGTGGATTATTTTTAACTTTTTTTGTGGCCCCCTTTACTGCATCTGAAGATGAATATCAAAGGCATTGTGGATCGCTGCTGAAACTTGGATACTGGTAATAATTTTATTTACAGGGCAGCCTTTGGGTGCTGGGGGTTGGTCAGTGATTTTCCCTGCTCACCTGCTAGCACCCAAAGGCTGATTTTTTTTATACAGGTGAATCATCTCCCCTACCTGGGCAAGGTAGAGGTCAGGGGGTAGTGTTTTTTTTTTTTTTTTTTACTATTAAGCAGCCCAGGAACCCATGGAGGGGCCATTCATTTATTTTAGATGGAGTCTGGGGTCATCGGGCAGCCCCAGATCCTGAAGGGAATTCATTTATTTATTCTCTGGGTCCGGAGGCATTGTGCCTCACTTTCTTGCTGGACTCCCACCTCCACCATGCTATCATATTCATTCTGTACCCCACCTTCATCACACCCCTCACTTCCTTACTGTATTCCCACGTCCATCACTCCCCTCACTTTATTACTGTACCCCCACTTCTATCACACCCCTCACATATTACTGTATCCCCATATCAACAATATGACCCCGATGTGGCCCAAATCATTTTAAAGTTTGGGCTAATTACTTCGGACCTGAAGTTCCATGTATATTTTGTAGACCCTTAGAAGACTGATCAGGGGGAGGCAATTATGATATGCCTTATTGTTTATGGAAATGTTTTAATATTTCTTTAAAACTGTACTGTTCCTTTAAGTAAGTCAATTCACAGGCTACACAGCCTTAACTATTGTAGAGCCTTAGGTGGTTTCCTAAATGTCATCACTCTGTGCTAGCAGCCCTCACCCTTTGTTTACCCTGGAGAATTATCTGCTGCTGAAAAAAATCTGCTAACAGATGTCACAAAGAGCTGTGAAGACTGCTTCCTGCAATGGAGAGCCAGTGACAGACGACATGCAGGAGACCCTAAGCTAATCTTTTTTAAACAGAGGCTGCATACATCACGTTAGATATACTTTTACTTCATGATTGTTTAGCAGCAAACTTGAATGGAACTCCTTCTTTTTAATGGAGCTGGAGCCGTGAACGTTTTTTTACATTTCCTTAAAAAAAAATACCAGTCATGCAAAATTAACTAATTTTTTACTGACCTGCCTATAAAATAATGGTTGGGTGGTAACTCTGAAAGGTTGGAAAGCCACAAAGTGAGGTGGTTTCAGCATTGTTATGTCTTTGGTTTACTAAATAGCTATTACTGACTACAAACAGAAAGTATAGAGAAATGGTTGTCATTTTTACCAGCAAAACATATAAGTTTAAATGTCCACGCCAATCCTTTTTTAAAATTACTTGTACAATGTCATGATTCAGAATTGCTATGCCAGTTTTCATTGTTTGGTGTTAGGTACTTTGCGAATCAATACAGCACATATGCAGAGGACTGCACATACACAGTAGAGCTATGACGTTGATTGACAGCGTTACCCATATCTTTTAACTCTTACCCCGGGCGGTGGTGCTTCGGTGGTCAAGTATCAGCACTACTGTGCTTACATGATTTGCACTGTATGTGCTTTTACTCCCGCTGGCATAAATAATGCTCTACTCTTCACATAATGCTACACATGCACAGTAACAAGTCTCCGTTGTCCTAAACACCAGAGAACTAAATTTTTTCTGCAGGATTATGGTCCCACAAGCTCTTTCTTTGTCTTAAAATGATAGAGCTCGATGGGACAGCGGGATTGCCTCCCTAAACCAGGACTGTGCCAAACAGTTGGGAGGCATGATGTTTCCACACATGTGTGGTGGTACAGACACTCACCCCTACAAAGCCATGTCCTGTGATAACCATTATTAATGAGGAAAAATGTTGAGTGGAATGCTTGTACTCTAAGTAGCAATTCCTCTTAGTCACACTTTCTGAATTGATATTTTCTTGCTGTTACAGTGAATAGACCTTACCATAACCACTCCTATTTGTTTTATTTCATACATATATATTTAAGTTTGACCATTTTTTTGAGTGACACATCTAACTTTTAAATGCTACCCTGCAGAATGTATACTTCAAATATGTTCATAAGGAAATCAGTTAATTAATCAAGGTAGTTACTATGGAATCATATTATGTTTGATAGCACTGAGAAACGTTTTGGCATAATAAAAGATAATGAATAAATGAGCTATTGTAATCTTACATTTGTGGTATAGGCGGTATATTTTGTGGGATATTTGAGATATGTTTTATAGAAAGGGGTTGTTGCTCTCTCATTGCTAATCCTTGTGGTATGTGGTAATCTAACAATATCCTTGACTCCCCGCTGAGACTAAATTTGCTGGTCTCAGACTTACCAATTAATATTTAAAGTCTGAAAATGCTGAGCTTCATCACCCCCATGGCACCATCATTATCTCCAACAGAGGAATTCTCTATGCTGAAAACATCCAAGGGGTGTTCAAAGAAGTCATTGTGGCTTTCCCTGCAACTTGATCACATAGATCTCATTTACTATTACAGCATGTCTTTAATGGCACAAATTTCTCTCTTATCTTCACACTACAAATGTAACAAGCTGGTGAGATGACCCCTTTATTTTTTTTCCATGTCTCTTCTCCTTGCCAGTGTTTTTTTCCCTTCTCTCCCAGACATTGCTACTCTATGTCATCCCTGCAGCAGCATGTGAACTTATTGATTACAATATGAATATATTCATTTCTGAAAGCTGGGTTATAGTATTCAGTGTTCTTTGTATAACCCATGGAACAAAATTGTAGAATAGTGTGGCAGGATTAAATAGGATTCATAAAACATTCATAACATACATTTTTGCACTTTGGTGGTGAATAAAACCCAAAAAACTTTAATTGTGATTCCATAAAATAGCAGTGACTAAGTTACATCACAAACTTGAGTGCTCCCCACTCTATCCCACAGTCATAGATTGGGGAGTGTTGGGGTCCTCTAGAACAGTGCTCCACAACCAGTGGACCATTGGATGGTTGGAGGTGTGCCGCATAGCATCCAGCAGATGCCGGCCGCCGGGCCCTGAGAAGAGAGCTCTCCTCGAGGACCGGCGGACAGCATCTGCTGGATGCGGCTGGCGAAAAAAAGAAAAGTTAAAAAAATCATTGCCACCGGATATGACAGAGAGACTACCGTGGACATGGAGTAACAAGGAGGTGAGTACTGGGGAAGGGGGAGGAGGATGGCATATTATTGGGCAAATTGGCTGTGGCATATTAAATGGCAAAATAATACTGGCCTATTATTGGGCAAATTGGTTGGGGCATATTAAATGGCAAAATAATACTTGCATATTGGGAAAATTGGCTGGGAATATTAAATGGCAGAATAATACTGGCATATTATTGGGCAAATTGGCTGTGACTTATTAATGGCAAAATAACATTGGCAAATTGGCTGGGGCATATTTAATGGCAAAATAATACTGACATATTATTGTGCAAATTGGCTGGGGCATATTAAATGGCAACATAATACTGGCATATTATTGGGTAAACTATCTGGGGCTTACTAATGGCAAAATAACCCTGGCATATTATTGGGTAAACTATCTGAGGCTTACTAATGGCAAAATAATACTGACAAATTATTGGGCAAATTGTCTGGGGCATATTAAATGGCAAAATAATACTGGCATATTACTGGGCAAATTGGCTGGGGCTTATTAATGGCAGAAAAACTGGCATATAATTGGCAGAAGTAATACTGGCATATTAATTGAAAAAAGTAATACTGGCATATTAATGGCTAAATAATACTAGCATACTAATGGGCAAATTGGCTATGGCTGGTTTTGTTTGTCTAGTTATGACTTGTAATGCGCTGGTTTGCTTTGTCTTTTAATGATTCGTAATGCACTGGTTTGGTTTGTCTATTTATGATTTGTAAAGCCCTGGCTTAGTTTGTCTATTTATGATTTGTAATGCACTTGTCTTGGTTTGTCTGTTTATCATTGGTAATGCACTGGTTTCTTTTATCTGTTTATCATTGGTAATGCACTGGTTTAGTTTTTCTGTTTATGATTTGTAATGCACTTGTCTAGGTTTTTGCATTCGTTATTTATTTTGCACACTTGTTTGGTTTTAAAGGTAAATAAAGGCATCTAGTTCTTATGTTCTATGTATGCACTTGACTTTATAACTTAATTATATATTATTGTTTGTGGTGTGCCACAGAATTCTGGGAAGAGCTTTGGTGTGCCCTGGGTGAGAAAAGGTTGAGGTGCACTGCCAACAAAAGCCAACAAACCAGGTTTGTCATACCTACCATCAGGGGCGTTGCTAAGTCTTTCAATGATCTGGGGCTAGAGCCCAGATGAGCTCTGTCATACACATTGCGTCTCTTTCTCACACACGCTGTCTCTCTTTCTCACACACGCCATCTCTCTCTGTCTCTCTCACACACACCGTCTCTCTCACACACACTGTCTCTCTCTCTCACACACACTGTCTCTCTCTCTCTCACACACACACTGTCTCTCTCTCTCTCACACACACACTGTCTCTCTCTCTCACACACACACCGTCTATTTCTCTTTCTCACACACACACCCTCTATTTTTCTCTCACAAGTCTCTCTCTCTTTCTCACACACACACACACACTGTCTCTCTAACACACACACACCATCTCTCTTTCACACACCGTCTCTCTCTCACACACACCATCTCTCTCTCTCACACACAGACACCCTGAGACACACTCACGCACATACACTTACGTAAACACCCTTACACACATTGAGACACACACACATTGAGACACCCATACACACACATTGAGACACCCAGACACACACTGAGACACCCAGACACACACTGAGACACATATAGACACCCAGACACACACTGAGACACCCAGACACATACTTACACACACTAAGACACCCAGATAAACACTTACACACACTGAGACACACAGATAAACACTTACACACACTGAGACACCCAGACACACACTTACACACACTGAGACATCCAGACACACACTGAGACACCCAGACACACCCAGACACACACTTATACACACTGAGACACCCAGACACACATTGAGACACCCAGACACACACTTATACACACTGAGACACCCAGACACACATTGAGACGCCCACCGAGACACCCAGACACACATTGAGACACCCAGACACACACACCTGCACACATTGAGACACCCAGACACATACTTACACACATTGAGACACCCAGACACACACTTATACACACTGAGACACCCAGACACACACTTATACCCACTGAGACACCTAGACACACACTGAGACACCCAGACATACACTTGCACACATTGAGACACCCAGACACATGCTTTCACACATTAAGACACCCAGACACACACTTATACACACTGAGACACCCAGACACACACTTGCACACATTGAGACACCCAGACACACACTGAGACACCCAGACACACACTTGCACACATTGAGACACCCAGACACATGCTTACACACATTGAGACACCCAGACACACACTTATACACACTGAGACACCCAGACACACACTTGCACACATTGAGACACCCACACACAGTCACACATTTCTTAAATTTTATTTTTTTTTGTATTACCTTACCTTCAGCTTACTTGCGTTTTCGGCGGTGTCTTCAGGAACTTCTGCCGGATGCAGATCTCACAGCACGATGGGGGCGGAGCTTGCACCCGTCACGCTGTTTCTGCATGGCCAGGAGGTGCGGACACAGCAGGCACATGCCTGTGGGCCGCACCTGGAGGAGGAGAGGCCAGGGAGAGAGCTCCCAATAGCAGCCTCTCCTCCCGATCGGCCCTCACCCCCACGTGAGCTTCATCCTCCGAATACTTTAGCCCCAGAGTCTCCATTTGGGGCTATGAAGGGGGGACTCGGGGCTGCCCTTCAATAGTTTCCTAAGACTAACTCCTATAATGCTTGGTCATACAGAATGCTGACTCAGCATGATGAGAGTTGGATTAAGAAACTATTGCAGGGCTGTAACAGTCCTCTAAATAATAATTTGGATTCCTGTTTTCCGCTAAAAAATAAAAACCAGAACAAGAATCTAAATTCTAAATGAATTGGATCAGGGGTATTCATTGACCAGGGGTAGTCATTGAACAGTAATAACCCCCCTAATATATATACTTGGTTTATGAATGACCAAGCATAATTGGAATTGGAGTTAGGAAACTATTGAAAGGCTGTGAGTTCTACAGCCCACCAAATAGTTAATTGTAATAACTACATATATACAAATGCATTGTTAATCCCAGAGGTATGAATGGGGAAAGAGGAGAACACAACCCAACTCTACTGCTTGTACCCCACATGTCTTTTTTAAATATTTTTTTTTCACAGTGGAGAGTAGTACATTTCAAGTCACTACATCCTCAAAACTTTGTTCATCTCTTGTGTAACATGGTACACAAGTTCACCATTTACTTAAAAATGTGTCCTTCCTTCTTCATTGAGCAATGTACAGTTTCCACTTTCAATTCACAAGCATTCTAGTGAGATGAATGTAAGCTTCCTTAAAGAGATGAGTTTTGAGAGACTTTTTTGAAATTTGGGGAAGAGGGAGAGTGGTAGATGCTCTGGGGAAGGGAGTTCCAGAGAGAGGGGGCAGCTCGGGCAAGATCTTGCAGGCCAAAGTGGGAAGAGGAGATGGGATTAGAGGTGAGCCAAAGTGCTCAGGGGTCATGCAGGGTGGTGTTGGTTAATGAGTGAGGAAATGTAGGGAGGGGCCAGGGGTTGGAGGGCTTTGTGGGTTAATGGAATGTAAAGTTAGGCACCATTGTGCATGCCTAATTTGGGTATAAGAATCTGCTGCAGAGACATTTACAGCTTTCTGCTGCTCTTAAATTCTTTTGAATTTTTGTGTGCATACTATATAGAATGTTTTGTTTACAGTTCCTGATACTGGCTTACCATTTGCAGTGTAATAGCGATTGTGCAGTAAAAACCAGCAGCAGGGGTTTAATTTATTGGGTTGAGGGTTTCATTTCTTGGGATGGGAGGGGGATGTAATCAAGGCAACAATGCTTTCTGTTGTGCTATGCTGCCAGAGATGAATATATAGTAAATGGTAAACTGAAAATATGTTTATTTTATTTTTTATTTTCAACAAAGGTCAAAACCCTGACATAAAATAAAATACACCATGTTGTGTGCAGGTAAAAAAAAAAAAAAAAATTTAACATTATATACAAAAACAAAAAAACAACATAGTGGAGATAAAATAATATTGTAAATTAACTCTGGATGATAGGACAAAAAATATTGTAAAGTTTAACATAATTAAACAAAGTTATTAGACTATAGTATATAAAACAATAAATTCTGCTGTACAATACTGTCATCATTTTGCACTGAGCCACAGAGGACATTTTTTAAAAAGTATTTCTCTTCCTAAAATTTACACAAAACAGAAGAGCTTTCTGTCAATAATATTGAAAGTTGAAACAGTAGGGTGCTCTTTGAAGCATGAAGTGGACAAATTTTAAAGGAAATGGTGAACTCGTGTACCATGTTTCTCAAGTGATGTACAAAGCTCTGTCGGTGAAGTGACTTCTGTAAAATATTAGATCACATCAGTTTTTTATATGATACTGTTCCTAGTTACAGAAGGGCTGTCAATACTTTTGTGTAGAACCTGCACAGCAGTAAAGAACAAACAGCTATCTCCTCTACACCAAACCAGTCGTTCACCGCTCTTTTATCATCTTGCATTTACTGAGTCTAAGACAGATAGTTTAGAGTTTTCATGTGATCTCTCCAGAGATATGTATAGAACACAGCGTTCTGAAAAGAACAATCACTGTAGGTGCTATTAGTTGATATTTTATTTTGCACAGAACTACTTTCAAACAGCTTTGAATTTTGAAGTATTACACTGTGTAGAATAATTTGCTGTTGAACTTGCCTTTTTATTTCAATCTATCCAGCCATTGTAGCTGTAACAAAAATAATAGAATGACTTAAAACCAGTGGTTGTGTTTCGCCACATCACCAGGAAAAATAAGACTTTTGTGTAGCCTAGTAATATATAAATAGAAAAAAGTCTTTCATTAATTTGTATAATACACAAAAAGAACACAGTAGAGACAATTCTATCTTCACACACTGTTAGTGAAGGAGTTTAAGCATGCGTGGGAAAGGATATTCTAGAAATAAGATAGTACAGGGACAAATAAAAGTATTTAAAAATTGGGCAGACTAGATGGGCGACATGGTTCTTATCTGCAGACACATTCTATGTTTCTATGTCTCATGATGTAACATGTGAGTCAGGCTTTCATTTAATGCAGAAAATGCTGCACTGTATCAGTGCTATCAGACGTCCCTCTGCTATTGCTGCTGCAGTCTCAACTTGATATAACTAGTTCCAAGTCTATAGGTAGTGAATGTGTAATTATAGATTTTAATTCCCAGAAACCTGTTCTCATAGCCGGGATGTAGCAGCCTCCCCGACTGGCAGTACCTACTAGTCTAGTCAAGTCTCATTTTTTTAAATCTTTCCTCTATGCGTAGTGTGTGGGATGACCACCCTGAAGATTTGGGGTAACAGGACACCCTACTTCAGCATACAGAAACAGACTGTGATGAAGTGCACCACCGGTTGCTGATGATTATGTTATGCCAATAGAAATGCAAACCATGGTAATTATCTGCACCTGTTAATGTTAATGGGGCCCTCAAAAAGCCTTATCTACCTAGACAATGTTTTAATGTCCTCTGCCATAGTAATTGATATAAACAGTAATTAGTAATAAACAAATACAAGAACAAAAAGTGCGTTTGGAGCAAACTGTGGAAATAATGCACCTTTTCGTGAAATATAGATATATAAGTGAATTCGGTGTATCTCTATCAGAGATTAAAGTATAGGTGGATCTCTTTTCCAAAAATCAAGAGGGTTCTTTGGATCCCCCTCAAGGGGATACACTTACAAACTCTCAGAGGTAAAATGGCACTTCAAATCAAATGGATCCTGATGTAGTCTTCAAGAGTGTGATCTCAGAGAAATGCAACAACAGACATCCAGTTAGTAGGAAAAAGGAGTACAATTGAATGCATATAGTAACTGCTTACATTGAGGATCTGTATGTCACACAGGGTGGGCGCCACACAACCGTTTTGACGATGATCCTTCCAGCAGGCACAAACAAATGGTAAAATACTTTAAATACTTTAAATATAAAATAAAAAAATACATATACAGCATATGGAGAGTAAAAAGCAGGATGAGTCCAGATCGCTACGCGTTTCGCCCCTCGTGAGCTTCGACCAGGCGTCTGGACTCCCTGCTTCAGGATGACACTTTTATCGTTGGTTTCAATTTCCGGGTTCGGGCGTTTCTTCCGCATTCGTCATCTTCTTGCGTCTCGCGTGTTTTCGACATAGACGATTTTTGCATTTGATTTTGATTTCGTCTTCATTGTCTCGCGTCACGCGAGATTTTGACTTGGAAAAAAGTTATTTCTTCACTATGTGTTTCCAAATTACTTTGTGAGCTTAACAGCTCATATTTACATAAGGAAAAAAAACAAGTGTTTTATCCCAAACACTACAATGACAGTATTTGATCCCACCATGTGTATTTATAAAAAGAGAGAGGCATTTTATATATATGTTTAATAATATATATATATATATATATATTTTGAATGGAATTTAAATATATGGCTCAGAATATGCCAATAGCCTTTATTATGGGTAAAATAAATGTTTCTTTTAAGTGAATGCCCAATTGCTAGTGATTATCCCTATGCCAAATATTTGGCACTAATTTAATAACCGAATGGTTTTTCTAAAGGATATAATTTTTGAAAAATGTTTTTTTAAAAAAACCATTCGGTTATTAAATTAGTGCCATATATTTTGCATAGTGACAAACAGATCCTCAATGTAAGCAGTTACAATATGCATTAAATTGTACTCCTTTTTTCTACTAACTGGATGTCTGTTGTTGCATTTCTCTAAGATCACGCTCTTGAAGTCTGACTACATCAGGATCCATTTGATTTGAAGTGCCATTTTACCTCTGAGAGTTTGTAAGTGTATCCCCTTGAGGGGGATCCAAAGAACCCTCTTGATTTTTGGAAAAGAGATCCACCTATACTTTAATCTCTGATAGAGATACACCGAATTCACTTATTTATATATTTGACCAAAAGGTGCATTATTTCCACAGTTTGCTCCAAGCGCACTTTTTGTTCTTGTATTTGTTTATATTGTATTTTGTGTGGTTTAGGGACACATTACCTAAGTCCTGCTGCGAGCTGAGAATATAGCGCTGGGTACACACTTGTCTTTTACAGTAATTAGTAATATACATACTTTATCAGATATAAAATATTGCCAATTCCAAATGATACAGTGATAATGTCCTTATTTGGGAGTATGGGTGGATACTAACATTGTTCCTAGTTGGCATTTACTGGACTTTGTAGCAGGCAATGTAATGTTACATTCTATGGAATATGTTCTATGGACTGCTATGATCATGCTATGGACACCAGCGGCCTTTTATGGAAAAATTTCATATCATTGCTACGGACTGTACCTTTTGATAAAGGCTGCTTTCCTATCAAAGATAAAATAAGGCTTTTTCATTGACAGTTTAGCATTTTACTGTGTTTTTCAGAAAGTATTGGTAGACACAAAAGAGTATTAAAATAAATGTAGTTATTTTAAATAGAGAGAGAACAATAAAGGACAAAGTTAGGAGTCAGTATGGATGACAATTACAAGGTTCAAAATATCAGTCATCACAAACATATTGCAAAATTATAAAATGTCCATACAGAAAATCAAAACCACCTACTAAAAAAACACAATCTCCAGTAAGAGATCACATAAGAATAGTTCATTTTGTTTTCAATTTCAAATTTCTTTCATTATTATTTTCAAAAAGTACAAACAATAAAAATGACATACATGACCCACTTTTAACAATAAGATAGATAAAAAGCTGACATTTGTTAAGGTGGACCAGTACACATTAATACAATACAACTCAACACAATTTCGCATTTAGGTAGAAAAATTGAAAAAATAATAAATACAAAACCAAAGTGCCAGAGTGCAACGAGAAGATGCCATTTTTTTTTAAATCATATCAAAACCCAATTTTCCAAATTTACTATTTTGGTCCTTTGGGTCATTTTGGTCCTTTTTCTTAGAATTCCAATTTCCATTTTAAATTGCATTATGATTTGTCGTTTTATCATAAGCCTCTTTTCCACATCTTAGCTATTGCAAGTTTAATGGCTATCAGAATATGAATCAGGAGATCTCTTTTATCTCTAGTCATAGTTGGCCACCCCATTAAGAAGATTATGGATGGGATCGTAAAACTCAGGGATACGCCCGCTAATTTTTCACAATATGTCACCACCGTGTCCCACAATTTGTTTATATTTATGCAAGTCCACCATATATGGACGTAGTCAGCATTGATGCAATTCTTAATCCAAGGGAGAGCTTGTGCCTCTCCGGAGAGAGATGAATAGGAAATCTCCAGTAGTGGAAAAATGATCACATTGCATAAAAACAGTTCTATCAAATCACTAAAGATAAAACGTCTTGGTGAGGTCCTTCAGGGTTAACACTGATTTATCCACACATTTGTCCAATAAAGCATGGCAAGTGACTGAGCACAAGACAAAAAGCGAAATAATTAATTTTTAACAGTATACTATATAATTAACATGCTAACCACATCAACACCCTGAATACAGTGCGTATTGCAAAACATACCAAGGAAACAGATTCAAAATGATACACTGAACTCATTAATTGTCTTTTTCCTCATTTCACTGTACAGTAGGAGTGACAGAATTTATGATGTCATAGCCTTACCACTGACACTGTGAACATGCAAAAGAATGGAGCAAATTTTATTTGTGTAATTGGAGACATAAACGTTTATTTTCTCTAATACAGCAGTCATTTGCTCTCTTGACCAGCTCAGTTTTTAATCCAGAAAAATCTAATCAGATGTAGGGAAACCTCATCACTTGTACATTCAGATGTGTGATAATCTTTCAAGGACTTTCCAAATGTATCCCATAGTTTTCATACTCTAATCCAAATTTCTGTCTAACTGAAACTGTTTTATCTTTGAATATTCCAGGAAGTGCACCTATGTATTTTTGACAGGCTTTCATATTACTTCAAATGAAAGTTGTTAAACCCGGGAATAGGTACTCATCCAACTTCTGGGAACTTCTATCTAGTTCAGGTATTCAACCAACTAGAATCAATTACTAGGACTAAATAATTCACAGATGGATTGATTGTTGCTTAATGGCACATTAGCCTTAAGCTCTTGAAGTGGTTGTCTGAACTTATGCTCAATGTCCTTTGGCGTTTTTCTGACTTTGCATAACTCTGGCGCGGACACAGTCATGAGATATGCATGTGTTTAATATGCTAAGATCTGATGTTTGATTATTAAAAAAAATTATGTGCAGTTCTTCTATCTCAGTATCAGCTTTGTTAATTTATATACTAAGTGTAGAACAAAGAAAGTGAATCCTAAAACAAAAATCTTTTTTTTTATTTTAAAAATACATTTTCAAACCCCTATTTGTAAAAACCAAGATGCTTAAGTAGTGTACCGCTATAATCAATAATTCATGCATTAGAACTGCTAATATATCATCCATAATTAGCATTTAATCATTATTATACTATTGTATATATCATCACATAGGCGTGCGCACGGGGTGTGCCGGGTGTGCCTGGGCACACCCTAATCCAGGGCTCGACAAACCCTGGGCGCCAGGTCGCCATGGCGACTAGGAAATTGTACCTGGCGCCCGGGTAGGATCAGCAGCACATGGCGCTCCACCGTCCTGAGGTTAGTTAAAAAAAAAAAAAAAAAGTATTATTCTTTCGCAGCGCGAGGGTAAGCAGAGTGTGCGCTTCCTGCTCCGCCCCCTCGCGCTGTAGTGTCGGATCAGCGGGTGTCACTTGACATCCCACCAATCAGCAGTAGCATGCAGACGGTCTGTGCCTGTGTGACAGGCATGGGTCAAGCTGCAGTAGAAATCCCCCTCCCGTGCAATAAGGTAAAACAGCAGGGAGGGTGAGTCACTTTTTGTTTTCTCTTTTCTTTTAAAAAAAATAACAACCTGATGGCTTATGTGTGTGTGTCTGGCTAAGTGTGGATGTGAGTGACTGACTGACTGTCTCTGGATGTGTGTGGATCTGACTGACTGACTGTCTCTGGATGTGTGTGGATCTGACTGACTAACTGTCTCTGGATGTGTGTGGATCTGACTGACTGACTCTGGATGTGTGTGGAGACTGACTGACTGTCTTTGCATGAATGTAAATGTCTTTGTATGAATGTGACTGACTGACTGTCTCTGTATGAATGTGAATGACTCTGTGTGTGTCTGTGTGTGTGTATGTATGGTTTCGTGTATGTGCCGTTGTCTGGCTCCTAGATTTTTTTTCTGGCTCCTAAAAGTAAATTAAATTTGTCAAGCCCTGCCCTAATCAAGCTTCAAAATTGAGGCTCTCTCACCTCCGTGCTGCACTGCCGTCTGCCGCCCGAGTTTGTCTCCTAATCCGATCCTTCACTATGCGAGCGGAAGCGCCGCATAGTGAAGGACGGACTTTCTCCTCCCTCAGACCTCCCCTGTAATGTACGCGTTCGCGTACACGCGTTCCGTGACGTCACGCAGAGGTGGAGTCACGGCAACGCAAGGGTGAGGCCCAGCCGCAGTGCCAGAGGAGAGGGTGCAGAGCGGAGCACAGGCACATCGTTTTTTCCCAGGAGGGGTTCTGGGGCGGCCGGCTGGCTGGTAAACTTTAAGTAAGTGTTTTTTTAAGTTAAAAAATGTGAAATGTTTGTTTACATTGCTAAATGCTTAATTAATAAAAAAAGTTTTAATACAGTTTTTAAATGTTTGTTTATATTGATAATTATATGAATGCGGGTCTGTATGTAAGTATGCAGAGTGCATTTGTGTATGTGTGTGTGTGTGTATAGATATATAGATAGATATATATCTATCTATATATCTATACACACACACGTGTGCGGCGTGTGTGTTTGTGCTTTAGGGTGCACACCCTAATGCAATAGGCTGCGCACGCCTATGTATCATCATATAGCACCAAATTGGCTGGCTTAACTCAAATTAACAGACATAATTAACACACTTTCATATTCAACATGTAAGGCAAATTAAAGATGGAACCTTCCCAGCTTTTTGAAATAAACAAACCAAACAAAAATACTATCAAGCAGCGATTGCTTATAGTGGTTCCCCTATAGGATATAATACTTATAGAATTAGTACCTCCAACTCTCTCAATATAATGATCTAAGATATAAAATATGGGAGCTGAAAATAATATTTCACAGAGGTAGCCATAAGAAAAAACAGTTTGATGGAAAGAATATGTTATATACTATATGTATGACATTAACATTACATTAAAATTTATTTATCTAGCGCCAACAATTTACGTAGCGCTAGGTACAGAGCATAGAAGGGAACTAAATACTAAGTTAGACAAACTAGAACATACTGGTACATGAGGTAGAGAGCCCTGACCACACAGCTTACAATCTAGAGGGAATGGGGTACATGAGATACATAAGTGACTGAAGAGGTCAGAGGGAACAAAGTTGGGTTGGGTAGAAAGCTTCTTTAAAGAGATGAGTTCTGAGGGACTTTTTAAAGTTTGCAAAGGAGGGAGAGAGCTGGATGCACTGCGGAAGGCAGTTCTAGAGAGGGGGCAGCTCGGGCAAAATCTTGGCGACGAGAGTGAGAAGTGGTGATGAGGTTGGAGGAGAGTTTTAGTCCAATTGAGGAGTGCAAAGGTCATGCGGGGAGATATCTGTTAACAAGGATTTGGCTAGATATTGAATATGGGGAACAAAGGAGAGAGCAGAGCATGAACTTATAGTGGAGAAAGTCCTCCTTGCTGTGGGTTTTCCTAAAGCGCCACTTTTTTGGAGGTACCATGTTTGCTTTGTGTGTCACGGTTGTTGGTTGGGTTTGCGGGCATGTTTGGCAACAAGAGGGGAAATGTTGTCAAGGGCTGTGGTGAGGATGCTTTTTAAGAGTTTGCAGCTTCCTCTGGACTTGAGATGGATGGGAAGGAGGGGAGAGAGGTTTGAAGAGCTGTGGAGGGTGGAGTTAGATAGCAGTCTTTTGAATTCAGTCAGGGGGAGACGTGCAGTAGTTGACTGAGGCACAGTAGGATAGAAGGTAAGAAGGTGGTGGTCAGACAGTTGGAAAGAAGAATGGGAGAAGTTAAAGATGGCACATGACTTAGTGAACATTAGGTCTAGTGAGTGACCTACAGTGTGGGTTGGAAAGTTGGTCCATTGGGAGAGGCCAATGTATACAGTTTTAGCAACTAATGATGTCTTTGAAGATAAATCTGGTGAATATGTTAACCTACAGCAGCCTCAGGCACACGGAAATATGTTTTTAACACGAATGGAGGATGGAATCCATAATTTGTTTTAGAAAGAGTTAATGAGATAAAACAGTTTTGTAAGTCCATGAATGACATTTTCTTTATCATTCATGAGATCTGACATTTGTATTAGTGGTAAAGCTATGACACAATAATTTAGACCATTCTAAATATTAAATGTTAGTGTCCCTTTAATGAAGATGTAATTGCATCACATACACTTAACTTATACTTCTAGAACTATTATTTTATTTTCTTATTTATTTACAAAGCTCCATAATGTTCTGCAAGGACGCGGCATTAATTCTTGCACCTCCTGTATTCATATTTTATAGACTGATCAGCAATTCTTTTCAGTAATTTAAATACATAGCAAATTATTTGGATGTGAATCTAAATGGCCTATTAGACTTCTATTCTTCCTGCATTTTGTATATTAACATAACATGTAATATTTTTTGATTATATATTTTGTAATGTTTTTCTTTTCCTGACTCATACATGTTTTAAAGAAAAAAAATATAAACTACAAAAAAACAGGCCAGGGAAATGCATTAGTGAATTTTCAATAACTGCTTCTGGAATTGATCTAATTGGTCCATGTGAACTTGTGAACTTTGCAGGGACAACAAAAATTGAATTTAATTTCTCAGCAAAAAGCATGTCAGAAGTGATTTATAACTGGCAAAAAATGTATAAACACAAAGCTCCATTTACAAAAGATTACATATGCTACTGCCAAAGCTAGTGCCACTTATTTATTATTTTTAACATTTTTAGAATCATTAGATACAGGAAATGCATTACAACTATAAAATATGACATTAATGCACTTTATACTTGTAGTTACAATTTTTTTATGAGAAATATATTTCTCTATTTAATAGTGCATTAAATATAGCCAATCATTATTACCATTTGTACATAATCTATGGCAATTTTGTGTTTATTTTACTATGTCATAACAATGAATAATAGTACTAATTAATTAATTACTTATGGTAGTATTATTAAACTACAGGGAATTTCAGATTTATTGAATGAGTGTAATCTATATGTCCATACTGATTAATGAGCTTTACAATAGGAACCAGTGTTAGAAGTTAAGCAAAAGTCAATGATATTGAATAATGCTGCCCTTTACATATGCAAATGACCTTTTGCATTAATGGAATCTAACGGAAGAAGTGCACAGAATTTCTCCAAAAAGAATGTAACCTTTTCACAACACATACAAAAAACCATGCATGAAAAGGGTAACTGTACTACTTTTAAGTTATGTTTTCCTAGTGCCTTTTCTTTTGCTATACCTTACATAATATATAGACTGCTTATTGCGTTTTAGCATTATACTCTACTGTCTTTACCTGATCTACGGCCTACAAATCTGCCACATTCAGATCAGGAAAAAGTTTCCGTTTTAGTATGGGGTTTTGGTCCATTGTATAGGTTCTGATCACCTTGAAACTAGGGACGAATTGGGAAAATGTTTCTGAAGTTCGTCCATTTCACTTCTCAAACAATCTTGTTGAGGATTGAACTTTAAAGGGCCTAAAAGTACTGTAGAAAACATTTTAAAGTGGTTATTTCAAATGGAAATTGTTACCTATATGTCCTGATATCACATTTGATAAAAAGATGAATGAATTAAATATTTGTAAAAAAATATGCTATTTGGACTTAAATGTTGCAATTACCATGTCAATCAAATGGTCATGTAATGAAAAACACATGTACGAAACTTAGTAACCCCAATAAAGGTTAGGAAACCACTCTTGGTTATACCATAATAGCTTTTATGTTGGTGTGTTAAATTATATATGTTAATAACATAGTAACAAAGTAATTTAGGTTGAAAAAAGACACAAGTCCATCAACTTCAACCCTTCTACCTATCATTCCTGCTTTTGATCCAAAAGAAGGAAGCTATTTCGAATTTTGCCTCCTAGCGGAAAAAAATCCTTCTTGACTGTAGAGGACAATCAGATTTCTCCTTGGATCAATAAGCTCTATTATCAGTGCTTATTTTATTATTAATAGCCCTGCATGTTCTGCTTTTCTAAAAAAAACAAAAAACATCCAGACAATTTTTAAATGCATCTATTGTAGTTGATTGTAGTTGGCACTACCTCTCTTGGAAGTGAGTTCCATAACATTATTGTCCTTACCATAAAGAATCCCTTCCTACCGTCTATTAAATCTTTGCTCTTCCAGTCTCAGGGGGTGACCTCTTGTTCTTTGTACATTTCTGTTAATGAACAGGTCACTGGAGAGCTCTCCATATTGGCCATGTACATATTTATATAATGTTATCATATCCCCTCTGAGATGCCTTTTTTATTACATATATAAATGCAGTTTAAGTCTCTCTTCATAACTAAGATCCCACAATCCCCTCATTAATTTGGTAGCCCTCCTTTGCACTTTTTATAGTTCCATAATATCCTTTTTAAGGACTGGGGCCCAGAATTGTACTGCATATTCAAGGTAAGGGTCTTACCATTGATATGTAAAGAGGCAAGATGATATCCTCCTCCCATGAATCTATACCTCGTTTTATGCAATTAATGTGTGTAAATATTGATGCGTGGCCATTCCTTAACTTTTATTGATGTTATTAAGGTTACTAAGTGTTATATTGGATACATGTGTTGAATGATATAACATCCTAACCATGTGCACTTGCTGGGTCTGAGGAGATGCTGCTGGGGACATCAATTTTAGATTTCAACAGCTGATGCCATTGTGATAATGATCAACAGAGAGCCTACAACAGGTAATTTTTCAAGTATTAGTTAAGAAAAAAACTGTAAGTGGAACAAACAAAATGCATATTTATTTTTAAATGACAGTTATAATATCCTTTTATTTGTCTATTTTTCAAATCCCTTAAGGACATAAATTCAAAAGAACAGGCATTGTAATTCTGTAACATCTTTAGAACAACCAGTCCTGGAAGATGTAAACGAACTGCTTGTATAAGATGCAACCACTCAGCACAACTAAGAACACAAAGAGTGACATAAGAAGGCAAATAAATATGAATAATGCATTCAGACAGTTTCTGCATGCATGAATTACAATGCTGGCATTTGCACTACAAAGATATAACTGCTCATAACTAATAAACCACTGTCTTAGGCAAGACATAACTTGAGAAGCTTAATATTATATTGCTGTAATTTGTGTCTTCCCATTTGCTATATAATAATATTTTGAAACCTTAGTAATAATTCTATAAACTACAGTTTCCCAGTACTAGAGTATGATATTTTCACTGACATTTTCTTTTTACTTTATGGCCAAAAGCAATACAAAAGAACAAACATACCCAAAGTACTTTAAAGCCAACTTACAGTAGCTATGAGATATACAAGTTGTGTTGTTTCCTAAAAAATATCTTTCATGATATTATACATGACATTATCAATAAAACATTGAAAACATAGCATGTCATATCACAAACAAAATCTGCAATGACATTCAAAGTTACTTATCACTGTCATGTGACATAGATACCAGGACTGTGGCCAAGTGAATACAAAGACTTTGCTGTGCAAAGAATACATCATGAACTTTTCAACAGGAAAGTATAATTTCTTAAACCTTTTTTTAAGCTGACTATTTTGTGTGTTTTATTATCCTTAATAAGATTTGGGCTTCTCAGTCTAGGGCCTCTTAATGCAGCATAATATTTTATGACCAAAAGTAATATTTATTTACAATAAGTAAAAGCTATTTAACACATAATTTAAACTTCCACTTTAACTAATAGTGTGTGTTCTACTCTGCAGTTGGTAATATGCTTCTGGTTTACATTTGTAGCGTTAATGGTGAAATTACTAACAGAGCTGTATTAGCTTACCGGGTTACCTTGAAAATTCCTTGTAGGCCTGCTGCCTTGGAAGATTTCCACGGTACCGAGAGAACAGAAATCTGTGCCTCCTCGGTCACAATTTCTTCCCCTCTGTACTCATGCGGCCCATGCTGCTTTGCTACCACCTTGCAGCGGATGTGACAGAAATTAATATCTGGTGCCTAGTTCCCTCCTGCAAGCAGTGCGTGCAGAGAGAATGTTTGAGGATGTGCAGAAGCTGTATAGGGGGTTGAAATGGCACAAAAAAACTATATGGGGACTGAGATGGCACAGAAAGGCTGGTTGGGGGCAAAGATGGTACAGAGAGGTTATTGGGGGTGACTGAGATGATACAGAAAGGCTATTTGGGGGATTGAGGTGGCACAGAAATGCTATTTATGGGGCCATTCTAACACAAAGGTTATCTGGGAGACTAAGATGACCCAGAGAGGATGTTATAGGTTTAAAAAAACATATTTAAAGGGACACTCCCACCAAAAAATGAAAAGGTTTTATTTTTATTTTTATTTCGCATTGTTGATTTTAGATATGTCTTTTGTTTTTGTTATGTAACTGTATTTAATAAAATATGTAACTAAACAAGTGTAACTGGGTGCCGCCATTTTGTGAAATATAGTGTTTTTGGATGCCACCCCATAGTGACTTTACTTTACTTTGGGGCTGGGGACACAGAATGCAGTCTTTAAGTCAGCATTATGATCATAGACTTGTGTTGAATTGGAGGGTAATGTAACTATTACATCACAAGGGGGCGGAGTTATGATCCTGGTGATCAGGTTAATCTCCTGTCTTTGTTGAAGGCAGGTAAAAAAAAGTTATACACAACCATTTAGTCCTGCCACTATGATACACAAGAGCCAGTAAGAGAGCAGGGGAGTATCTTATGACATCATCATGCAGGCTTTTGCCACAGTTGTAAAGTGAGACTGGCTGGAAGATTTTGGATGATTTTGCATCATGGGAAATATTTACAAAATAGAGCCAGGAGATACACACCTAAATTTATTTTTCCTTTTATATGCATCAGCATAATATAATTAATTAAATTATATATATATATATATATATATATATATATATATATATATAAATATAAAAACACTGGCAAATGATTTATATATGTGTTTGTTTTAAATTACCAAGTTATCTAGTTATATCTCATGTAAGTGGTAGTGTCCCTTTAAATAAATAAAATAAGTAAACACAGTAAAGGAGGAGAGTATATTTAAAAGAAGAAAAACTAGCACAACAAGAGGACATTGTCTTAAATTAGAGGGGCATAGATTTAAAAGTAATATCAGGAAGTATAACTTTACTGAGAGGGTAGTGGATGTATGGAAGAGCCTTCCAGTGAAAGTGGTAGAGGCAAACACAGTGAAGGAGTTTAGACATGCATGGAATAAGCTCAAGGCTATCCTAGATATAAGATCAGGCCAGGGATTAATAAAAGTATTTAAAAAATTGGGCACACTAGATGGGCCAAATGGTTCTTATCTGCCATATATTTTATACTGCAATAAACAGTGGAACAAGGACTTAAAGAAGGTAATAGGAATACATGACTGGTGTTCTTCCTTAGTTAAAATTAGCTATTCATTGTCTTATGCTAGTGGAAACTTTTTTTATAAAATGGATAATTGTTGGTACTCAGAGCCAACAAAGTCCCCTCAATTTGCTGGAGATGTGGTATCAGAGAGGGAACATATCAACATGGCTGGCGGTCCTGTGAAGAAGTACGACTGATTTTTCAGATAACTGGCATAAATATCAGACTTGGACCAACTGAGTTTTTTTATTGTTAAATTGGCCAAAAATTACATATGCAAATACACAGATAATTTTTCACATAATCTTGGCTACAAATTGTATGCATTGGAGGACAGAAGAGCAAATCACTTGGTCTAAGATTGTAGTACAAGTCACCTTTCAATGGAAAATGGAGCTGGGAATATTGAGAAAATTTGGAAGTTCCAAAATAAAAGTAGATTACCTGGCAGAAATGGATAGAAAAATTGGCATGAGTGGACTATATGGATGTAGCAGAGGTATATTGAATATACAGGGTAGGGCTGCTTACTGCCACACAGTCTCATTGTATGTGAGTTGTATTTTAACCTAAACAATTTAGTGATATAAATTCTATTTCTACAAATTTGTATTATATTTGCTTCAAATAAAATAATTTAAAAGGAAGAAAAGAACAAAACAAAAGGAGTGCAGGAAAAATGGAGAAGGGAGGATGGGGGCCCAGAACATTTGTTCTGTAAGGGGCCTAACAATATCTGATGGCTGCCCTGGAGTGGCTGTTTGACAGGTAAGAAGGCTTGCCTAGTTCCTAGATACTTTTACTGCAGTGAACTCTGCTTTGTTGGAGGTCAACGCATCTTGTGTAAATAAATCAGTGGAGTTTGATGTTACCGAGATGTACTGCAGATGGGGGTTGGCTGGACCAGGCTATGAAGAGAAGAAGGTTACCTGTCATTGTATATATATTATGCTTTACTTATGTTTGGCCTTTGTGTGAAACATTTTGAAGATAATTTGTTTTAGTGGCAATTTTAGCATTAAACTCAAATTCCAAAATTCATTTATGGTTGGGTTTGAGAAGTCCTATTATGCTTGATATATAATTTGTTTGTACGTTGTCAACATTTAATTTGTTATCAAACACTCCCTTGTGTAAAGTCAAATAGATGAGTTACATTTTCTGTGTGTATTTTTTATGGAGTGAATTCTTTTAAAGTTGCTCTAGCATTTTCTGGTGATTTTGGCTCAGTATATAATGATGGGAAATATGATGTATCACTATGGGCTATTCCTTTTTATCAGATTATATTTTGTTTTTATTTCCTTCCAAGATAAACGTGATCCATGCTGCCTTGATGCAGTATTGGGCTGGTGAATATTTTTTTCCAAGGCTGATTTTTATTCCCAGTCTGGCCCTGAATACTTATCTTTAATGTTCTGTGAGGTATAATAAAATTTAAAAATTAAAAATATAAACCACTATTTTTCCACTGAATCCCCATTGTTTCACCGATAAGCAGTATTGATCATAACCAGAGGCCTTTTGCTTTTTCAGATCCCTAGCAGTCTTTTCTCTATTCCCTGCATATGCAGTTTTCACTCTTTCTCCACATAATCCCACATAGTTACTTGTATGTCTTTGCCGATTTTTATGTCCAGCAGTCTTTCCAGCTTCTACCAGAAACAATTTTTATCCCATTTTCTATCCCAATTTTCTATCCCATTTTTTTAAATTTTGAGTTCTTTATCAGTCTTCTTTCATTTTGTTCCAAATATAGGGATAGACAAAAGTTGTGTTAATTAACAAATGGTAGATGATAGGTACTGTAATATATCAATTATGTTTAAATATATTGACTGAAAAAAAGAAACATTCTACTTTATTCAGATTTCAATATTGTTTTTAAATTATCCTAACCCTATAACATACCTCTGTACAGTTTCCCCTGTGGACTCAGGGGCCATGACTTTGGAGTGTAAAGGACAGAGCTGTTTCAAACACCAGAGAATGAAAATCAGGACTGCAAGATGGCCTCAAACAACATGCACCCTTTCAATGTACAAAATAATTACATTTAATATTCAACTGCTGTAGCTGCATGACAAGATAAAGCATATGTTGTCTTAGATAAAGCAAATTTGTCTACATTGCTTTTGGAACTAAAGGTTTTTGGTTTATTTAAAAATATTTTAATTGCTTTGTTATCCATATTTACATTTACTGGAACTCCTTGAACATGTTGTCTTGTATTTTACTAAAAATGAGCATATTACTGGAAACTGAGTGGAAATAAAGTATGTAACAAATCACACCATATACTAATGACAAACTATAGCAATATTTTAATTTCCCATGGCACTTTTCTTATTATTCACCTTCTGAGCATACCTGTAATTTAGTATAATAAATATTTTAAAGAAAACATGTAATTTCATTCCATTATGAAATGGTTACAGGTTCTGATCAAGGTTTACAGAATGTAAAATCCTAATTTATTTCGCTGGTTTGTAGTCAGCAATTATCTGCATGCAGCAATGTGTAAATAATTTCTGTGATCAGAAATGTTGGAAATGTTTTATTTTTTTATTTCACTACAATGTTTTAAAAGATACACTTCTAAATAACAAAATCAGAAGATTTCAAAATATTTATTAGATCAACTGATTCCCAGCAGAAATTCAGCATTTGACATAACAAGATATTTGTAAAATTAAAAAAAAAAACTATAACCTTTATTCTACTATTTTTCGTTTTGCTATAAATATGTAGCAAAGTTACAGAATATGTCTGAATGATTATGATTAGACTCCACAGTCTGCAAAGCACATAAGTCAATTTCACTGATGCATGTTTTTTCTCATATAATTCAAACAACATGGCATTTATTATGATCTGAAAATAAAATTAAAAACCGAACATTAAATAAAAATAGATAACTAAATTACTCTATTTGTTTGCTGTTGGATCAGGTTATGAATCGGAAAGACTTGACAATAAACATTTTTTAAAATTAAAAGAACTCAAATCAGCTCACAGAAAAGATTATTTTGTAAAATACATAATAATATACACAACGATAATGATATAGAGCACACAGGTGGCAATGCGTTTATCAGCTTAGTTTGATAAAAAATAATGAACCATTAAATATCACTACCTGAAGTCATAGTCACTTAATAAGATCACAGACAACATGACACAAATCCCTGCTGTGGTGGAGTTGTTTTAACTAAAAAGTTTGTCTAAGTGTAGAAATCAGGTCTCCTGCTGTGAACCTTCTGTTAAAGGCCAAAGCTGCATATTACATATGCTGAACAAGACCACTAATGCTTTCACATAATCAATATAATCAGTTCACATGCTGTGCGGTATGTACTCAGTACAAGATAACAGTGAGCAGTTACTTAAAACCGTCTGCAAACATTATAAAAATTCATTACATCTAAAGTCTTAAGATGTCCATTACTCTAGCACTGCTTGCCTTCATTTTTATTTGTATCTAGGAAAACAGTTATTTGTTTGGAAATCATTTTTTAACATGATGCTTATAAAACACCCCCTCGTAAAAATATATGTGTATCATGCAAGTAATCAAAAGCCATTATAGTTTACTCAATATAACTCATATGGTATGAAAGTGTAAAACTTTGCAAAATGGGCAGAGTTTACATTCTGATAACAAAATAGCAATCAGGCATTTATAGTTTAGTTGGAAAAATAGAAAAGAATATTCCAAGTCACTTATTAATAACCATTTACAACTTAGTGAACAGACCCAGGGCTACTTTAATGATCCCTCTCGTACCCACTGTGTCTAATATTTTTTTTAAAAACTCATTAAAGTGGGGCATGAAAATCCTTTATGGCATAACAGCTTTTCAGTGCCATCAATGTCCACATGGCCTGCCAGTGTCATATTTGTCCCCACACAGCCTGTCGGTGCCATCTCTGTTCCTCAACAGCTTTTTAGTGACATATTTTACCCAACACAACTTACCTGTAACATCTTTGGACATCAGAGCTTAAAAAATCTCCCAAGGCCAGCATCTCCACATGAGAATGCAGCATGGTGTCTTGCCATGCTGCTCTGATCTGACGTCAGAGCGACAGTGTTACGTGACCTTCCAGTTCTCAATCAGATCAGTGCACGCGGAGGGCAAGAGAGGCAGCATGGAAGATTTCTTTCTCTCGCACAAAAGGTAAGTACTGGGGAAGGGGGGGGGGCTGTCTGTGGCATATTAATGAGCATACTGTCTGTGGCATTTTAATGGGCAGACTGTCTGTGGCAAATTAATGGTCATACGTTCTGTGGCATATTAATGAGCATGCTGGCTGTGGCATATTAATTGGCATACTGACTGTGGCATTTTAATGAGCATGCTGGCTGTGGCATATTAATGGGCATACAGGCTGTGGCATATCAATGAGCATACTGGCTGTGGAATTTTAATGGGCATACTCTCCGTGGCATATTAATGGGCATACTCTCTGTTGCATATTAATGGGCATACTGGCTGTTGCATATTAATGAGCATATTGTCTGTGGCATATTAATGAGCACACTGTGTGTGCCATTTTAATGGGCATAGTAGCTGTGGCATATTAATGTGCAATGCAGGTAATGGGGCAACTCCGGGGGGGCAGCAACTAATCCTAGGTGTGCAATAAAGGTGATGGGACATGCAGGGGTCAAGTCCTGGGAAAAAAGATATATTTCTCAGAAATTTAAAGTGCTAGTTTACACAAACAACTGCAAAATTCACATGCAATAAACAAATATATATTGAACAGTTGAAACAAATTAAATTAGCTATGCCAGGATTTTGCCCCTCTATGCCAGGATTTTGCTCCTCTATGGGGTGAGAAAGAGATTAGGGGGGGGGCAGAATTTTTTTCAGTAAGGGGCCCTGAAATTTCTTATGACAGCCCTGAGTGCCCTGAGTGTGATTGTATGGAAGTGTGTCTGTGTAAGTGTTACTCTGTGTAAGTGTGACTTTGGATTTGTGTTTGTATGTGTAAGTGTGACTGTGTGGTTGTGTATGTATGTGTGAATGGGAAGTGAAATTGAATGGGCGCCTATTTGTATAAATATAAAATATGTACATGTGACTGTGTGTACATTGGTCTAAATGCACATTGTATATTTGTGGATGTGTGTAAGTGTATGTACGCAGTGGTGTATCTTGATTTTGTGCTGCCCTAGGCAGGCAAAATCCGGGCACCCCCCTACCCAAGCTGCACACCCACGTTACACACCTAAGACATGCCCCATCATTCAGACTCACATCAAGCTCACACTCCCATCACACTCAGTCACACACTCCTACTCCCATCACACTCAGTCACACACTCCTACTCCCATCACGCACACTCTGACTCCCATCACACTAAGTCACAGACACTGTCTCCCATCACACACACTCTGACTCCCATCACACTCAGTCACACACACTGTCTCCCATCACACACACTCTGACTCCCATCACACTCAGTCACACACACTGTCTCCTATCACACACACTCTGACTTCCATCACACTCAGTCACACACACTGTCTCCCATCACACACACTCTGACTCCCATCACACTCAGTCACACACAGTCTCCCATCACACACACTCTGACTCCCATCACACTCAGTCACACACTGTCTCCCATCACACACACTCTGATTCCCATCACACTCAGTCACACACACACACACTGTCTCCCATCACACACACAGTCTCCCATCAACACTTACCTTTCCCTGGTGGCAGGCAGCATGGTCCCTCCATGCTGCCTGTTCGGCTTCCCGGCGATTGTGCCGACAGGTCACGTGACCGGGCGCGCGTATGACGTCAGCGCGCCCGTCACGTGACTGTCGCCACTTCCGTGTCGGCACACTGCACGGGGAGCCGAACAGGCAGCACGGAGGTTTCTCTGTGCTGCCTGTTCGGCTCCCCGTGCAGCCTGGCAGGCAGAGCGATGGTGAGGGGGATCTTCCGATCCCCTCTCACCTCCGTCTCTGCATGCAAGCGCGGTGGGGTTTTTTTTTTTTTAAAGGGCCGGATTTTTTTTTTTTTTTTTTTACATTTTTTTTCCCAGTGCTGGGGGGCGCTGCCGCCCCCCAAAATTTGCCGCCATAGGCATCCGCCTAGGATGCCTCGCGGTAAATACAGCACTGTATGTACGTGCATACATGTGATTGTGCATGTATTTGTGTAAATGTAACTGTGAATATGTATCTGTGTACATGTGACTGTGTGTGTATTTGTGTAAATATGATTTGTGACTGTGTATTTGTTTATGCATGGCACATGTATGTATGTGTTAATATTAAGTGAAATTGAATCTGTTCCAATTTTCATAAATATTAAATAACACACTAGTGCCGCACTCATTTGGGTAGACACCACACCCAGTCAAGAAATAGTAAAAAGGAGAGGGGTGTGCAAAAAATATATAATATATATATATATAAATATAAAAAGAATAAATACAAAATAAATATACATAAAAATAGGTGAGTGTGTGTGTGTGAGTGTGTCACAATGAATGTTATTTTGTTAAACCTAAGAGGCTGCCTTGGCATCATTTACCATATAGCCCACAGTTGTTGGAGTACCAAACGTTAGCTGTGGATTATATTCTCATTAATGTGCTGCTGGACATTTAGCTGACTATGCATCATGTGATAAGTAGGCCATAGTAAAATATATAAAAAAAACTTTATACTACTTAGGATTGTACAAAGAATTCGAAACCAAAGTGAAGTCCTGGAGGAAAATTCCGACTTCCAGGATGGGGAGGATTAACCTAGTTAAGGCCTATCTGTTACCTAAATTGGAATATTTGTTACGCACTATTCCATTAAGAGTTCCAAGGAGGATTTTGTCTATGTTCCATACTTTGTTTGTCTCATGCGTTTGGGAGGGAAAGAAACCCAGAATTCAATTTAAAATTATGTCACAACCTTTGTCATAAGGGGGACTTTCATTCCCAGACGTGTACCATATTCATGATTCATTGATGTTCTCCCATTTCTTGTTATGGGGCGACAAGGCATCGGAGAACAAAAATTGGTATCGATACGAAAGGGAGGTGTGCGGTAATATAGACCCCTTCCTTCTCTTCTGGATGGATAAGCAAAGGTATGGAGCATTAAAAACAGCAAACCCAATTATAAATAACGTATTTATGTCCATTGGTATAATTAAATCTAAATTCTTTATGGACAATCAATTAACAACTAGAGCGTTGATTAGTTTACTGAAATTCCTTTTGAATGATCTGAACCTTGAACACTGGTATAAAGCCGGTCCAAAGAAGATCAGCGACCTATTCGGGGATACTACCATACTCTCATTTATTGATCCTCAACAGAAGTATAATCTTCCGGCGAATGAAGTCTTTTCATAAGCTCGAATTAAGTCTCTCCTTAAAAACTTTCATATTAAACATGATTCCCCTTTAGAAAAAATTCTGTATGACACCCACCATAAGTTATCCTCCCAAATTCGGGAAGCCTTACAACAACTAGAAGTTACAGATAAAAAAATATGACACGATTATTAAGTGGGAAATTGACCTGAAGAAAACTTAGCCTTTACAAACTTGGTATAAAGCAGTGGACTTAATGAGAAAAACAATCCATTGCATCCCTCTTCAAGAATTATATATGGGGCAGACTAGATGGACCGAATGGTTCTTATCTGCCGACACATTCTATGTTTCTATGTTTCTATGAAACTACTACACAGGTGGTATTGGGTCTCATCAAAACTTGCGAAATTTCAACCAAATTCAACCATTGTGCTGGAGATGCCTTAAAAAAACTGTTAATATAAATCACATTTGGTGGGACTGCCAAAACCTTAATCCTGTTCGTACGACCCTCATTAAAATTCTTACAGAGCTACATATTAATTTGGGAAATCTGACCCCAGAAAATTTCTTATTCCATCTTGAATTGCCTGGTAAGAATATATACTCCAAAAAATTAACATTGCATGTTCTGATGGCAACCAAGAGGTGTATCTCTAGATACTGGAGGAAAAGGGAAACGGCTTCCGAGACTGAAATAAGTACCCAAATTTACTACCAATGTAATATGGAAAGACTTTTTTATTTGGAAAATATAACTCTAAATTACTATTACAAAATCTGGAACCCAGTTATATCATTGTTTGCAACCCCTCCAAATCCAAACTCATTGCCTTAACCAGATAATTGGACTATCACTACCGGGTCCCCCTTTTCGCTACACACTGCTCCATTAGTTTATCCAGAATACCAACATCGGGCTTCACACTGAGTGAATGTCTTTCCCAGGAATCCAACCCATCTCCACCCATCCTCATAAGTTCTCGACCCCCATATACTGATTTTGTTAGAGTTCACGATTTGTTAGAGTTCCCGATCTCTCTACACCTAAGTTATTTGTCTGTAAATTGAGATACTTTTATCTCTCTTGCTCTGTCTATAGATTAAGGCACTTCTAACCGTTTTGCTTTGTTTACAAAGATAAGTTAAGCTACGATCCTAAGGGTATCTTTTCCCTGATAATAATTAATAATTTAAATTTATATTGCTTATAACATAAGGAACGTAGCCCTCCACTTAAGTCACCCTTTTAATAATCATTTACTGTGAATATGTGTCTACCGTTGAGGTCTCGATTTTACAGGATGTTGTCTTTGTAATACTTTGTCCTTTGTATTTGACCATTTGTAAATTGTTACTGTTTACTGTATTGTTAATATTTTTTATGTTTATCTACTGAGAAAATATATAAATAAACAATAAAACTTTATAAAGGAGTTCCTTGCTGAAATGCTGTCACGTTTGGGAGATCATGGACACAATATTCTGCTGCTGGAGCTGTGTTTTTTTTTTAAATTTAGTTTTAGGAGTAGTCTACAGTTGCTTGCAATGCCAAAAGGTTAGCTATACATTCCCCATGTTGTTCAGCCAATCATTCATTTTGACAATGAGGGAGGTTCTTAGATTTTCCTTTTCATCCCATACCATCCTATATGGTGGGATCAGCACTGTATTTTGCAATATGTTATTAATTAAATATCACTGTTATGAATAATAAATATTAACTAATTACAAGACATTTATTATAGTTATAGTTTTTAATGTAAGCAATGAAAGTAGCCATGTGTTACACAACATGTTCACTTTTGCAACGGCCGGAAGCCTCACATTTTTTGGAAGTATCATGAAAAGTAAAAATAATATTCTCTGCTACTTGCCATTTTTTTCGCGAGTCCCACTTCAAAGTATTTTTTCTTAAATGATTATTATTTAGGGCACCAGGGCATCCATAGTCTATCTGCCCTGGGGGTGCATGTGATGATAATCCAGCCCTGCTGACTGCCTTTTATCACTATAATACGATTACAAAAGAACAATGTGTGCTGAAAACTGGACAATGCTGTGCAGCTTCCCATACAGCATTACCGCATTTTGTGTCTTAGATCTTGCAAACAAAGCAGGGCAGAAAATCAGGAGGAGTGGAGAAGAAAATAAAGGGATTTTACATTGTAGAGTGGGATTTGTAACAGCCTAGCTTAGACAGAAAGAAAGCACTGCTCTAGCAGCAGCTAACAGCATCACAGTAATTCAAACAGAATTATTTCCCTCATATTACAGTGTATTTTCAATAATAAATTCATTTAAATAAATGTCAGGATCTGTAATCTCTTTTTTTTTTTGGTTTATGTTGGATTTACCCGACTTGAAGATGGGAAAGAAACTGACTATTTACTTATTTAAATGTAAAATTAGGAGATTAAAGTAACTATATATAAAAGAATGAACAGGATGGTCCAGTGCTCATTGATAACTCTGGGTCTAAAAATAAATAAATAAAATAACAAAACTGAATAGTTTGTGGTTCAAATGTATTTTCTCAAATACCTCACTCAGCAGTAGAGGCTGTAGTTTCTGTTTGGACAGTCAAGATAAGGCTGAACAATAGGCAGCAGACGGAAAGCTTCCCCAAACACATTCCAAGAATTTGCCATTTACATGGTACATAACCTATGCCTATTCTACATGGGGACATTGTCCTGTCAAGCAGTATATGAAACACTTCACATCATGACAAATGTTCATTTTCTAATAGTTTATTATTATTTCCTAAAATGCATACAACATTTATAACGCAGAAACTATACCTTAATTAAATTTTGGACAAGCCCTGTACTTCGGCCAGTAATTTTCTTTGTAACCATGTTTATCCATGCTTTATCCTTTCTTAAACGTTTTATTTCCTAAAACACAAAAACTTATCATTTAAAAACTGTACCTTAATTATTCATAGTCTAGGCTATTTTGAACAAAGCTTGTACTTAGAACAGAATTAAACATATTTAGATCTTTTGTTATCATGTATTTTTTCTGCATGCTTTATCCTTTCCAAATAGTTTTTCTCTCTAATAATTTATTATTATTTCCTAAAACACATATAACACTGAAAATGTGAAAAAAAAAATTCTGCCTTAATTGTTTATATGATGAACTGTATTTGAACACATTGGTCAAATGAATCTACTTTTAGGCCAGAATTAATGTAATTTTTTTTTTTGTAGGCATGGAAGTGGTTAATTTGTGTGCTTTCTGCATGCTTTATATTTCCCTATTATGTTGTTAAAAAAATAAAATATAAAAAAAAGCATTCTTATTCTTGCTAGAGACAAAGGGTGTTAAAACGAGTTCATTTATCGTTAAAACACCTATCAACTGAACTGAATTCCACCTGCGCCATCTGTTAGCACCTCCTTGGGAACATCCTTCCTTGTCACTGCTCGTCAGTCTTCAACACGAGCCTCTGCTTTTTATTCATTTTCTTTTCACAAGATTGTATTTCCTCTGATTCACTCTCCCAAGAAACCAATCCTTCTAATAAACTCAACCCCCATCAAATACTTTCATCTATTCATTATTGCCTGCGCTCTTTGTAGAAAACATTTTTCACTGTCTGCACATAATGCTGGAAGTTGTCATCAAACCCTTTTTATCACCCATATGAAGAAGGAAAAAAAAATGCAATGTTATTTCAGAAAAGGAGTTCTCCACTTGCCTATAATGAAAACGCAGATCATTATTTTTATTTTTCAGAAATTCAAGAAAATGTATTAAAAAGCAGCATAAAACAAAATAAGTTTTTATGCTTTGATGATGCAGAAACTGTGATTTATTGGTACACATAGGAAAATGTAACTGCAGTGCAATGGCTAACAGAAAAGATAGAAAACAGTTTACTTTACAATTTGTAGCTGTCGATTCTATACAAGAAAAATGTTCTGATCTATTCAAATGACAAAGATTATGACTATTTCTCCTGTCTAAAAACAGCTTCAAAGATTTTAGCACTGCCTATGGCTAACTTTAATCCATACAGATTAAGGCTTGAAAATCTATATTCTTCCAGTTGAATTTATGCCATCAGTTAAGTGAGGATACTGGTAACTGTCATCAAACCATAGCTGGGTTCCCACTTTTGAAAATAGATACATCCATACGATAAATACATATGTTTGCATAGATCATTTGCTCTCTCTGTATGCCCTTGTTTTACAAAACAAATGCAGTCTGAACTTGCAATCAAGGATTAAATTCCGCTGACAAAAGGGCACAGAACTTTTGTTAAATAAAAAAAAAATCCTGAAAAAATGTGTGCTATATCTTAAGGATAAGATAAAAAGTGAATTGTACAGAAAGGAAAGGAGCTTGAAAAATGAGAATTCAGCAGACATCATCCCCCCCCCCCCCCCAAACATTGCAAATAATAGCATTATATTCCTGAAAAATATAACAAAATTTGTGATTGGTTCTATGCATTGTGTATTCTATGGCATGGGCAGAGTCAAAAGGGGCGGAGTCACTTTGCATTATATAACCCCTAATATTGAGCTCCAGCCTCCCCGTATAAGTATGTATTTAAATCTAAACTATGTATATGTTGTAGGTAAACACAGTTTGATCACAATACTACCTGTGTACAGCATGCATACACAGTAACAAAAAATATGACTGTCCTGGCAACTACTGTTGGCAACTATGCATGTAGCTCCTGGAAGACAACAGTATCCAGTTTAAGAAAAGGTCTTTTTATGACCAACAATTTGTCTGATTTCTGGCACTAATAACAAAATAAGTACATAAAACCCTGAACTGCACTTCTTCTGCTTTACAAACTTTGTTATGGGCTTAAAGGAACATGTTTCGGACTTTGAAGTAAACCCGTCGTGTATCTTAATAGATTCACAGGTTTTACTATCTGCTGTGTCTCACATGCGAGACACAGCAGTTCTTGGTTGTACCATGATTACTGCTGAATGCTAGGGTCTCTCGCTACAAGCACAGAGAGAGACCCTTGTTTATGTATGGGATCAGCAGGGGGGACCTTGTTAAGGTCCCCCCTGCTGATCCCATGCAAAAACAAGGGTCTCTCTCTGCGCTAGTAGAGAGAGCTGGTTGCCGACAAGACTGTTTCCTGCCGAAACATGGAAGCTGTCGGTCAGATGATAAACTGGTGTGTATCAAAAGTATACGCCAGTTTATCCTCACAATAGAAACAACTAACATTTCACTTGTGCTTCTTTATTAGAAGCACATGCAAAATATAAACTTTAGTGTTCCTTTAAGAGAAGAAAATTGACATTAGTGATAAAATAATGGTCATTCGTGATTCAATGCCCATCACTAACACCATTAAATCATTACTGCACTTGTTAAAAAAAATGATCACATCCGTTAAATAAACCCTATACTTTAAATGGAGGTTTACTGCACAAAAAGGCATTCAGACAAGGCATTAATGAGGGTGGGTAAAATTAAGCGGGCAACAAAGTCATTACTGTTTGCCTGTTAATTTATCTCCAAAAAACCCCCCAAAAACCTAAATGTGCTTAATGCATCTGATATACACACATTAACACTTTTGGTGCTTTGGGAACACAGAGATTTTGCTGCCTACAGCACTTAAAGGGTAAACCTATAAAGCCACGGGGAATCCCTTAAAACCTCCCACCTTCGCCCTTAAAATTGCTGCCAATGGGCCATGGATCCAAAATTAAGTCAAATATCACAGTCTGAACCAGATGTGTGTTCACTGAAAGAGGATTTGGAAAAATTGTGATTCGATGTAGACAAATGTAAAATTATTCTATTTTGGTATTATTATAAAAATGAAACATTTGTTTAATTGGTGTTTCCTTGGGAAATCTACTAAAGAAAAAGATTTGGGAGTCAGGGCCCATATAAAGGGCTCTCTAAAGACCTGTTCATTAACAGAACAGTACAAAAGACAAGAGGTCACCAGCTAAGACTTGCAGAAAGGCGTTTTAGTCTACAACAGCAAAATGGATTTTTTGTGGTATTTTTTAAGGTAAGAGCAATAAAGATATGTAATTCACTGCCTAAAGATGCGGCGCTAGCAAATACATTAGATGCCCTTAAAAGGGGCCTGGATACCTTTTTAATGGACTAGAGGGTTATGTATGTTAATATAGGCATTCATATTTATTTAGTGCTTGTTGATCCAAGGAGAAGTCCATTTGGAGTCAAGAAGGATTTTGTTCCCTATTAAAATCAGTATTTGAAATTGCTGAAATAGGGTGTTTTTTTTCCTAATTGTGGATTAAAAGCAGTAAACAAGAAATAGGAAAAGGTTGAACTTGATGGATTTTTTTCAACAGAAATTACTATGTAACTATGTAAGCATGGCTTGCCCCATAGGGCCAGTAGAATGCTCCCTACAACATTCTTATGGCCCCATAAAATAATGTTACAACCCTATAGGAGGAATCTGGGAGTCTCTGTCAGCCAATCAGAAGCCATGTATCCCAACCTTACTACTGGCTGATTTTCAAATCCAAAACAAGGGAAGTGAATCAGATGCCTCCATTTTTTTGTTAATGAAATCCCCAACACACCAGGCTGAGATTTCATTCCTCATCCATCTTCACCTGGTGGATCCCTGAGATTTCCCTTACATAATACAAAGTAGGATGGCATAGAACGTCCTTCGAGCGGGAAGGGGTTAAATGAGCAAACCCAATAATCTACTCTTAGTTTGAGAAAACAGACTGTTTATTTGTAACCTTAGTTAACATACTGTAGACTCTTAACAGTTTATTTAAAGGGGAAGTAAAGGAGCGCAAGGGTTAATCAAACAATTATAAATAATTTTGTGATACAGGTCTATGGTACTTTAGTGCAAAGATATGTGCAAATAAACAATGTATAACTAAGAAATTTCTTATATTTATAATTGTTTGATTAACCCTTGCGCTCCTTTACTTCCCCTTTAAATTGTCTTTTTTCTAGTAAGAAACAGGTGTTTTTCTTACATCAAAGGGAGCAGCACACTTATATTTTTCCTAGACACACCGGTAGCAGCACACTTATATTTTTCCTAGACACACCGGTAGCGCCTAATACACCACACTTTTTCACATTCTCTTAACAGTTTATGCTAGCATCTTTAAAGGGACACTTAAACCCCAAAAAATGAAAGTTTTTTTTTAAATTTAATTTTCATTGTTGATTTCAGATATGTCTTTTGTATTGTTATTGTTATTGTTATGTCTGAAAGGGTAGTGGATGTATGGAATAGCCTTCCAGCAGAAGTGGTAGAGGTAAACACAGTCAATGACTTTAAGCATGCGTGGGATAGACACAAGGCTATCCTAGCTATAAGACCGGGAACGGGGGACTAATAAAAGTATTCAAAAAATTGGGCAGACTAGATGGACCGAATGGTTCTTATCTGCCGACACATTCTATGTTTCTATGTTTCTATGTGAGTTAATTTAATAAATATTTTACTAAACAAGTGTGCTGGGCACCTCCATTTTGTTAAATATAATTTTTTTGTGTGCCACCCCACAGTGATGGGGTAATATAATTTTTACATCACAAGGGGAAGAGTTATGATCCTGTTTGATCAGGTCAGTCTCCTCTCTCTTCCAGAATGATTAACTTTTTGTGTTGTATTAAAAAAAGGCTACCTAGTCCTGCCCACTAGTAATGCACAGGAGCCAGTAAGAGAGCAGGGGTGTCGCAAACAGTGACACATGTCTTATATCATAGTTGCCAACATCGGCCATGTTTCCAGGGACACATATTTGTTGCACATGCTGCAGAAAGAGCATGCAAAGTGCAGCCCGGCAGTATGTAGGATGGATATACGCACAGACACAATCCAATTAATTAATCATGGTAGGTCCTATGAGATCTCCACCCTGATTAATTAATTGTATTCTCTTTGTGCGTATATCAATCCTACATACTGTCGGGCTGTACTTTGCATGCTCTGTCTGCAGCATGTGGAACACATATGTGTCCCTGGAAAAATGGCCAATGTTGGCAACTATGTTATATATCTATTTGTTTTAATTGCACAGGTAATCTAGTTAGATCTTATGTAAGTGGTAGTATCCCCTTAAATGAAACACAACTTCTAAACATGCATTTGGTATTTGCAAGCATGCTTCTTTAATTACTCATTGTGATTAATCCATGGATGCTACAGTAAATATATGCTTAAACTAACTTTCAACTGGTATGAGGCAAGTACTGGATTCATGACAAAGAGGTCAATTCATTAACATGGTGTTTGACACAAACCAAACCAACTGGGCATTGTCTTTGCCACAAGCATTTGACATGTAAGTGTTAATGATCTGTTAATTAAGCGTTGGCACAAATAGTACCATCTTTCTTTAAAGGCCATGTTACACATATGTCCCCGTTAGCAGTTTGTATCACTGGTGAGCTTTTCTAGACAGTGTTTTTACATTATTTGCAGAATTACACATTTTTTAAAAATGTTACTAATTAGTTATTAACATACGCTTTAATTACATCTTCTATTTAGAATTGTCAGTATAAGAGCTTCAATATCTAAACTGATTTGTCTGTGGTCCCTCCAGTTTATAACATTACCTTGTGGCTTTATTTGACAATTACACATTTAACCATTCAAAATAGTTATTTTTCAAATAAAAGGTGATGTCATAAGCAGGACATACCACAGGTCCTTGCATGTGTAGATTATTTTTAATCTTATTCATTCACTACACAGACAATGTTTACATGGCAAACATAGTTATGAATAATAGTTTAAAATAGTTAAGATAACAAATATTTTCTGGGTAACAGTGCTCAGTCATGCGACATTAAATTTATTTATTCAACATTGAGACAATATTTGTGAAATAAAATCAATGTACACATTGTAATCTGTGTTCACTATGTACTGGGCAAAATATATTTTAAATGATGTGCTGTTGATGCTAAGGTTTTGTTGTTGTAATTCTCTAAGGATGCAAGTAGCAATCTGGTGTTAGAAACTGTAATTTCTCTCTTTCTCAATTTAACCACATGTTAAGATATTTTAAAATTAAGAATGTTTTAAAAACATAAGGAGATTTTGTTTTTTTAATACTTGTCAGTGAATTTATTTTACTAAGCAAGTGGATTTAAATTAGGGTGACCACATGCAGGGCCGCCATCAGAAATTTAAGGGCCCCTTACTGAAAAAAATTCTGCCCCCCCCCGATAGTTTATCAATTAATATGTGACTAAAAGCTGGGTCCGCATCTGCTGGACATAGACTGCCAGCTTCAGGGCCGATCCTAGGGTCACAGAGACCCCAGTTATTTTGCCCATTAATATGCCACAGCCAATTTGCCAACTAATATTCCAGTGGCAGTTTGCCCATTAATATGACTGTTAGTTTGTCCATTAACATGCCACCACCAGTTTTCCCAATAAAAGCATTAGCCTCTCTCTCCCATTTCCCAGTACTCACCTTGCTGCTGCTCTCTTGCGTCTCCTCCGCATAGTGTTCCCTCCATGCACACTGAGTGCATGAAGCTGGAAATAGCCACTGGCTAGATGCAGCCTACTGCCCTCGTTGTGACAGTGACGCGAGCAGCAGGAGCATGTTGTGGCCACTGGCGGTCACTTTGCACATCAGTTAAAGCGGCCCTGCCTACACACATACACAGCCACACTCAAGAATAAATACACACAGTCACACTTACACACACACACACTTACAGAGAACACACACTTAGTCATCATTACACACATACATACATACACTTACAGAGACACCCTTATACACACTGTCACACACACAGAAATACACATACAGTCACACTTACACACACACTTACACAGACACACACTTAGTCATCATTACACACACACACACACACATACATACACTTACAGAGACACCCTTATACACACAGAAAATACACACAGTCACACACACATAAATATACACACTTACAGACACTCTTACATACTTAGACACACAGTGACACTTACAGAAATACACACAGTCACACTTACAGACAGTAACACACACATTGACTCACACACAGAGAAATACACACAATTACACAGACAGAGATACACACACACATGGTCCTGGAGGACGTTTCTGGGCCAGTCGCTGCCCGTATGACTGTCTCACATGAAGACAGTCACGATCTGGTAGAAGCTTGCCAGGGACAGGGAGCTCTCTCCCTGATCCCTCCTCTTAGAGGTGTGGCTAGCGCCTTTCACCCCCTGATGGCGGCCCTGACCACATGTCCCGGACTGCTCGGGACGGTCCCGTGATGGAACTTTATGTCCTGGATCCCAGGCAACTTCAGTCCAGGACAATGCTGAATCCCAGATTGACAGAGTAAAGGATGTCTCAACAAAATCAGGAGATAATTCTCAACTCACCTGATTAACTCTCTGAAACTGCTCATATCTAGTAATAGAGGGGATTAGTTGTCTGAAACTGCTCATGTCTGTAATTGAGGAGATAATTCTCTGAAACTGTGTTAGGGACCAAGAACCATACAGAGACAGAAGGTAAGATGTAAAAATACTTTTATTAATAATAAATAGCAAAAAGGTAAAAATAGTCCAAAAGCAATATCCAGGAAGCAAGCCGGGGTCAGGACCCAAAACAGGTAGTCAGACGAGCCGGAGTCAGGAACACAGAAGTTACAGGAAATTCAGGAAACAATGCATAGGGCAAATGAGCGACTGAGACTAGCTTCTTAGATACCGGCTCTGAGCAGCAAAGGGGCTGGCTAATAGCAGCCAGGTGAGTAACCATGGTAACAGTGTTGAAAGGCTTTACTCGTTAATACTAGCTGGTTAACTCAATGAAGCAAAGGGTTTGTATTTTCAAAACCAGAAGAGAAGCCCTGACAAACTGCTCATGTCTGCTAATAGAGAGGTTCATTATCTGAGACTGCTCATGTCTGGTAATGACTGCATGTATATTATAAATATAGTATTAAATATGAAATCTGCTTTACTCCCAAGGCTTCCTAATACATGATATAATATAAAATGTATTTTATGTGTATATGACAGTGTGTGCAGATGTGAATCAGTGTGTATGTGATCTAATTACTGTATGTGTAATCTCCGCCACTCCATACTGTGTCCCTGAATGGCATGTATATACCCAACACAATAAATATATTAATTTATGTATCATCTTTTTGTAAACATAATTTTTTGTACCTTTTTGCCAAGTTCTTTGGGAACCTACAGAACTAAATTTGGTTCTGACAAACTATGTGCATTGACATAATTTTGGAGCAGTTTCAAAGCTGCCATTTACAATTACCCCAACCAAAGTATACAGTTTTTTACATATTCCGTGCAGCCAGTTTATCACCAGTGTCTTCCAACAATTATGGTGGGGGGTTTTTCTTGCAATTTTGCACACCATTGCATTATGGTTGAAAGTTATACGATTTTTTCAGGTAGCTCCAATCTTGGGTGTGAAAATTGGACCCACTGAATTATGGACTGATTCGGAGCATGTCAGCCGAATAAAACCAATATGATCTGCCCCAGAAATCAGCTGACATCCATCCGAATAGGACCGAAACAGAGTGGTAGCCTCAAATGCCTTTTTATATCCTATGAGAAGTTTCAGTGATAAAAAAAAATCCCTGCAAACTACCGATTATCATTCACAATTCTACTGAAATATTCCAAACCTTCCATAGGAAATAGGCACAGATTCAATTAACTGATACAAATGGTTGTTGAAATCAACTTACAGTCAATCAGTATTGAGGAATGTTAGTATAAATAGTGAGAACATAGCAAGACCACCATTTTAGAGCAGGATTTTAAGCCAGCAAAAAAAAAAAGTAAACATTTTTTTGGCCACAATGGAGAGCAAGGAATTAGAGCAGGGATGGGGAACAAAGTTCCAGCCATTGCTCAGGTTGCAGTCGAATGAGGAACTGTTATGCTCAGACACATTGGTGCATAAACTTTGCAAATGATACAAATTGGGTGATAGGGGCAATAGCCAACAAAAGCATCAAGAGGAGGAAGAAAAAGCTCTTATAGGAGGTCATGGATGCAGTCAGAGGTGGCGATGGGACACTTCATCGCGGCTGCATCCGCGCAGCCGCTTCACCGCCATAACTTCACCACTAGAGTTAAGCGGACAACTGGATGTTTGGATTCGGCGGGTTCGGCCGAACTTCGGAAAAAAGTCCGGGTTCGGGCTCGAACTTGACCCCGAACCCCATTGAAGTCAATGGGGACCCAACTTTTGGCCACTAAAATGACTCTAAAAAAGTCCTGGAATGGGCTAGAGGGCTGCAAAAGGAAGTAAAATGGGGGTACGAGTAGGACAAGTGCCCTGCAAACAAATATGGATAGGGAAATAACTTCAAATAACATAAAATAGCACTAGATGGAATCTTTGATTTTAGTTTTGGAAGAACATAAATCTAAATCTAAAGCATGGCTGCCAGGAGGATCAACAGAATTATCCATTTGAGAGAGGGTTGGAGTGCAGGGTATTCCCTTTCAGTTTATACTAAGTGACCCATAGGTTGAGGAGGCGGTGACCGTGGCGGTGTAGGTGGAAGCGGCGCTAGAGGAGGAGAAGGTAGTCAGAATTTTTCAAAGTGCGCTGTAAGCACAGTATTGGACTGTTCTATTTGACTCTCAGATATGAAGTGCACCGCAAGACGCAAATGTACTATTTAGCACCCAAAACAATTCCAATTTTTCAAAGTGCGCTGGAAGCACAGTATTTGATGGTTCTATTTGACTCTCAGATGTAATACATGTAATGCTATTGCTATTATATAAACTGAAATTCTCATAAGAATAGGGACTCTATTTCGGTTTATAGAAAGCCAATAGCATTACATGTATTCCATAAACCGAAAGTCTATAAACCGAACGACATTCGGTTTATAGACTTTCGGTTTATAGAATAGCAAGAGCATTACATGTATTCTATAAACCGAAAGTCTATAAACCGAATGTCGTTCGGTTTATAGACTTTCGGCTTATAGAATACATGTAATGCTATTGGCTTTCTATAAACCGAAATAGAGTCCCTATTCTTATGAATAGGGCCTCTATTTTGGTTTATAGAAAGCCCATAGCATTACATACAATGTAATCGCCAAACCCCGAACTCCAACCCGAACATACAGTGAAATGTTCGGGTTCAGGGTCCAAAAACCGTTATGTTCGGTACGAACCCGAACAGTGTGGTCCGGGTTCGCTCAACACCATTCACCACACAACAGCTCGTCGCGGGAGATTTCATCGTGGCACATTTCATCACTAAAGGTGAGTTTTAATGTGTTAGAGTTAGAAGATAGAGTCTTAGAATTAGAATTTTCGTATTGGGTTTAAGGGTGGTTATAATTAGGGTTTAGGGGGTTAGAATTAGTTTTTAGGGTTTGGGGTTAATTTTAGTATTAGGGTTTAGGGGGTTAATTTTAGTATTATGATTCGGGGGTTAGTATTATGGTTTATGGGGTTAGTATTAGGGCTTGGGGTTAGTATTAGGGTTTAGGGCGATAGTATTAGGGTTCAGGGGTTAGTATTAGGGTTTTGGGGTTAATTTTAGTATTGGGTTTTGGGGTTAATTTTTGTATTGGGGGTTGCACTTTAGGTGACATGATAAATTGTACTATACACATAACTTACACACTGTCACACATGTATTAGCTGTGTGAAGGCTAGCTTGGACTGTAAATAAATCCTGCACATGGCTGCACATGTTAAATTACAGCTGTATGGGTATGTGTAAGAAGCTGTAAGGGTGTGTATATAGAACTGTAGCTGTTCAGTGCATGTTAACTATTGAGAAGGTGGGCAGGCAGCACATTCCAGTTCAAAGCTGAAATACATATGAATGTCTGTGTAGTGGTATAAATGTATCTGTCTTAACACATGTACATAGGAGTGTATATATATAGATATATATATAGATGTATAGATAGATATACAGATATGTATAGATGTGTTTGGATAGATGTATTAATTGAATAATATGTACAGATGATAGCAATGAACTAATTTCATGTAACAGATATCAAAAGGCAGGGGAAGAGGAAAAGTTCCAAGGCAGCCTCTGCCGCTGGATGCGCTGGCGGCAGCTCTCCAGAGCTGGATGACATGCTGGACTTCGAGGATGAGCTACTGCAGGTCATGGGGACCAAAACCAGTCTTGGGGGTGAGGAGGCTGTTGACACAGACTTACTTAGTCATAAGTATTGAACATTTATTGATGTCTTATGTATGTCAATTGCTATGTATTGACACTTTTCTATGTATTGACACCTCCTTCTGTGTCCCCTCAATCCTCAGCACCATCAGATATAGAGTCCATTTCACCTGGACACGCAACACAACAACTGTCAGCTCATCCTCATAACTGACCAGGTCAGATGGCTCTGCTGGTATTGGTGGCAGAATCCATTTCACCTGCCTCCAGTAAGTCAAACATACAAATAAATGTGCATCTTTGCATGCCAACAATCGTAGAAACCTGTGCAACATATAGGGCTTCATTCATGAAAGATTTGCATGAAATTGAAAAGGAAATTACAAACTTACACCAGAGTTGCTGAGTTGGAAAAATTCTCCAATGTAGTTGAATGTGAGGATTTTTCCAACTTGCCTTCTTTGGCCTTAAGTTTGACATTCCTTTGTCTATTTCATACAATTCCCTCTTTCATTAATTAATGTTGATGTTAAAATGTTCTGTTTCCATATGTATGAACTCAACATTAACAATGCATTCTTCTTCTTCTCCAACAGGGAAATCTTCTTAACCACCTCCAAGTGTGTCTCTAGCGGAATATAGTCGGCCAGAAAGATGAGATATCTTTTTTTTAAAATGATTTCCCCACTCTATTAGCAGTGATTTCATTATGCAGTCATCTTTTGCTGAGTACTGATGCTTAGGAAAGGGGCTGCACATTTTTCTTAAAAATTTGTCTGGCATAATTTTTTTTCTTTTTTTACTTTTCTGTGGATTATATTTATTTTTTGGGTGGTAGCAAATAAAAATTTTACGTGTTAAGCAAAAATCTTCCTGACCTGTGAAAAGCTAGCTGTGTGACAGCTCAAATATCTGCTGATGTGTACTGTAAACAGGACATGCACGTATGAATACTAGGGTGATAGCATTGCAGTTTTTTCATGGACATTTCAGATAGATGGGCTATAAGCTGTACAATATAGGATGGCCTACAGTCATTATATCACAAAATTGGAGAATGTATTTTACATCTAAGTGTCTCAGAATAAAGCAGTGATGTGATCTTCTTTATATCGCATAAATATTACAAGTATAGTTGACTTGGAAACATTTCTCTTAAATAACACTAAGTGGAGGGTCATTTGAAACATTTTAGAGTGCAGGTATTTAAGTTTTAATGATTAAACACTTTTTTTTATAATTATGTTAAATATGCATTGACAAAGTAGGACATTTACAACTTTTCATCTTTATGTATGGTATATCCTTTTCTTTTCCACAGTTTGCGTTAGACATTTTCAAGTCAGAGTGGTGCTTAAGTTACTAATTAGCTTTCCAATTCTCAGGTAGACTAATAATAATTTCATATTGATTGCACTATATTGACTCAAAAGGCACTATGCCTTTTCATTTAAGGTAATAGCTTGACATCTTTGTCTAGAAGCATGTGGGGCTGTCTATTTATTTTGCTATGTCTCTTTCTCATGGATAAAATATATTGTATTCTTCTATTATCACTGGCACTTGTAAGCACCTAAAGTACCGGCAAACATATTAATCTGAGACCCTTTCATATTTCTCTATAAATAATGTGTGATGTGAGCTCCATGGGGTTGCTATATCTATCTATTATATACCATGTTATCTGCAATTAAAGATACAATTAGAAGAAAACAGTATTGCAGTCTGACAACTTAAATCATAAAACTGCCATATTGTTAAGACAAATTAAAAAACAGACAGAAGAAACAAAATAGGATATTCTTCCTCAATTATCCTTGTCTCTTTTGAGACCTATATGAGATTATAGACCCGTGGATCTTTGAATCTGGTTCCTGTTTTTTGTCTGTGGATATCGTCTCTTGTTCCATTCCTGCCATATTGTTAATGAAATATGTGAAAAGAAATTTGGGGCAGGTATAAAGAAAGTTTCTTATATATAACAGCGATCATACCTTTTTTACATCCAGCAGACACCTTGGTGTGTGGTACATAGTCAGAATCTTTATACATGGAGCTCCAATGCCTGAATATGCACGTGTTCTTGTTATACACAGGCACTTGCTGCAACAGCACCACTGTTAGGTGCTATCCCTTTTTGCACCCTTTTCTGAATAATCCTCATTGTGTCCCTATATGACACAGGGAACTTCGGCTCACCAAATGTTGAACTTCAAACCTCACCTACAGTATTTAACTGATTGGCTGAGGATGGTGAGAGTTGTAGTGAAAAAACCTACTAGAGTAGTAGTCCAGTTTTATTTATAATTCATTATAGGAGGATTGCATTTAAATTAACATATCTTGGAGTATAGATTTTTTTTTTTTGCAAGAGAATCAGATCTAGCCATAAAATGTTATAGCTAAACCTAAATTATTTACAGTATTTATCGATTTGAATCTAATATTATAATTAGGGGAAAACTAGTTCTCAGACATTATGTGAACAGTGATTTTTTTCTTATGTGGCTGCATCTAGTTTTCTTTTATTTTGTTTCAGAATTGTCCTTTGGCAAATTTCCAGCAATTCTTTCTTTCTTCCAAACCTTCCATCTATTCACATCAGATGAAAAATGTATTAATGTTGCTGCATCTTAGTTGTGGGATTTATTACTAATTTCCATCCTTAGAAGAGTTTTCTTTTTCTAGTGAACCCTCTGTAGGACATAGAGCCTTTTATATGCAGATTGGTATAATTATGCTTTGAAATAGCTTTGAATTCCCAATGGCTTAAACTGAGAACATGAAAGGGCAAATGTTATATCGAGCTAAAGGATATAAAAGTGGCGTGTGCATCAATCCAAAATGAGATATAGAAATGAACAGTTCTTTACCACTGATGTCAGTTTTGACAGGTTATTGAAGGATCTTTACAACCGCAATGGCTGCCTTAGGTTGGATTAAAAAAAATAAAAAAACCTTATGCCTGGGGATATTCTTATCAGTTTGTATTTTTCTTTTTAATACCAAAAGGTGAGTTGATGTTAAGTGAAACAAGAGAAATAGACCCTGACAAAAGCTTTAACACTCTTCCCTAAAGAATGACACCTGGCCCCAGTGGTAAAACAGAATGCAATCTCTTGATGTAATCACCTACACAACCTGTCAAGTAAGGAATGGCAGCCTGCACTAGGGCGCTCCAGCTGGGAAAAGATATACAAACTCCAGGCGCAAACCTTAGTGTCCACGGAGAGCTATGTGACAGATGACTGGTTGTGCTGCACAGGAGGAGAACTGACAGTTTAACAGACAATTCATTGAATGTTTGCTTGGAGCATTAAATGCTTTCTTTATCAGATGCAATGAAAAGAAAGACATAGTTGTAAAATCCTTGAATTATAAAAAGTAAATTAAATTTGTTTCTTTCATTTGTTTATAACAATACACTAAATACAGTGCATACTGGTTATATTTGGGTTATGCATTAAGAGCTGAGCATATGATTTATTTATTTGAAGGATATAATGAGTGTAAGTGCATGATAGAGAAAGAGCAAGGAAACATATGAAAATGTAAATGTAAAAATACACTTTAACCCCTTCGTGATGCATGGTTCTTGCGTCCCAGATGGCGCACGCACCAAAACGCTACTCTGAGGGTCCCAGGCCAAAAAAACGCGAGACTTCCCAACATCACGTATGATGTCACAGAGGCGTGCCCCAACTTGGAAGTTCTGACATGGCATGATTTAGTCAAAATTTAGCAGGTGCTTGCTTTGAGCATCGGCTTCATTTTCCCTGTTAGACTAAGGCCACTCATAGTACCTTCATCTGACAGGAGAGAGCCCGCAATGAGCTGTTAAACCCATTATGTTCTATGCCGTCCTTGCAGCTTTCGGGACAAAACATAGGACGGCATAGAACGTCCAAGTGTCGGGAAGGGGTTAATATAATAATAAAAATGGTATAACAGCAGCAGATATAAGTATAAAACAAATTCAGTTACGTATAGTGTCGAAATGGTGACCCATAAAATAATGGGGCGACACAGCTGTCACATCTGGTGTTCAAATAGTGACTCCTGGAAGATAATGGGGCAACACAGCTGTGTCGCACCCATTATCTTCCAGAGGCCACCATTTTTACACTATATGTGATTGTCTGTTTTGAATAACACTCACATGTTCTGACATTTTTAATATAATAAAGTTTATTTTTAGATTTACATGTTCATATGTTATATTATCATTGTCTGATTCCTTGGTGCAGCACTTCCCACAGAAACATTGTTCAGATTTCTTACTATGCAGTTTCTTCCCGCTCCAAGCAGTTAAATACTGTCCTCTATAAGAGAATTGTGAGCTTATTCTTTGTCCTCCGGGAGGCATAACCACCTAGCAAAGCTAGTGGGTATGCGGCAGCCTCCCGGAGAAATATGCCAGCTGAAAACGCTCGCGCTGTCCTTCTACACAGCAACAGCGTTTCAGCCAAACAGGTAATTAGGTTCTCCGTGCTAAGCGCGGGGAAACCTGATTACCTCAGATTTTTTAAAATGGCAGTGATGGAGGACGCTATTTCTGTGTCTGCCACAGATTTAGCGGATGTCTCTCCTAGAGACAGCCCCATCAATGCTAGAAAGCTCCATAAGAGAGCTTTCCTTGCCAGGGATCTATCCTCTTCATCTTCTGAGGAGGATTGGACCCCAGTTTTAAATAAAAAGAACAAAGAAAGGCGGCTGGTCTCCTCTGTCAGTTCTTCATCTGAGGACAATTTCTCTGCCTTTCATTCCCCTCACACTGGTATGTGTAAAATTAAGGGGACAGGACCCCAAAAAAGGGATAGTGTGTTTCCCTCGTTTGAGAACCAGAAACACCCTCAATATAAAAAGACCAAATCTCGTTCGAGACTAGATGGTTTTTCCACTTCTTCTTCTAGAGCGTTTGCTTATTCTTCCTCTCAAAGCCGTCCCAGTTCCAGTTACGGCTCTCCAGTCATAGACTGGGAATCTGAAGAAGTGGTACGTTCAGCAGCTTCCACTGAGCGAGGGAAGTTAAGTAATGTCCAGATGGCTAGAGTAAGTCTCCTAGGAAAGACTCTTCCATCAAAATTATTTCACTCTAGATGGGCTATGGAGCACGATTCTGAGGTAAAGGATTTTGCTAAACTAGCCTTTAGAGCACCTTTGGTTAAGGAGGATGACCTTCTCCTCATGAATCACATTGGTAGTCCGGACATCCAGGCTTTAATGGCTCCAGAGGTAGATCCTGCCCTTTTATCCATCACAGGGAGCAGTGTATCCTCAGATCCCACAGATCAGACTTTTCGCAATATACAGTTTAAGATTGCAGATGCTGTGGGTCCACTATTATTGATGCTGGATAAGGCAGGAAAAGAAGGCAATGCCCAAAAACCTTCTGCATCATCTCTGTTGTCATCTAAGATGGCTCTTTTAAAAGCAGCTGGCAGAGCAGTGCTTATTATTGGCCAGTCATTTAACTATATTTCAAATATACGTAGGTCCCGCTGGCTCCATGCAGCAGGTCTTTCTGATCTGGCTCCCAAATCTTATGAGTTCCCAAATTTGGAGGATTCTTACCTTTTTGGTCCCTCGTTTATTCAGGAGGTTAAAGGCCGTTATAAGGCGAGGAGATCTTTCTCAGAACTTAAGAAGTCTGTTCCCGGCTACAAAAAGCCCTTTCGGACAGTGGGTCGCTCCTATAGGGCTGCAGGAGCGTCCCGAGAAGTCTCACACCAGGCCCAGTACCGCCACTACAGTGGAAGACACAAGTTCCAGGGCGGTGGCAGAGGTGCGCTTTCCAGAGGTGGTTCCGCTTCTAAAAGAAAACCCATGCATTCAAGTAAGTGTGCCTCCTCATTTGCCAATGTATCGGAAGGACATTTCCTCAGACAAATGGGTTATAAAAATATTTCAAAGTGGTTTACATCTCCCCCTTTTAAGGTTCCCTGTCCAGAGATTTCCACCTCACAGAGGGGTAAACCCAGTGCTAGATACCTATGTTTCCCTAGCTTTAAGTCAGGGGAAGATAGAGTTGGCAGACTTGTCTATGACAGGATGGGTCAGCTCATTGTTCCCAATCCCAAAATCAGACGGTTCCTGGAGACCGATCCTAAACGTGAGGGCACTGAACGCTTTCATCAAAAGGAAAAGGTTCAGGATGGAGGGTTTATCAGATCTTCCAGGCTTAGTTCAGAAAGATTTTTTCTGCATAAAGCTAGACCTAAAATATGCTTTCCATTCAGTCCCCATAGCCAAGAAACACAGGCGTTTTCTCAGGTTTCAGTGGAAAGGAAAGGTGTGGCAGTGGACGGTTATGGTGTTTGGCCTATCCAACGCACCTTACACTTTCTCCAGAATTATGAAATCAGTGATAGCCCACGTCAGATTAAAAGGCTTCATGTGTCTGTATTATCTAGACGACATCCTACTCTTGAATCAAGATGGGGAAGTCCTCATTTCTCAAAGAGATTACCTTGTTTCCCTTTTACAGGACCTAGGTTTTGTAATAAATCCCCAGAAATCAATCCTACTTCCCACACAAAGCATCCTTTTTCTGGGTTTCGTTCTGAACACCAGAACTATGTCTTTAGGTATTCCACAAGACAAGTGAGACAAACTACTAGAACATCTGACTTCATCCCTCAGGCACCAGAGGTGGTCTTTGAGAGACCTAGCAAAGATTATCGGGAAATTAATAGCTTTAACACCAGCATACGACAATTCCCCTTTACTTTGCAGAAGAAGTCAGCTGTTTTTAGGGAATCAACTAAGACAAGGTGGCCATTGGGAATCAAGATCTGTTCTCCCCAAAAAGGTCAGAGAAGAGTTAATGTCCATACTGCAGTTCGAAATTCCTCTCCCTCGTCCCCTGTTACAGCATCCTGCGGCAGTTACTCTGACGTCAGATGCATCAAGTCACGGTTGGGGAGCTTTTACAGCTCAGAACGCTATAAGAGGAATTTGGTCAGACCAAGAAAGTCACCTCCATATAAACATTTTGGAGTTAAGAGCCAGAAAGTTAGCTCTCCAGAGTCTAGTTCCTCAGACACAGTCACCATTGTCGGTAAAAGTCCAATCGGACAACAGGACAGCGGTGGCTTATATAAACCACAGAGGGGGCACAAGATCAAGGGATCTTTGCTTAGAGGCTCTAGATCTTTGGTCTTGGGCTTTAGAAAACAATGTTCAGGTATTCGCAGAATATGTTCCGAGAGAGGCGAATGAGCTGGCAGACTCTCTCTCTCGCCAAGGTTTGTCTCTGGCAACGATTCAATTGAAGATTGCTCTATTCCAATGGATAGAAAGCAATTTCGGGAAGAGACAGGTAGATCTGTTTGCATCTCAAACATCTGCTCAGACTCCCAGGTTCGTCTCCCGGACCTGGACAAAGGGAGCTTGGAAAATGGATGCAATGTCTTTCCAATGGACAGATGTTCCAGCCCCTTATGCTTTTCCTCCTCCATCTTTACTGATGAGAGTTCTGGAGAAGATCCGCAGGGACAGGGTACAGACCCTGGTATCCCTTGATCCATCAGTTAATCAAGGGAACCAAGATCCCATTGGGCATGACTGTGGACTGCTTTCAGGGAACCAGCGATCTTCTGCTCAGGCTCCCGCAGCTGATGTGGATCGCTGCTCTGATAGGCTGTTAAATCATCCCCTTTTATCCGACCAGGTTTTGGATATTATTAACTCATCTCTAAGACGTAGAACTAGGGTAAGATATAGGAAAATGATTGAGGATTTTAAAGAATGGAAGGTTTCTTTTCTGTCTAACTCACAGGGATCTGATACTGTTCCATTGGCTTTAGAATTTCTTACCCTTAAGTTTCATTCTGGCTTATCTGCCAGTACAATCAAGACATATGGTTCTGCTTTAAACTTCCTGATCCCTAATCTCACTCAGGATACCCTTTACTTGAGATTAATAAAAGGGTTATCGGTTTGCCGCCCATATACTCCACGATACACATCTACTTGGGATGTAGATATCTTATTAAATTTCCTTAATTCATTGGATAATGCTAAAATTGATTTACGATGGACTGCCATTAAGTTGGCCTCTCTGCTGTCTTTGGCTCTGGCAGCTAGAGGAGCTGAGTTAACTCAAATTCATATTTCAGATCCTTGGTTGTCCAAGACTCCGGGAGGTTTCCATATTATACTTAAAGGCAGACAAAAAACATCCCATTTTTCTCCTGGTCCGGTAGAATTGGATTTGGTTCATGATCCTGCCGAACCAGGCCTATGTTTAGTCAGTTTGTTACACTCATACCTTCAACTTTCTTCGGCATTTAGAAATAATATCAGTCAATTATTCATCACATCAAGGAATCCCTTTCGTCCAGCTAAGGTTAATACAATTAGAGGCTGGATATTATCCACTATGGCTTCAGCGGGTATTGATGTTTCTGTGTTTAAAAGCCATTCAATTAGGGGAGCTTCGGCTACCAAAGCAGCACGAAAGGGCCTTCCTCTCTCTATCATTTTGAAAGCTGCTAGATGGTTGTCTAGTAAAACCTTTGTTAGGTTTTACTGGAGACCATCGGAAGTTGAACGACTTCAGTTTCTTAGGACCACCACCAGGTGCGTGCCACTCTACCCACTAGCTTTGCTAGGTGGTTATGCCTCCCGGAGGACAAATCAGAGTTTGCAGGAATCTATGATCTGCAAACTTTCTTTGTCTTAGGGATGAGCATAACCACCTAGCAATAGCGCCCGTCCCACCCTCCCCTAGGTTAAGAGTTTTTGCCTGCTGGTGGTAGTTTTTGTTTCTAAACATAAGGTTAGTGGATGTTTTTCAGCTTATTGACATCTGTCCTTTGTTTGTTTTTACAGATTATAACCGCACTTCAAGACAGGACCAGCAATCTAAGGATCCTCCTAAGTAGGAAGTTGGGATGTTAATAGTTTCATCAGTATGAGATCCTCATGGTTTCCTGTTTAAAGAATTGGTTCACCGGGAATTGTTACAATGTCCATTTTCCCTGTATTGAAATCTTTTGTTTCAATTTTGGAATGTATGTTTCCAGGGTTTATTTGATACTTTCCTGGATATTCATAGTTTCTCTTTTTTCTGTTCAGCTGTTTGTTTATAAAAAAAAAATATGTCAAGCCTATCTTTTATGTCTGGGTGACACATTAAAAGATTTTCTTGTTCACCTGTATTATTGGCCATTCGCATTGCTTTCGTTCATGTTTAAGTGTTTTAATCATATTCCTATACACTTCGGCCATTATTTTTTTTTTTGGTACTTTATGGGATGTGCTAACCATCCGCAGTTTCCCAATTTAAAAAATCTGAGGTAATCAGGTTTCCCCGCGCTTAGCACGGAGCACCTGATTACCTGATTGGCTGAAACGCTGTTGCTGTGTAGAAGCACAGCGCGAGCATTTTCAGCTGGCATATTTCTCCGGGAGGCTGCCGCATACCCACTAGCTTTGCTAGGTGGTTATGCTCATCCCTAAGACAAAGAAAGTTTGCAGATCATAGATTCCTGCAAACTCTGATTGTTATTAACCTGAATAGATCTTAAGTCATGCTATTTTTGATTAATACATAATAAAATGTACCAGTGTACACTGTATTTAGTCTATTCTCTTTCTCTTAGAGCAGCCTCCATGGAGCCCCAAGGAAGGGGAAGGGGGGGGGGGGGTCATGATTTACAACCCAGAGATTATAATTGGTTAAAAGGGGGTCACATGTTTTTATATTCTACAATGAGTGTTCCATTCTGTATATAACTGTGGGAGTGGGAGTTAACTGGCTTTTTGCAGAATTCTGCAAGACAAGTTGCACTGCTCTCCAACTCAACTTCTCAACTTCTCCATGACCAAAACTATTGCAGTAAGAAAGTGGGTGATTTAAGGCACAGCAGTCTGATAGACTAGAAATAACTGATAACCTAAAACCAGACTGTGGGGCATAAATAACGCCCATTGCACTTTATTTAAATAGTCATTGCATTACATTTTATACATTCCACGACATATAGCAGTATTACACAATGACTAACATAACTTTCCATGCAACATCAGAAAACCAACCAAGTATCCAGGTGGCTGCCGAATGACTTCCGTGTTCTGGGCATAAACCAACGCCCCCTCATATCCTGAGGTTCGAGGTACCACTTTCCCCTCGGAACACCCACCAGAGTCTTGATTGACTCCCCCCATTCCGTTCCTCCATTAACCCTCCTGGATACTTGGCAAGCTTCCGCCAATGCTGGGACATGAAGATAAAAAAGGAAACATACCAGAAAAATAGGGAGAGTGGGTGGGGCAACAGGTAGGAAAACCTATACTTTTAAAATGGCTGCCTAACTTCCTGTTCTCTAACTTTTAAAACTTCCCAACTCCTCCCACTATTCCACTAATAGACTGGACATGTCCCCTCAGCACCCTGTCATGACTGACCCTCCTCGACCTTGTCTAGGGGCTACATTGCTGCTGCTCACAGCACTGGAGTATATCTACAAAGAGGGAGGACAACACACTTGCTCCAAAGTTTGAAATCACTGCTTCTGCTTGCACTGTAATCACTGGGTGATATCGGTGTCAGAATTTGTTGGTGGACAGATGTCCGTGCATTCATTTCATTCTCCATCTTGGCAGACCAATTAGTCATGTTGCAATAGGCAACAGGATAAATCAGGAGAGTTTATCTCTTGATCTACATATACCGTGCCTTGCAAAAGTATTCACCCCCTTGACCTTTTACCTATTTTGTTACATTACAGCCTTAAGTTCAATGTTTTATTAATCTGAATTTTATGTGATGGGTCAGAACACAATAGTCTAAGTTGGTGAAGTGAAATGAGAAAAATATATACATAAAACTATTTTTTAGAAATAGAAAACAGAAAATTGACATGTGCGTATGTATTTGTTATGAATCCAATAAAAAGCTCTGGTGCAACCAATTACCTTCAGAAGTCACATAATTAGTGATATGATGTCCACCTGTGTACAATCTAAGTGTCACATGATCTGTCATTACATATACACACCTTTTTTGAAAGGCCCCAGAGGCTGCAACACCTAAGCAAGAGGCACCACTAACCAAACACTGCCATGAAGACCAAGGAACTCTCCAAACAAGTAACGGACAATGTTGTTGAGAAGTACAAGTCAGGGTTAGGTTATAAAAAAATATTCAAATCTTTGATGATCCCCAGGAGCACCATCAAATCTATTATAACCAAATGGAAAGAACATGGCTCAACAGAAAACCTGCCAAGAGACGGCCGCCCACCAAAACTCACGGACCGGGCAAGGAGGGCAACACAGAGACCTAAGGTAACCCTGGAGGAGCTGCAGAGTTCCACAGCAGAGACTGGAGTATCTGTACATAGGACGACAATAAGCGGACGCTCCATAGTGTTGGGCGTTATTGCAGAGTGGCCAGAAGAAAGCCATTACTGTCAGCAAAAAACAAAATAGCACGTTTTGAGTTTGTGAAAAGGCATGTGGGAGATTTCCAAAATGTATGGAGGGAGGTGTTCTGGTCTGATGAGACTAAAATTTAACTTCGGCTATCAAATAAAACGCTATGTCTGGCGCAAACCCAACACATCACATGACCCAAAGAACACCATCCAGCAGCCGGGACTGGGAAAACTGGTCAGATTTGAGGGAAAGATGGATGGTGCTAAATACAGGGATATTCTTGAGCAAAACCTGTACCACTTTGTGCGTGATTTAAGGCTAGGATGAAGGCTCACCTTCCAGCAGGACAATGACCCCAAACACACTGCTAAAGCAACACTTTAGTGGTTTAAGGGGAAACATGTTGGAATGGCCTAGTCAAAGCCCAGACCTCAATCCAATGGAAAATCTGTGGTTAGACTTAAAGATTGCTGTTCACAAGCGCAAACCGTCCAACTTGAAGGAGCTGGAGCAGTTGCAAGGAGGAATGGGCAAAAATCCCAGTGGTAAGATGTGGCAAGCTCATAGAGACTTATCCAAAGTGACTTGGAGCTGTGATTGCAGCAAAAGGTGGCTCTACAAAGTATTGACTTTAGGAGGGTGAATAGTTATGCACATTGACTTTTTCTGTTATTTTGTCCTATTAGTTGTTTGCTTCACAATAAAAAAAAAACATCTTTAAAGTTGTGGGTATGTTCTGTAAATTAAATTATGCTAATACTCAAACAATCCGTGTTAATTCCAGGTTGTGAGGCAACAAAACACGAAAAATGTCAAAGGGGGTGAATACTTTTGCAAGGCACTGTATGCTGGCAACTGCATCAACAAATATTTTGATTATTTGTATGTATCTACTGGAATCTCTGCAAGTTTTGTAGATGACAGATGAACTTTAAGTAACAGCAGCTTATGCATTGCATGTTTAATAGTATGGGGGTAATAGGCCATTCAGAATTGACATCTTTACCGGACATTAAGGTGTCCGTGCCACGAACCCGAACCCGGACATTTCACTGTATGTCCATGTTGGAGTTCGAGGTTCGACGATTTAATGACGCATGTTGAAAGGCACCACTTATTAGTCTTAATATACTACACTATATTACTTTATTTTGTGGTTGTTTTTCTTCCCCTTACACAGAGAATATTGCCTCCTATAAGGGTAAATAACAGTGTGTAGTGTTTTGGGAAGCGCACAATTTCACTTATTTGTTTTGCAAATGTACTATTTACCACCCAAAACAATTAGAATTTTTCAAAGTGCGCTGTAAGCACAATATTGGACTGTTCTATTTGACTCTCAGATACGGAGTTCACCGCAAGATGCAAATGTACTATTTACCACCCAAAACAATTAGAATTTTTCAAAGTGCGCTGTAAGCACAGTATTGGACTGTTCTATTTAACTCTCAGATATGAAGTGCAGGAAGCAAATGTTCTATTTAGCATCCAAAAAATTAGAATTTTTCAAAGTGCGCTGTAAGCACAGTATTGGACAGTTCTATTTGACTCTCAGATACGGAGTACACCGCAAGGCACAAATGTGCTATTTACCACCCAAAACAATTAGAATTTTTCAAAGTGCGCTGTAAGCACAGTATTGGACTGTTCTATTTGACTCTCAGATATGAAGTTCAGGAAGCAAATGTACTATTTAGCACCCAAAAAATTCAAATTTTTCAAAGTGCGCTGTATGCACAGTAACAAAAAAAATACAAAGAAAAATTCTTGACTATTGGCGGTTACATTGTCGCCTGACATAAACCATCTGTTACTTTGGTGGGTGAGCGCAAAGAATGAGGAGAGCGTCAAATAAGGGACGTGGCCCTGGTCGTGGTGCTGCTGGTGTTGGTGGAGCTCCTGTTGCAAGTAGGGGATGTGGTCGATCTGTGCCAGCTACACGCACAAGTGAAACACCTTCCTCAGGTGCTAGTACGTGACAGAACCTTCAGCGTTATTTGGTAGGCCCGAATGCCAGGCGATAAAGTCGACACCTGCAGCCCATGGCCATCTGTCTTTCACCTCACCCCCTTGCAAATCAGCCAAGCAGTCTGAGCCACAAGTCATGCAGCAGTTTCTTTTGCTTTTTGATGACTCTGCTGGCGGGGTCATCAAACCTAGCCTTGCCCCAGAAGTGGAAGAGATTGAGTGCACTGATGCACAACCACTTATGTGTCAAGATGTGGACATTCGAGGACCACTGCAGCACGTCTCTGATGAAACACAGGTGCCAACTGCTGTGGCTTTCGGCAGTGTGCAGAGCGGCAAGGAGGGCAGGGTTGAGGAGTTGGTGGAAGATGATGTGGAGGATGATGAGGTCCTAGACCCCACATGGAATCAAGGTCATGCGAGTGACGTGTCCAGTTTGGAGGAAGAGGCCGTGGTCGCAAAGAGGCACCAGAGCAGCATAAGAGGGAGTAGGGTGCAAAACCGTAGCGGCCGTCCCCTAGACAGTACGCCTGCTACTGCCCACCGCACCCAGGGGCCGAGCACACCAAAGCCAGCGCCAGAGTTCCCTGGCGTGGCAGTTCTTAAGACAATGTGCTGACGACAAGACACGAGTGGTTTGCAAGCTGTGCAATCAGAACCTGAAGCGAGGCATAAATGTGCTAAACCTGAGCACAACCTGCATGACCAGGCATCTACATGCAAAGCACGAGCTGCAGTGTAGTAAGCATCTCAGAACCCAAGAAAGGTCTCAGGCTCCTCCTGCTTCCTCTTCTGCTGCTGTCTTGGCCTCTTCCTCCAGCTCTGGAGTCACAGTGGTACCTGCCACCGAGCAAATAGAGGAAGTGGCAGCAACGCCACAATGTCCGCCACCGTCCCTAAGCATCTCCACACTGTCCCATGGAAGCGTTCAGCTGTCCATCTCCCAAACACTGGAGAGAAAGAGGAAGTATGGCCCTACCCACCCACGAACACTGGCCCTGAATGCCAGCATTTCCAAATTCCTGTTCCGTCTGTTGTAGACGCACAGTTTTAAAAACCTGATGGCGGTGGCTGTCCCACAGTATGTGGTTCCCAGCTGCCACTACTTTTCCCGGCGAGCCATCCCTTCCCTGCACAAGCAATTGGTGGACAAAATCAGGTGTGCACTGCGCAACGCCATCTGTGGCAAGGTCCACATAACCACAGATACGTGGACCAGTAAGCACGGGCAGGGTCGCTATATCTCCCTAACTGCACACTGGGCAAATGTAGTGTCGGCTGGGCCTGAGGCAGATAGCAGTTTGGCGCATGTCCTTCCGCCACAGAGGATTGCAGGGCATTCTCTTTGCCTCCTGTTGCCTCCTACGCAGCTTCTTCCTTATCCTCTACCACCTCCTCTACCACCTCCTCATCCGGTCAGCGTAACACCTTCACCACCAACTTCAGCACAGCCAGGGGTAAACGACAGCAGGCTGCTTTAAAAAATCATAAGTTTGGGGGAAAAACCCCACAGCGCGCAGGAGCTGTGGACGGTCATGGAACAACAGATAAATGAGTGGTTGTTGCCACTGAGCCTCAAGCCCGGCCTGGTGGTGTGTGATAATGGGCGAAATCTCGTAGCAGCTCTGGGCCTAGCCGGTTTGACGCACATCCCTTGCCTGGCGCATGTGCTGAATTTGGTGGTGCAGAAATTCCTGAAAAACTACCCAGATATATCAAAGCTGCTACAGAAAGTGCTGGCCGTCCGTGCGCACTTTAGGCATTCTCACCCTGCTGCTGCTCGCCTGTCTGCTCTACAGCGTAACTTAGGCCTTCCCGCTCACCGCCTCATTTGCGATGTGCCCACAAGGTGGAACTTCACCTTGCACATGCTGGAGAGATTGTGCGAGCAGCAGCAGGTGATAGTGGAGTATCAGCTGCAGCACGCACGAGTCAATCGCTCTGCGGATCAGCACCACTTCACCACCAATGAGTGGGCCTCCATGAGAGACCTGTGTGCCATTTTTCAGTACTCCACCAACATGGCCAGTGCCAATGACGCCGTTCTCAGCCTTACTATCCCGCTTGTATGTCTCCTTGAAAAAACGCTTAGGGCGATGATGGAAGAGGATGTGGCACAGGAGGAAGAGGAGGAGGAAGAAGAGGGGTCATTTCCATGGTTATCAGGGCAGTCATTCACAAGTGGCTTAGAGGGTGGGTTCCTGCACCAGCATAGGCCAGGTACACAACTGTCAAGCCAGGGCACAGTTTTGGAGGAGGAGGAGGATAATGAGGAGGAGGAACGGTTTTCACAGCAGGGTGGCACCCAATGCAGCTCATGGGCATCACTGGAGCGTGGCTGGGGGGATACGGAGGACACAGGTGATACACCTCCCACAGAGAACAGCTTGTCCTTGCCTCTGGGCAGCTTGGCACACATGAGCGACTACATGCTGCAGTGCCTGCGCAACAACTGCCGAGTTGCCCACATTCTAACTTGTGTTGATTTCTGCGTGGCCAACCTGCTGGATCCCCGTTACAAGGACAACGTGCCTTCCTTAATTCCGTCACTGGAGCATGATTGTAAGATGTGCGACTACAAGGGCTAACTGGTAGACGCTCTGCTGAGGGCATTCCAAAATGACACCGGGGGCTCAATGGAAGCACAAGGCGAAGGCAGAGGAAGAGGTCGCCAACGCAGCTGGGGCACCGCCAGCACCTCAGAAGGCAGGGTTAGCATGGCCGAAATGTGGAAAAGCTTTGTCAGCATGCCACAACAAGCAGCAACACCATCTGATATGCAACATCTTAGCAGGAGGCAGCATTTCAGCAACATGGTAGAACAGTACGTGTGCACAGGCCTACACATACTGACTGATGGGTCTGCCGCATTCAACTTCTGGGTCTCCAAATTGGGCACATGGCCTGAGCTTGCCCTTTATGCCTTGGAGGTGCTGGCCTGCCCTGCAGCCAGTGTATTGTCTGAATGTGTGTTTAGCACGTTAGGGGGCGTTATAACAGACAAGCGCAGCCGCCTGTCCACAGCCAATGTGGACAAGCTCACGTTTATTAAGATGAACCAGGCATGGATCCCACCAGACTTCTCTGTACCTTGTGCAGAATAGACATTTATACCGGCCTCACCCAGTCATTGTTATACTCAAGTGCACTTATTCTTTGTTTTCTGTTGTTATATGTCCCAATATTTTGGGGGCTACCCCAATTTAAAAAAATAAAAATAAAATAAAAAAACAGTGTTGGCTACCTCCTCCTCCTCCAGCGCCGCTTCCACCTACACCGCCACGGTCACCGCCTCCTCAACCTATGGGTCACTTAGTATAAACTGAAAGAGAATACCCTGCACTCCAACCCTCTCTCAAATGGATAATTCTGTTGATCCTCCTGTCAGCCATGCTTTAGATTTAGATTTATGTTCTTCCAAAGCTAAAATCAAAGATTCCATCTAGTGCTATTTTATGGCTCAGCTGTATTTTTAATTTGTATGTATTTTATGTTATTTTAAGTTATTTCCCTATCCACATTTGCTTGCAGGGCACTTGTCCTACTCACATTTTAATTCCTTTTGCAGCCCTCTAGCCCTTTCCATTACTTTTTTAGCGGCATTTTAGTGGCCAAAAGTCCGTGTCCCCATTGACTTCAATGGGGTTCGTGTTCGGGGTCAAGTACGAGCACAGACCCGGACATTTTTTCGAAGTTCGGTCGAACCTCTCAAATCCGAACATCCAGGTGTCCGCTCAACTCTAGTCAGGAACAATGTGATATTAAATTTCATCATTTTATTGAGGGTCCTCATATAAATACATATTTAACCCAGAATGTATTTCTTTGTGCATACTCATCTGTACTCAGTTGTCTGCCCAGTAACAAGTGAATACAATCCCATGTAATCTGTGTACCCATAAGGGCCTATTGTGTGCAAAATGTTTTTACTTTATCCCCAGTACTCTAAAAAAGTTATATATAAGTACATTTAGACAAACGTGTACCTTTTTAGAATTTAAGCATTTACCATGCTAGGGACGAGTGAATTTTGGAGAACTGAGACAACTCATCCATGCAGAATGGTAAACAACCTATCCAAGTGCAGATGTGCTCTCCTACCTAATAACCAATTTCACTGAAGGCACCTTTCTCAAAAAATAGAAAAAAACCTGATTTGTTTCAAGGAACTATTTACAATACCTATATCCTGTGTCACTCATCAAATGGATGAATGATATAGAAAACAACAGGTTGTTAATAGAATTGTATTTTTCTCTTTTTTCCACAGTTCTTGTAAATAGCTTCCTGTTATAGGTGAGACCATAAACACACATGGATGGAGCCACAGAGACTGTACTAGATAATAAGCTGCACATAAATCCATTTACAGATCACAAAACAAAGTACTGAAAATTTTTGATTTTGAGTTTAATATTGGTTTTGTTCATTAATGGGAAACATAGTTTACCTAGCTTTTTCTGCAATTTAGATAAGTGGTTTATAAAAGTATTGTTAACTACTTTTTGAAAAACCACTCCTGCCTAAAAAAAAATTAAAAAAATTACAGTAGAGAGTTTAAAAATAAATATGAGTTTCTTTGTTCTATTTCTACATATATTTACTGTATATTAGTAAACATTTGTGTACAGTTGAGCCTGGCAAGGTTAAATTCACAAGCTTAATTTGGTGAGTCTGACCTGTTAGCTTAGAATGGTCAATGTAAAGGCAATTGTACAGGGAAACTGTCAAGTAGAATTGACAAGTTTTATACTGCAAGAAGCAACTCACGGTTCTCCATCCTCATCCCACCACAGGTTCCTGCACAGCTACTAGATCGTGCAGTCCAAGCAGTGGAAACTGAGCACAAACACTCAGGATCACAGTGCTATAAATAGCTATACTAAGTTCCCATAAAATATTTTTTCAGATATTGAATACACCCCTGAGCACAATACACTGAATATGCATTATGCAGCATTGATCCATTTATACCACAATAGGCAACACTAAATACAAATGAGAAACCACAACTCTGAGCTATGAAGACATCACTCCCATAGAAAATAATTTATCTTGGACAACCTAAACCTGGCGGGATTAATTAAGCACAATATTTTAAAATCTTGCTATTGTGATGCTAGTGGTATATAGAATACTATTATTCTTTTTTTAACTTTATAGAATGCTTATGAAAATAAACTGGTAATCTTTATTACATTAATTGCATTAAGATCCTCTTAAATTCCTTGCTGAAGTGGGGTAGTAAACTTGCTTACCTTATCCATGAGTGTTCGCTCATGTCTGACTGACCCTGGTCCCCTTCTGGCCTTAGGATTCTTTGGGTGATGGTCATGGAAATAGAACTGCAGGGACTAATCATGCTAAAACCCTATCCTTTGGATTATGTGCTCTTATATGGTATTCAACCAGCCTGTCTCTACCCCTGGATTTACCCAGGAACATCCCCACATTCATAAGTGATTCCCTGACTTTTATCCAGCTGAGCAATGGTATTGCAGGAGCCACTGCTGCTACCTCCACTTGACCAGAGGGAAGCCAAATTACCCTGGAACTCTGGGATGGATTACAAATGTGGTCTGATGAAACTTCCATCAAATGTTGATACGCCCCAGATCATTCCACCATGACACTATTTTGGGAGGATGTCAGAAATTATGAGAGGTATCCAGGGATGTATTGAGACTGAAGATGACCCATTGGCTACAGGAACCGGGACACTCTGATTAGGTACCGGGAGTTTCACCACAGGGTGCCCCGATGTCTGTCCTGGGAGGGATAAGCCATTGTATTTAAAACTTGCATTGTATGCCAGGACCACGTTAATGAGAGAACCTAGTGGAAAACTGCACTTTTGTTCTGGGTCCATTATTTGTGTTAATGTAATCATGCATGGTTATCTGCCAATCTGTCCCCCCCCCCCCCCCCCACAATAAAGTGTTGTCTGGTTACAAATTAACACTGGTTAACAGATATCTCCTTTCAACCACCAGGACATCATCATTGTATTAAAATGGAGTAGTGGTACAACGGACTAAAATGCAGAAATATTGGAATCGAGGGAAGAAGTGACAAGTAACAAGACTAAAGCAGTCGTTATTGCTGAGAAAATGGAGGACGGCAGGATAAACACTTTGCTGTCTGAAACCTCTGACTCCTCACGGTGGAGAGATGTGCAGTGGAGTTTCTATGGACAGTGTAATGAACAAGGCAATGGCAGTGGAGGTGGCCCACCAGATGAGCACTTTCGCGGGATCAGTGGCTTCACCATTACCACAGCGATTGTAAAAGCTTCCCCATGTTGCTTTTAAAACCTTCTCTGACATAGAAGGTGATATCAAAACTTCTACAAAACTTTGTATGCGTTGCAGATGGAGGACTGGTTCACTATTTTGGTTGGCAAGCTGACAGGGAGTACAGCGCAGGCTTATTGGGCTATAGCAGACAGGTTTGTACTGACTACATAAGAGCTAAAGAATAGCTACTAGCTATAAAAGAATATATGGTAACTAGAGCTAATAAGATCCTACTTAAATTTAAACAGAAAGTATACTACACGGGGAACCGAGTGGATAAACTTTTAACAACCCAACTTAGGAAAAATGTAGCCAAATCAAGAATTATTAAGATTAATACAACGAATGGCCCTGTCCTCAGCCCCATAGAAATAGGAAAGGAGTTTGGAAAATATTACTCCAATTTATATAACATCCCACTCCAATTGCAAGATAAAAATAAGATACAAGATTATCTCAAAAAAATTAAGATGGAAGCACTAAAAAAGGAGGAGCGGGAGGCTCTTGAGTCTCCGATATCAGAATTGGAGATAAAAGAAGCAATTAGCAGATTAAAATTAAAGAAAGATCCCGGCCCCGATGGGTTTCCGAATTTATTTTATAAAAAATTAGGTTATGCCATTCATCCATTTTTGGCTGACCTATTTAATGAGATAAGGGAGGGGAGAGAGATGCCAAGAGAAATGCTACGGGCCGTAATAGTTCCCATTTTAAAGCCAGATAAAGATCCTGCCTCTGTATCAAACTACAGACCCATCTCTCTGATCAACTCTGATACAAAGATATATTCCTCAATTTTGGCGGAGAGAATGAAACAACTTATCCCTCATATTATATATCAAGATCAAGTGGGTTTTGTACAGGGTAGACAAGGAAATAATAATACTAGGAAAGTTATTGTCTTGTTAGATTGGGCGGAATCCAGGGACACCCCTTTATTGGCCCTGTCATTTGATGCGGAGAAAGCCTTTGACAGGGTCAATTGGATGTTCCTGGAGGAAGTTCTCAAGAAATTAAACTTTGGGGAAAAAATGATAGGAGCAATTATGGCTCTGTATAGTAAACCATCTGCAAGAGTAAGGGGTCAAGGTTTTACTTCTGATAGTATTGATATTCGGAATGGAACTAGGCAGGGTTGCCCCTTGGCACCCCTGTTGTATATTCTGTCCCTCGAGCCCTTCCTATGTAGGGTGAGACAAAATGTAGAAATTAAGGGAATTAGAGTCGGTCAAGGCCAATACAAACTGTCGGCATACGCTGATGATGTCTTGCTAACTCTCTCATCTCCCCGTGTATCATTGGAGGAGGTATTTAAGGAAGTAGAAGAATATGGGAGTATGTCTAATTACAAAGTAAATATGGACAAATCCCAAGCTATATCTGTTGCAATGAAGGTGGAGGACAGGGAACTTTTGAAAGGAGGATATGCATTCCAGTGGCCCACAACGGGGATAGATTACTTAGGTATTAAGATTACACAAGATTTAGATAACTTGGTGAAGTATAATTACTCTAATTTAATTAGAGAGATGACATACCAATTAAAGAGCTGGGACAACCTATTTATTTCTTGGATGGGACGGATTAATATAATTAGATCTTATATATTACCTAAATGGTTATACTTCCTAAGGTTAATCCCAAGAAAAATACCGGAAATCTTTATAAAACAATTCCACAGTATATCTGGGAAATGTATCTGGAATCAAAAAAGACCCAGGATAGCAAGAGATATCCTGCAGGGTAATCCCAAACAGGGGGGCTTGGGGTACCCAAATCTGTTTAAACTCCAGGAAGCTAGTCTTCTGAACCATTTATCTCAACTGCAGATCAAGTCCCTTAAAAAAGAGGGCTGGTATCTAATTGAACAAGAAATGGCAGGTATAGACAACTTATAATTACTGCTATGGCAGAATTATAAAGAAGGAGTTAAAATTGTAATCAATAGTGGGTCCAGAACACTTAGGCAGACGTGGGCCGCCTGGCACAACCTAAGAAAAAAACTTCAAAGTGTAGAAAAAATACATCAATCCTCTCCTATAGAAATTCTAGAAACTAACATCAAAGAATTTAAACTCCCAGCTTTCTGTCATGGCAAGGGTCTACGAATACTGGATTTATATAACAGGACTAAATTCAAAACATTCGAATCATTGTCTCAAGAATATGGGGCCACTGAGAAGGATACATTTCCCATTATTAGGATGAAATCTTATTTGGTTCAGCACCAGCTTAATATAAAAAACAAGAATATATGTAAAATAATGGATGGCATCTCTCTCCACTAAGACTACATAAATTTAAAGCAGTTAACCAGCCCAATTGCTGGAGATGTAATAATAATCATAGTGATCTATTCCATATGTGGTGGTCCTGTGAGAAAATAGAAGTATTGTGGGAAAAAGCATTTGGTCTAATCTCAGAGTTTACAGCCACTAAAATCCCCATATACCCAGAAACAGCTCTCTTTAATTTTGAGCTTCAAGACTATCCATTTAGGCACAGATACATTGCTGTACAAGTTCTTATGACGGTGAAAATTTCTATTGCAAGACAATGGAAAAGTCTGGAAATTATTCAATGGTTAAAAGTTGAAAATCAGATAAACCTTCAATGCCAGATGGAAAAAGGGTTACTACAATGCCAGACAGAAGTTGAAGCTGTTTTACTACATATGGGATCCGTGGATAGCAAAAAGAAAAAAAGAAGCGTAAGGAGTCTGAGCAAATGGTCAAATAAACAGGATAGAACAGGGGTGGAGGGAGGTGAAAGGAAAGGGAAAGTAAAAAATAAAAACCTAAAAAGATTGGTAAGGAAAATGCGATTGGTTATATATTGTCGTTGAAACAATACTTCTCTTGATGTGATCCCTCATGCCTGGCGTATGTCTGTATATGTCTGTATTAGTGTAGCCTATTTGTGTATTCGTACTGTAGTGGGAATATCTATTGTTGTGTAATGGTACACCTTGATTTTATGTTTTCACGTGGTATAAAATATAATAAAAGAGAATTAGCATATGACATATGAATGGAAAATGTGAGTAGGTGTCTGAGTGTTAATAAAAAAAATAAAAGAAAATAAAGAATAGCTACTAGCCTGACTTGCCATCACCCGGAGGCACAGTCTTAAGTTAAAGGGAATGTGGAAAGCAGAAAATGATACCCACATGAAGTGGGGCATACAATACAACAAACCATGTAGAATTGGATTGCTGGAATCCAAGCAACTACTGTGAAGTCGGTTTTTGAGCTGATCTTGGAACAATTCTATAACGTTGTAGTGCCAGAGATTTGGGACATCGTTGATCTTAGACTCTCGCCAAAGCAGCCATCCTGGTGGATGAGTATTTCAACTTTTAGAGGTCAGTGTATGTACAACTATGTACATGTGTTAACAAATATCTACAGTTATATTGATACACAGACTTGTAAATGCATTGCAATGTTGGACTGTAACTCTCTTAGTCATAGCTACTTGCAGCATTCATGTTAATTCCTGCAATGTGCTGCAATGCTTTTACAATGTTAATACCTGTAATGTGCTACCCACCCTCTCTACAACTAACATGCTCTTAAAAGCTGCAGTTCTATACTTATAACCTTACAGCTTCTACAAGTGTGGCACCCTTGAGCAGGGGAGCCTTGCGCTGCAGGATTTCAGTCCTTCATGGTGTAGTGTGTTACCAATTGTTTTCTTGGTGAATATGGTCCCAGCTGCCTTGAGATCATTAACAAGATCTTCCCGTGTAGTTCTGGGCTGATTCCTCACCATTCTCATGATCATTGAAATTCCACGAGGTGATATCTTGCATGGAGCACCAGAACGAGGGAGACTGACAGTTATTTTGTGTTTCTTCCATTTGCAAAAATGTACATCAACTTTTGTCACCTTCTCACCAAGCTGCTTGGCAATGGTCTTGTAGCCCATTCCAGCCTTATTAGGTCTACAGTCTTATCCCTGACACCCTTGGACAGCTCTTTGGTCTTGGCCTTGGTGGAGAGTTTGGAATCTGATTGATTGCTTCTGGGTTTTTTTTGCTTCTCCCTTTAAAAGAGTCCTCCTAATCTCAGCTCATTACCTATATAAAAGACACCTGGAAGCCAGAAATCTTGCTGATTGATAGGTGATCATATACTTATTTCACTCATTGACATGCATATAAGTTGATTTCTTTGTCAGTGGACAAACATTCAAAATCAAATACTTTTTCCCTGTAGGATATAGTGGGTGTCATGAGTCAACCTGCATTCAGGCTCATCCAAGCTGTATCTAGGTTTTTCCGTTTCCTTTCTGCCTTTGTTTTTCTGTTCTGTCTATTTAGTAGTATTGTTCCTGGGTTGTTTCATCTGTTATACTTGTGTGTGCTTTATTCCTTTTTCCAGGCCCCAGTGGTGGCATTTCCCAAGTCCCTGTTCTGAGTGGAACCTGCCCAGTTGGCCACAAGTGGCACCTGCCTTAGCCTAGCCATAAGACTGTCACCTGCCTGAGTCTAGCTATAGAGTGACACCTATGAAAACTTAGTAATAGTCTGGTACCCACGACTGGCACCTACCTAAGTCTAGGTAGTCAGATACCTGCCCAAGCTAAGCCATAAACCGGTACCTGCCTGAGTCTGGCTATTGTCTGGCACCTGCCCAGTTGCCCCCAGAATGGCTTCTGCCCAAGACCTGTCCTAGAGTCCCTTAATTGGGATGACCTGAGTCCCTTAATTGGGATGACCCCAGTCCCTTAAGTGGGATGATCCAAGTCCATTAAGTGGGATGACCTGAGTCCCTTAAGTGGTTTTTAATGTGATCCTCTGTCAGTTTCTAGCCCTGTTCTGTCTCAGTTTCTATCCTTGTTTCCTGTCTAAGTTATGCCTTGCTCTTGTACCCAGTTTCGATGTTTTCTGTTCTCTGCTCTGATCCATTTCTGGTTTTCCTTTTTCCGTGATTTTTTTCCATTCCGGGATTTCCTGGATTCCGTCTGTTCCTCTTTATAAGTGTGCTCCTAATTGTGGGTACCTTGACGTGGTTGGCAAGCTAACATCTAATTGGCCAGTAGGTGCATCAAACCCTAACATTATACCATCTTCAGTTTTAGGCTAGTTCCTGTATTTAAATCTGTTCCTTTAAGCTCTATATCATTGCCCTTTGTCTGTGCCCTGCATTATTCTTATGTCATTATCTGCAACCCTGTGCCTTGTCTTTGTTTTCCCAATTTTGTTTTCCACTTTATCTTGCTATTTTTTTGCCTCAGTCCTGTAGCCTTGAACTCTGTATTTAGTTCTCTTCTTCCTCAGTTGCTCTTCTGTTTTAGCTCTGCTTGGCTGTCATTTAGTTTATTTCCTCTAAAGCCTGGATGCAGCAGCTGCTTCACAGGGCCTGGGACGTGACTCCATAAACTTGAGGTCCCAAACCTCTATAGAGATAGGAGTTACCCAGCACCAGGTCTTGTGTCTCTAGCTTCTGATATCGGGTGCTCAGGGTCCCTTACCACCTGGACCACGTGCGTTACAGTGGGGCATTTGAAATTACTACTTAATTTTAGTCCTTTTATCGGTTTGAGATTGCTTGTCAGTGCCAATTCATGGCCTTATTTAGAGGTATGTCAGTGCTACCGTAGTAGATTGATTTTTGGTTGTTTTCTTACCACCAACATGCTCCGATAACGAATTTTGAGGGCTAATTTCATCACTAAACATTGGAGCTACCTGAGTAGATCTTTTGGTGATTCCTCCACACTTTGACCCATAATTTCTTTTTTTTACATAACTGCCAAGGAGGCAGCAAGGAACTTATTATTGGTGAACTATAAGCAAAAAATGTAGAACTGTCAATTCTGTGATTTCAATGTTACACAAAACTTCCACAAAGTTATAAAATGACAGGTAAAAGTAACTTGGCAAATTATTGGGGATATCACTAAAGTTGATTACATTTTACAATCCAGAGCCAACTTTCCAAAGCTTCGCCCTTTTCTGGAGGAAAAGTTTGGAGGTATGCATAAACACAAACACATACACACATTCACAGCCCAAAGCCAGCAGTTTTTTTTTTTGTTAAAAAAAAAAAGACATCTTTATATCATTATCTGTCCCCCATCCCTATTATCTTACCTTTCAGGACTCCAGCTGTCCAGAGCGGTCAATACCTTTATCCCTGGCATTGAGCACTTTTGTGATAGCAGGGGCTTTGAAACATACCACACTACCACCTGTGCTCCAAGCCTTCCCTGCATGTCATCAGGGAACCGCATTCTAGAAAACAGGATGAGGATGCAGCTAGGGCCGGCTCTGTTAAAATCATACTATTTATTATGAATTATTCAATCTATTTAAAAAAAGCTTTTTATTCTCATATAGTTCATTTGTTTTGACATAAAACGCCTTATGTCTTCGAGGTTAAAATTAGCAGCAAACAGCAACAAAATGTAGAATTCAGCCAAAGGGCAATTGTACAGATAAGAAACACACAAAGAGACTCTGTGAAATATTTGAGGCGTAAAAAAGTTCCCGGTATAAAAAGAAAATCAGCTGTTGTGTAATAGCTTTTTAAAAAGTAACTTTTGTATTTACTGAAGAAAATCATCTATTAGGTTTTATACCATTTTTTTTCTCTAGAAAAATAATGGAAGCTAAAAACAATATCTTAAGTTTATGATATTATACATTGACCTTCTGGTAAATTAAGGCCTGAGGACAACAAAATGACTTATATATGAAAAAAGAAATTCAAAGTATAATTGTTCTAAAGTTTGGAAATAGGAAAGAAGCCAAATCTTTTGAAAGTCCTATGCACTTCCTTTCCTATGTCTGGAATGAAAGTAATTGATCTGAAAAGAAAAATAGAAAAATGATTTATGTGTAAAAGCAAAATATTACTAAATGTTTATTTTATACCATAACATTTTTCGATCAGGTGAAGACTTTCTTAGTTATAGCAATGTTCTGCTACATTTCTTTTGGTCTGATATATCAATAAACTGTTATGAAATGTTTAAAGGGGTTAAATCTACTTCCACAGACATGAGATTTTAAAATACAATGAAGAAAAGGAAGTTTTTGAGGTTTTTAAAATGTATTCATACAAACAATTATGTGAAATTGTTGGTTTCATTTAGAAATGTTAAGCATATCCTACCATTTAGGCCCATGTACATTGTATTTTAACAAAATACAGCTAAAGTATATTTTGGAGGAAAACCGTAAAATAGAAAGAAATATTAAGTGTTAACTCTGTGAATGGACAGATGTTTTTGTGTCTATAAATTTATACAAAGTGAAGACTATTCAAGGAGACCAGACAACACCAAAAAGTCAGTTTTTTATTGCAGATTGCTAATTAGTGAATAATTACTGTGATTCAGGGAAAACGGTACCAAAGCATAACAATGGAGGTAACACTGCTGTGTTATGCTGATACTGTGAATGGTTTTATGGTAACCGTAACACTCCAGTTTGCAGCTGAACTTGTGTTACTGCCACCACCCCTTCCAGCATGTTAAGCAGAACCTCCTCCCATATCCACAGCAATGGTGGGAGGCAAACTCTGTGGATATAAAGTAGCACTGGTGCAGTTATGTTGAGGCATTGTGATACTGGTGCATAGTCTATGACCAATCTCTGCAGGACGCTGTAACACTCTGAATATCTATGTGGATGACTTGTGACACTTGTACAAACTCTATATAACACTGGCACTAGGGCAAACTCTGTAAGACACTGCAACACTGGGGCGATTAAGTGAAAACAAAAATTTATAAGTGAAATGAAGTAATACACAAAAAATATATTATACTCTTGAACCAAAATATGTGTGTACCTTCACATGATCTCCTCTCAAATGCTTGACCATGTTGATGACATGTAAGAAAACATAAAGAAACAATAGTGCTCTCTGTTTAAGATATGCAATATTGGCGGACTAAGAACCAGGAATTGCACACATGATCTTCCCCACTGTTGCACATATGAACTCATTGTAGTGAATAAAATACAATATAGAGCATATTATCAACCAATAACTACCAATTCATTATAAACATGAAAGAATTTCCATATTTAAAAAATACCCTAAAAATCCATTAATACATGATATACAAAAATAAATATTTATTACATGTTCAAAAATTCAAGAAACAAGCATTTACAGGGCAATCGGCATAATACATTCATAAACCCTACATCAAAAATACAAAAATTAAATAAATACTGATAAATATATAACTACAAAAATGATGTACAAATAATATATGTTCATTAATATAAAAAAGGAAATATATGAAGAAAATGTGGAAAATTAGAAAAATAGGAAAAAATAGGAAAGAAGTATATTAAAAAATGACGAAAGAAAAAAAGAAAAGAAACATATATGAAAAATGTATAAAGATACATAAAAGGTCTAATAATTAGCAGTGTAAAAAAGTATTTGGCTAAATTGGATGAAAACAATTGAAGTACATACCAAATGAAAGCTTTTTTTTGAGACCAATGACTTCAAGGAACATTTTCTAAGAACGAAGAACTTAAAGGGAAGCTACCACCAATATAAACTATAATTATATTCACTGAGATAGTGGAGAGGGTAAGAGAGTGTACAGAATATTTAAGAGATAAATCTGATTATGAGAATGAGAAAATGAGAGTTACATTTTTTTTCTAGATTCTCGGGTAGGGTTTTTGATTTTAGATATAATAATGATATAGCTGGTAATGAAACTCGGAGAGATCTCTCCAGATATTCAAATGGATTTGGTGATTCTTCACTTAGATATTTTTCCAGAGAGAGGGAGGAGAAACACATCCAATAAAGTAGATCAAGATGTTATTAATGGAAAATACAAAACCTCTACAGACTCTGGAGTGAGCTGGAGAAAAGAGAACCCAAATTTGATCCCTTTACAAAAAATGTTTCAAGCTTTGGCCAATTATAGAGAGAACATTTTTATAGAGAGAACATTTTTTGGGTTGGAAGCACCACACCCCATGGAGAAACCAAGAACAAGAGGCATTGGAGAGGATGAAGAGTCATCAAGAAAAAAAAGAGGGAAGACCCTTTTAACTTAAGTGATAAATATCTATCGGTTAATGAAATCAGTGTTCTTAATGAGGATGTAAAGTTCACTCACTCTGCTCAGTTTAGTCCTTTTAACTTTTAGATAGATTTACAAAAGTTCATCAGGACTTTGACTTTTTTTCTTTATTAATCACCCTGTTACCAATATTTCAAATAACATTGGTTCTTCTTTTATCCATACAGGATTAATAAATAAGTTTACGTTCTGCCCCACCTTTTGTAAGTCCACTATTAAATGTTTTTAAACGGATCTGTGCAGATTTGCAACAGTTTAAAACTAATACATTTCGTAACGACAATTTGAACCCCTCTGGAAGAAAATTAATCAGTACAAACAGATAATAGTATTGTAATTCGGCTGGCAGACAATATCAGAGTCATTGTGTTGCTTAATAAATCACAATATTTGTCTGAATGTGATTGGCAATTACAGGATACAAATGTATACAGCAAGCTGAAAGGGAATCCCATTAATGAGATGACCAAAGAGTATCTTAGTTGTGGGCCTCTTTAACGGTTATTAATTTCTGATTTCCTAAGAGTCCTACTTTTTATGTTCTGCCAAAGTTGCATAAGAATGGAGCCAACCTTCAATGATGCACCATTGTCTTGGGGCTTGGCTCCATCTCATCAAATTTCTTGCCTTACATTTATAGGTTACTCTAGCCACTGGTAATTTCCACTAGATCATATTTGAAAGACACAATAGATGTTCTTATGTTATTGCAGAATATTTTTTTGAGTGATAATTACATTCTAGCTATTTGCTATGTCAGTTCTTTATATACCAACATTGAACATACTAGAGGCATAGAGGCAACTGGCTTTTTTATGAGAGACTCAGGGAAATTTAATGAGGAGCAAATCTCATTTATATTAGATGGCATTGGATGGATTCTGTGGAACAATTATTTTTTGTTATAATGATGATTACTATCTTCAATTGAGAGGTACGGCAATGGGCATGAGATTTGTCCCCAGATATGCTAATTTATTTGTGTCCTATTGGGAAAATGATTTTGCTTATTAGGATCATGGCTGGGGTGGGAATCTTATTATATGGGATGGTACTATAAGCGAGTTGGAAATTCTTTTGGCCCACCTAAATTCTAGTGGATGGGGCATCACTTTGACCTCAGAATTCAGTACAAATTGTATAAAAGTTTTAGTCTTAACAATTTATATCGAGAATGGTTGGGATAAGACAAAAAACTTTTTTTTAAAAGGTGGATGTCACCAAAATGAAAGTGGGCATTATTCTTCATGGCTTCTGAATATACCTGATAATCAGTTCTGTAGAATGAAGAGAAATTGCAGTGACCCTAATATTTATGAGGAACAAGTAGATAAATTGAAGATTTTTTTTAGATAAATATTATCAGGAGCAGTTATTAGATGAAGTTGTCAATAAAGTAGGAAAGATGAATAGAGGTGATCTGCTAAAATATAAAGGTGAAAGGAATAACCCTGAAAGGAAAGACTGGTTGCCTTTGATAACTAACTACAATATAGGTGGAAAAGTATTAAATTATTCTCAATAAAAACTGGTATCTACTTCATCAAAAAAGACAGTGGATGTAAGGTCCTCAGCCCAGTAACACTCACAGGCACACCTCCAAGCCTTCCTGTTTTCCTGATTGATTTGGAGATTAATCAGTTTCACACTATTGATGAGCATATTTAAGTAAGTGCAATTCCTGGTGTTGAGTCCGCTTATATTGCATATCTTAAAAAGAGAGCGCCATTGTTTCTTTATTTTTTTACATGTCATCTGGGTGTGGTAAGTGGGATACTGTGGGTGAATGAACCTGTTTTTTTCACAAATTTATAGAAGCACTTTAAGGTTATTTTTTATTGTTTAGTAGCGTCGACACACATTTAATCTCTCAACTATATATATATATATATATATATATATATATATATATATATGTATATATACACATACATATGTATGTATGTTTGTGTATATATATATATATATATATATATATATATGTATGTTTGTGTATATATATATATATATATATATATATATATATATACATACATACACACATTTCTATTTTTTTATTTGAATAATTTCTAGTCTTACAATTTAATGATGGGACTTGGCCTTATAATATCCATCTTCAAACATGACAGTACTTTCTTATAACATCAACTTATGTCATATAGTCTATGCAATTTCCATACTCACCATTGTAGGAATAAATTTGTATTTTGTTGAGTATAATGTTGAGTAGCTTGTGTAGCTGATCAAAGGGTGAATTAAAATATAGACACAACACCCTAGTTTAGGATTGTACATTATAGATACAAACCATTTTTGCCCCCATATTTACACATATCTAGACTTTGATTAGATTACATGGTACTTCTACAACATATGAAATCTTTTGCAGTTGTAGATTGAACAAAGTAATTTATATTATGGCATCACACATTAATACTTTTTATATCTTTGGTCTATGCTTGGCTGCTCCCTGTTGAAGATGCATGACAGGGGGGAATCGCCAATGTCCTATACGGAGCTTTACAGAGAGCTTTTTTCTTAAATGCATACCAAAAGGGTGTTAACATGTATAATCTAATTTAATAAAACCAACTTATTGGTTAGCATTGCTTTAGACAAATGTCCACTAGTTACCCCACTTGGATTAATTCATCATTAGAGAGTTTAACTCCATCTACTGACTGGACTGAAGTATTGCGCTTCTTAGAAAAAAAAAATTGGGGTTATAAACCCTTAATAAATACATATTCACACTATGAGTGGCAAGTGAATAATTATTTTAAATATATGTTAAATATTTTAAAAGTTATCGAATAAATACTGAATTATTCTTTCCCACTTTTTGTTAGTAAATATTAAAACAAATGAAATTTTAAGGTAAACAATGTATTTTCAACTAGCTAATTCAAGAATTCTTCATCAACCAGTTTTATTCTTGGAAGCCAACACACTGTAATGACTTTCAGTAAAATGTACAGTATAAGAGAAAGAACTCAAACGTGATCACTGTGAGAGAAGAAGTAATGAATTAAAGAGATATCATGTTTTTCAAAGGATACAATTATAAGGCAGTTACTTACTATTTCTAGTGCTGTTATACTATCGTATGGACTGAAGCAATTGTACTGGCACATTATTACTAGTGTAATGAAAGTGATAGGAACCAAGAAAAAGCAGGACTACTGAATCTAATATAGCAGCTTTGTACACTAAGTAAATAAAGGCTCAGCAATTTGGCAGGATACCAATCTGGGGCAAGCGGGGATTCAATGATACATTTGTTCAACATAGCCAATGCTGAATAGATTAAAGTAAGCTCAGTGATTTGGCAGAATTCCCAGTCTCTACTAATAGGGGTAAACAGTGGGGCTAAACATAAAGCAAAATAACAAGCCTCTGGTCTCAATGATATTGTAATAGATGACCCAATTGTCATTAGATAATGCAGCAACATCTGAGGTTCCTTAGCAAGCACACAGAGAGGTGTATGTATTAATCAAATGCACAATCAAAAGTAATGCTAAACCCACACATAACCAAGTACCTTGGTGTATAATATTTATTATATATATTTCAAAAGATAACAAAAAATTCAGACATTCTGAAATTAATACTTAATTGTTTAAAATGTGTTACATTTTATACAGAATATTTGAATTTGAATATGTACAAAACAAAAGTATGATTGTATTTATAGGATGCTGAAAAGTAATTGATGCTGTCAGCACATTAGTGTTGCTGAATCTTTCCTACATTGCAGTGGGAGCATATGAATCCAAAAAATGCTAAGAGCAAGACAGATGACAGATACTTATGAGAGGTGTGAGTGGCCTCAGCAGTGGTAGAAAAGTATCAAGACACCTTGAAGTATGTTGTTAAAAGTTTTATTTTTGTGATGCTCGGAGTAACATTTTTACACAAAAGTTATGTAGATGATTTGAGTTTTTGAAAAGCAAAAGCAAAACAACTGAACCAGTACTGGAAAAGTGCAGGTCAGGGAAGAGTGGGCAGGAGTGTGCAAAAGCATACTACAGAATACCTCTAGAAAAGCGAAAAGACAGTGGATGTAAGGTGCCCAGTAACACTCACAGGCACACTTCCAAGCAGCCACAGAAAGAGCAAAATGAGTTGTATAGAAATCAATATAAGTGATATAACATACAAAGGAAATGCACGTGTAGAGAATTTAAACAGATATAAAGGATGTAATGCATACATCACAATATTGTGATATATGTAAGCAGCAGAAAAAGAGAAATTACATATATGGATACTAAATGATCAAAATAGACAAAAAAAGGTTAATTATAAATAAAAACATAAATAGGTGTCTGTAAAAATGTTAATTCGATGTATAAGATAGAATACAGAATATATGCAAATAACTAATAACATGAAGCAAATAAAATCAAGTCCTTGTAGTTAGTAAGATGAAACACCCATAAAGGGTTAACAAATTGCAGTAGAGACAGACACACTTAGTCAGTAGTAGTGATCTGTGTCAACATCCTAATTCAATAGTTTCCTGCAGAGTAAATCAAAAACCCAACATGGTGTGCATGGTTTGCGAAAGGGGTTTTAATGCACATAAAATATCACTGCTCAGCTAGCCTGAGACTTATAAAGTGCATCTCCACAAAATGCATTTTACACCACTGCTATTTCTTATACCTGAAGGAGTAGTAGGGTTAAAATGATACCATTTATTGACTGAGCGTTTGATTGCAAGCTTTCAAGACCAAGGCCCCTTCCTCAGGCATAAATAAGGCTAAAACTAAATTCCTAATGACAAAACATAGTTAACAGCATTATAAAAAAAAGGGCATGAAAAACATAGTGTATTGAAGAATGTTCTCAGCAGTAAATCAGTTAGTTCTACAGAGATCCAACAGATAAAATCAATTTGGTCAGAGCATCTCTGATCCCTCCACTCCCTGGGTGGGTGGGGAGGATATTATCATTAGACACATGCTAGATGCATAAAAGCGTCAAATGTTTGTAGTTTGAAATAAGTCCAGCAATTCAGGGCTTGTTAGCAAAAAGTCCATTTAATGCTTCTGTTTTTATTTTTTATTTTATTTTATTACAAAAATATCAGAAAGTACAAAACATAAATACAGTACTACAAAAATGACATAACAAAAGTTATAAATTATATAAGAGCGGGAGAGGTTCAACCATGCAAACATAATACCTTAGAATTATGAAAATGGCCCTTCTAGGGTCCTACTTTTTCTTTTAGGCCTCCCCTCGTACGGCATGTACAGACATACATAACATTCTGGCAGGACGGTATCAGAGGGTATATAGATATAGACAAGAGCTTATGTTTGTTCAAACAAAATGGATGCGTTTGTTAGATTTTAATACAAATTAAAATAATTTTTTAGATATTAAAATATTGTATTGGTTAGTTTTTTAATTTTATTTTTATTTTAAATTCCAGATTCTTGTAATTGACTTTGTTGCAGATTTATCTTTTTCCTGTTTCCTCTTTAGCAGTCCAAAGGTCCATATATTTCTGTTTCATGAATTGCAGTGGGGAGTGCGTCAATGAATAAGAAATAGTAGACAGGCAAAAGCATGTCTTGCATTTTGTCGCCCTCGCTCTCTTCGTACCATGCATACTTAAGATGAAATAAACCACTTTGGGTGATTATAGATGAAGCTCCATTAACCCCTTCGTGACGCATGGTGCTTGCGTCCCAAAACGTCACGATTTGTTCCTGGCCACCGATCACACGGGGATCGGTAGCCAGGAACACTCTGACAGAGACCCGATCAGGGTCTTAATAGACCCTGTGGGTCTCTGCCAAAATATCGCGAGACCTCCGGACGTCACGTGTGACGTCACGGAGGCGTGCCCGAACCCGAATTTAGCAAAACGCTTTGAGCACCGGCTACATTTTCCCTGTCAGACTGAGGCCACTCAAAGTGGCCTCATCTGACAGGTGGGATCCCGCTGTAAGTGCCTGCAGTGGGATCCGAAAACAGCTCATCGCGGGGAGCCGCGATGAGCTGTTTAGTACGTCCTAAACTAAAGGCACTTAAAGTCAAGGCGGCATAGTACGTCCTAAAGTCATGAAGGGGTTAAGTAAAAATGTCCATTTTGGCTTGTTGAAGGAAAGCACTGGTACTGGCGCTTATGTCATGTAGCCATAAGGTTATAGATAGGAGGTTATAGCTGTGGGCAGCCAAAGGTTGAGTCCTTCACTTCTTTGACTCAAAAATTGGAAACAGTCATTTTATAACTATACACACATACCAGTTGTTGCTGAAGATGAATATCCAGTGATGTGATGTCATCATAGAACTGACATGACATGACTGATATTGTTCTTCATCAAGAGCTCTTCTGTAATTTCAATCACACACACTGGTGTCCATGGGTCGAGGGGTATAGTAGTAGCTTCAGTTACATCAGAGGGAGATATGGGAATGCTTCAGTTAGGGTAATTACACAATTAAAAAAAGGAATGGGAGAAACAACGATGGAGAGACCTCACAATCTGGTTCAAATGTAAGATGGTGCCTTTAATACTTCATAATCACCTGTGAAAAGACAAATCACAGATCTGTGTCCCTGGTGCTTCCCAAAGGGCCTTTGGTACCCCTAACACATTTGGGGGGCCAGTGCAATTGGCCCTGGCCCCCTGTTATTATTAATGGACCAGGGACATGCCCAGAGTTTAAAAAATAATATCTCCCTACAGTCATGGAGGGGTTCGAATTAACAGCCCCATACACTTATAACATATATTCTGGAGGCTTGACCAAGGCCCCAGAATATGAATATATAATAACTCCTTCCTCCTATAAATAATACCCCAAGCATAAATAATAAATATTTATTTATTTATTTTTAATATGAACCCCACCTCCCCATGGACCACCCCAAGGCCCCTGGATTACATAATTAATTAAATTAAATTACATTTCACAACCTAGCCCCCTACCTCATCCTTGGCGGAAGAGTTGGAGCTTGCCCCAAACCTCTTGAAAATCACCTTTTTAATGCCAATGGTGCCCTATAAGGAATAATTTACATGTATCCAGGTTCCAGTGGCCTAGCTGGTTGTTACCCACTTGCGTTTAAGGACCAGTTGCATTTATGACCCCTGCGACACAGGTAAAGCTAGCCTTTAATTTCCACAGTGTAGAAAGTTGTATTGCAAATCAGCGTTGGCTTTTTCACTTTGGAAGGGAAATGGTTCATTAATACATGTTATAAGATGGGGGAGGGTATACAGATCCTAACAGCTGTTGATGATGATCAATATCCATAAATATTTTGCCACCCTAGAGCTGACATGACTTCATTGGTACTGATAGTCACCAATAACTGTCATGTTATTGCCAGAACATATGTCCATTTCTATTCATAAATTCCTGTGACTTCATGGGTGCAGGGGACCATGACAGTAAATGGGTGCATGGGTATCCAACCAGGGCCGGCACTTCCTGTAGGTGAACTAGGAATTTTCCTAGGGTGCCAGCTTTGTGGCGGCTGGCAGCCATGGGTTTATCATTTTTTTGTGTGTGTGTATCGGATGTGGAGGGGGTCGGACTGGTGTCAGAGGTGAGCGGAAGTGCCAGTCCACTCCCACGCAAGGAGCAGGCAGCATCAGCTCTGTCCATGCTGCTCACGCGCCCTGCACATAATGATGATGCAAAACATCGAAAATACGATGCTCTGTGTCATCAATACGAGCAGGAGCACTCATGCTACTGGAGGTTAGACATGGGAGGGAGGGAGGAGGAATAAAAAAAAGACACGCCAGGCACTGAACAATAGGTAATGTTGACAGTAAACATTTAGACTTGCAGATTGCATAATTTGGCTTGGCAAGGCACCAATCAGAGAGGACCTCTAAAACAGCCACCAATAGGGACACAAGGTGCAGGCGGCAATGGCACCAGACACTTTTTATCCCTTTAGCAAGGAGAGCCAATGGGGAACCTGCTGACAGGTGGCCTAGAAGTGACCAATCAGAAAAGCGCCTAATGCTTCCCCTGGTTCTTCACAAAGTCAATCAATTCATAGTAGCAAAACAGTGCCCAGAGAATACTGTACAGCCTTCATAGCCCATTGCATTTTCATAGTTCCAGAAGACCTGAAGCTTCCATTAGTAATCTCTTGTTTAAACCATTTGCTCTACTACAGTTGTGTCCCACCAGCTCTAAGTCCTACTGTTTACAAATGCATTCCACTGAAAATGGTTTCTTTTAAATGTGTTTATAATTTAAAGGAAGGAAACAATCTTTGCAGTCATCCTTGATAATGATCTGTACTTACAGCCACCACCACTATTTTTAAAGGTGGCTGTAATAGTTCATCAAAATGTTGGAATAAGGGGCGAGATTATATATAGGAATTGTGGCTTTGCATGTCAATCATGACTGGACCAAACAATTGTATGAGTAGCATACTGTGTATCCAAAATGACTGCTGTTCCAAAAATACTTTCTCTAATTTAGTTTAAATAAACATTTTAGCATTATAATATTTGGTACAAGAAAGTTTCTGTCCTCTTCAATTATAAAAATATTTAAATGTACTTTAATTTTAGTTTCAAAAGCACACGAAAGTAAAGCACTCAAATAAGGTATGTAGTGTGGAAACCCACATGCCTGCTCTATTGAAGTGGACATGTTCTGCAGTTAACTAGCACTAGTAACAAGCTGCTACCAGCAGCAAACAAACATGTATTACATGTGGCTATTTTCTAAAATAATAAATACTATATGGAATTCTAACCCAATTTCCCATATTATTTTCACTGAATGTTCAACATTGTCCTTACTAAAAATGACTTATCTTTATGTCATGGTATATTATGCATTTAAATATATGTAAGTGGTAACAATAATAACAACAATGATTATTATTTGAATAATTTAAGAATTTGGGGAGTTTGCTATAATTATTAAACTATTATGTTATTACTTTATAGCATTTGGGTTTTTGTATGAAGCAATGGAAGTGCAGCTGGTTGATTTTATTTCTGATAAAGCATTTTGTTTTGAAACTATTTTTAATAATGCTAATAGCCTGCATTTTGATGAGTACATGCAATTCAGCCAACATTTTCTCTTTTGTCCTTTTTATTTCAGCTCCTGTTAGTGAAATAACTTCTGCACTGACAGGTAAATCCTTGTTGGCGCCACTTGTCTACTCTTACAGACCTTAGCCCTATGGTATGAGTACTTTGAATGTAATCTTAAAATCATATCTTCTGTTTCAGCTGTCATTCTCAAAGACAGCTAATTGATAACGTGAAATCATTTTGTAATCTAGTACACAAGTGCTTTTTAGATATACATTTATGTTTCAGATTTTGCAACTAAACTTTACATTTGAAAACTGAAGTTAATTTGGAGATAAAGTGAAGGTAACAATGATATCCTAGTGTCACCTGTAAGCTGAAACAATACATGAGCTAGATCTGCTTTAGTGCAACAGGGAATTCCTTGTAAGCATGGTTCATGGGTTGGTTTCTATTTCTGCTGTTGTACCCAGCTTCCCCACTCCATTTCTCCTGCACTTCTTTCGTTATAGCCCCCACATCCCTTGCCATGCACCAAGTGGCGTCCCGAGGGGGGTGCGGACCGCACCGGGTGACACCACCAGCGCGGGTGACACACGTGCTGCCGGCACCCCCTGCATTGTGTTGCTAAACTTTTTTTTTTTTCTGGCAGCCACATCCGCTGGATTCGGCTGCCGGAAAAAAAAAATCATTGCGGCCGGCGCTACCCAAAGGGGGGGGGGGGGAGGGAATAAAAAACTTACCTCCTTCCTACTCTGTCTTCCGGTGCAGGTCCGTGGCTGTGAGGGAAGCGTTGTGCGCTCCCCTCCAGCCCCGCGGAACCATAAAGTTTGTTTAAAAAAAAAGTTTAAACAAACTTTATTGATCCGCGCGGCTGGAGGGGAGCGCACATCGCTTTCCTCATAGCCACGGACCTGCACCGGGAGACAGCAGCAAGGAGGTAAGTAGTGGCTGGGGAAGGGGGAAGGAGGGTGGCATAACGAACACACTGAGGGGCAAAATCCTGGCATATTGAGGGGCAAAATCCTGGCATATTAAATGGCATATTGGGGGGGGGGGGGGAAATCCTGGAATATTGAGAGCAAAATACTGGCATATTAAGTGGCATATTGGGGGGCACAATCCTGGCATATTAAATGGCATACTGAGGGGAAAAATACTAGCATATTAAATGGCATATTGGGGGGCAAACTCCTGGCATATTGAGGGGCAAAATCCTGGCATATTAAATGGCATATTGGGGGGCAAAATCCTGGCATATTGAGATCAAAATCCTGGCATATTGGGGGGCAAACTCCTGGCATATTGAGGGGCAAAATCCTGGCATATTAAATGGCATATTGGGATGCAAACTCCTGGCATATTAAATGGCATATTTAAGGGGCAAAATACTGGCATATTAAATGGCATATTGGGGGGGGGGGGGGGCAAACTCCTGGCATATTGAGGGGCAAAATCCTGGCATATTAAATGGCATATTGGAGGGGCAAAATACTGGCATATTGAGGGGCAAAATACTGGCATATTAAATGGCATATTGGGACACAATCCTGGTATATTAAATGACATATTGAGGAGCAAAATCCTGGCATATTAAATGGCATATTGGGGGGCAAAATCCTGGCATATTGAGTGGCAAAATCCTGGCACATTAAATGGCTAAAGGATGGCATATTGAGGGACAAAATCATGGCATATTGGGGGGCAAAATCATGGCATATTAAATGGCATATTGGGGGCAATATCCTGGCATATTGAATGGCTAAATCATGGCATATTGAGTGGGCTGCGTGGGTAGATGTCTGTGCGCTTGGACATAAAGACAACAAACTGCCTGCTCATCCATAGAAAGACTGGTGAGTGAAGATTTCTAAATACCTATGTTTTTACATACTTTCTTTATTTTATTTCATATATTTGTATATAATACTACATTACCACATGATGAAAAGATGAACACTTGGCTGGAAAAACTGATCATCCCCCTCCCATGACATGAAACACCGATAATATTTAGGGTATTAGCCACAGCTTCAGTTTAGAACTTTAAAACTAAAGTATACATCTTAAATGCAACCCCTGGCTTCAAGAGATAAGTAAGTAACAATTATAAAAATCTCCTTCCCATTAAAGTTGATTATAGCATCATAACTGTTCACTTTCCATCCCAATCATTGATTAGAACAATATTGGTATAAAACTGCCTCAGATAGGCTAGCAGTCACCTTTTCTTTTACCATAGGTCCAAATATGATTATGTTCTCTTTCTACTTAAGGATGACTCTATGATACTGCAATGCAACATTTTCTGTCTGGTGAAGAAATACAACTGGTGAGTAGAGGCCTCTGTGAAATTACTTTTAATGTAAAACAACAGGGCTATATGGAGTCACGGTAGAAAGGCCATTTGTTTAAAGGTAAACAAATAAATGCCCATTCATGGGCATCCACAGAATTTTTAATCAGTGGACCCTGGGAAAGTGCCCACTTTGCCCATTGGTTAAAGCGGTCCTGCTCCCCACAACAAGGAGTCACATTTACAAGGTGACTGAGCAAGTTAATGTTGCATCTTATGTCAATTTCATACCAAATAGCCATAAGGATTTCCATAGTAGTTTAGGTTGAAAAAAAGACTTGCATCCATCAAGTTCAAACTAATCCTTGTTTACCGCTTTTGATTCAAAAAAGGCATACTCCACTCCTTGTATTTCAGCAAACATTCTTTCTAAATAATGTTATCTCTTAAACACATTGCATATAATACTTACACATATTTATTTCATTTTAAATGTTAAGCTCAAATAGGGAAACATGGAGTTTATACTCTAACAAAATATATTGTGGCAAATGACAACAGAATTGCAAAAAAATCAGGTATTAAATGATTAGCTGAAACGTTGAAGAATTTATTTGCACAAAGACGGGGTAATAGCATTACTTAGTTTACATTTCTGCTATGTATGCACCATAGCTATGTGAGTCAAAAATGAAATAATTTGGTGTAAAAGGTGGACTAATATTAGTAAATCTAGTGTGAATCTAGAGCAATGATGAGATGATTACATCTCTGTCTGATAAAATATGTTGACCTTTGATATATCAACAAAATTACAACATTACCATTTTCATCCCCATGTAAACATGGGTTTTCTTTTTAAAATGTAACCAATAAATAAAAAGCGGAACTAAAAGGATTAATGTAATACTGTAGTTGCTGAGTATTGCAATAAGACACTACCATATTTAAACAGTCTCACTTAAATTGTCCATACAAATTATTATGTCAGTGCTATACCATTTTAAAGCAGCAGATCTGTCTGATCATTTTTTCATCCACTCTTTTTATCTCCTTTTAACTGCATGTAAGGTTTAATATTTATTCCTGCTGCTATGACACCCACCATGCCCATGTCCACAGCCCTTTTTGTTGTATTATATCATAGAACACGGAGCTGGCTAAAATCGCACCAGTCTGCATTACAAGCACTTGAAACAGCTTAGAGAAGTTGTGGCTAATGAAAGCACTTTCTCATAAATGAGCATGAAAACCCACCTCCTGTGTACTCTATCTCACTATATCACTCATTTTAAAGGCCGCCCAATTGCCCCCTCCCATACAGATGCCCATGCAACTAACATTTCTCCTGTGTCACCAGATCATTGTGTAATTTTACATTGTAAATAATTTCACAGAGGGTGGGTGAAATAGTATGCTGTTTAGGGTAGGTTAACTAGACATCGAGAGTAGAAAAATACCTGACATGCAGTGGAGTACAGCAACAAAAAAAGGGTTTTAATTAATTCTATACAAAACTGCTCTGCTCCTCTCTTTGTATCTGGTCTCCTCCCTATTCACTGTATATGCTGCAGCTTTCCATTCATAGAGTACCCGCCTGGGCAGTGATACAGCCGGCATGCAATGTACATGTATAGCAGCTAGGATTACTTAATGCTCCAGCTGTTTAGACTACATTTCACATAACTCTCAGCCAGTCTGCAAAAGTGAGTATTCAACAAATGGAATGCCCAAGTATAGCTAATATATTATTATGGATTGGTACTGTATCTGCTGTGGAATGCACATCTCATTATTCTCAGCCATCCATTTGGTTGGCTGAATATCATGAGAAATGTTATAACAGCACCTGGAGTACCAAAAGTTAGCCATCACTGCATGATGCGTTTTGCATCCAAGCCTCTATATCCTTTTTTAATACAATCTAACTACCCTGTTTTTTGTGATATGTCAGAATGTTTGCTGTGCATCAAAGAGTTACTCAAACAACATTACATTTTGTTCACTGCAATTACCATGGTGTTGAGCATACAACATTGCTAATTGATTATTATGGGAATAGTACTAACTTTTGTTGGGAGAAAGGGAGGGGGACTACCGTACAAACTTTAAAGGTTATTCATGAAAGAAGAGAGAATTATACAGAATTGAGATGGGAATTTCAAACTTAAGTCCAAAATAGGTGAGTTTGAAAACTGAATGGGAGAATTTTTCAAACTTGAGTACTTAGGCCTTACATTTGAAATTCCCATCTCAATTCCCTGTAATTATTTTTTATAAATAAAGACCTAACTTTTGTTGACAGCATCTTCAATAATATTAAGCCAGCCCTATTTCTCACTGACTTCCTGGGAATTGTAGCATAGAGGGGGTTGTGTGTCCTTGTCAGACTCCTGAAATTTGTCAGATATAGACTTAGAACTCAATTGCAAGAAATGCGTAAGGTTCACTTTAAGAATATACTTCCTACATATAGAAGTAAATACTGACTGCAGAGTTGTATTTGGAAATTCCAGTTAGATGCAGGATGATTATAACACAGTGATATTGAGAGGATAAGTTGGAGGGCTTAGTGAATCAGTTGTCACTTAGCAATAAGTAAGCAGATTTGAAAAGGCACAGAGTAAATAGTCCAGCAATATAAACAATAGTAACTTCCTTAGAAGATTTGGGAAAGATAATGTAAGCAAGATTGGAGATCAAGTTGATATTAAATAGTCCAACTGTACTGATGCAGCAGTTGAATTTGTACCTGGAGAGGTAGAGTAGGCTGCAACAAAAGTATGTGGTAGAGAAGAAGGGAATCCATTAAACAAGCCAGGTCAGGGTTTTGGAAATCACAATATTGATAAGGCAGGTCTGAGTCAAGGTTTGGAGAGATCAGCATGGTCGTGAGAGGCAGTGAAGTTGAGCGGGCACGTTTGTGGCAGGTTTGCAACAAAATAACTCAACACTAACCTTTGGTGTAGCTTCCATATGAGGCGAGGGAACACCGCGTCATAGAAGGGGTGGAGCCTCTGATCTCAAAACCCGGAAGTAACCAGAATCGTGATCAGTAACCCTGATGGACCTGACAGTCCTACACTAGACTGCACACTAATGTTTGCCATTGTTGACTGCAGTTCCCATGATAAACAGTCAGCCATTACTGGCTGAACGCAATAGGAATTGTAGATTGTGGTAGTTGTGACTAATCTTTACCACCGCAGCTATTGGAAACAAAAGTTCCCATGTTGTGCAGGTTCATAAAATTAGCAAAATACTGGCATATTGAGTTGCTAAATCCTGGCGTACTGAGTGGCTAAATCCTAGCATAGTAAATTGCAAAATACTGGCATATTGAATGGCTAAATCCTGGTATACTGAGTTGCTAAATCCTGGCATATTGAATGGCTAAATCCTTGCATATTGAGGGGCAAAATATTAGCATATTGAATGGCTACATAATGGAATATTGAGTGGCTACATACTGGCATATTGAGTGGCTACATAAAGGCATATTGAGTGGCTAAATACTGGCATATTGAGTGGCAAAATACTGGCATATTGAATGGCTAAATCATGGCATATTAAATGGCTAAATCCTGGCATAATGAGTGGCTAAATCCAGGCATATTAAATGGCTAAATCCTGGCATATTGAGGGGCTAAATCCTGGAATATTGAATGGATAAATCCTGGCATACTGAGTTGCTAAATACTGGCATATTGAATGGCTAAATCCTTGCATATTGAGTGGCTAAATCCTGGCATATTGAGGGGCAAAATATTGGCATATTGAATGGATAAATCCTGGCATACTGAGTTGCTAAATACTGGCATATTGAATAGCTAAATCCTTGCATATTGAGTGGCTAAATCCTTGCATATTGAGTGGCTAAATCCTTGCATATTGAGTAGCTAAATCCTGGCATATTGAGGGGAAAAATATTGGCATATTGAATGGCCAAAGACTGGCATATTGAGTGGCTAAAGACTGGCATATTGAGTGGCTAAATACTGGCATATTGAGTGGCTAAATACTGGCATATTGAATGCCTAATCCTGGCATATTAAATGGCTAAATCCTGGCATATTGAGTGGCTAAATCCTGCCATATTAAATGGCTAAATCCTGCCATATTAAATGGCTAAATCCTGGCATACTGAGTGGCTAACTCCAGGCATACTGAGTGGCTAAATCCAGGCATACTGAGTGGCTAAATCCTGGCATATTGACCAACTGCTCCTAACCACCATCCATATTATACTAGACCTGGATAACATGCTTGTGGGAGATATAGTCAGAGGGGTATGGGGCCCAGAAAACTTGTTCAGTAATGGGTCCTGAAATTCCTGGTGGCGGCCCTGAGCATATGCTTGTCTCAAAGATTAAGCCATGCACCTGTAAGTACACATGGCCAGTACAGGGAAACTGCGAATGGCTCATTAAATCATGTATGGTTCCTTTGATCGCTCCATATGTTACTTGGATAACTGTAGTAATTCTAGAGCTAATACATGCTGACGAGTGCTGACCCCCAGGGATGCATGCATTTATTAGACCAAAACCAATCCGGGGGCCTGTCCCCCGGCCGCTTTGGTGACTCTAAATAACCTTGGGCCGATCGCACGTCCCCGTGATGGCGACAATACATTCGGTTGTCTGCCCTATCAACTTTTGATGGTACTTTCCATGCTAACCATGGTGACCATGGGTAAATGGGAATCAGGTTCGATTCTGGAGAGGGAGACTGAGAAATGGCTACCACATCCAAGGAAGGCAACAGGCCTGCAAATTACCCACTCCCGACTCTGGGAGGTAGTGAAGAAAAATAACAATTCAGGACTCTTTTGAGGCCCTGTAACTGGAATGAGTACACTTTAAATCCTTTAATGAGGATCAATAGTGTATATTAAAGTTGCTGCTATTTAAAAGCTTGTAGTTGGATCTTGGGATCGAGCTGGTGGTCTGCTGCGAGGTGAGCTACCACCTTTCCCAGCCCCTGCCTCTCAGCGCCTCCCCGTTGCTCTTGACTGTCTGTGGATGCTCTTGAGACAGCTACCCACAGACCGGCCCGGTGAGGACCCCAGGCACTTTTTGAGTCAGACCTCAGATCATCCACGGTGACCCGCTGAACTAAAGCATATTACTAAGCGGAGGAAAATAAACTAACCAGGATTCCCCCAGTAATTGCGAGTGAAGAGGGAAGAGCCCAGTGCTGAATGCCTGGTGGCCGCAGGAAAAATGGCATAAGGGAGGCCTTCCCCCCAACCGCCATCACTCGAGGCCCAGTCCACAGATGGTGTTAGACTGGTGGCTGCTCCCAGCGTGGCAGGACCCGGTCTCCTCAGAGTCGGGTTGTTTGGGAATGCAGCCCAAATCAGGTGGTGAACTCCATCTAAGGCTAAATACCAGCACGAGACCAATAGTCGACAAGTACCATAAGGGAAAGTTGAAAACAACTTTGAAGAGACAGTTTAAGAGGGCTTGATACTGTTATGAGGTAAATGGGTGGGGTTTGTGTGGTCCACTCGGAAGAATCAACCCACGAGCCAGAGCGGGACTGGGCAGATGTGCTGACCCTCGAAGGGTGAATTTCCTCTGAGGCACAGAGCCCCTTCCATCTCCCCTGCTTTACAGCCCTCCCCAGGCAGCAGAGTCACCATCACCCGGGGCCGAGGAAGCAGAAAGGGCGAAGCCAGAGGAAACTATGGTGGAGGTCCATAGTGGTCCTGACGTGCAAATCGGACATCCGACCTGGGTATAGGGGTGAAAGACTAATCAAACCATCTAATAGCTGGTTCCCTCCTAAGTTTCCCTCACGATAGCTGGCGCTCATGGCTCTGCAGGTTTATCTGCTAAAGCAAATGATTAGCAGCCCAGCACCTAGTGGCCCACTTTTGGTAAGCAGAACTGGCACTGCGGGATGAACCAAAAGCTGGCTTAAGCCGCCCGATGTCAACACTCATCAGACCCCAGAAAAAGTGTTAGTTGATATAGACAGCAGGACAGTGGCCATGGAACCAGCTAAGGAGTGTGTAACAACTCACCTGCCGAATCAACTAGCCCTGAAAATGGATGATACTGGAGCGTTGGGCCCATGCCCGGCCGTCCTTGGCGCTGAGAGCCCCGGGGGCTAGGCCACGATGAGTAGGAGGGCCGCAGTGGTGGGCCCACGCTCCAGTATCCAGAAGCTCCGGGCTTCTCTCTTCTCCGATCGATCCAGCACCCCACGTCCACACTGGGGAGGAGACCTTTGCTCAGGCGGTCCCTGGTGTCCCCCTGAGACAGGCAAAGGTTGCTTCCTCCCTGGATGCTGTACAGGTCCTTGGGCCCCCATCCCCAGGAACAACTACTGTAGCTGAGGAGGGAAGGTGAGCCAAATCCTGCTGGAAGATGCAGTCCTGTGGCTGCCTGAACAACCTCCCAATGGTGGGCATCAGTGATCTGGATAAAATCTGCACGTATGATTTGGCATCGACAGTTTCATCTACCATGTGCAAGTCTCCTGTGCCTTTTGCACTCATGCAGCCCCAAATAATTTGCGACACCGGGTAGGAGATATTCAGCCCTGGGTCACCTGACATAGGCTATGCCATCTGTCCCAAGAATGCTGAACTTACTTTCATCTGAGAAGATGACCTTCTCCCACATGTCCAGTGTCCAAGCCCTGCAGGCTCTCGTCCACCTTAGATTCTTGACTCTAACAGTTTCCATCATCAAGGGTTTCTTATAGGGGCGCCGTGCAATGAGCCCTGCCTGGCACAACCTTCTCCTTACCATTCTGTTGCTGACCATCACCCCCATGGCTACTCTCCAATCTCGGTTGATTTGCAGCAACGTGAGCCAGTGACAGTGCAGGCAGAGCCATACCAGCAGCCTGTCTTATGCAGCGGTAGTGCGCCTTTTCTGCCCTCTACCTTTCCTCTGTTCCATATTGCCCGTCTGTCAGGATCGCCGCCGTGCCATCCAGACTGCCAGACGTGGTCGCCCCAGATGCACTCAACAGGGGATTTGAACTGTGGTTCTTCTGGACCGTATCCTGCTATTTTGCCTCTGAGCCATTTCAGAACTTTGAAATACTCCTGTTTATATTTCTATTGCCTGCAGCACTAGGGGGCTGGACTTCACCAAAGGCTCAGACCTGTCAGTAACTCTCCAGCTGAATCACATACCTAATTAACAAGGTATAAGACACTGCCTCTCCCTAAGGGCAGTGTCAGTTCAGTGACTCTGGATTCCTTGTTTGGTTCCTGTGATTTTTGACTTCCAGTGTTCCTGATCATTTTCGGCTTTTGACCTGGGATTTGTTACCCGTTTATTCTGAATTCTGGCATCCTCTGACCTCTGGCTTTCCCACGAAGATTCTTTTGCTCTTGTCTGTAACTTTACCTGGATATCCTGACCAGCCCCCGTACACAAACTCACAGGCCACGTGGCTTCTTACCTGGTCACCCTGGTCTGTGTTTGTTTGCAAGGGTGAGCATACATCTCTGCCTAAAAGACTCCCAACAAAGGTAAACCCTGACAAAACATCTCTTCCTAAAAGACTCCCAACAAAGGTAAGCCCTGACAAAACATCTCTTCCTAAAGGACTCCCCACAAAGGTTTCCCTGACACCGTCTGAGCATGACTCTTCAGCAACCGACTCACCGTGGACTGGTGTGTTTGAATCCTGTCAGCAATCTGCTGGGATAACAGACCTTCGCTGTGTAGCACGAGCAATACAGCCTTGACTGCTAGAGTCAGTTGCATCATAAGGCCGGAATCTGACCGGGGGTCCATAATGAGCTGGAACAAAGAACAGGACACACGGGGGTGATTGTTAGTCCAGTGCCCCCCCCCCCCCCCCCACACACACACACACAAAACAGGAAGTCATTTATTTTATTACTGATAAAAAGGTTACAATACTTTATTTCATTACTGGCACGATACCTATTTCCATTACTGTATATATATTATCATTTATATATTTTTTGATCTGCAATCTATAATGGAATGGAAACAGTTAAACATTCTTCATATGTATTCTCAATCTACATATTGAGTACACAACAAATGCTAAATAGTTGTCTAGAGACTGCATGTCTTGGATTTATTTAAATTGTATCACCAGAGACATCTAATCAAATTGGGATTTACGCATATAAGTATTTCTTTGTATTGATAATTTTGAAAGGGGGATTTTTTTTGTGGATTTGCTCATGCAAAGCAGACTTGAAATTCGAGAAAGACCTTCATTGATCTAATTCAAAATATTTAAAAGGTTATTCATTTGTGAATGTTGCCCTCATTTTTCCCCTGTCTTTTTTAGCCTTTTATTAATGAAACATAGCAGAGACATGACAAAACTATTTCTATTTTTAGAGAAAGGACAAGACTTTTGAATCAAAATCACTTCTACAGCAGTTTTTAGTAGTACAAAACAAGCTTTGTAAGCAATAACATAAGGACTAAAAAGATGACCAAAAAATTAACTCCAAAGCTTCCTCTAGCTTTGCAGTTAAGTACTTACCAGAAACTTTATGAACCTAAATACCTAATATTGCCTTTTATCATGTAATGAACAATAACATAAAAAATTATGTGTTAAAAACTATGTTTGTGTTTATTTTGGAAAATGTCAAATCACTGAACAAAATGATTAACTGCAGTTTAGCACAGTGTAGCTGCTCTTCACCAGTTAATGTGTTGCTTGATTTTTGTGGTTTAGATATCCTTTCTTGATGCGAGCATCCTACTTGCCAGTCATATTCCAACTTCCTCAAACTTGGTAAATAAACATTAAACACAGAGCATATAGCCTCCTATTTTCATGGGTTACTGAGAATCCATGTCAGGGTTCTACCCTGACCTCTTGACACATGCATTGAAAAATCCTAATTTTTGTCCTCATATACGTCCTTCCGCCTCTAGAGTCCACCCTACCTTTTGTTTGCTTGCATTTCTTCCCCTCTGATGGTGTCAGGGTGGCTTGTTAACTTGTGCAACACATCCCTGTTAAATACTTGCAGTTTATTGCAAACAGGGCTTTTGAATTGAAGTTGGATGTCTGACTTCTGAGAGCTGCTGCTTAATTTCCTGATCCTCGGCTAAAGCTCATTTGAATTTCTACCCTGTCCAGGAACTGGTAAACTAAACCTGGAAGGCTAAACCAGCCAGGGGAAGTTTTTCCAGCATCTCCTGACACCATCTACCTACAGCTTAATTATTACATCTAAGGTGCCTTTTTTTAAAAGGCCCACTCCTGCTTAGTTACCCTTTCTAGGGTTCTCCTGTTTAGTTACACTCTCTAGGGTTCTCCTGCTCAGTTACCATTCTCAGGCTTCACCCTTACCTAAGGCCTCACCGTTTGTTTAACTTTATCTACCCCTACTTTTTAGTACAGTCCCAGCTAAAGCTCTTTGTCTATACTGCAGTTCCTACTAAAACCCTTTTCCTATACTGCAGTTCTTTGCTACAGTCCCCTTTTGTCTATGCTACAGTCCTTATTACAATCCTTATTTCTTTCTTTCAATACTTGTTCTTAATCCTGCACAATAAATAATAATATACAACCAGGCTCATGCACTGAAATGCCTACCTGACCTGGTAAAGGCCCTGACATTCCAATATTTTTTCATTATTATTTTTGCATCTTTGTTTTTCAGCCAATCCTATAGAGAACAGTATATTGTAAAGTAATGCACTGCACTTCCCTGTGGCACAGAAGAGTTTAGTTTACTGAGGCGTTGTAAGTACAAAGTAAACTTTTAGTAGTTACTTATAATTAACATGCATTTTTAATGAGCAGGATGATTGTAGACCTGGCACCATTTGTATGTGTTTATTGTGCACAAAATCTTTGTGGAATACACACAAAAAAGGAGTGATATAACTTTTTAAGAGACTTTAGTGCTGATAGCGGTGATTGAGAAGTAGAGCACTCTATTTAAGCTAACAGTATTTTTTGGGAAATTTTAGATGGCAGGTAATTGAGTCACTGTTATATATATATATATATATATATATATATCTGTAACCTGGGCCATAAGCAAGTCTCTAGCTGTAAAGCAACATTGTTTTCCACTATTTCTTTTATTTCCTGTAAGTCAGAAATGCTTCCTGTTTTTCATTGCTCTACCCTTCCATTGCTACTGTTTTATCTTCTTCCTAATTGACTCCAAATTCTGCAAATTACAGGCACAAGCGCTACCAGTGTTTTTTTTTTTAGCCAGTCTTAAATTCAATCCTGTTAATCTAAATGTAATATATTCATTAATTTCTCAGTATTTCTTCCTTCTGTGAAAATGTGAAAATACATAGATAACTAACCATGTTCAATCATTATAAAAGGTGTTATAAGACCACTCCAGGCTGAAAGAAAAAATAATACACATGTATTAAATCTGACATGTAAAAAAAAAAGTAAATTTATTCGTTTTTTTTTTTTTTTACATTTTCGCAATACTTACAAATAAAACGTATCCCTTGCCAGATTTTCTACTCAGATTTGATCCTTCATTGGCCTGCAGGACTAAGCACCTCTTCAGAGCCAGCAAAAGAGCACCCAAATAGAAGCATCCAAGGCCCCCAGTGCCCCAACATCAGATGCACATACATTCTAATTGACCGTTGCCATATTTCTTTCCTTTGCTGCTCATGCCCAATGCTTCATGTTATTTATTATAATTAAGTATACATAACATATACTCACAGTTACACACCTATAAACATTGTGCATATAGAACACAAACTCATATATGCATCATGCATGTTTATAGCTAGCATTTTCACACTCACATATTATGCTACATTTATACAGATAACTGCCGTATATTGTCTGATCAGACAACGTCCATTCGGATATACAAACTGTCCCAAAACTTATATTTACCAGCAGGTGTGTAAAAAAAAATTGGCTTCAGGACAATGTTTAATCTATGGAGCCAATATTTTTTTTGTTGAAAAGTTGTTGGCTCTACTTATGTATAAACATAACAGGCTATTCACTAAAGTTGTGTTGCAGGTGTGTTGAGGTGAGATGAACATTTAATCTCATCAATTTTTCTATACTTTGTGCAGGGACAGTCCTGGTGAGTTTGCTTAGTGGGTGAAACTAAGTTAAAATGGGGAGATTAAATGTTCATCTCACCTGCAACTCACCTTCTAGTGAATAAACCCATTAGACATGTTTATACCCATTCATGCAGGCTTTCATTGTACTTGCATACTCTCTTGAACAGTTCATATATGGTTAAAGAATTCTGACCAGACAATACTTGGTGGCAGCTAATAAATGTACATTATGTCCCCATCAATTGCTCTAGTGTTTTTATGCCAAGGATATAACACTCCTTTCATTATTTTCTATAAGGAAAGCAATGGGTATGTACAATTTTAACGATTCAGCTCTATATGCTAGAAAACTGGGACAGGAGGTAGTTCTACCACGAAACCAAAGATAACCCAAAGGGAAAAGCAAAATTTCAGATTTAATTCAATAGCAACATTTAGGAGTTGCAATGCATAGCTAAGTCAGGGAGGTGTTCAACTCACTTCAAGTCACCAGCAACTAACCTGTGCTGAATAGCCCTCTTATACTCTGTTTTTGTATCTGTGTGTCCTAATTCTGCTGAGTATTCTATAATCATAGCAAGCATTTGTATATTCAAATATATCCTTGATACATTTTTCAAGGATATTTATATATGAAAATTATACATAAGTAATGATCCACTATGTCTACGGAATGTTTGGACAAACTGCTAAACATACAGTAGCATCATTACAAAATATAACATTACTTCATAATCAGTGTGATTTAACCCCTTGCCGACATTGGACGGACTAGGTCCGTCCGGTCTGGCAAAGCGTTGCCGACATTGGACGGACCTAGTCCGTCCTGCGGCAAAACGAGCTGTGTTTGCGATCTAAGATTGCAAACACTGCTAAAATGGTGATTCTTTAATGCCTAGTGGTAGAGGCATAAAGCATCACCAATTTCGTGTCCCCAAGGCGCCTGTGATCCCTCCACAGAGCGATTTGTGAGCAGCATGCTCCTCCAGTATGGCTCTGCCCTGTTGTGGGTAGAGCGTCGGAAGTGAAAAAAAATTCACTTCCATTGCTCTGATACTGTTGCTTGAGTGCCCCTAGAGGTAGTCAGCAACATTGCAATGTAAAAAAAAAAAGACTTAATTAGCTGCAAATCTAGGGTTATGGTTAGAATAATGGTAAAAAGATAAAGATAACAATTAAATTAGATTTAGCATAAGGGTTAAAATAAAATTAAAATGATAATTTATTAAGGGTTAGCATAAGAGTTAAAGTTATGGTTAAATTTAGGGTTCAGGTTGGGGTCAAAAGGTCACTGTAGGTAACTCCCCCACACACTATTTTTGGTTTTTGCTATATAACTCACAAAAAAAAAATGGAAGCAGGCACAGAACTTCTCCTGCAGAACAAGCCACGATGTCACTTTCCCTCATATTGCATGTTATTTTGCCCCACAGAACACACCACAGCATCACTTTGCCAGTTAAAATAAGCCACTGTCAGGTACCAATAAACATGCTCCAGTCACTTTGTCATTAACATATGCAATAGTCAGGTTGCTATTATTTTGCCACCAGTAAGCCACTGCCAATTTGCCCAATAGTATGCCAGTATTTTGCCATCAATAAGCCACAACTGATTTACCCAATAATATGCCACTATTATTTTGCCCATTAATAAGCCACAGCCCATTTGCCCAATAATATGCCACATTAATAAGCCACAGCTGATCTGCCCAATAATATGCCAGTATTATTATGCCCATTAATAAGCCACAGATGATTTTCCCAATAATATGCCAGTATTATTTTTCCATTAATAAGCCACATACAATTTGTCCAATAATATGTCACCTTCCTCCCCCCTTCTCCAGTACTCACCTTCTGGCTGCTCCGTGTCCCCGGGTGTATCTTCTGTGCAATCTTATCTCCTGCACGGAGGAGGGAAGTACAGCCACCAGATATGACATACTGCACCTTGGGCCAGTGGGGGCCCCCTTAACCAGTGGGTCCTGGGCAAGTGTCCACTTTGCCCATTGGCTAAAGTGGTCCTGCTCCCGGGTAAAATTGTGGCCCCATTCGCAATTGCAACCCCTGTGACCACGATTGTTATACCCCTGGATACATTTTTAGTTATTTATATACACAATGTAGGTAAACAGTTTAAACTAAATAAACCTCTTAATTGACCATGTCTGTAAATAAAAAGTAGAACATATTAGAAAAAAACTCTCACAAATTAGTACAGAGTATACAATACAATACTTCTAAAATGTTATCTATTTCATTTATATATTGGGTCATGTGTGTATTCTCCCCCTAGGCTAAGCAATCTTATTTTTGGATATAACACAAATAACTTTGCCTGTACATGCTGTTCTATTTATTTTTATTTTACTGACATATTTCTAAAGGTAAAATTATAAATATATTTAGCACTCTGAATAGGAAACCATAGTTAAAATGTAAATGTATTCTACATGAAAAACATCTATCTATCTATCTGTCTGTCTATCATCAATCTATACTCCTGTCTTTACACTATTTGAATACTATGCTCTCTATTTTATGCAACTTTTAATTTTCTATTTATCTGCTTCACTCTAAATTACCTACTCACTATATGTGGTCACTCTCCAGTTGATTTCAATCTCCTTCCACATTCTTACATGTGTTTTATTGCTCTTAATTTTTTTTTCCCTTTCACTCAGATTTCTCTTGGACCCACATACACTCAAATCAAGACCAGACTGTTTAATGCTCTCTGTAAAAACAGAGGTAGGATTGACAACCCAATCTGCTATGTGGCAATTAACTGTTTTAATACAGTGACTGTGTTCTAATATGGGCAGAGTAAGCTTCTGCCATTTAGCCTCAGGCATTAATGGAGTCTACACTCTCCAGACCACATGGCAAGTAACCAGTGGTGTCCCGAGGGGGGTGCGGGGGGTATGTACCACACCTGGTGACATCTCCAGCTGGGGTGACACCCGTGCTGCCGGCATCCCCCCGCAGCGCATTGTGCTGCTTAACTTTTTTTTTTTTTTTTTAGATTTGTATTGTTTTACAATTGTCACCTCGTGGGGCTCCTGTGTGTTGCATAATTAATGACGGGCCCTTGTGTGGCATAATTATGGGGTGCTTGTGTGTGGCATATTTATTGGGCCCAATGTGTGGCATAATTATGGGGCACCTGTGTGTGTGGCATAATTAATTGGGCTCCGAGGTGAGGCATGAATAGTGGGGCTCTGGTGTGGCATAATTTATGGGGCTCCTGTGTGTGTCATAGTTATGGGGCTCCTGTGTGTGGCATAGTTAATAGGCCATCTAACTGGCATTACTAAGGAATCTGTTTGGCATTGTATTGGAGGAAATCCAGAGGGGTGACACCATGAGTTTCCGCAGCGGGTGACACCAACCCTAGTGACGCCTCTGCAAGTAACCAGTTGTCACATCCTCCCTACCCCTACAAGCCCCTCCCCTCAGTAAATAGGGTTTCTGGAAATACTACTATAAGATTGGCTGTGGGGGAGGGAGTGTACAACAAAGAAGGTGGGCTCTCTTGAAGAAACACCTGGCAAACCTTCTTGCAAGCTCTCTTACACCCGATGTCCCTTGGAGAGAACATCTCTCTCTCTCTCTCACTGCACTCATGAATACCACACCTCAGAGTCTCTGTGAAGAAGCAGATGGTTCACTGGTAATTGTATCACTTGTCTGCATGCTTGCTACACTGTTAAGTAGTTACTTCCATTCAACCAATCTACTAGCTTGGTAACAGTATATACTAACATATATAAATTGCAGTTTGTATTTGCAGTATGTAAATGTAGAATGTAATATTATATTATATGTTCGTTACTGTTTAGTGGTTTAACTGCTTATTTGTCTATAGCTTCTTATATCCCTCTGTCCTAAAAAATATTGTAATATTGCATAAAGCAAGGAGTGTGAACTTTTACTTTTACCTCACACTTACCTAGTCTAGAATATTTTTATACCGCCAGTAAGTTAGTTCATTGGCGAAGACTGATCTCTATTTATATCAGTATTCGTAATTGTTTATTTCACTCTCCCTCCCTTCCCCCACAACTTAATTTCTTTTATAGGTTCATCAGATGATGTGACTTGACCTCTAATCAACCACCTGTCACCTCTTCCCCCTTGCGCATGATTACCAGTAATATGTTAACCACCTCACACACTTTACTCACCTGCAGTCTCCAAACATGTGGCTGGAGTTTGTAGGATTACAATGCACCCAACTAATCACCTATTAAGTAACTTCTGGTATGACTCAGTTTTCACAGTTCCCCCCACACCTTCCATTATCACAATCTACTGTTATTTTTACCTCTCCCGTTTTTCTTTCTGCCTCACACTCTCCTTGTGTGTCTCATGTTTCCCCATCCCCTCTAGAATGTAAGCCTGTGAGCAGGGCCCTCTACCTCCATGTTGTAGTCTGAAAATGTTTTGTCTAATTTTGTTTCTAACTCCCTTCTCATGATCTGTACCAAGCGCTGCATAAATTTGTTGGCGCCATATAAATAAATGGTAATGTAATGTAATCTATCTAGATAAATATCAGATATATTTTTCACTATTGTAGTTATTTTTCTCATCCCATACATGAAAACAATTACCACATTATCTTAGAGTTTGTCATTATCAGAAGAGAACTGTAAGAGGGCATCAATTATCATAAAATCATCTCTTCAGAATTAGTGAGTACTCAACAACTGGAATGCCAAAGGTTAGTTATTAGATCATTAAGGATTGGTTTTGCTGTGGAATGTATCTCATGATTCTCAGACATAAATTTGGTTTACTGAACATATGAGAGATGTCATAAAAGTGCCAATGGTTACCAGCCACTGCTGCTTGACTATCAGTTTTCCAATTTTGGATCCCATTTTACCTAAGCCTAATTTACTTATATATACTACACTTTGTGTCCTTTTTGATATGTCTCCCAAGCAATCTCCTGACCATAAAGTCCTACAGCAATCATTTATCCATCTATTGAAACTTGGCTGAATGTACCCTGGGGATTTGGGAATTGTTGTCCCACAAGTGTATTACTCTAGAGCCAGATACGAGCTCTGGTATATGTGAGCGCTATTCTCAGGGGGAAATATTCCTATCATTTGCCTATACAGGGTCACACATTTTATGTTCATTTTATTGTCTTTTTTTTTAGTGTATGAGTTATTCATCACCCTGGGAAGGATAAGTTTAATTTTTTTTAGCAAATGTATTATTTTCACTTTTATCAGCACAATCTCGTATTTACCTAATTTTAAATTTATTTTTAATTATCATCTGTGCAACACTCCTTTGCTTTTTATTTAATTTTTGAAGATACATTATGGTCTGTTAGCAACTGCTATTATGGTAATTTAATCTGTCCTATTAATGGGTAACTAACATTTGCCTTCTACCAGTACAACCCTCTCCTCAGCCAACAAAGGCAGTCGGGAGGAGGTAAGGAGATATTTGGCTAGAAGAGGGAAAGACAAATGGTCTGGGCCCCCAACTTCCCCACTCCATTTCTCCTGCACTACTTTTGTTAGTTCCCCACATTCCTTGTCATATCACCACCTCACACACCCAGTACCCACATTGCACATCCAGGAATTACCACAGCCAGCATCCATTTTGCATAAACAGGACATGCTTCTGCACCCACAGTGCATACACAGGACATGCTTCTGCCTCACATTGCACCCCAGCACCCATATTGCACACAAAGGACTTACCCCAGCACTCACAGTGCTCACCCTGGATATTCCAAAGTACCCACTTTGCAGACCAGGACATACTCCAGCAGCCACATTGCACACCCAGGACCTACCACAGCAACCTAGGACATGCCCCAGCAACCACATTGCACACCCATGGTCTTACCCCACCACCCACGTTGCACACCTAGGACTTACCTTCCAGCACCCACAGATGTTCTCTAGCTCCCTGGGGTCTAGTAGTAGACAGACATCCTACAATGCTGCCTCTCATGCTCTGTGCTTAATCAGACAGCAAGTCCCGTGACCACCTATGCTCTGACCACTCACACAGGGAGTGCAGGAGGCAGCATGGGAGGATATCTGTGTGCCTGGGCAGTGCACATAGATCAAGATCTTTTGATCTCCCAAACCAGCGCCTGTCACAAGAAGCATTTTTTTTATATCGTCCCAATCGGTCTATATCAATTATATTTTTCATCCACTGATTCATAATTTATAGAAGTAAAAAAAAGTGTTTAATAAACAATTCATGCATAAGAATCCGGGAAGATTTAAAAAAATTACATATTGTGCTATGTACAAAACAGAAGCTAAGATAAAAAAAAGTAGATATTAAAGGGGCGCTATCACAATTTTAAAACTATTAAAATGTATGTACAGGCTGCTTTATTGTAAAATTGTTTTTATAGCAATATTGATGTTAGATTGAAATTTTGTTTAACACTGTTCTTCTGTTTCACTCAGAGAAGCTAATCAAATCTTATCTAACCATATACCATAATTGCCAACATCGACCATGTTTCCAGGGACACATATTTGTTCCACATGCTGCAGACAGAGCAGGCAAAGTGCAGCCCGGCAGTATGTAGGGTGGATATACACACAGACACAATCCAATTAATTAATCATGGTAGGTCCTATGAGATCTCCACCCTGATTAATTAATTGGATTCTGTCTGTGCGTATATCTATCCTACAGACTGCCGGGCTGCACTTTGCATGGTCTTTTCTGCAGCATGTGGAACAAATACATGTCCCTGGAAACATGGCCACAGGGACATGGTTTTTCGCAATAATTCCCACCATGTTTAAAGGACAACTGTCATGAAACAGCTAGGATAAATTTAAAGATTGCATCGAGTGTAGAAGTTTTAAATAGAAAGGCTTTAATGAAAGTATAGAAATAAAGTACCTCATTAGGCCGCATTTTATGTATAGCTCTGTCAAGAGGTGGACATTTGTTTAGAATTTTGGTTCAGATGGAGGAAAATCTGACTTATCTGAACCAAGATGTCTGCTCCTTTATAATGCTATACAAACAGAGAGGGCTCTGTAAGGAGATTTATTTGTATGCTTTCATTAGAGAATTTGTATTTAAAATATGTACACTTGATACAATTTTTAAATGAAACTAATGTTTTGCCAACAGTTGACCTTTACATTAAGTATAGTAAAAAAACAAAAAGAAATTAATAGCTGAATTGAAAAGATATCTAGTCTGATTTTTTTTTAATACCGTTAGTACTTCACCACAGATCGTGGTTTAGTTAATAGACCCCACTGACAATCATGCTTCATGTTTAAAACCATTTAAATAGTCATAGTTTTAGTAGCCTAAGAATCTGACATTCATTTTCTGGTCTAACTATATGTTTCATTTTGTTATGTGTGTTCTTAATTTCCACTGCCCTTTCCTGTCTGTTACTAGTCTAGATATTTTCATTTTTTTAATGTTGCCTTGATGTGGTAGATTTCATATTCTTGATCTTTTTCCATTTATAGACTTCTTTTTTCCTAAACATTTGACCTTCTCATTTGTATGAATATGATCGGCTGATCTACACTCTTGACTGTTAATTTCCAGACCACAGCCTTTTGTTTCTCTCAATCGGGTTTGTCTGTCTGTTCTATGTAATTACTGTCTGTCCTGGCATTGATTTTCTGACATCTTCATGTATTCTGCCAGCACTGTTCTCAGCCATCCTTGCTATCTTACATATTCTGGACTGTTCCAACAATTGGTTTACAGCTTGGCTATAGATCACAGGAATACAATAATTGGAATGAATATGGAATCCTCTGACATAATTGCGGTGTTAAATGACAATTTTAATGTGATCTGTTACCACATGCAATGCACACATTTTGAATTAAAATTAAATGATTTGGAAAACAACTTCAAATTATAACATGGAACAAAAGTTGAGCTTTTGCATGCAGCTGCATTTATTTTTCATCTTCCCAACTCACATAGTTTATCACCTAGATATTGAGGCCTATTCACTAAAAGGTATATTGCAGGTTGAGGTGAGAGTAGAGGTGAGATAAACCTTTTATATAACTGACTTAACTATGGGTTTTGCAGAAACAATCCTGGCTCTGCATAATGTTAAATTGTGAGTTTTTAAAGATGTAACAATGCATTATCCATGGCCAGCTGAAACTAGCAGAAAAACGTACCAGGTTTAACCCTGCACAACATATAGTTGAGTTAATAAGATAAAATGTTCATCTCACCTCAATTTTCTTGCAACACTACTTTTAAAGATTAGACACCTTTGTATTGTTCAGTTCCACTAGGCTTGTCACCTAGTCGGTATGTTAAATCTATAGAGGCCACTAGTTTCTTGAAGCAAAGGTGGGAACTCTAAGTCTCACCAGCCTGTCATACTATCTCTATCCAGATGCTAAGTGGATCATGCATAGTTTTCTCGGTTGGTAATTCTTATATCTAGCCGTTATTAAATATCTTACTGACCTTTGTGGACAGTCAAATTTCAAATTCTGTGTGTTTTCCTATTGAATCTATGCTGTGTATCATACTGTTTATTTTAACAGCATAATGTTTGCAGTAGGAATCTAATTAAAACCAGTGGTTTCAATCCGATGCCATTTCAGCATTATGGGGTTATACTCCATGTCATTACTTATTTATACAAATGTAAAAAAATAACATAATAGTAGTACAATTTTATGAGGGTATTTTCAAATTGTATTCTTTCATGTCACAATAAATGTTGACAACTGTGTCCCATTTGTGTAGACATCAAATTGTCCTATGTTTTGTTTGGGCTCACTGAAACTGAATCACAAAAGCTGTCTCTCGTAAAACAGGAACAAAGCACAGTTGGTGCGAAATGCGTCAAGCGTGTGTCGTATCCGTTTTGTTCCGGTCTCCCTGCTCGATGGTTTTATTATTCTTTTTTTGATTTAATAAAGTTACTTTTTTACAAACCGACTATGGATTAATGCTGTTTACCTTCCGGATGACTTCAGCTGGCACTACCTCTGTTTGTTCCTGTTGTCTGCCTGGGGTGTGAGTAGACCCTTTTTCTATGCTACAGCACCTGGAAGTTAATTTTACTTACTCCACTGTTATTTGAGGCTTGAGCCGGTCAGAATCTGCTTGGAATTTGTCTCTCGTAAAAGCCTGAAATCCCAAAGCCCCAAATCCACGTGAACAACCATGCATCCATAAACAGGGTAATACCCGATTCTGCCCAAATTACTGCCCATTCTATGGTACTACAACCTAAAGTGCTGCTAGACTTTAAAGTCATTTTTCATTACACAGGATGATAGACTAAACTAGCTAGAATTCCTAATTCCTAACATTACCCAAGCCACCAGTCTACAAAACGTGTTCCACATAAACATAATAATGTAAGCAAAAGATTGTAACAGATTATAACATTCTAGCTACCAGTTAACGTAAGTGCTCTCTTGTACTATGTAGGAACACAGCTATTTAGCGAACATTTTAGTGAATCAAAATGCGTTGCAATTGTAAAATACAATCTTTAATACTATCAATTTTTTTCATTGGCTATATTTAATTTTGTGCAAGCAGTAAAAGACAAATGTTGGTGCGCCAAGCTTGTCACAGGCTCAAATAATATAAATGTATGAAATGAAACCTACCACACAGGTGTGAGTATGCTGCAAATACAGCGTTATATTAGTTGCCAACTTTATTAGGGTGAGAAATGCAGACAGTTTTTTGTATATTTAATTCTGTGTAGAATGGGATTTGCTATTTATGGTAGTGATATGAGATTGTCATTTCATTTCAGAGAGAATAGGCCTCTCTCTTGCTACGTACTTTCTGTAAATTTACAGTAATGGTGAATAATAGCTTGGTAACCATATAATAATGTTTGGTCATTTATCAGTAATACAAAAGCAGACCAAAAATAAACTCTATACAAGGAAAACAACACATTCATAGGGCTATTGAGAATATGGGTAGTTATGTTAAGGAATTTAAAGTCGTTATTATGCCACAAGTGGCCATTTTAAAATTATATCTTGCCGTACATCTACTTCTGAAACTGGAGGCCATAACATAATTTCATGTTGAGTTATCATGGTGCCATAAAATATTAGTATAATATTAAATAAACGAAAAGCTATTATATTAAGCTATACATGTTCAAATCTCAAAAGTGTGTTAAAACTGTCTTTCTAGCCCATGCATATTTATATATTGGCAAAAAGCAAATAGCACCAATGTTAAATAATATAAACTAATAGACAAATGTGTGTGTGGAATAATGAAATAAAATAATCTATAAAACCATCACACTCTATGTACGAGTAGATGACTAGAGATTAGAGATCACATTCACAGAAGATATCTGAAGCTCAGCAGTGAACTGGATACAAAAGCAGCACACAATATTGTTATTATAAAACAAGTAACAGAAAAATCCAAGTGTTCACTTATAGATTAAGAAATAATGCACTGCTCAATGGGTAAAAGTGTATTTCAAATTACTTAATAGCCAGCAGCTGAATCCATTTCACAGGGACACCAGGATACTTTGAAGTAGCTTGTAATCAGTCAAACCAATTCACATGGACAGCATGATATACCTGGACTATGAATTCGGGTAACATACACAAAATTCGTTCATTTCAGTTCTCCAGATTTTAGCTAGAGAATTGAATAGAAAAGTGAAGAAGAATGAAAGAAAACATATGTTAAAACAAAAATATATATATATACAATTCTAATATATTAATGTCCAGTATACACTAGTATATTTACATTTGTTTAATTTTTATAAAAAAAGAATTTATATTTTATGTTCATTTACTTTATTTTTATCTAATGCTTAACCCCTTTGAATGAATATATATGCCTTGCAAAGCATGGTCTTTCAGAGGGTCCACACCCTCTGAGTATGCATACGATCAGAGTGAATGTGATTATAATGTGTTAAAACTGCAAAGGCTTTTCTGCATCAACTTTCACTGCCTATACTTTGACGGTGTTGCCATTATGCTTCGACAGTGTGGCATAATGCAAAAGCCGTTTTTGCCCCCCGCAGGAGCATTCTCCTCCAATATGGCACTGCCCTGTGCCCAGCAGAGAGCGACCAAAGTGATAAAAATCTCTTCCTTCACTCGGTTACTGTTGCTTGACTGCATCTAGAGGCAGTGAGCAAAATTACATTAAAGAAGAAGAAAAGAAAAAAATGAAAAAGCTTACCCTAAATCTACTAACCCTAGATCAAGGGTTAGGGTTACATTTATGGATAAAATTGGGGTGAAATGGTCACTGTTGGAGAAAATGGTTAGGAAACAAAAATAAACACTACTGTTGATTATTGCTCTAGAATTTGAAGAAAAAAAAACATAAGAACATGGAAACATTGGTATTTCTAAACTCTAAAGACAAATATTAGAAACTGTACATTGGGTCTTTTTTTTTTTTACTCTTTGTAATTGTATACAAAAGTTTTAGGTCATATTAGAAAAAAATATGTTTTTCATGTTTTAATAGTAAATTATATTATATGATGAAAATAATGGCATTAAAAGAAAGCCCTATCTGTCCTTTAAAAAAATTATATATAGTGTGTATAGGAAGAACGAGAATCACAGTTAAGCAAATGAATGACAAAAATGTTACAAAAATAATAGCATTCTGGTCTTCAAGGCACACCACTTGAACTCTGTCACTAAGGGGTTAATGTATAATGTTATTTTTTACATTTTTATTTTTAATGATTCTTATTTTATTAAACTTCAGGATATTTTGTGAGGACTTTGGCTATTTAAGCTATAGCCAAGGCTATGGGAGGTCTTCAGCTATATTCATAATAGCCAAGGTACTCCCAAAATAGAGCTACATTAAGCCAACGTCCTCTCCATGGATTTCTGTTGGGATGATTGAGCCTGCCACTTAGTTTTGGTGTATTTCAATTGATTTTGGTGTCCAGAGATATCGGTGGGAAATCAGCAAAGATGTCTGAATTGCATAGAGGCACATTGGTGCTAACTGGAGAGCTTGACTTTCAGGTACTGATGTCCCATTTATGTGATCCAAATCCATCTGCAATTCGGCGGCACCATTTTGGGGCCTATTACTGGCACATATTGATTTGACCCTTGTGTAAATGAAAGTAAGTAAATACATCGTAAATATAAGTATATTTCCAGTTAAAACTAAATCATAAAGTAGATAAATAGAACTAAATGCGCTGGGAAAATCCTGTGAGAGCCACGACATTACAGTGGATGTTTGTGGTATCCACTGAACGGATTAGAGCGTCAAGGGATATTTTTCATCTGTGGATACCAGCACTTGCCTCTGCTGAATACAGGGTAACTCAAGGGCATTTCAATATTTGGCTGTATACTTTGCTCCAGGTATAAAAAGAGCTCAGAAATATGAGTTGACATTTTGTTTTTATTTTTATTTATACTGCATTGAATAATACTTTGCTATAGAATTCCATTTTCATTCGGAATACAATTTGATTTAGATACAATTGCTTGGAAACCTTTTTGTATCCAGCTGAGACAGGAAGTCGCTTTTACCTGTTGATAATATATGCTTGAAACCTTTGCTATGGGTCATAATAAGAGTATCCACATAAGAGTTTACGATTTGTTTATTCACACTAGATTTCGATGTGTTTTTGCAATATTACACTATTTGCACTGTACTTTATTTTCGCATATATCTTGGAGTATCAACCGGGTTGAAGAATATCCTCAATGGATATAAAAACTTACCAAGGGGACTTTTTAAGTACTTTTTACCATTATATGTGCACAGCGTGGGGACTATTTTGTTTGCTTTATTTCTCATATTTACTGCCAAGTGCTTGGCACTGATAGTGTGTTCTCTGCAGCAGTGCATTTGTCCATTCCCCAGGGAACTCGCTTTCAATTTCTCTTTTGTCCGACATAATTTCCAATGTCAGTTAAAATAATATAACATTTTTACAGGTTTAAAATTTATATTACTTATGCTGTTATATGATGATAGGGTTTATTCTATATGTCAGATCTGGGTAAGATCAGGTCAAATAGCCGAATTGCTGTGAAATTCACAAATTAGCTTTTCAGTATGGAATATTTGGGCCCCATTTCAGCAATTTATGCTGAATTTGGGCACACAAATTGTCCGCTTTTGGTTTTGAAAAATGTTTCCCTTTAAACCCCTTCCCAACTGATGCTGAAGTGACTCAAAATTACTTCCATCATGCTGTTAATGTTGCTTGACTGACCCTAGAGGTAGTCAGCAACATTAAAAAAGATAACCCTGGATCTGAAAATGTAGGCTTAGGGTTACAATTATAGGGTTAGAGTTAGAGATACAGTTAGGCTTACAGATGAGTTAGGGTTGGGGTTAAAAGGTCACTGTGCGAGAAAATGTTTGCAAAGCAAAAAATACTATTAGTTATTGCAGTATAACTTTCAAAAAACAGAAAAGCATCGAAAAATTGTATTTATAAACTTAGAACAGATATTAGAAACTATATAGAAAGGGTATATTTTACTGTTTATAATTGCATAAAAGATTTTTCAGGTCAAATTTAGAAAGCTTTTTTCTTTGCATTTTCTCATTCTATTTTAGTATTTTTTATAGTGAGTTAAAGGATATGATAAACAATGGTATCTTAGAAAAAGCTATATTTGTGGCAATAAAAACAGTATATAATATGTGTGGGTACATTAAATGAGAACATTACAGCCAAACACAAACATCCAGAAATGTTAAAACAGCCATTGACCAAAGGGGGTTAAATATGGGATTCCCCCTATTCTTACAGCGCCAATTCTATTCAAAAGTAACACAGATTCGGAAATAGTGTACACAGTTCAAGCATTTTAGTTCTCCACAAATTATTTTATAGTTTTGAACTTTGTAGGGCCTTAAAGGACAATAACAAATATTTTAAAGGGGTTAATTGGTATGGAAATTGCTACATAAATGACCTAATAGCAAATTTGATAACACAAATTTATGATTGGAATATTTTTTTAAAATAGGATATTTTGGCATAAATTATGCAATTACCATGTCAATATGTCATTTTTAATGCAATGCATCAAAGCAAATATTCGCATTTGCCAATTAGTAACATAAATAAAAGTTAAGGAATAGCCACATATATATTATGGTGTGTGTGTGTGTGTGTGTGTGTGTGTGTGTGTGTGTATATATATATATATACACTAATCCAAGGTACTTGCACTCAGCGTAACATCCGTCATAAATCCTTCGAAGTGCCTGGGTGCAGCTCTCATCCAAATAAACAAAGTCGACCACAGACAGACATAACATGTCACTGGTCCTCTACGGAATAACTTTTTATTTTTAATTTATTATTTTTAATTTTTTTATTTATTTAATTTAATTTGTTTACATTTTTTTATTTTTATTTAACTCTAACCTTAACCCTATGGTTAGGGTTAGTACAAACCCTAATTCTAACTCTAGGATTAAGGTTTTGATGAACTCTAACCCTAACCCAAGAGTTAGGATTAGCACAATAGGAAAAAAAATCATTTGGGGGGGCTGGTTGTTACTGGGGGGGACCAGGGGGAGACTTGACACACTATATTTAGTCTCTCCCTGCCCCACAATCACCGTGGAGCAGGGAGAGACTATAGCTGTCAAAGCAGGCACCTGCTTTGACAGCTATTAACATCCGGGCGCTGTGATTGGCTGTCACAGTGCCCGGATGTTTCCGGGAGGTCCTCAACCGACATGGCTGAAGTGTCTCGGTATCGGGACACTCAGCCATGTCGTTGTTAGCGCGCTGGCATACCGCGATCGGACCTGCATGACTGTCCTGGACCGTCATCGGTCACTAAGTGTGTTTTTACCGATGACGGTCCAGGACCATCATCGGTCGCGAAGGGGTTAACAGCAACGTGAAAGTACGTACCATTGGGAGGAGAGAAAACCATTACTCACCGAACGCGTGTTGCATCTGGCAGAGCGCCGGAACTGTGATGATACAAGCCAAAGGTCTACACACCCACAAGAGTGTGCGCATGCGAGTCCCCAGTTGCCATGGTGCCAAGACGCATACCCAGATAAACTGGTAAAACCAAGTATAATGTGCTCAAAATTAAAAAATAAGTGTATAACATAACAAACATACAACTAACTAATGTGCTGAACACAGATATAGAGAAAGAAAAAAGTACCCTAACCGCAAGACCATCTCACCAAGAATGAATGGAACCACGTAATAACCTGAAAAGATATACAACTCATGACAGGATGGGAGAGAGCACAAACAAATAAAACCAAAATGTGCAAACACTAATAATAGGACACTGGCCAAAAAAGAAACTAATAGCTTGGTACAACATACCGAAAGTGAAGCACAAAAACAAACAAAATAGCATAAAAACGTGTGATAAAATAACCATGGACACAAATACACAACCAAAACTGAAAATAAAGAAAAAAAAAAAAAAAATATATATATATATATAGTATTGTGATAAGGTGAATGGGGTGATTTGGGAAGGAGTTTATATTTCCACTACATTGCTTAGAGAGGCATATGATATTTAACCCCAGGGGGAGTATGTGTTGTAAATTAATGTTTAGTTATGGGCCCCTGGGATGGAGCATTTGGAGATCAGGGTGGGCCAGTGCTCCACTCCGCTGTTTATAGTTTTCTTGGGAGACATAGGTCCAGGCCAGAGTTTTGGACTGTCTCCAACCCACTAATCAGCTGCAGCAGTGGGAATAAAACCCCTCCCTGCTAGGCAGGTAAAAGAAAGATAGATGTTTTTGTTTTCTCTCTTGGAGGGCTGAAAGCAACAAGCTGACTGAGACCTGAAGTGCAGAGAGTTGACAAGACACTAGGTTGGTGAAACCAGTATTTTATTTTGTTATAGTTTAACCCTTGAGAGATAGGAATTTGATGTTAGTAAGTGCTCAGACGAGCTGGGTCTTTGTTTACAGGGATTTGTGTTATGTTATAGTTTCTTTCATTTTTATGCTGTCTCCGTGCCTGGATTTACGTAACTTCAAACGACTGTGCATGTTTTTACCCCAGAGGACCGTGCTAACTGCAAAAAAGGATCACTATATAATATATATATATATAATATATATATATATATATATATATATATATATTTAGTAACATTCACTTCACTTTTATACACAATAACATACATTTCCTGGGGAATAACAAAGAAATACGATTTAAATGTGTATATTGATAAAGGAATTGTTGCATATACCCAGTTATAACATATATTACATGGCAATTAATGATATGATTATCGTACCTTAAATTTGTTCCTGGCTGCCGATCACTTCGTGATGAGCAGCCAGGAACATACAAGCAGGGGCCCAATCATAGTCTCTATAGACCCTGTCTGTCCCTGCACCACCCCGCGATATCCAGAAGTTTGGGCACACAGGGATCCCAGAAATGTAGCGGACGCTCGGTTTGTGTGTTTCTACATTTCTTTTGTCAGAGTGAGGACACTCAAAGTGGCCTCATCTGACAGGTACGATCTCGCTGCTAGTCCCTGCAGAAGGATCCTCAGCACAGCTCATCGTGGGAAGCCGCGATGAGCTGTTTAATGCAGGACGTTCTATACCGCCCTACAAGCCTCCAGGCACTAAAAAGTAGGACGGCATAAAACATCATACAAGCAGGAAGGGGTTAACATGGGCCATAGTGGCCTGAATAGTTTAATTCAGTAATCAATCAACCTGTGATATCCAGTCAACCACATCAAAACACATATGACAACCAGAGAGCATTGCTGGTAATCTTGCTAGGGACAGGATGCTCAAGGTAATGATGCCCAGGACCATCCTGGAAAGGCTCTCTGACCATCAAATTCTCAGAAGATTCAGGTTTTTCAGTGTAGCAATCCTAACCTTGTACATAAGACAGGGACCAGAGCCTCTGACTGGAAGTAACTAGTCTATTCCTGGGCTGATGATATTGTTAGCAGTATTGCAAAGCTAGTTGGTATGCGGCAACCTCCAAAAGTGGTTTTGCCCTCAATGAAAAATGCTCACAGTGTGTGTGCAAACGGCATCTCTCAGCCATCAGATGTTCAGGACAGTTGCGCTATACACAGAAGCCCTGATCACCTCACATTATAAAATGACAACATTGAGGACTCTGTGTCTGCCACAGATTTGGTGGATGCCTCTCCTATTAGTGTTAGAAGGCTCCATAATAGAGCCTTCTTTGGCAGGGACTTATCCACTTCATCTTCTGAGGAGGATATGGTCCCAATTTCTAAAAAAATAATAATTCTAGGATGCCTTAGCGCCTTTTCTGGTTCTTCATCTGAGAAATAAATTTCTGGTCCACTTTCACCTCATTCTAATTTGAGTATGATACAATTAAAAGAAACAGGACATCATTGATAATGGTAACATTTACCATTAGAGAGACACGGTGATAATTACAAAACATTGTGATTAATGCAATTTAAGACTATATATATATATATATATAACATACAGTCAACAATATGATACAATTTGACCAACATACCTCCTCAGTGGTAAAAGTACATTCTAAAAACATAATAAATAATTGAACGGTTAAAACAGATATGGTACCACATCTTCAAGAGATAGTGTAATGATACTGATGTTAGCAGGTTTGGAGTCCAGCAGCCAGATCAGCAAGGTCTTCTGCCAGAAGTAGCCACTCGTTACCCAGGTGGTTGAGCCCCTGAGCTTTGAGTGACAATCTGGTCTTTTAGCAGAGCTGTGAGGCTGGAACAAAGAGTACAAGCATAGTCAGGCAAGCCAAGGTCAGTGGGTAGGAGAAAGCAGAGTAGTGAGACAGTCCAAATCGGTAATAGGTAAGTAACGATCAATAGAAAGCTTGATATACTGCAGGCAGGAACCACAATAATCTGGCAAAGGTAGATTCGCAGGAAGTGGCTTTTATAGGCTGAGAGTGAGCACATGACTAGACACAGGTGAGGAGAGTTGATGATAATAACAAGGCTTTGTATATTCATTGTTACTAGAACATAGGCTAAAATGTAAAAGACAGGCTGGCGAACCGGTAAAGAAGAGAACTAGGAACTAAGTCGGAGTTCAAGTCCAGGCACAGTCAGTTCCTGACAGTGTCTTAGAAATCTTAATTTCTATACTTAATTTATATTTCAAGGTAGGAAAAAGTATATTGATAATAATTTATAGGTGGATAAGTAGATACATAGCGAGCAATAGACGGTGATTCCTCTCCCGAGTAGGTTACATCCTATAGGGCTTGATATTTCAGCTTTTGCCCATTCTCGCTGAGAGGGATCCCACATCTTCGTTTTTTGTCTCAATGAGATTTTAGGGTATGGCCATACTGACTAGGCCAATGACGGCCAAAACGTATGCCTGGGGTTGCTGTATTCTTTGTGCAGAGGAGACCTGCCAGGCTATTTGGATCTGGACTGCCCTTATGGGTGGGACCAGTCTGATATGCTAATGGAGAGGTTTCCTCTGTAATGGGGCAATCGAGCAAAAAACAGTGATTCCTTTTCCGAGTAGGTTACATCCTACAGGGTTGGCTATTTCAGCTTTTGCCTGTTCTTGCTGAGAGGGATCCCACATCTTCGTTTTTTGTCTCGTAAGTAGATACATAGACAGATACATAAGGCAACCCCATAGCAAATAATGTTTTGCTAGTAAAAATTCAAATGAGATCTGATTATCAGACAAACCATGAATACAAGACTTGTCTTATATTAAAGCAATTACAGTATTTATTTACCACAAGTTGCACCAGACACTTTTAATTATTCAATCATGTGTATATTTGTGCCTGTAAAATGACTATATTACTCCTTTCTGGGGATTCTTCATGGAACACCCATGAGATGAGTCAATGTGTGTAACAAAAAATCAATACAAAACTGTGCATTTGTGACCTAAAAAGTAGCAACATAAAAATGTTTTTTCCCTTTGCCTCTTCAACACAGATATTCTGTTAATGTTATCAAAACCTTATTCAACTCTACAAAACAATCACTTGATTTATGAAGTAATCAATTATAATGAATAATGAAATTATATTCTCTATATAAAGATTGGATTAGTGATTGCCTGCAGTTTGATTGCTGCTAAAATTAAACCAAGTATTCTTGTGTTTCATGTAATTATTACTTAACTAGAAATATCTTGTTAAATGATAGAGGTGTGTGCTCTTTGATCTAGGGAGTAGAGTGACACTTAGGAGTAGAGGTAGATGAAATGTTCATTTATTGTGCAAAAAATATCTATCTATTTTTTGTACACAGAATAAAAACACATTTAAAAATGTATATTAACCCTTTAAGGACCAGGGATTTTCCTGGGCCAAGGACCAGAGGGTTTTTCAATTTTTAATACGCGTTTTTTGAAACATAAATTTCCTCTCTCTCATTTAACGCACCCATACAAGTTATATGTTGTTTTTTAGAGGACAGTTAGAGCTTTCTTTTGATACCCTATACATAAAAATGATTTACATTTTAGTATTAAAAAATACATATAAAAGAGGAAATATTTGAGGAAAAAAAAGTTTTTCCCCATTATTTTCCCAATAATAAGCTACATAACTAGTGCAACACTAACCCACGTATCCCCCCTAATTAACTAACAAAAAAGACAAATATTGATTCCCAAACCCCCCATAACAAAAAAGACAGAAAAAAATCTCTGAAGAGTGCGATGTCAGATCAGTAAAAATCATGCAACAGGCATGCAGGGGTTACATTTTATTAAATAAATATATTAAAATTACCTTTATTTATTAAAAAAAACTTTATAAATTGTAAAAATAAAAAAATCTATTAAAAAAAAACTAAATGAGGGCCATAAAGTGAAAGGAAACTGATCACAGTTAAAAACTGTGATCAGCAATGAAAGGGTTAATTTTTTTATTTTTTTTACCTATGTGTATGTAATTAATTTCTTTTTACTTACAGGTCACTCTCTGTGCTTCACTATAGGAATGTGAAGCACAGGGAGTTAATTAGAGGCAAAGTCAGTGTGTGAACACACTGACTTTGCCATCTAATTTGCATGTTATCGCGGTGATTGAGCAATCACCGCGATCACATGCACGGAAACTGACCGATCGGGTCCAGGAGCTTTGCCTCGGGTGCGAGGCTTAGTCCTGGACCCGTTGCAGACTAGCTGGCGGTGCCCACGGAGCGCACCGCCGGCTAGACTGCATGACGAGTTAACTCGTCATAAGGTCGCTAATGCGGCGGCTCTTATGACGAGTTAACTCGTCATAAGGTCGGGAAGGGATTAACTGGAAGAGCAAAGATTTCAAAGACAGCAAAAGAAGGGATTCTTTACAGTAAGGAAAATAAAGATATGGAACTCACTGCCAAGAGAGGTGGTGTTATCAAATACAATGTATGCATTCAAAAAGGCTCTGCATATTTATTTTTAGCAAAGCAGGACATACAGGACAAAATTCAAAGTCGCTTCCTGAGGGGTTTTTGCCTTCTTTTGGATGAAAAGCAGGAATGATAGGTAGAAGGCCTCTTCGAAATATTAATGCATATCAATGTGCTTTCAAAGTACTTTAAAATGCATGTTTTACATTTTGCATTGCTTAAAATATAAAATACTTACAACTAGATGAAATTGGGAAATTATAGCAGTTTGCAAGAGACCAGGGCTGCCCACACTAGCTGAGTAAAAGTAATTTCCTTTATTTTTTTTTGCTGCAGGAACCAGTGAGAATAATTCTATTTAAATGAATGGAATTTCGTGTCATTACACAATGTGTTGCACAGTTAAGAGATCCTACTGTGTACAAGAGCAGGTTTATCACAATCCACATAATGTATTCAATTCGAGGAGCACAGAAAGTGACTAAATGAAACAAAACTTTAAATCCTCAGTGGCTACATAATCAGTGCTCCTGCACCGGCAGTAAATACTGCACCAGGGAGGGCTTGAGTCAAATATTAAAAATGGGATTTATGCAGAATGCCTGCATCAAATCACACTTTGAAAAAGCTTGTGCACTATATAAGCAGTAATCCTCATCTTGCACCAAAGTGAGTTTGGGGATGAGACTGTCCCTTTAAGTCTTTTTTTTAACCTAAATTACTATGTTAATGTACTCATGGGCCCATCCTCCATTTATGTCTCTATAAATTTATATCCAAAAAAGCTATATTTGATGTTTTTTTTGTAAAAAAAAGCTATAATAAGCAGGGCACATTACAAATGTGCTGGCACATGTATGCACCTGTGTGCACACTATACAGCATACAAGAACGCATAGGGCATTTTTGCTTATCCTGCACTGAAGGGTTAAAAGGCGATGTCAGACAAATAAATGCCAGTGGCTATATTTCTATCTTTCTATTCTTTTTCATTTCATACTTTTTTTTTTCTTCTAATGCTTTTTAAGGATTGGGCACATCCCCCGGCAGACTGAAGACAACTGCAATTTGCAAACATGGGACTGAGTAATGGAACATCCTGATTGCCAGAGGGTTATATATTTGTTCTTAATGATATTACTTAAGACCATCTCATTTAAGCAAAAGGAAAGTCTAGGGATGAAAACAACAGTAGAATATGATTCTGCTGCATTTCTCATGTTATTTATTTTGTATAAACTCTGTATTATTCCACAGATTCACTGCTCAATAGTTTAAAGGTATTTACAGAAATAATGCATCCAGGCTTTTTAGATGTCTTTCCAAGTGAAAATAATTATACATCCTTAGCTAAGTTCAAACTTCCATTTGAGGTTAAGGAAAGCCATGGGATATAGATATACAAGAAAACATTCTGCACAGCACACAAAAAGCTATATCTCTTGTTTTATTCATTGGGAATGATGAAAGCTTCCATGAAATCATTTTAAAAAGAGAGCAGAGTGAGCCAGATTTATATCTGTCTATTTTCATGTGAAAGGTAAAGTATAGCATGAATAGAATTTTTAGTACCCGTACTGCATGTATAACTAAGTACCCAAGACTTTCAAGAAAACAGTTCCACTGTGTGAGATTATGTTTTGTATTTTATTGTTTTGCAAGTAATTAAAGGCACAATAGCATTCAGTAAGAAAGAGCTGATCTGCGCTTAGAAAATAACCTGCAGTGTCCATAAAAATATATATATATTTCTTTAGTGTGGATGTCGTCAATTCTTGTTGTAAGCAGGCTATTCCAATGGAATGATAGGAACACTGTATTACTGTTTATACTCTGTATTATGTGTACAATTATTGAGATAAAATGACAATACAAGATAGAAATCTCTATGAAAGTGGAGAGATATCATTTTAGAGCAATATTCTAGTTTCAATTGTATCACTTTTGTAACAACATTGCATAAGAAAACAATTGTCAATGACTTTACATGGCTGCTTTTCCTTCAGGAAAAAAGAAATGCAATAGTAGCTTCTTATGCATTAGTTGTATTTTTGTTTAATACGCATCTATCTGTCTGTATGTATATCTGTTTGTCTATCTACTTATCTATCAATCTATCTATTTTCCTGCTTGTCTGTCTATTAGTCTATCTATCTCTATCTATCTGCCTGTTTGTCTGTCTATGTCTAACCGATAGACAGACAGATAAATAGATATATAGATAGACAGACTATCTATATCTATCAATATATCTATCAGTGTATATATCTATCAATCAATCATCTATTTGTGTATCTACCTGTCTGTCTGTTAGTCTGATAGACAAACAATCTATCTATATCTATATATTCAGTCTGTTAGATTAATATGTAGACTATCTATCATCTGTCTAGCAATCTATCGATTTGTCTGTCTGTCTGTCTGTCTGTCTGTCTATCAGTCTATCTATCATCTATCTATCTATCTATCTATCATCTACCTTTCGATCTACCATCTATTCTTTATCTGTCTGTCTATCTATCTATCATCTGCCTACCTAAGTTTGTTTCTAAATAAATGGAGAGAAGGATAGAAAGAGAAAGAAGGCTAGAGTGAGCGAAATCAAGAGAATGAGATTTAACACGTGTTTCAAAATGAAAGAGAAGGAAACAAACATAACTCTTTCTTTCCTTCCCCAGGGCAGGTAGGGCTTTCTTTCAAAAGCAGGATATGAAAGACATGCATCTTTATATGCACTGTATACAAGATTTTGTATTCATGTTATGTAACACAAAGACAGTGAGCATCCTTTACATAGAGCTGGCCTGAGACAGCTGCAATGCTCCTCTTTCCTATTGGTCTAGATAACCTCTTTCTAAGTAAGGGATTGCTGTAAGACATACCACATTATGCATCCACAAAGAGTGATTGCTTCCACTTTGAAACACTTTGTTATGTTTGCAATTATACAGATGCAAGTTTTATTTATTTGTGAATGCTACTGAGTATTTTTGTATAATAACAACTTGTATTTTACAGGTTCCTTTAAACTAATTATTATGTTATATATTGGCTTACTCTCTGTGCCACATCCAAATGTACTATTAATTGTGCTAATGCTGTTAACCCAGTGGTTTCCGTGTATACACAATGGCTACCAGGCTGCCCCAGATACACAGTTGTTAACTTGATTTTATACATATATCTTCCTATTAGAAGTAGCTTAAGGGGATCTTAGTGGTTCATTTGTATTAATTTGTTCTTTAGGCTTTCTGCATGTGATGAATTGATTGAGGCATACATTGGTATCGATATAATCAGTCATGTAAGCCAGCAGTATGGTTGTTTTTTTAATGAACTAAAACATGAGCACAGATAATGAAATCACATTTTTCACTGTCATTGCATTTAGAGCTGTTTATAGATGCTTGAATTGCAAGGATTTAATGTGTCTGTAGTGCAAAAAAACATATTTACTGACTAGGTAATATAACACTACACTAAAAAGATAAAGTAAATTGAAAAAGACCATTTTTCTAATGAAGATATATACCTTGTTTTAATATAACGGTATAAAATACTGCATTAACAGCATTTGGCTTAACTAAATGATGTATGGTGGATCCAAACACAATAGGTTATCAGTAGTTTGAAAAACTGACATCTACTACAAATGGTAATCCCCTTAAATTGTCTGTATTGTTTATTTATAAGCAGTTGTTTACAAATGTTACAAAAGCTTCCACATTAAAACTATACCTAATCATGATTCAAAAAGTTCATTTTAATTAAACTGTTTCCTTCCTGAAGCAACAAATTATTACTAGGCTTGTCTACTAATTACATTTCCACATAGTCTGTGTTGCTAAAAAAAAAATAAGCAAACCCTTTTTAAGTACCTAATGTAATGAAATGCTACCACAACCTCTCTAGGTAGTAGACTCCAAATTTGTATTCTTCTTGCTGTAAGAAAATCTGTTGCTGTAGATGGAACACGTTTCATGGATGACTTTATGTGTTTTTTTTAAGCCCTTCTGATAAACAGAAGAATGTGTTTGGTTGACCATGTACATATTTATTATCATATGTATCTGTTAAAGCAGATCCAACTTGGCTAGTCTTTTTTCGTAATTAAATTTTTTCCATTACATTAGTGGGGTACAATCCGTGGAAGAGGGGTATTAGAGGGCAACATAAACAGAGTCTAAGCATAAGGTCGGGCAGGCGGCTGGCATAGAATGGTCAAATATACAATCCGTGGTCAAAAGGGGAAAAGAAAACCTGGGAAATCCACAAACAGCCAAGGGTTCAATATCAGGGGAGCAAAACACTATAGTGAGCACTATAACCACACACCACCGGGGCAACAGGAGAACTGAGCAATGACTAGCAGACAGAGTTGACTTTTATGCCTCTGGGCCTGTTTAAGGTTCTGGCTCCGCCCCTCCATTCCTATATAGTGCACTAGTCTGAACACGCCTTCTCTTTACAGGATCTTCAGTCTGCCCATCATGTCTCCATCTGTCAGCCTCACAGATTTGCCTCCTCCGTCCTGGAGGCCCTGTGCCTATCTTCCTGCACCCTCTGGGTGCTCCTGCAGCCTTACCTCCACCTCTGGTAGTGGGTCTGAGAGAGCGGCGACCCGTTGCCACGCCATGACTGCTGGAATCATGGTGGGCTCCAGGTAAGTTACCTGGTTGGTGTTACCGTGTTGGGCCACGGGCCTGACAGAAACACTAGAAATGGACAGATTAAGACAGATATACCACTATTTTAAAGTTTTATTGTGGCATGTTACAGCATTAATGCAGTTGGGCGAGTCAACCTGGAACCTGCATTTCATGTTAAGCAAAGAAAATTAAACAGATATGTAATTTTTTATTTTTGTTAGTACATTATATCAGCACCTACAAAGAGTATAGGGTTTGTTAAGGTTAAGGTTTTTCTTCTGGTAGAGCAACATATAGGACTTTTCAATAAATATAGGATTGATGGGAATTGAGAAGAGAATTGCAAACTTAAGTCCTGTCAAATAAATAGTCAGTAGTCTCCCATTTAGCTATACTTCAAACTTTGCTATTTTGGCCTAGGTTTGCAATTCCCTTTTCAATTGCTGCTTTTCATGAATAAAACCCATAGATGCAATGAAAGGAATATTTATGACTAATAATTAGCCATATGATCCTCCAAATATTGTAGTCACTGTTCCCTTATTTTGATCTCTTATTTACTCATGTTCTCCTATGTTGACTAATGTATATGAATATATATGCAAGACTTATAAACATAGCAAAGTGTATACAAACCTGCCAAGAAATTAGTTAAACACTAGCCTTGATTTTATTTCACTTACTATAAGGGTTTTATTCTTGGCTATGTTACAAAGAACACTAATAAAGTATGCTGTTTAATTATTCTTCTACATACAGCAAGATCGAAATAGAACATATCAGCAAGATTTAAAAAATTCCTTTATATTTACTATCCGCCTCTCTGTTCAGATACGTATCACATTAGTCATACTATAAGCAGTATAATTCTTCTTTGGCAGGAATATTCCACTTTATCCTATAAAAATAAAAGAGAAAGACTCACATTTATATAAATGAATATATGTTAAATAATAAATTAAATGAAAAAATAATAATACGATAGAATAATAAGAAAGAAACACAACAAATATATTAAAAATGAATTAACCACGGATTAATGAGTAAAGAAAATGAACCATAGTCCAAATATTGGTATTAATTATAATATTAGTATTGGCAATACATATAACAAAACATAAAATACTTGCAAATGAAAAAACTAAATATTTAAATATACATAGTAATAAAACAGATGTTATAAGCTAGATATGCAGGCCATACAAAATAGAGGCACATTGGAGACAAATGTGTGTTTTGTTATTATATTTATTGCCAATACTAATATTATCATTTATATCAATATTTGATTACTGTGGGTCATTTTTCCTTACTCATTATTGAATGTTTTACTGCATTTCATTCAGTTTTTAATATATATCTTTGTTTCTTTTTTATTATTATTATCTAATTTTATTATTTTTTCATTTAATTTATTATTTTCCATATTATCATTTATTTAAACACGCACCACTGCTTTATTTTTTTTGATTCTTAGTTATATTGTTAGGCTCCCATGGACCTTTTGAAAAGGCTGCCAATTGATTATGATCTTATTAATTATTACTTTCTAAGTTATTTATTGTCAGATGTTTTTAAATATATTAGTTATTCATACACTTAGCTGTATATTTATTTATATATATTTATGTATATATTATAGTTATACTGATATTTTATCAAATGTACTAGATCTCAGTGCCTAATTTTATTGTTGTATTTTGTCCACATTATCGTTGTCACCTACTACATTACAACAACATTGTTTTTGAAGAAGTATAAACACAGCTTAAATGTAAATATTTACTCTTGGGTATTTTTAGATGAGAATTTTTGACTTGTGTTTGTCTGAAAATAAATTATCTCAGCACAGAGATGCTTTTTCAGCGCATAGTGAAGTGGAAACTGAATTATCTCAATATCGATAATGCATAATCCACACATATAAGGTGTTCCCTTTTCGAATTGTAATTATGATATTGGAAGTCATCTTAGCAGGGGTATAGGTATAAATCAAATGAAAAATAAATCATTAAAAACAATTTATATGATGATGCCAATGAGCAGTAAGTATATGTAATGTAGATTATGAGCTATAAATATGCATACAAAAGTAGATGATGCTAATAAACAGTAGGAATATATAAGAAATGAACAATAGATAGCTATAAATTACATAAACAATACATACATAAAATATTGTGATGATGATGCCAATGAGCATAGGTATGTACAATATAAATAATGAGCAATACATATACATAAATTATGTACATGAAGCCAATGAGCAGTAACTTTATATGCAAGACATTATAACTGTAGAAATATCTTTGAAGCCATTAGGATGCCAATAGCTATGATGAAATTAAGACAATTTGATATGTTTGAGTTTAGCTTCTAGCTAAATATGAAATGTATGAGTTATGTAAAACAAATAATAAAAAAAAAGTATTTTAAAAGCCAGTTTTGAATTCTGAGATACATCTTGTTTTGTTTGCTTCTAAGATCAAGTATTTTCAAACAATTACTGAATTTTTAGATACAGTGGTGTCACTATGGGGGCTACAGAAGCTGAAGCCTCAAATCTCAAGTCCATAGCCCTGCATGTCAACTCTGGGGCTAAAATAGGCTTGAGAGCCTAATCTCTGAAGCTGCTGTCCTGCATTTTTTGGTTACCGCCCGCACACAGTGCTTATGATGCCCAAGAGCAGTAAATGCATAAATGAAATGAGTAACATTTGTATATGATGCCAATGAGTAGTAAATGTGTAAATAAAGTGAATAACCTTTGTATATGATGCCAATGAGCAGTAAATGCATAATAACCATTGTGTTTGATGTAAATGAGCAGTAAATACATAAACTTTGTATGTAACCAATAAGAAGTACACTTTGTATATGATGCCAAGCAACTATAAATTCATGTACTTTGTATATCATTGGAATAGGCAGTAAAGGCATTCATTTTGTAGATAATGCCAATGAGCAAAAATGCTTAAACATTGTATATGTGATGCCAATGAGCAGTAAATACATGCACTTTGTATGTTACCAATAAACAGTAAATACACAAACTTTGTATCTGGAATAAAATTAGCTCAGTTTTAAGGTCTATGCTAGAGAGATTGCAACCATAGTGTGAATTCAAACCCAAATGATTCTAAGTATATAAATATTTAGCGTGTCAGTTTACATTATATATTTTAAATGCTACCAGATATCAGTTAGACCAACGTTCGGTTGAAAAATATTACCATAAATCCTTGAAGAGATGATTTAAAGCTCATATCAAACCATATAAATGTTCATTCACCATGCTTATTTAGTGAGAAAACCTTCCACAGGTTGTATTCAGCGGTACAGCTTTCCAGTGACATATAAAAGTTTAATGTACAGAGTGCACCTTCAGTTAGAGCATAGTTCATCAGTGTAAAATGCTGAAGGTAATTAGACCAATCTCTGTCCTATAAACTGAGAAAACTCCATGCTAGTATAATATTTAAGCCATCCACAAGTTTTGCTCAATTATTCAGCTTTCCCATACACGTTAGCCATTTAATTAATGCAGAGTTCATCAATATTAGAGATATTAAAAAAATGTTTTATCAGTGTCAGGCTTAATTCAATCATAATCCAGAACAGTTCATAGCAACAGTAATCTCTGTTATGTATGAACATTTAATATTCGTTTGCACAAAGTTCCAAACTAAGCACGTTAGTGTATTTGCTGGATTTGGGTTAAGTCTTGCAGCTTTAAAAATCAAACCCAAATAATTCTGAATATCTGAATATTCAATAAGGTAAACAATCAAGCTGGCATTGCAAAATCGTGGATAATATAGTGAATGAAACATTTTCATAGAGATACTCACAAAGTAATTTTCACTTACTGTTTTTTTGGAGGGTTCCCATCAGACACAATCACTGTCATCACAACGCCATTCTTCTTATGGTCCTGCTCAAAGAGTGCCACAGTGAGTGCTTTATCATGCACTTTCAAAGTTGTATCTCTCACCCCCTTGAAAGCATAAACTTAAGATTCCTGGAAATGAGGAAACCTCAGTGAGTGTAGGGAAAAAAAACAAAAAAGCAGGACAGTAGCTTTGGAGACTCGGGGGGGCTAAAGCATACTTTAGACTCAGAAGCACCCCCTCAAGAAACCACTGCATCTTGGAACTCTATAATCTTCTGTAAGTATACAATCCCACAAACAGGATTTATCACAGAATTCAAAAGTGGTTTATAAACCCCATAATACATGTGGTGGAGGGTATGTTAAGGAATATTTGCAAAGTTTGAAAATTTCATCAATTATAGATGACCATGGGAACAATTTGAACATTCCTTCACTACTTTTAGAACTTTTAACCAGAATAGCTGTTTTAAATACATAAGGAATATCATGCTTCACTTGGATACTTAAATAAGAAACATAAGTAAAATAATACTTTCCATTGTGCTGAGCATCTTTTTTTCTTCTATGTATACGTCAACAGACACTCTGCCTAATGTATTTTAATACCTAAAATTCCCCAAAAAAATTGGAATTGTCATTGATGAACATTTTGATCTCTCTGCAAGATTCCATTTATGTAGAATTACCGTTTAAAAATAACAATATATTCATCATTATGTGCAAGTAAAAATAAACATGTAATCCTAGTAAGGACAACATGAGTAAAGATTGCCATTTCATTCACTATAATGTTAAATTATAATTTATTATAGCAAACTTTTTAGACATTTTAGGTACAGTGTGTTTCATGGTACATTCTGTTTCAGAATCAATCAGCATGAAATTGGTTATCAGGGTCATACTGGGGTATATTGTATGGTTAGAAATATGGATTCTGATGTGACCACGAATCTTTTAGCAGTAACGTATATATATATATAAAAATAGCTATATCTGTAAGGAAGTATTCCAGCTATGGGTCCTATTCCATGTAATGTTTTTGATTTTACTTAATAATAAAGTGGTACAATAACAATTCATTTAAAATGAAGATGTCCTGAAAAAGATTATTACATCTTTTTTCTTCAAAAGCAGAATAGCTTAATGGTTTGGAAAACTGTGTTTTGCCTGCTAACTTACCATGTACCATGTCTGCCTCAGCTCTGCTAAGCATTACAGCTTAGCCTAATTTTATAATAGTTGGGTCTATTAATTGAACTGTGGTAAACTGCAAGTGTTGTGCAATATTCAGACATTAATAGCGGAGCTGGAAAAAGTCCTCAACTTGTTTATTGAGTTTATTGTATTATTGATGCCTAATGTTTGCAATTCACTTACAGTTCACTTATCAGTTCATCACAGGTCATTGTTTTGGGAATGGATCTCTTTGTAAACATGTTTGCAGGAAGCTTTCATGCCACATAACTGAGATATTGCTAATTAGACCATGCCCTTTTATAATATACAGAAATGCATTTAAACAAGAGATGAAATGATTTTCTTAGCTGAGTAAAATAAAAAGCATGTCTGTTTGTCTATAACTCAATGGAGCTTCATCTAAAAGGACAATCCCCACTTCCATGAAAACTATGTGAAATTGGAGTCTTCAGGCCAAAGTGGTTTCTTAAATCTTAACTATGCAGGATACAAAGAGGGCAATGGAAAAGAAAATGGGCTGACTCCCCACTGGTAGTTATAATACAGAAAAATACAGAGCTTCAGACATCTAAATAAGAAAAAACAAATTGAAGAAAACTATTACAATCACAGGAATCTGGAATATAAAATAATAAATACATATTTTGGAGCTTGAAATTTATAAAATCTAAAAATAAAAAGTAAAAAAGTATGAATATGTTATTACAGGGAAACGACTTTGAAATTACCTTAGACTATTTTTTTTTCCCTCTCTCCTCCCCTCCCCTCCCGTTATTGTTTCAGAACTATCTATAACACTAATTCCCGCTATCCTCGTTGTCATTGTCCTCCCACCGATCTTCAGTCACTTGTTTGGGACCTACAATGGAAGTAGGGCTTTTGTGTTCAGTAGAGCCTTGTCTTATTACTGAACACTGTATGAATGTTTTCTTTTTCCTCTTCTCTCTCTTTGGTTTTTTTACTTTGTTTCTTTCTCTAGGGTGCCGCTCCGCATCCAGGGTCGGGGGGGACTGGTTTCCACATGCGATCTTGTCACGAAATTGATTGATTCCGGTTAATTTTGTGTCAATAAACTCTCAGGGCCTTAATTCCCCACAAAAACGAGCTAACCTTTACAACTTGTTAATTCACAAAAAGATAGACGTGTGCTTTGTTCAGGAATCTCATTGGAAGCAATCGCCCTCAAAACTATGGAATTTCCGTAAATACCCTATTGTATTTGAATCATCCTTAACTGACAAAAAAAAAAAGGGGAGTTGTAATTATAATTTCCACAGCTATTAAATTCCATCTAATCCATTTCGAATCCGACCCTAATGCTCGTTATTGTATTCTTGTTTGTCAGCTCAATGATATAACCTATACCTTGGTCAACATTTACGCTCCCTCAACTGGGACCATTAGATTCTTAGATAATTTGATGGTGAGATTGGATCGTATAGAAAAAGGAATCCTGGAAAGAAGTCCTTGGGGGGGGATATGAACTGTATCCTTGATCCAAAATGGGATAAGAGCTTGCCCCACGGCCGTAGTATTGACCCGGGGATCAGATCTGCTTCCCAGGCGTTCACTAGCTTTATTCTAAAGAATCAGCTTTTTGATATTTGGCTGCTCCACAACCCCCAAGGGAAATATTATACCTTTTTTTCTAACCCTCATAACTCGTACTCACGAATCGATTATTGATTTACTAGTGCACCTCACCTTCATAATATAATCGGAAGTGATATTGATAGTATAGTGTGGTCAGATCACGGTCCACTGTTCTTGACACTTAAAGATAATCCAGGATATGCCGCCAGGTCAAATTGGAGATTGAACGAAAACATCTTAAACCTAGAGAAGAACAGGGTAGACTTATGTATGGAAGCAACAAAATTTCTTGAGGTAAACGACAACGGATTGGTCTCAAACCAGATGCTCTGGTGCGCTTTTAAGTGCTTCCTTAGAGGAATTTTGATTAAAATGGGCACAACCATGAAGAAAGCCTTTGGCAAACCTCTCGCAGACCAATACATTCTCCTAGCCAAAAAACAAAATGCTAATAAATTGTCTCCCACCCAAAATACTGCCGATGAAATTAGAGGGATACAACTCTCTATCACAAAGGCATTGGAACAGAAGACCAAAAAAGTGATGGCTAGACTAAAGCAAACTTGGTACTATTCCAATGCCAGGCCCAGTAAGACACTGACGAGGAAATTAAAATTTTAAAATCAGCAGGTTAGGATTAATAAAATCATTTACGAAGGCAAAACCTGTTTATCCCCATCTCACATCAGCAAGGCCTTTGCAGCGTACTACAGCAAATTATATAACTTACCAACTCCCATAAGATCTGACTTAGAAATACAGACCTTTTTAGATAGTCTCTCTCTTCCGAAACTTTCTCCCGAAAAATTACAAACTATAACACAACCTATAACGGAAGCTGAAGTAAAAACAACATTAGATACTATTAAAAAAGGGAAAGCCCCGGGCCCTGATGGTTTCCCGGTAAGCTTTTACCATACTCTACAGCCAATTATTTCTCCTCTATTAACGCAAGTCTATGCCGAAGTTGCAACACATAGTGGATTTATCTCTGAAATGTTAGAGGCCTCAATCTCTCCAATCCTTAAAGAGGGCAAGGTCCCTACTGCTATTTCCAACTATAGACCCATTTCCCTGATAAATTTGGACATCAAAATCTTCTCAAAGATTCTTGCTGAGAGACTGAATCGTGTTATTTCGGATCTCAATTACTTGGACCAGACCGGATTCATCATGGGAAGGTCAGGCGCGGACAATGTAAGACGCATTCTTAATTTAATCCATAGGGTTAAAACGTGCAAAATTCCATCAGTCTTTATGGCTCTTGATGCCGAAAAGGCTTTCGACCGCGTTAGCTGGCCCTTCTTGGCGCATTCCCTGGAGGCCTTTTGTATTACGGGCCTGTTCAAAACCTATACTATGGCCCTCTATTTCACCCCTAGGGCAAAGATCACCGGTCCCTTCCTTAATTCAGATTATTTTCGGATCAGTAATGGGACCAGCCAGGGCTGCCCATTGGCCCCCCTCCTATATGCGCTGAGTATGGAACCCCTGGCGGCCCTAATTAGACAGTCTCCTGAGATTAAGGGGATAGAAATGAACAAGGCGGATTATAAGATAGCTTTATATGCCGATGATGTTGTTCTCTCTCTGACCTCCCCTGAGACATAAGTTTCCGGCCTTATTACTATAATTAACCAGTTTAGTACCTACTCTAACTATAAAATTAACATTTCCAAAACCCAAACTCTGGCATTTTTTCTCTCCCCTTTTCAAATAGCACAGTTATACAAAACTGTTCATATTGACTGGCATAACACGGTCCTAAATTACCTAGGGATACAAATTAAACAAGATTTAAGGCAAACGCTACTGTTTAACTATGAAGGCCTCACTCAGCAAATTAGAGACCTACTCCATCGCTGGAGAGGCCTGGAGATGTCCTGGCTGGGCCGTCTGCAAATCTTAAAATCATATGTCCTTCCGAAAATACTATATGTAATGTGAACGATTCCAATGCGTGCTCCTAACCTATATCTGAAACAACTGGGCCTGTTGTTCTCATCATTTGTTTGGGAATCAAGGACCCCAAGAATCGCAAAGGCAATATTACAACAGAATGGTAAAAGAGGTGGCCTGGGTTTTCCAGACCTATTTAAATTAGCCGATGCTTGTATGTTCTCCCATTTTTTGGCCTGGCGGCATGCCAACACATCCTCCACAATTTGGTTTCAAATCAAGACTGGCGACCTAAACGGACAAAATCCTATATACTTTTATTGGTTGGATGAGGCCTCCCTAAAAAAAGACCTTTTCCTAATCCAATTTTAAAAGAGATAATTAAAGCAATGATTAAATTCAAACATACATTTTCAAAACCTCACGGTATGACCCTTCAGGCGCCGTTCACATTTCTTTCTCAGGTTGTGGAGAATCTTAACCTGACTGGATGGTCAAGTAGGGGCATTCTTAAGTTGGGTGATATTTTCCAAGGACCCCACATACTCCCCTTTGAGGACCTGAAAAAGAAATATACCTTACCCGACCACGAATTCCTGAATTATTATAGGATAAAGTCATATATGGCTAACAGGGACCTGTCTGACCCAACGCAACTAGAAGCCTTTATTGAATCACTGAATAAATCTAAGAATATTGCTAAACTTCTTGCCTTGGTAGACACAGTATCAGACTGCATCAGACCTAATGCTCTCAACGCGTGGGAGGCAGAGCTGAATATCCGACTCCCTACCGATCAGTGGTCCCACATTGTTTCAGTTACGAAGAAAGCAGTTGGGGGACTGAATCTAGTCTCTGCGCTGGTATTGGGTCCCCCAGAGGCTTTCCAAAATTCACTCAGCCAATTCTAATCTGTGTTGGCGATGTGGGGCTGCAGAGGGGACACACTCCCATGTGTGGTGGGGATGCAGTTCACTCAGACCCCTTAAGGATAGGATTTCCCACACTTTAAGCGCTATAATGCAATCCCAGTATATTTTGACCCCCCCAGGCCTTTCTCCTCCACTCGGACTTAAACTTCCCGAAACAACCAAACAGATCTCTGGCGATCCACATTTTTGTAGCCTGTAAATTCTCACTCGCGAGATGTTGGAGATCGCCAGAAGTTCCCTCTTGGGAAGTTATAAAATCGCAAATTAATCTACAAATGGATGCAGAGGCCTTGATTAACCCTGTCGGGAGAACCCCCCCCAAGTTCCTTGATATATGGGCCCCCTGGATTCAGTATCATAAAGCTAACCCTGAGAGTTAATAACCATGAACATCACTATCCTCTACTCCCGCTGTGGACTCTAGGCCAGTTGCTCTCCCCGGTCCTGGTTCCGGACCGGCACCCTCCCTGGGCGATATGTCTGTTTTCTTTTTTTTTTCTTTTTTTTTTCCTTTCCTCCCTGTTTGGTATGTATGAATGTGCTAAATATGTGTAACTGTAGCACGTCTTTTTAAATTCTAATGCATACGCGATAATCTATACTCTCCGTTCCGGGTCTGGTATTATTGTTGTTTCTTCTGTTTTGTTTTTTTTTTGGTCTTGACTTATATAATATATAATAAATGATTGTAAATTTTGGATAAGGACACAAGGATGATCCGCAACACACGTAAATCGAGCATATAAATTATAATTGAAATGTGTGGCAGAGCCTGAGTGTTACGGAAAAAAAAAAAAAAAAGTATGAATATGTTAAAATCATTAGAGAATGATTTTAACATATTTAATATAAAGATAAACATTTTTATTAAAATCAGTGTTACATATAAAGTTGACACGTCACCTTTACAATGTCCTCAAAGGTATTGACAGGTAAGTCTATATTAAAAAACTGTAATATATGAAAAAGGCATGTAATAGAATATCTAAACCTGCAAATATGGCCACCTCTTCAAACAGTTACTACAGATAGCAACAGATTCAGATAAGAGGGTAATGCCCAATGTTGTCAGTATAAGGCTCAGTATACCTTTTTATAAAAATGTATGTTCTGAATTACTATGGAAATCACATTGCTTCTTAATATACTTAACAGGACATTACTGTGGAAGCTCTCAATTCTGACAAACATATTAATATCTATCTATTTATTAATCTGTCTTTCTACATGTCTGTGTGTCTGTCTGTCTATGTATCTATCTACTAGTATGAGCATTTGCACTGTTTTAGAGACAGACCCAACACTGTGGGATGTGGATTGTTGATCAAATAAACTGATACATAATACAGGTTTGTTATAATATGGCAAAACAAACAAAAAAGCGAATATGTAAATATTGTATGCAAAACAACACGTAGTGCTCTAGTCATATTTTAACATCATAAGAATAAGATTAACATTGTGATAACATTGCATCAAGTTTGACTTTTTACTCACAAGTTGCCTTGTTGAATTATGAACAAATATTGCATTAGTGAAAGGTAGCATTATTAAATTAGAAGAATTTCTTTATAAGTTATCAAATCCCTTTACTGTCTCATTTTCAGCATAATTTCTGTAAGATTCTCATTTACAGTTTCATTAATTAGATTACTCAGTTCTCTGATTGCATTTTGCTATGATTGCAATCAATTTGCTTTTTTTTGTGAGATGCTTTATCTCATTTTTTGTGTGTATTTTTATGCAACCACATTTCTTAAACATAAATGAGGTCAAGTCACTTTAAGCTTCTCCATATTCATCTAGATCACATATCCATAGTCTCCTACATTCTGTTCAGCTAACAAAATGTGAATCTTATCAAACTTATGCCTATCCCCTTATTCAGCAGGAGCAGCAGCTACCAAAGTTAATTGAAACTCTTTGGGGTCTAAATCTAGACCTCCCTCTCACCTAGACCGTTACAAATACTATCCCCCCACAGTTATAATTAACACCCCCATACACAGTAAATAAATATTCTAGATGGGCATTGATTTTTCACTGGGTGGTGAAAAAGGATTGTTTTATTTTACAGGTATCTTTTAATGAATCATCCACCCACTACTTGGGAAAGGAAGAGGTAGTGGGGGTAGGTAGGGAATTTTTATATTTTAATTAATTGTATGGGGCGATCAGCAATCCACTAGCACCATAGATCCAATTGTGTTATTATAAGGGGCCAGTGCAATTCTGCTGGCCCCAGGACAACAATATGATTAACCACTTAGTGACAAGACATTTTCACCTTGACTTTCCCTTGGTGACAATGGCTGTTTTGACATTTCTAGGGTGTTTGTGTTTAGCTGTAATTTTTTTCTTTCTCACATACAGTGCCCACACAAATTATATGTTGTTTTTATCGTCATAAGAAGGGCTTTCATTAGATACCATTATGTTCATCATATCTTATAATTTACTACAAAAAAAATCCTAAAATATGATTAAAAATTTAAAAAAAACCCACTTTTTCTAACTTTGACCTAAAATATAATTTACACAAATAAAATCATTAAAAAAGACCCCGTCTAAATAGTTTCTAAATGTTCCCCCGAGTTCAAAAATATGCATGTTTCCATATTTTTCGGTATTTTTTTGCGAGTTATGGGGCAAAAACCAAAAATAGTGTTTTTTGTTTTTTTCCTATATTGATCTTTTGACCCCAACCCGAACCCAAAATTTAACCCTAACACTAAATTTAACCCCAACTCTAATCCTTATTATATCCCTTAATATTTTTTTACTTTAATTTAATTTTAACCCTATCCCTTATGCTAAAAAATATTTAATTTTAACCCTATAGGCTAATATAGCTAAATAACCTGTTTTTAATTAATTAAATATGTATTTTAAATATTTTCCATTGCAATGCTACTAAACTACCACTAGGGGCAGTCAAGTAGCATATTCAGAGCGACGGAAGTGAAGTTACTTTCACTTCCGAAGCTCAGACCGACAGAGGGCTTAGCCATATTGACGGAGCAGCATGCTCCGTCAATATGCTTGCCACGATCGCTCCGTGGGGCGATCGTGGGGGTCCCAAAATAGAAATTTCGGTGCTGGCTATTGCCTCGATGTCGAGGCAATAGACCAGCACTGTTAAAGCGGTTTTCGCGATCGTTGATCGCGAAAACCGCTTCATTCACTGCAGGACGGGCCAGGCACGTCCTTTGTCGTTAAGGGAGTTACTCCCAGGACGTGCCTGGCACGTCCTTTGTCGTCAAGGGGTTAATTTATGGGGCTAGAGGCAGTCCAGAAGTATTGTGGATAATGGATCATTTTGGATAAAGGATAATTTTCACCAATAAAATTTATTAAAGCCTCTCAGTACTAATGAAATACAGTAGTATCAATGAAAATACTGTATAGAGCAAACAGATCACTTTTACTGTGATGTAACTGTGATATGAGGCACCATTGGGAACTTACCTGCACTTGCGCCACTGTACTATCAATTGTCGGCATGGGGGAATCTGAGCATGCATGGAAAGGCTATATAGCAGTTTAAAGGGATTGGACACTGAAATAAAGTGCAGTGCGCTTGCATTATGACGTGTGTGGAATTTGCAACTTATGGCACAAGCCAAATAAGTATTGGATAACAAATTTATGGATAATGGACACTCAACTAGTACTTGTATGTGAAAAAAATGTTTATAAAAATTACCAGTGTCCTGTTATATTTAATTTAGGAATTGATATAATTTATTTGTGCAAGTGCATGTGTATGGTCTGCAAAACTGGTTTTAGTGTGTTTGATGCCTTATTTGATTTGTGCCCCAGACATCCTACGCCATTAAAAGCTTTACTTTTGACACGTCTGGTTGATGTATTGCTACGCAACATTTTATGTAATAAATGTCCGCCTAGTTTATCGCTGTTTTCAGAAGGTCAGTATATAATGGTTTCTATGACTGTCAATTAGCTAAACTTGTGCCATTCATTTTCAGTCTATAATGTTTCATATTCACCAAAATAACTATAATTGTGCGACTACACTGTGAGAAACAAGGCTTGAAATCAAGTGTATAATAAGATAGAAGCAAATAGCCGAAATACTTCTTCAATGAAACATCCAGGGCAATAGGTTCTCCATTTGGTGTTATTTTCATTTATAACAAAAGGGTTATTGTACAAAACCTTCACAAGATGTCATCAATTAATTCCAGAGGCTTAATTATCCATGTAAAGTCCATATTCTCAAAAACAAAATTATGTCACTTTAAACTGCACATTTCCTGCAATTGTAAAACATATTTGAAATATTGAATAACGTATTTAGCCTCTTTTTTATGTAACACAGCAATGGTATTAAAATGTTCGAATAATCCACTATACGTAATAGCTTCTCAAACATAAGAACATGCATGCAACCAGACATTATGCTATTCATAACAATGCTTTTACTGTCTATCTTGATTTCCTATTATAAGGGAAAGTGGATATACTGGCTTGAATTCAATAATAGTGTATATATATATATATATATATATATATATATATATATATATATATAGTCACTTTTCTTCCATACAGACTGATCCTGCAGAGTGGGATTCTGAGTACAATTTTTTTTTTAAAGGGAAAAAAAATAGAAACGGAAGAAGTTGCAGCATTTGTATAAATAAAAATATATAGAATGGAAAGTAGTTTCTGACTTTTGCATCAGCAAAACGAATACTGGGTGACAAAGGCTAAGGCAATTAAATTTAAACTTGATGAAATAGCTACAACAATTTACAAAGTGGTGCTAGAACATTTTAACATCATTTTATGTGTTTGTAACTGTAGGTGTCCTGTGTATTAGCCTAGTGTACTGTTCTGCCACTTTGGCTTGTAACCACACATATACAGAATACATTAAACTCTTCAGAGACTGATTATCTCCATTGTCAGATTTTTGTATGCTATAATTGTTTCAGCTAAGGAAAACCTTAACTCTGAGATTAGAATTGGTTTATCACTAAGGCTGCTTAGCTATCTGCTATTTTATTGCAGGAAAAATAGTTCCCATTGGAGACAGTTAGAACAAAGTATGTTCTTTAGTTGTAAGATTTTATTTTGTTCCAGAGCAGTACTTTTTCTCTTATAGTTAAATGATTTCGAGTGGACAATGGGTTAGGTATTAAAATAGATGCTATTTATAAAAAAAAGTTAAACATGTATCTTATAGTTATGTTAAAATATACCTTACATACAATAGACTTTAAAGGCACTGTCTGGTGCCCAAAATGCATCTTCCAAATGTTATTGCATTTGAAAAGGATTGCCCACACAGCCTGAGTAAAAGTCAATTTTTGTTTTTTATTTGCTGCAGGAACCAATGAGAATAATTTCATTCAAATGAATGGAATATCCTGTTTCTCTAGTAATGTCATCACACAATGTGTTGCACTGTTAAGAGATCCTACTATGTACAAGAGCAAGTCCACACAATGTAATCAATTTGAGGAGCACAGGAAGTGACTAAATTAAACAAAGCTTAATATCCTCAGTGTCTATATAATCAGTGCTGCTGCACCTGCAGTAAACATGCAGAGTAATCACTGGGGAGTGTTTGAGTCAAATATTAAAAATGTGATTTATGCAGCATGCCTGCATCAAATGACACTGGCAAAAAAATCCTGTGCACTATACAATCAGTAGTCTTCAATATGCACTAAAATTAGTTTGGGGACTAGACTGTCCCTTTAAGAGATGTCCAAAGTTAAATTAAAAAATGTTATAATCAAGTTAGCTTTAATAGAATTTTAAAAATACATACATGTGACCACAACATATTCATATTGAAAATTCATTAAAAAAAATGAAAATGTAAAACAATGTAAATATAACATCAGTGGCTGTCAGGCTTCTTATTATGAAGACTGAGCTATGAATTCATATATTGATGTAACTTGTATCCTGACACTTTTTGTCATTTACAGCTTCCTTAGAGGAATAATGCACATCAACTTTTTATAATGCCTGCCTCAAAAATTGATAATATATGTTTATAAAAAGAAACGTCACAATTTAAGTATGGAAACAGAACACCCTCTAAATAGCTAAAGAAGAATTTCTACAAAATATTCATATATGAATGAAATGTGGTACACTAAAAAAATGAATGCACCCTTCCGTTTATACACTTGGAGCACCATTTACACTTGCTGTTAATTTATACAAAAGCCAGTAAAAACCACACAATGGAAAAATTACAAACATAATCATATAGAAACTGTCACAATATAGCAACGTTTATACAATCCACCTTATTTATAATTACTTTTTTCAACTTAATAAATTAAAGTCACAGACATTTTGGGGGAAAATAACAGCAAGTCTAGAAAATAGGAAACCAAAAAATGAATAAATAGATTGTTTTACTCACATTTAATTTGTTCTAGTGGATTCACTCTGTAAAAAAGGTGGATTGATCCCTTCTTCCTAAAGAGACTATTCTATATTAAAAGAGGGAGCTGAGGGCCATTTGACCAGCTCCACAACCCCGGATAATGGAGGGCCAGGGGCATTTTTCTCAGCCCCCACCCCATAACTATCCTCTTTAATGCAATGAGGAATTAAGCTTTATCTTATACTAATCTAAAAATGTAAATGTAATACATATGCCTCATGACCAATTATAAAAAATAAATATAGAGATGTGTCACTATAATTTTATCACACCATAATAATGAGGTTGTCAGTCACTGATGTTTATATTTACATTGTTTTACATTTTCAATTTTTCATTTTTTTTTCTTTTATTAATTTTTAATATGTAACTATCAAGGTCACATATCTATGTATTTTTTTTGACATTTCATTAAAACCAATATGAATATACATTTTTAAATTCAACTCTGGACATCTCTTAAAGTCTATAATATATAACAGATATTTTAACATAATTTTCAGTTACATATTCCCCCTTTTTATTCCCCCTCCACAATGCACTCAGATCTATTACCATAATCCTTTAGTATTGTAATGGTTTTGGAATCACTGAGGTGGTTGTAGCAGCATCCTATTCTGGTGAGGCATGAGTATTTTACATACCTTACTTTAACCTTAGGTGAACTTTTGCCTCTGAAACAGTTCAAACTCCAAAATATATTCACTAATTAATATATAAACAGTAGAATCCCAGACCGTTTTCTTTTTAACTCTCATGCTAAGTGAGCATTTTCCCTCCAAAACTGGTTACTTTCAGTCATCTTTGATTCAAGTTAGATTGTATTGAATCAACAGTCAGTCTAAGCTTATTGTGCAATATGTCCCCTGTTTTACACCCATCAGTATAAACTATAAAAACACTATGATTTAAGCTAATTTACTTAGAAGTAGAGTTGAGCGGACACCTGGATGTTCGGATTCGGCGGGTTCGGCCGAACTTCGGAAAAAAGTCCGGGTTCGGGCTCGAACTTGAACCCGAACCAGAACTCCATTGAAGTCAATGGGGACCCGAACTTTTGGGCACTAAAATGCCTTTAAAAAAGTCCTGGAAAGGGCTAGAGGGCTGCAAAAGGAAGTAAAATGGGGGTAAGAGTAGGACAAGTGCCCTGAAAACAAATGTGGTAAGGGAAATAACTTACAGCTGAGGCATAAAATAGCACTAGATGGAATCTTTGATTTTAGCTTTGGAAGAACATAAATCAAAATCTAAAGCATGGCTGCCAGGAGGATCAACATAATTATCCATTTGAGAGAGGGTTTGAGTGCAGGGTATTCTCATTCATTGTTCAAACTGAGCTCAACTCCTGATGCATGGAGAAAAGGCCTTCACAAGCCTCTGCTATTTTGTACATAGTTTATACTATAAGTGACCCATAGGTTGAAGAGGCGGTGACCGTGGCGCTGTAGGTGGAAGCGGCGGTGGAGGAGGTAGCCAACACTGTTTTATATTTGTTTGTTTTGTTTTCTTTGTTGTTGTTTTTTTTTAATTGGGGTAGCCCCCAAAATATTGGGACATATAAAAAAAAGAAAACAAAGAATAAGGGCACTTGAGTATAACAATGGCTGGGTGAGGCCGGTATAAATGTCTCTTCTGCACAAGGTACAGACAAGTCTGGTGGGATTCATGCCTGGTTCATTGTAATAAACGTGAGATTGTCCACATTGGACAGGCTGCTGCGCTTGTCTGTGATAACTCCCCCTGCGTGCTAAACACATGTTCAGACAATACACTGGCTGCAGGGCAGGCCAGCACCTCCAAGGCATAAAGGGCAAGCTCAGGCCATGTGCCCAATTTGGATACCCAGAAGTTGAAATGGGGCAGACCCATCAGTCAGTACGTGTAGGCGTGTGCACAAGTACAGTTCCACCATGTTGCTGAAATGCTGCCTCCTGCTAAGACGTTTCATGTCAGATGGTGGTGCTGGTTGTTGTGGCGTGCTGACAAAGCTTTTCCACATTTCGGCCTTGCTATCTCTGCCTTCTGAGGTGCTGGCGGTGCCAATTTAAAGAGGTCAACTGGACTGGACACCCAGAATGAATGAAGATTGTACTTCTGCAAGTTTTTTTGATTTTTTTTAAAAGCACTGTATACAAAACTTTATATTTTTTATATTTTTGTATTTTCACTACAATTTTGGCACTTGAATAGCTTTAGTGCAGGAGCACCATTTATATTTGATGTAAACCGATCTAGAATCTGGATATGACTGCAGTGTCAGGATGTATTCCACACTAGACCTAGTAAAACTTCTAAATTCCAATGTATAGCTTTCTGCTCCCAGTAGACCCATCTATTAAGGAAATTCATTTGTAGAATGTGTGGTTACCTATAATAACAGATGATGGCTTCCAACACTGCATTAATGGTTTGAACAGATGATTGAAATTATATACAGTGGGGCAAAAAAGTCCCACTTAAAAAGATGAGAGAGGCCTGTAATTTTCATCATAGGTACACTTCAACTATGAGAGACAGAATGTGGGGAAAGAGTCCAGGAAATCACATTGTAGGACTTTTAATGAATTAATAGGTAAATTCCTCGGTAAAATAAGTATTTGGTCACCTACAAACAAGCAAGATTTCTGGCTCTCACAGACCTGTAACTTGGTCTCCACTCGTTACCTGTATTAATGGCACCTGTTTGAACTTGTTTTTAGTATAAAATACACTTGTGCACAACCTAAAACAGTCACACTCCAAACTCCACTATGGCCAAGACCAAAGAGCTGTCGAAGGACACCAGAAACAAAATTGTAAACCTGCTGGGAAGACTGAATCTGCAATAGGCAAGCAGCTTGGTGTGAAGAAATCAACTGTGGGAGCAATTATTAGAAAATGGAAGACATAGAAGACCACTGATAATCTCCCTCGATCTGGAGCTCCACTCACCCGTGGGGTCAAAATGATCACAAGAGCGGTGAGAAAAAATCCCAAAACCACATGGGGGGACATAGTGAATGACCTGCAGAGAGCTGGGACCAAAGTAACGAAGGCTACCATCAGTAACACACTACGCCGCCAGGGACTCAAATCCTGCAGTGCCAGACGTGTCCACCTGCCTAAGCAGGTACATGTCCGGGCTCATCTGAAGTTTGCTAGAGAGCATTTGGATGATCCAGAAGAGGATTGGGAGAATGTCATATGGTCAGAAGAAACCAAAGTTGAACTTTTTGGTAAAAACTCAACTCGTCGTGTTTGGAGGAGAAAGAATGCTGAGTTGCATCCAAAGAACACCATACCTACTATTAAGCATGGGGGTGGAAACATCATGTTTTGGGCTGTTTTTCTGCAAAGGGACCAGGACGACTGATCCGTGTAAAGGAAAGAATGAATGGGGCCTAGTATCGTGAGATTTTGAGTGAAAACCTCCTTCCATCAGCAAGAGCACTGAAGATGAAACGTGGCTGGGTCTTTCAGCATGACAATGATCCCAAACACACCGCCCGGGCAATGAAGGAGTGGCTTCGTAAGAAGCATTTCAAGATCCTGCAGTGGCCTAGCCAGTCTCCAGATCTCAAACCCATAGAAAATCTTTGGAGGGAGTTGAAAGTCTGTGTTGCCCAGCGACAGCCCCAAAACATCACTGCTCTAGAGGAGATCTGCATGGAGGAATGGGCCAAAATACCAGCAACAGTGTGTGAAAACCTTGTGAAGACTACCAGAAAACGTTTGACCTCTGTCATTACAATATGATTTTCTGGATTTTTTTTCTCATTTTGTCTCTCATAGTTGAGGTATACCTATGATGAAAATTACAGGCCTCTCTCATCTTTTTAAGTGGGAGAACTTGCACAATTCGTGGCTGACTAAATACTTTTTTGCCCCACTGTATATATTTTTTATTTTCTAGTGGTATTTTACACTAAAATGATTATGCTACTGTAGATCACTTATTATATGTAGGCATAATGCTCCATAATCAAGCCAATTAACAATACATTTCATTGTTAAAGCAAGGGATGGATGCGATGTATAAAGGGGTGTTTGTGAATTAGAACACATGATCACAGAATAGATTGTTAGTTGGAGTGAAATCATGAATGGAACACTTAATACTTACTTTCGAAGCCACTGGTTGGCTAATGTGCACGTTTTTATTTTAACTGTTTCCCTTGGTGACAATGGCTGTTTTGACATTTCTAGGGTGTTTGTGTTTAGCTGTAATTTTTTTCTTTCTCACATACAGTACCCACACAAATTATATGTTGTTTTTATCGTCATAAGAAGGGCTTTCATTAGATACCATTATGTTCATCATATCTTATAATTTACTACAAAAAAAATCATAAAATATGATGAAAAATTAAAAAAAAAAAACTTTTTCTAACTTTGACCTAAAATATAATTTACACAAATAAAATCATTAAAAAAGCCCCCTTCTAAATAGTTTCTAAATGTTCCCCCGAGTTCAAAAATATGTATGTTTCCATATTTTTCGGTATTTCATTTTAACCCTATAGGCTAATATAGCTAAATAAGCTGTTTTTATTTAATTAAATATTTATTTTAAATATTTCCCATTGCAATGCTACTAAACTACCACTAGGGGTATTCAAGTAGCATATTCAGAGCGACGGAAGTGAAGTTACTTTCACTTCCGAAGCTCAGACCGGCAGAGGACTTAGCCATATTGACGGAGCAGCTATTTAGAACCCAAAACAATTAGAATTTTTCAAAGTGCGCTGTAAGCACAGTATTTGACAGTTCTATTTGACTCTCAGTTATGAAGTGCAGGCTGCAAATGTACTATTTAGCACCCAAAACAATTAGAATTTTTCAAAGTGCGCTGTAAGCACTGTATTTGACAGTTCAATTTGACTCTCAGATATGAAGTGCAGGACGCAAATGTACTATTTAGCACCCAAAAAATTGCAGTATTTAAAAATGCCTAGACGTTGCCCACTGAGCTTCCAGAACAGGTTTAAAGTCATGTGCCTAGCACACATGCAGTTGCAAGTGCACTGCACTCTCTGTGGCACTGGGCTCAGGGCAGAGTACAAAAATGTAGTATAGCACCCACTAAAATAATTTCTGTAGTTTGAATAATCACTGTAGTTTGCAGATTCAACACCAGAATTCTTTACTAATCTGTCCCTCACAGCTGCAGCATCCTCTCCCTACACTAAGAATAGCTCATGTGATGTGCGGTGACTCCAGCTTATATATAGAGGCTGGGTCACATGCTGCACTGGCCAATCACAGCCATGGCATTAGTAGGCATGGCTGTGATGGCTTCTAAAGGCAAACTAGTCAAACGCTTGTTGATTGGCTGCCCTGCAGCCTTTCAAAACGCCATTAAATCGCCGAACCCGAACTCCTACCCGAACATACAGTGAAATGTGTTTGGGTCCGGGGGTTCGGGTTCGCTCAACTCTACTTAGAAGCAAAAACTTGATGTGTCAAACACAACAAAAGTACAAATGGCTCTAGAGATTACAAAATCACAATTCATTTTATATGTGTATAGATCACACAGTAACCAAAGAAAAAATTACCATAAATCTGGCCCACTTATAATCATAATCCATTAAGGATGCATCTGGAAAACTGTTGACCCACTCAAATTTTGACACCTGTTGACACCTAATTTGCAGCAACACAAGTTTCAAAGTAATTAATATTTTTAGCGGAATTAATAATGTTACTTAACCATCAACTGGCTTTGCCATGTGTCCTAGCATATATCACTAGTAATTCAGAGATTATATTTTTTCTTGTTTAAGGTTAGGATGTTTCATTTACATTGGCTTCAGCTAAGAATTCATTTTGATATATGAACACATTCACCTGAATGCATGTATTATTCGTATCATTAATATGATAGTTAATTTTAGCTCTAGCCGATCAACCAAACATTTCATTGCCACTTAGCATAAAGTTTAAACAGAGCATGACAATGAACAACAAAACTGACCATCCTTTAAATATGCCTGATGAAAATCATGATTATTAACAGAAAAGAGTAATGTGCAGTCTCCGTCTAAAACATTGAGTTATTGTTTTAATTTATAATAAGTCATGTGTCTCAAGCTGATAAAATAAAATATACATCTAGTTACTTTTTAAAATTGTCTGTTGATAGGATAGATTACATAGCTATTTTGGAATTATTAAGTGGGTCCTTTGTATTAATTTCTATTAATATGTAATACTTTTAAAATGTATATGTTTATGACGTTACTGATTACCAGGTTGGAACAACAATCCAAATGGTACAATAACAGTGTAATTTGTGGGACAGAACAATAAAAATTTGTATACCAGATTGTTTTACTCAGTACCTCTCTGCTCTAAATCCCGTCACTTACCCCAACTCTATGAAGATGAGGAACTGGTGAATGAAAGGGGTACCAACAGTGAACAGGAGATACCATAATATATCCAAAGTGCACTTTCTACAATATCCCATGGATCTATATCAGTTTCCAGAGTACCAAACCATACTGTCCCCACATAACCATATTGACCCTACAACACTTTTCACAGTACCAGATTACCCTTCACTTTCCACAGTCTGGTATTGGACCAACATCAATTTCCACACCACTTTCCACAGTACTATATTGCCCTTACATAAATTTCCAAAGTTCCAGATTTCCCCTACAGCACTTTACACTCTCTAGAATTCTTGCTTCGTCCATGTAGCCTCGGAACCCAGTTTACAAAAGTGATCATCTGAGGTGCTCTAGTTAAGAAATCCTGCTTTAAATTCCACATTAAAGCAGAAGTTTAGTGAAATCTCAGGTTCCACATTAAAGCAGAAATTTAGCAAGACATCGGGATTCTCATCAAAATCGCGCTTAGATTGTGATGTCAGTCTGTGCATCCTGAACTACATGTATGTGCAAATTGTCTGTTTCCTGTGTGGATTAAATAACAGGAATAATCTACCAGTAGAGACGGATATACTGTCACCTGTTCTACCTAACAAGAAATGGATAAATTACTGGGTATTCCTCATATTTAGTATTTTTGCAGATGTTTTATTTAAAAAGTCTGTCATTTTGTTTTGGCACACTAGGTAGAATGAATATGTTGAGCTCCCCATGCACAGTGGAATGTTTGGAACATTCACCTTTACTTAAGAAATATGAGCTACTGATTGGCTGCTGGCAGATTGTGTTTGAATAATGGTTTAAAAAGTAATTTTCAGGTGGCCACCTCCACACTGGAATTCAAATAAAAGTAAAATTGGTAGGATTAATTTAAAAACAATACAACAAAGATATTATTAGGTGCCAGAGTAAAGGTAAATGGTTGTTTTTGATGTATTAACGTTAACATGATCTGTGTGAATCAGAAGCCCAACACATAAATTTATTTGATTATGCAACAGTGCTTGTCATTCATAGACTTAACATCTTTCTTATCCTTGTTTTGAACTAATGCAGCATCCAAAGGAAGAATTCTGAGGAATGCTGCCTTTTACAATAACACTTAATATTACAATATCAATGTGCCATATTAGAGTGATAATCAAGCTTTTTAAACTTTATTGCACAGTTGTAATGATGTTTAAATGTGTAATTATCACTTTAGTATTGTATTGTAGACTATCTTTTGTTTCCTATATTTCTTCTTAAATAAGTAAAATAAAAAAGCATCAACTTAAAAAAATGCATATAATATGATTTTGACAAATTCCTCTGTCAGGTGTTATGATTTCATTAATAGTTAAGGTTTCAATTGCTGTTTTAATCCAATTAAAATGTATCGATGCTCAACAACTACATTTTTGTTTTGTTTTGTTATTTGTACATTTATTTTAAGTCTTTCTGTTGTAGTGCCGTTTACAGCCTTGGTTTAGGTAATCTTATAAATATATTTGAGAATTGTTTTGTTTTACTTTCAAGATATTCAGAGTATTGATTTCCTGTTGTAAGAAATCTACTATTACCCTAAACTATATTTCTTTTGGGGACAGGTGGCAAAGAAACATATGCACACAGCAATATGTATTTTTAAAGGATATTAACCCCTTCTCGATGGTAGGATGTTCTAAGCCATACTATTTTACTGGTCCCAAAAGATGCTAGGATGGCATAGAATATCCTGTGTTTAACACAGCTCCCCACGATGCCCTAGCTGTGCTTGGATCCTGCTGCAGGCACTTGCATCACGAAGGGGTTAATAACAAAATAACACAACAACATATCACTATTCTACCATAACAACATACCAATACAACAATAAATGGGAAACAAATAGAAATGAACACTGCAATATCACAATACTAAAAAATTAGAACAATAGCATAACAATACTAAAAATAGCACAGAAAGACAGTCACAATATAGTAACTTGAACCTGGGAAGGACACAAGCAGTTTAGTAAGTAAATGGTTAGTTAATTATGAATCTTTAGTTTGATCATTTCACCACCAGCTTTGTCCATGCATCCATGGTCTCCTTTGAGTGGTTCTCTCCTATACTTGCTTTGTAAGCATCCTTACAATCAGTGTGGGTTCTGGACCTTCTTGTGGCAGCAGCATGAACCTTGGCATTGTTTCATGCTTGCAAGACTTGGAATCATTTTACCTGGTCACTATCCATTGAGTGCTTACAGTTTACAGACACTGTGTTCTCACATACAGTTTCCATGGTCTCAGTGAGTTAAATGTTATTAGAAAATAGTTAATGGGTTTCAGTGGCCACATTTTCTAGAATTGCCAGAGCTTGCTAAAACCCTTTGAACACAATGTGTATATCCAATGTTTACAATTGGTGGAGCCTATTAGACCCTTGACAACAAGTTATTAATTGGGTGTCTTGATAGTACTTAGTAATAACTGTGTATTTCTGCCATATATCACTGAAGCCAATATCAACAAGTTCAGATGGTATTTGTAATTTATTTTTATATTGTGTCTTAACACTACAGGGTATACTCAATAAAGAGAGAATTACATGGAATTGAGATGGAAATTCAAACCTTAGGCCAATGTAGCTGGAAAATGTCTCCAATGCAAATTAATGGGAGAATGTTTCCAACTCATCACGTGATTTAGCAATTGGAGATGACCCGTGATTGACTATTTATCCTAACAGCACTATATATATCCTGCAATTTTCTCCTCATTATTTTTAGGTTATATGGCATGCAACAATGATGGAACTGTGAATGTTGTATTCATTAATATGAGAAAGTGGGGTAAGCCTAGCCATCTTAATTTAAGTGGAGTATTATTTTCCTTTCATTATTTTTTTTACTTTTAACTTGTGATGTTGTGCTCACACTTGTCTAAGCACTCAGCTCAGTATCTCCAGTATGGATCTAAAGACCCTTAAGGTTTCTGTATAATTTGAGGCTCTTGGTGCTCCCATGGATAAAATTCATTCACAGCAGGCCCGCCATCAGGGGGTGACGGGCGATACTGGCGTCCCAGGCCTGGGGGGTCCAGGGGGCCTGGCGGGCCTTGGTCACGGCAGGATAAATAAAATAAAAATCCCCTTGTTTAAGCCGGTCTGCGGCTGTGAGGGAAGCATTGTGCGCTCCCCTCCTGCCGCACGGCTTCAATAAAGTTTGTTAGGGAAAAAAAATGTGACTGGAATTACTATGGTCGCATTTTTTTTGACAAACTTTATTGAAGACAGAGCAGCAAGGAGGTAAGTAGTGGGGAAGGGGGAGGATGGGTGGCAAACAAGCTTAACACTGAGGGACAAAATCCTGACATATTGAGGGGCAGAAACCTGGCACATTGAGGGGAAGAATACTGGCATATTGAGGGGCAGAATCCTGGCACATTGAGGGGCAGAATCCTGGCATATTGAGGGCAAAAGAATGGCATATTGAGGGATAAATCCTGGCATATTAAAGGGCAAAATCCTGGCACATTGAGGGGCAAAATACTGGCATATTAAATGGCAAAAGAATGGCATATTGAATGGCTAAATACTGACATACTGAGTGGCAAAATACTGGCATATTGAGTGGCAAAATATTACTGGCATATTGACCAACTGCTCCCAACCACCCTCCATATTACACTAGACCGGGATAACATGCTTGTGAGGGTCGGTGGGGCGAGTGGGAGATATTTGTCGGGGGGGGGAGGGGGTCGCAGAAAATTTGTTAAATATCTTACATATAGGTCCAATACATAACTCACTGCTACAATGAGTCGACTAATAATGTCTGTCTAACAGCTGCTGAAATCGAATATTTAGTGTTAATATTAATACTTCGCACAATGTGTTTTACCTTTAGTAGAAGCTTTATTGAGTATGTCACTTTTTTATTTTGATGCTTCAGCTAGTATATAACTATCTATTTTATTTAAATGTTACCCCTTCTGCTCACCATACCTCTCTGGTAGTTCCCCTGTGCTCTCTCTAAAGTAGAGGTTCATGGTGCCCCTACTTCAGAGTCCAAGGCGGCATACATGGTGAAAAGGTTTGAAGCCTTCCTTCAGATGATGCAGGCAAGTGTAGCTTTTTTTTTATAGTTCCTTCCATGTAGACCTTTTATAAACTATATTCTCGATGGTAGGATGTGGTCTGGCTGGGACTGTACCAGCAACAGAATGAAAAGTGTGGCACAGCAATTGGCTCACTTATTTATTTATTTATTTTTTTAAATTTTATTTTATATAGTACAAGTACAAAAACAAATAAACATATCAGTGTTCACAATCATCCAAGCACGAAGGTACCCAAAGTAATTTAAGATGGCCTGTCAAAGGCATGGGTACGGAGTTTTGCCCGGCCTTCTGTACCCAGAAATGGGAACTGGGTAAGTATAGTAAAATGAGCCCTGTGGCCTTCGCTTATCGGTCGCATGGCCCTTGTGTCCACTTTCACACCATTCATTCCCACTGCCCGGGATAGGAGGGTATGGGGGGGACCAGACCAGAGGAGTGGCTGGCGCTAGTTGGGTCTGAGTGTCAACCAAGGGGATCTCATATCTCTAAATGACCCGAACTACGGTAGACGCCAGCTTCCATATTGAACTGAAACTTAATTTGTTGTATGATCTCAAACCAGTTTTAGGCTTTATTTTTCCAATTTCTTGCCAAATAGATTTTTGCTACTGTAAGTATATGAACGATAAGGCTCTTCTGGATATTGTTGCCTGGTAGGTGTATGTTGAAAAGAAAAGTTTCTGGTTTTAGAGTTATATTAAATTTTAGTACGCCTGTCAGTAACGTTTGTATGTTCAGGAGTGTGGATTTTAGGTCCGGGCAGTCCCACCAGATATGAACCAGCGAGTCTGTACCCCTATCGCACCTCCAGCATGTGCTTGAAGTTTCTATTTTTATCTTATGCATTCTAGTGGGGGTCATTTACCATCTCATGTTTAGTTTATGTTGTAGTTCCACAAGATTTATGCAGTGGACGTTCTTTTTAACCTGCGCTAATGCATTCTTCCACACTTCAAAGGTGAAGGAGAGCCCAAGGTCTAGTTCCCATTTTAACCAGGGGGTGGCCTTCTCATTCGGTCGGATGTTCACCAGGAAGTGAGAGACTTTTGAGATTGTCTTTGTTTTTAGATCGTTCGCTAACAGGACACTTAATTTACCCTTCTCTGTTGATATCCTTCTATGTAGGGAGTTCTTCAACCTCAGATAGGTGAAGATTTCCTTTGCTGGAAGAATAAAAATTGATTGCAATGTATCAAAGGGATACACTACCCCCTGGGGAACCATATCTGAGACATTAATTATATTATTCAAGTTCCATGTTGAGAGTGTCATATTCCCTATGTCAAACCCCAGGACCGCGATGGGGGTCTCCAAAGGGACCAACTCATGGTCTCCCGGGAGTCCCTTTCTCAACCCTGCGATTGTGGCACAGAGGCCATTGATTATTGGATTTTGGTAAGGGGGTTTCTTTGAGAAAATGTATGGCTCCACATGAGGTTGTGCGGTTCCAGTTGTCCTATATCTATTCTCTCAATCTCCAACCAGCGTAGAACTGTGGTCAGCGAATTTGTCCAGGCCAGTACGTGGCTAATCATACTGCAATTATGCAAAATTTTAAATTCTTGGCTTCTTGCCTTGCCAGACAAAGTCTGCCACTAGCTTCTGAATGCATGTTAAGATAGCCGGATCCACCCTAAGTGGGATATTCCTAAATAATAGGTAAGATATTTTGGGAATTATATATGATTTTGTTACCTCTGTTCTACCTAGCCAGGATATTTCTGACCCCTTGATCTCTTTTATGTTGGTCTTAATTTCTTGTATCTTAGATAGATAATTCAAATTGATTGTGTCTTCTAATCGCAGAGTCAGTTTAATGCTCAGATAATCAATGCGTGATCGCGACCAGTCAAAATCGAACCTGGATTTTAGGACAGCTAAGTCATCTGTGTCTATATAGGCCAACAGTATCTGCGTCTTGCCCAGGTTTAATTTATAGTTGGAATATTTACTAAAATCCGCATTTAGGGTCACCAGATTCGTGATTGAGTTGACTGGGTCGGTCAATGTCAGGAGCACGTCGTCTGCGTATAGTGCAACTCTTTTTTCCAAAGCTTTTATATTTATCCCATGTATATTAAGAGTTTGTCTGATCATACAGGCCAGGGGCTCCATTGCCAGTATATACAGCATAGGGGCAAGCGGGCACCCCTGCCTAGTCCCATTTTTTATTTTAAACCAGTGAGAATGGATTAGATGTCCCGTGACCCTGGCCATTGGCTGTGAGTATAAAGCCATAGCTCCGTCCCTGAACCGACCCTTGATGCCGAAAGCCACCAGAACGGCCTCCAAATACCTCCAACTGACTCTGTCAAAGGCCTTTTCGGCATCGAGGGCCAGCAGGGCGGATGGGGTACCCTGTGTATATATGTGATATATTATGTTCAGTAGCCTTCTAGTATTGTCAGTCGAACCCCTGCCCTTCACAAAACCACACTGGTCTTTGTGAATGAGATTCGGGATAGCCCACTTCAATCTCTCGGCCAGAATTTTTGAATATATTTTGATGTCTAGGTTGATAAGTGAAATTGGCCTATAATTTGCGCTTACTGTCGGGTCTTTATTGGGTTTAAGGATGGGGGTAATTGAGGCCTGGAGTAGCTCTGCTGGTGTGTCTTCATTAATGGTTAAATGTGCGAACATTCTTAGGAGGACTGGGGCTATTTGCTTCTCAAGTTTGTGGTAAAATATGGCTGAAAAGCCATCTGGCCCGGGAGGTTTACCTCCCTTTAGGGAGTTGATGTTATTCCTGAACTCTTTAAGGGTAATTGAGTTATTAAGGGCATTCAGTTGATCTGGTGAGATTTTGGGCAGTTTTAATGTGTCAAGAAATGCCGAAATTTCTGGGGAGGAATATTTTGTTTCTTCTATATCATAAAGTGCCCCGTAGTAATCTTCAAAAGCTTTACTTATCTCCTTAGGAGATAGTAGATGTTTGTTTTTTACCACTATTTTTTTAATGTTTTCCCTGATTTTGTTTCGCTTTAAGCTTGTTAGTAAGCAATTTTCCTGTACGGTTTGTGCCATGATACCATTTCTGCTTTAGATATAGGATGGCCCTACTCGTTTTTTCATGCAGTCTGTCATTAATACTTCCTTTGTCTGTCTTAATTTGAGACAGTAGAGAGTTGTCCAAAGTTTCCTTATGGTGTCCTTCTAGATTAGCTAGTTTAATATACAATGTATTTAGGGGATCACCCCTCTTTTTTTTTTCTGCAGCTCCAATTTTTATTATCAGACCTCGGGCATAACACTTTAGGGCGCACCACAGGGTAGCATCAGACACCTCTGCATTGTCATTTACCTCCAAAAAAGCTTCTATTTGTGAAGCTAAATATTCCACGTTGCTTTTAGAGCTCAATAGGTTCTCGTTTAGGCATCATTTATCTCTGATTATATACTCTGTATTATTTTTAACTGTTAGGTAAATTGGGGCGTGATCTGACCAGGAGATTACACCAATTTTAGTGCTGACTACTAGGTCCAGAACACTGGATCTGGTGAAGAAATAGTCTATCCTAGTATAGGTTTGGTGCACTTGCGAGAAAAAGGAGTAGTCTCGCTCCCCTAGATGCGTGACTCTCCAGAAATCGAAGAGCTGGTTTGTGTGTAGTATTCTTTGGAGTGTATTTGGTGTGTGCTTTATTTCCGTTCTTCTGTTATTACTTCTGTCCAGTTTCCCATCTGTAATGCAATTAAAGTCCCCCGCCATGATCAAACGGCCTGAAGATAGTTCGTCCACCCTAAGCATGAGTTTCTCTAAAAATTTACGAGGGGCCTGGTTTGGGGCAAATACATTCACTAGGGTGTATAAGATGTCGTTTATCTTGGCTATCATTATTGTGTATCTCCCGTTTATGTCGCTTTCACAAAAAAACTGTTTGAATTTAATTGTACTCGATACTACCAAGGCCACTCCCTATTTATTCTTGTTACATTGCATATTTGACTGGCACACTATTGGATATTTTAGAAATCTCCAGGGCCTGTCCATGGAGTCAGTCCAATGGGTTTCCTGGAGGAAACCGACATCTTCTTTATCGTCTCTCAACATTCTGTATAGGCTACCTCTTTTAAAAATGGAGTTTAGGCCCTTGGTATTGATTGAGACTGTGTTGATTGCCATATAGCTCCTGAGCCACCCAATAGTCTAACCCCTCCCCCGATCCCCCCACCCGGCAAACACACAAGACACCATACACACACATGCATTCGATCCTTCTTCCCACCCTCCCAGGGAATCCCTAGGGAGGGGGGGAATCTCTCACCCAGCAGTAGAGCTTCTGCAAAACGCATCAGCCTATCTGCGAAAAACCTGCTTTCGCCACAGGTATAGGATGTCCAGCTGCGGAGAGGGTCAGAGCCCCCTATAGTTTCAAAATAGTTAGCTTCCTAGGCATGGTTAGTAAAATAGCCATAAGTTCCCGTAATTTCATTTAGGCCCGAGAATGTTCTTTCAAGAGGGGGTGCGGAAGAGGGTGATTCCAAATCAGTTAGTGGTGAATTTAGAGGCCTCCCTCTGTACGAATATTGCTAACCTGTGTCCCATCTACCCCTTACTTCTTTCAACCTTACACTTTTTTTTTTCTTTCCTTTTTTAAATTATTTTTCCCAAAAATGTTATTTAGGGGGGTATTGTACAGTTATCGGTCACCCGCATCCACAGCCCCTGCTCTCCAGAAGAAAAAAATATATACAAGATTCAAGCATATTGTGACAATTAGTAAGCCAATAAAGATGGATTTTACAATAAACAACGTTTTGTTGCCATTATTGACACTTGCGTGTGGAATTTATTTAGTTTGCCCACTGTGGGAGAGGAGACAATGCTTTCCACCCTTCATTTTCATGATTCTATTCATTACTAGCACGTGAAGTTATATTTGGTGTGCAAAATTTTAATTATTTTTGTTTACACCCCCTTATTTCCCTTTATCTCTTTCTCGCTTTCTCTTCCCTTTTTTTCCCCCTTTTTCTATCCTTCTTTCCCACCCCTCCCTTATCCCCCTTATTGACCCTAGCTGTGCACGTTCCCCTTAGTACAATCGTGTATTAGTGATATGTTAAGTTCACGTGCCCTTCCAGTGAAGTGGTGTCCCTATCTGTGTGGGAACGTAAAGGAATATTATGTGTTTATAGATCTAAGTGTATCAGGTGTCTTTTGTGTTATTAACATGACTAGTGGTTATACGAGTGTCCTTTATCCTATATATTTTTTTTTTTTAGTTAGTAGATACTTCGTCCCCTCTCTCAAGTGGCGACTAGTTCGCAGATCTAACTGGGCAGTAGTTCTATTGTCAAAACATTTTGTCAGAGTTTAGTTGGTCCCACAGCCAGAGTCCTATTTTATTACAGATAGTATAGTATGAAGTGGCTCAGGAAGGTAAATATAGGATATGACTAGCCTAAGTCCCAGCGTGTGAGCTTCTCCTTCAAATATGTTACGAATAGTCAAATATGGGTGAAGAGGCTCAAAAAGTAAGTATGAGGTATGGCTAAGTTAAGTCCCAGAGAGTAAGCTTCTCCTTCAAATCAGCTGGTTACTTCACTAGGTACGAGGTCTCTTTGTATCTTATTGCCAGACCCGTGGGAAAGGTCCATCTATATTTTATGTCCCTTCTGCGAAGAACTTGGGTGAGGTCTGCGAAGGATCTCCTTGCCAAGTGTGTAGCTAAAGATAGGTCGGGAAAGAGCTTAATGTTCTTGTACTCCTCCTTGTCCAGCGATATCCCTCTCGCTGCCTGCATAATTTGATCTTTCAAGTAAAAATGTGCAAACCGCACTATCACGTCCCGGGGTAAGGAAGGATCAATTCCCTTTGCTTTTGGTATTCTGTGATACCTCTCAAATGGGTGGTCTCCCAGTTCCCTGGGTGTGATGTATAAAGAGAACAGCTTCTCCAAAAAAACCTTAGTTGGTCTTGTTGGAAGGGTTCCTGGGATACCTCGGATGCGCAGATTAACTCGTCTGGATCTGTCTTCTATATCTGTGATTTTATTTTCAAGATTTTTGATTTTCTCTCCCAATTTCACGTTGGAGGCATGGAGGTTTTTATTATCTTCCTGGATCAGTGTGAGGAACTCAGACTGTTGTTTGATTTTTCAGAGAGAACCGCTATTTCAGCTCTCAAGTCTCCTGTGTTTATTAACATATCTTTTTTGAGTTTCCCATACAGGTCTTCCAACATTGAAGACAGGGTTGCTTGAGTTATCAATTGGGGTCCAACGTCTAAGTTAAGACATTCTTCTTCTAATGGGTTAGAGCTTTGTGGTGCCCCTGGATATCTGGGCCCCAATTTTCTATGGGCAGAGATTTCCTCTGCTTTGATGGCTGCTTATCTTGAGAATTTGGAGAGTAGTAGGTACTAATTTGACGGCTCCGATTCTTTTCTGCGGCCGTTCACTTTTCTTTATCTAGGGGCCTCTCTTTATCTTTTTTTGGGCCCATGTTGGTAACTAGGAGAGTTGGCCGGTATTCAGTCCGGTATCCTTATCCACTGGGTGTGTGTACAGTCTACCCTGGAGGTGTGTCTTTTCTTTTCCCCCCCCTCTCTCTCTTTGAATTTTTAAAGGGTTTTTTTATGGTAGCCCCAGTAATTACTGTAGATATGGGTCCCCTATATGCCAATACGGGCTGCGTGAAGTGCTTGATGTTGTGTGTGCCTCACTTATTAAGGGAGGAGTAAATCTTCTGTAAATTCTTAAAGGGGATCACATTCATTTCCACATTTCGTCTTGAGTTACAGTACTCTTTATACACTTAAAACACTAAGAAAAATATACATATAAAAAAGCAGGATGGCAACTCAATGCTTTTAAGCCCTTTATACCTTAAATGCTATTTAACACTATAAAAATAGTATTTGGACAATCACCGATTATTTAGAAGACAAATAACATGGTAACAAAGTAGATAATTATCTATGGGCATGTTAAAAGGTGAAAAGTGCAATTGAGAGTTAATCATATACCACACAGCAGAATAATCAATACGATGTCACTTGTATTTCAAATGCTGTTTGGCACTGCAGTGCTCACCACCACAACAGTTACTAGAAATAAGGGAATACAATACCAAATCAACAAAGAATGCAGACTAGGAGCACACTGCAGCCAGAAATCTTACCCTTTTACTGGTAATATGTTATTGTTAGAATAAGACTGTGACCTTCTCTTTTAAGTGTCTGTGTGTTCATTTTCTGCTACAGGGTCTGAATAGTCCATGTAACCCTTAATGGAATAAAGATTACCTTTTATGTCATTTGTGTACAGTGTGTCATGAATTCATAACCAAAGGAAAATCTCTCACATGAAGCAGATGCTCAAAATATTTATTCATTAATTTCAACTTACCACAGATAAAATAAATATCATAAAACACCCACCAACACACGCCGAATCTGACAGTCTAACTTTGTGAAGTAACATCTAAATATTAACACAATACATTCAAAATTGTTTAGATCTGTAACAGCTGTTCATTTTACCACATACAAAAGGAGTCCACAAATTTTTGGCAGTTGTTTTTTTTGTAACTGTGGCTACATACTGTACATATAAGGTAATTAATCCTCCTGTTGCTTGTGTTGGGTTACATTTTTATAAGAGCCAGAATCTTACCCATGATACTCACCGAGTTTAATTTTTTTTATCTTGGATACGGAGTGCAAAGTAAGATGCCCTAAAAGCAAATATTGTAAGTCTATTGTAATATTGAAACTACTTTATAATAAAAATGTAAGTTATTATATTTCTACACAAAGGAGACTGATTAATGACCTAGTTTTGGTACAAGTATATGACTCTTGACCGACCAAAGGCCATTCACACTGGTCTACAGAAATGTTTTTACAAATATAAATAATTCAAAGTGAACTTTTACTTCCATGAAGGTTACAGTTTTGTTATATATAAAAAAATGATTGACAAAGTGATCTTTTTTTAAAGTAAATTTGATGATGACATTCTGAAGAAAAGAGATTTTTACCAATATCTTAACTGGAAAGTTGTGGAAATATATATAGAAATGATAAAGATGTACTCTGTAGACTTCAGATATGTGTATGTGAAAATGAACCTGGATAACAAATACATGCAGACGAATTTAAAGATAAGAATGTGCAGCTTCTGAAAATGGTCCAGGTTATCTTATCTCTCCTTAAAAAAAGGATGTGATAGGAAACACATGGAAGAAAAATAATGGTTAATTTTCAGCCCTTTCACTCTTATTATTTGCTATTTTTTTTTTTTTACTTAAATCATTGTAATATATTATAAATTGGAGAGATGTTCTAAAAGGAGACAAAATCCAGTCCACTGAAATAACCCTTTGTTCCATGGATAATGTGAACTTAATTAAATATCCACTTAATTATTACACCCGGGCATATATTTTGTTTTAGTACTTAGTAAATATAACATGTTTATTATGTACAATGGGAGCTATGCGCTAATAGTGAGGTGCATCGTCCATGTGATTTGAGGTGAACATGAAGATGAACATTTCATTTCACTGACTTAACTATGCAGTGTATAGATAAGTGTATTTCTGTAACAAAGTAGCAGTATACTCCACAGTATCTCCGCTGGTAGTCAGGATAGAGCAGGTAAAACACAGGCAGCGTAATAGTAATCCCTCTTCCCCAAGGACTAGATGACACATAGTCTGGGAGTCAACTGTCAACTGTAATTTTATTCCATGGTCAAAGTATTTATGCAAGACACCATGCAAGGGGTTTCCTGAATGACATTGCAGGTGTTTTACTACAGAAAACTGTGTGGGGAACTTAGCCTGCAAGGCTGTTTCCCAGCATGCCTTGCTGTACAGGAGAGATAATTGTGCAAGAATGTAATGTTAATCACATTATCTCTCCGTTCAGCAAAATATATAGTTTTACATAAAAATACATAACTGATATAATATTCAGACGAATGCTACACACTGCATATAAAACGAGCATAGCAACAGTTAACAAAATATTCACCCTAAGTGTCCAGAAGTGGCTAGGTTTGCCACAATATCACTTATAGTTAGCATTACACATTCTCTGTATGTTACACTGTATGTTAGACAAACGTCTAGAAAATCTCAACTATGTTCCTCATGCCAATCAGATATTAAAATCAGATAGGACATTTATGGTATTTCATGTAGTATACAGTATGTATATGCAATGTATTGTAAATATGTTGTTTGCCAGAGAAAAAAATACCAGCATTACCTGTATTTCTTTAGGAAGTTACACAAATTATGTTTCCAGATCAGTGCTATCCCCTGTTAGGCATACTACCAGTAAGGCATGTCCCTAACTTTAGTGATCCCAGACCTTAATAGTGGCTGTATACATCTAGAAGTAGATGTAGGAAAGTAGCTATTCTTAGATACTGCAGAGCTTTAAACCAGTTTCCAGAGAAGTTCTGCAGCTGTAGTTGCCATAAGTGAGGAGCTTGTAGCCAAGGACCAACAACATACATGCATTATTCACTAAAAGTTGAGTTGCAGGGTTGTTGAGGTGAGATGAACATTCCATCTCACCATTTTAACTATACATTGTGCAGGTACAAAACTGGTGCATTTCCCCTGATAAGAAAATTCACCTGGATTGTCCCTGCACTATGTGTTTAAAAAATGGTGAGATTCAATGTTCATCTCAACTCACCTCATCTCACTTTAATTCACCTGCAACTCACCTTTTAGTGAATAGACTCCACAGTGCTCCCAGTTTATCCTAGTGAATAAATTCACCCATGTGAATGGGACAACAAGGATCCCCTGCACTTGGGCCTAACCATGTTAACTCTAATCATGTTAACTGCTGATGAAGTTGCTGGACATGACCAGTTATAGTCCCGTTTCTTCACTAAGCAACTTCCTTGTTTTTAAGAAATATTCTAGCATGTATTGTCTTTTAATGTTGTTTACATGCACAGCAAAGGCAGGATTAACACCCCTTGAGAAAGCAAAGCCACTGAAATGTCTATGCATTATGAAAACCCATGTGTTTGCAACCTTGATATCCAGGAGGGAATTAGGCTAAAGGCAAAACCCTACATAAAACCTCATTACATATATCTTGTACTTCCTTTAATGATCAATTACAGTTTGTAAATTAATCATATTTATGTATTCAAAAATCTATTTTAGTATGTAAAATGAATAGGGGAAATAAGAATATTGGTGCGCTTAACTAGTCACAGATTTAAATTATATAAATGGATAAAATGAAGCCTACTAAACGGTATGAGCATGCTTTAAGTATTGTGTGTTTTGCTGTACAATGTATACAAAAAACGAAAACTGTCTACGCTTCTCACCCGAAAAAAGTTTACAACAAATATATAAAAAAAATATTAATGATAGGTATTTGGTTATACGAATTGCCCAAAACATAATTAAGATCATCCACCATGTCAAGGCACACTCACAATATTGTGAGAACCCACTCTCACCTCCTATCTAGTGGGTACAGAAAGTGGTTTATACTGCTACCAAAATCTTCTTAATGTGTTGGATCCAGTACAATTAAACCTCCTCCGAATTAACAGCAAACTGAAACTAGACAATGAGGAGCCAACCACCTCAGCTATGTGCAAGCAGGGGAAACTAAAATGGTGCAACAGAAGCGGAGACAGTTTTTGTAAAATAAATAGACTTAAAATATAATGTGTGCTAAAAAAAATTAAATTGGAAATAGTTTCCATTGCGATAGGTTATATGTATGACATTTGAAAATATTTGTGATTCATATTATGTTTCATCTCACTGGGAATTTGCTAGATTATAAAGCTGTTTGTATTATTTCCAGAAGGTTAACCAGATCAGATTAAATTCATACTTTGTGTTGACATTTTATATAAACACATTTTGCCACCCTGCGATTCAAACCTTAAAAGGCAAACAAAACTGCTTTATATCCTAAATAAATGTTCAAATGTATACTTTAAAGACAAGTTTCAATAATGCTACACAGCCTGATAAAAGTACTATTTACATGAGATTATACAGGGCATCCGACAAGTATACATTAACTTGAGCCCTCGTGCTCTGTTAAGTGAAGTTTATGTTATAAAAGTCTGTGTCTGTGATTACTTTTAAACATGTTGAAAGATCCCTTTACAATTTACATGACTTTTGTTTCTATGTTTTTCATCTGCCTTTTTATTTTAATTACATTACAATTTAGCAAAGTGATTCTATTTGTCTGTCTGTCTATCCATCTTTTGTCTGAAGTATACTTCAGAAGAATGGCCTGGATTCTCAGCTGGTGGGTATTTATTCAGTGTAGGGCTCTTCATTCAACAAATATTTTCAGTCTTGAGCAATCCTATGCTCCACACCACTGATGTATTGCAGAGACCAAACAGTTATTATTATTCTTTTTCTTATTTCTGTGCTGTCAGAAAGTGTTAGATCTGAGGATACATTTTTTCCCTTGCTACAAAGTATGTGACTTCTAGCGATTCCTTATTGACAATTTCTTTATTATTTATTTCTAAGCAAGATGCACAGTGGTGTATATAATACAATAGATTGTATGATTATATCTTTTTTAGATAATGATTATTTTATTTGTTTTTACAAATTAAAGTATAGGTATATATTCAGAATTAAAATATGAACTTTGTGTTCAGACTTTTTGTCTGTGTGTGTGTAGGTGTGACTCTGCTGGGTATATTCACAACAATTCGCCTTTGGAGGTCAACTTTCATTTTGAGACTAAGAGGGGCATGTGCCAAATATATATATATATATATATATATATATATATATATATATATATATATATATAGGTGTATATATATATATATATATATTTGTGCAAAACTATTTTTGCACTTTACTCCTATTTCAATGTACTTAACATTTAACACTCAAATAGTACATACATGAAAATTACAAATAAAAATGGGCATAATTGTAAATAAAAAAAATGTTGCGAATATTTTTCTACCTCTTTTGATTTTGCTGGTGTAATTTTCACACACAAATAAGAATTATTTTTCACAAGATATTCACAAAACTCTTTAGCATGTGCAAATATAATTGGAATTTATTAGCAGAACTGGAAAAATGCACGATAAATAAAAATTAACGGAAGTGGCGCATATAAGGAAAAAAAGCGCGGAATGTTACAAATAGTTGCAAATTGCTCCTTACTCATATTTGACCTACTTTTTTTTCCCACTGCACTATGTCAAATTCAGCGCCAGAGTCAAATTAGGCACCCAAGTCTGACTTAGAAAAAAAACCCAGGTTCGAGTCTTTCTCATTGAAAGTAATGGGGGGCAAAATGAATGAAGCTATTTTTGAGACTAAGTCAAACTGAGTTGCCAAATTTGACTAAGTCTCAAAAATATCTTCACTGATTTTGCCCCCCATTACTTTCAATGGGGAAGATTCAAACCTGGGGTGCCTTATTTGACTTAGTCTCTAGTTTTGTGTATTTACAAATCGTCTTATTACAAGATAAACATGGAAAATATTAAATATTAAAACATTGACAGTCTCAAAATGAAAGTTAACCGTCAAAGTTGAATTTTAGTGGATAGACCCATGTGTGTGTCCGTGTGTGTCTGTGTGGGCTGGCAGGTTAAGATGGTATTGTTTGATACCATATTCACATACCATGAATTTATATAAAACACTAAACAATAGAAATTACATTACAGAGGAAACCTTTAATAATTTATCAAACTTCTTATTAAGATAAGTACACTGATTTTGAAAGATACAAAAAGAGTGAGCATATGATCACCACGGATGTGATCGTATGTGTTTTAAACACACATAGGTAGTCATTAGCTTTCATTAGGTGAAAGGTGTTGCAATGATGCCTCTGTGCCCCCCAGGCCCAGAAGCATGTTCTTCCAATACAGCATGCCCAGCAGAGAGCGACGGAAGTGAGAAAAAATTAAATGGCTTGACTGTCCTTAGAGGCAGTCAGCAACATTAACCCCTTAGTGACATGACTTTTTTGGCTTGTCCGACGCTTGGTGACATGGGCTGTTTTAACATTTCTGAGGTGTTTGTGTTTTGCTGTAATTTATTTCTGTCTCATTTAGTGTACCCGCACAAACTATATATCGTTTTTATCGTTATAAGAAGGGCTTTCTTTTGATACCATTATTTTTATAATAGCATATAATTTGATGTAAAAATAATAATAAAATATGGCAAAAAAATTGAAAAAATAATTTTTTTATGACTTTTATTTGAAAAATCGTATACTCATGTACAAGAGACAACAAAAAAAACACTGCTAAAAAGTTTCTAATATATGTCCTGAGTTCAGAAATAGCCCATGTTTTTATGCTTTTTTATTCATGTTACAGGGCCAGAACTATAAGTGGTGCAAAGCTATTTTAAAATCCTTTCTTTCAAAATTAGCGATAGTGACATTGTAACACTGATTTCTGTACTAAATCCATGAATGACCCCCAACATGTACATATTTTTGAAAACTAGACAACTCAGGGCATTTAACTTGGGGTATTTTGACACATTTCATGTAGCCATTTTACCACCAATCTATGCCAAAGTTTGCAGCAAAAAATCTTTTTTTTTAATTTTTCACATATATTGCAATTTAGGTAAACATTACCTTAAAATGTGAAGGGGTATTTCCAAATAACACCTCAATATGTGTTCAGCAACATCTCCTGAGTACAGGGATACCACCCATGCATAGGTTTGTTGGTTTGTTTTGGGGCTAAAAGGCCACATTTAGGGGGTGCTCATTTTGGTTTTTCCAACTTGGAATTCTGACATGCAGAAAACTTGTGCCCATGTCCCATTTGGGACATTTTTGAAGCCAGAAAGTGTATTCTACCCCACAAAACCATATATGTTTTTTAAACTAGACACCCTAGGGTATTTCAAATGGTAGTATTTTAACACTTTCCATGCACTAATTATACTACCAGCCTATGTCAATGTTATGTATAGTAATTTTTTTTTCACATACATAGTACTTTGGGCATGAATTCACAGATCCTGTTATATGTCAGTGCCAAACAACACCTCAATATGTGTTCAGCAACATCTCCTGAGTACAGGGATACCACCCATGTATAGGTTGGTTAGGTTATTTGGGGGTTAAAAGGCCACATTTGAGAGGTGCGCTTTTTGGTTTTCCAACTTGGAATTCTGACGTGCAGAAAACCTGCGCCCATGTCCCATTTGGGACATTTTTGAAGCCAAAAAGTGTATTCTACCCCACAAAACCATATATTTTTGAAAACTAGACACCCTAGGGTATTTCAAATGGTAGTATTTTAACACTTTTCTTGCACTAATTCTACCACCAGCCTATGTCAATGTTATGGATAGTAATTTGTTTTTCACATTCATTGTACATCGGGCATGAATTCACAGATCCTATTATGTGTCAGTGCCAAACAACACCTTAATATGTGTTCAGCAACATCTCCTGAGTACAGGGATACCACCCATGTGTAGGTTAGTTAGATTATTTGGGGGCTAAAAGGCCACGTTTAGGGGGGGTGCATTTCCAACTTGGAATTTTGACATGTAGTCAGCCTGCGCCCATGTTCCATTTGGGACACTTTTGAAGCCTGTCAAAGTATTTTACCCCATAAAACCATATATTTTGGAAAACTAGACATCCTAGGGTATTTAAAATTGTGGTATTTTAACACTTTCCAAGTGCTAATTCTACCACCAACCTATGTCAAAGGGTTGGGATGTCATTTTTTCCCCACACACATTGTAGTTCAGGCAGGAATTTTCAGATTCTGGTATTTGCCACTGCCAACCAACACCTCAATATGTGTTCAGCAACATCTCCTGAGTACAGGGATACCCCCCATGCATAGGTTTGTTGGTTTGTATTGGGTCTAAAATTCCACATTTAGGGGGTGCGCAATTCCAACCTGGAATTTTGACATGTAGTCAGCCTGCGCCCATGTTCCATTTGGAACATTTTTGAAGCCGTCCAATGAATTTTACCACATCAAACCATATATTTTTGGAAGATAGACATCCTAAGGTATTTCAAATGGTGGTATTTTAATACTGTATAGGTACTAATTCTACCACCAGCCTTTGTGGTAATACTTTTTTGGGAGTTTTTTTTCCCACATGCATTGTACTTCAGGCATGAATTCACAGATTCTGGTATATGTCACTGCCAAACAACAACCCAATATGTGTTCAGCAACATCTCCCGAGTACAGGGATAGCACCCATGCATAGGTTTGTTGGTTTGTTTTTGGCTAGAAGGCCAATTTGTGAGATGCGCATCTCAAAATTCCAACTTGGAATTTTGACATGTAGTCAACCTGCGTCCGTGTCCTTTATGGGATATATCTTTGAAGCCAGCCAATGTAATTTACCCCCACCAAACCATATATTTTTTTATCGGTAGACCCCCATCACTACTTGTGGCAAGGGCTCAGCAGCCACCGATACATCGCTAGATGATGTATCAGAAAGCTGAATAGGGTCAAAATCGAACCCTGAGTCCGCGTCCTCAGAATCAGTGCCTAAGCAGTGATTTCGAGCAAAGAAGATGTTAATAGCTCTTAGAAGAGCCTATCTAGTACTGTAATACATTTACAGTACAAAGAAATTAATCCATAAAACAGTGCAGACAGCAAAACATACTGTTGCTGTGCAAGATTACTGCTTACACGGTGATGAATGGCAGGGAAGGGGTTAATACACAGTGAAAGACTTTCATAAAACCTGCCAATTTTATAAAATGTTATTTTATATCACTAATACTGATCTGTCTCTTTCCGTCACAAAAATGTAAGTGAGGAGAGGGAGGCAGATCAATATTTGTGAATATTGATCCGATTAATTTTGATCTGACCAGGGCGAATGGTGAGCTTAATTGAGAAATCACCAAACCGCCTTTGCCACTAATTCACTGTTACTGATCGCTATGTGCTCAGGCAGCTTAAAAAAAAAAATCTCAAATATTTTTACTTTACATGTAATCCCCTAGCGGGTATGTGTAAAAAAAAAAAAATAAAATAAAAATATGCAGACAGATAAAAATTGCTTTGGCGTCAATATCATTGCGTAAGCAGTGATCGACGGCAAATAAGGGGTTAATAACTCTTAGAAGAGCCTTTTTAGCACTGTAATAGATTACAGTACAAAAAAAATTAACCCCTAAAAAATGCACAAACAGCAAAAATAAATGCGCTGATGTGCACGATCACTGCTTATGCAAGATCAGTGGCAGGGAAGGGGTTAAACGCAGGGAATTGCTTTAATAAATTTTTTTTTATTGTTTTATTATTTGTGTGTTGTGTATTTATTTGTTTTTTTTAACTTTTACTTACTTTTCTTCAGTGGGGATGTTCAGGAGAGCATCCCCACTGCCTGTCAGTGTGCCTGGCAGTCACTGATTGCCTCTGTGAAGAGGCAATCGTGTGACAGCCAGAGAGCACAGGAAGCAGGTACTTCCTGCCTCCTGTGCTCTTGCCCTTAGAAGGGCAGCGCCATCTTGGTCACTCAGTGACCAAGATCGTGCATTTTTTTTTTTGTGTTTCTGATTGCCTCGTCCTGCCAGGCAATCAGAAACACTTTCTGAGCATAGGAAGCGAAAGATTCGCTTCCTATGCTCATTTTTGAAATGCCCGCGTTTTAAAGGCACTGTGCCTTTAAAACCGGCATTTAGATCGCTCTCCGGAGCGATCGAAATGCTGACGGGCATTTTTTTTAGGATTGTACGATGCTTCCACACGGAAGCATCGTTACAATGCGGCTTGAGCACTGAAAGCGGAAAAACTCCGCTTTCAGTGCTCGTTTTGACACAGGACGGTCTAGGTCCGTCCTGTGTCACTAACGCCTCGGCACACAGGACGGACCTAGTCCGTCCTGTGTCGCCAAGGGGTTAAAGTTAGAAAAATAAATAAATAAAAGGAAAAAGCTAACCCTAGATCTACTAAACCTAGATCTAGGGTTAGGGTTAGAATTAGGGTTACAGATTGGTTAGGGTTAGAATTAGGGTTCGTACAAGGGTTAGATTAAGAGGTGGTGTAGATTTAGAGTTAGGGTAAATTTAGGGTTGGGGTCAAAAGGTCACTGTAGAAGAAAATGGTTAGGAAACATAAAAACACTAATATTGATTATTGCTCTATTACTTGAAATAAAACACAGAAAAACATGGAAACATTGGTGTTTCTAAACTCAGGACAAATATTTATATAGAAATATAGAGATGGGGTCTTTTTTACCAATTGTAATTGTATATAAAAAAAATCAGGTCAAAGTTAGAAAAAGTGTTTTATGGCATATTTTCATCATATTTTAGGTTTGTTTTAATAGTAAATTACATCATATGATGAAATAGTATCAAATGAAAGCCCTATCTATCCTTTAAAAAATTATATATCATTTGTGTGGGTGGACTGAACACAAAGAAAGAAATTCTCAGTTCAGCAAACATATGACAAAAATAATGGAATTCTGGTCTTCAAGGTACATCAAATGCAGCATAGAATCCTGTCACTAAGGAGTTAAGCTAAGCTAAGTAATTACAAACCTTTATTTTATTTATTTGAGTTTTTTCATTCTTCCTCTTATTAATATTAGGTTGTATATCTGATATCATGTACTTTGTAAATAATTCTGATAAATTCTATAATCTGTTAAACATTTTTATAAATGACACATTAACACAATGTAATATTTAGAAGATCAGTTTATAACCTAATAAATCCAAATAAAGATATATAGTATAAAAACAAAAAAAGTGTAAGTATCAAAGAAATCTGTGGGTGTGTCTGTCTGTGTGTAAGTGTGTGTGAGTGTGTGTGCGACTGTGTGTGTTTGTGTGACTGTGTGTGTGTTTGTGTAACGATAACTCTCTCAGTGAGTGTGTTTTTCTGTGTGGCTGTGTATGTATGTCTGGGTGAGTGTAAGTAGTTTGACTGTCTTTGTATTACACTTCACGTTACTGTAAAATTCTCTCTCCATGAACACCACTGGTGGCCACTGGTGAAGTGGTCCTTTGCAGAAAAATTTTGACACCCCTGATTTAGATGATTAAAAAATAAAAACAGTATGTACACTGGGACAGTAACAAATACATGTAGGTTTCTCACCATTATTCCCCATCATGTACATCATCAGAGTGATAATGCATATTTAGCTGAAAGTGTTGAAGATTTGGTGTTCCCAACCTCTTGCCCTTCCAAAGTGTCAGGGAGTTGAAGGAGGGACACTTGCCTTCTCTTACTCCCCATAACATCACATGTATCTGAAGGGTAGCAAGTGTTAACCAGACAGTGAATGATATTCATAGCACTTTTTAATGAAAAAACATTGTTATTTATTGCTTATCAGCCCATAACAATTTATATCTCCATATTCCTATGTCATGAATGATTCATCAGTGCATTTAATGCTTTCTTTCTTTAATCAGCATATTCTGTAAAATCTCATATTAACAACAACGCAATCAATTCATCATTTCAAACCTATGATCTTTTCTCCTAATTGCCTATTTTTTTTATTGTGATCACACCAACACGAAAACGTATCAATGTGTTATTTTAGAGAAATAGTGCAATTATTTAAAATATTGTTTTCTAAACTGCACTTCACTAAAATTACATACTTGCTGAAAATTAGGGACTTATGCAACAATATGGCTAATTTGGAGCACCACCGTCCTCCTACATGCTAATTATTTATTGTCATAAATGATGGCTTAATTTGGAAGACATATAGTGTATCATAAGCAGGACTACAAATATAAATACCTCTTCAAAGACTTCAGAAATTCGTTTTTGGTAACAGTTAGTCTGGTTGTCTGCCCCACATTTAGTGCAGGACACTTACACTTGAGAATGCTGAATGCACACAGGAGACACAAGGGTAAACCAAAACTGAAATGATGATCCATGGCAAGGCATGTGAAGGTCCATAGAAGGTCACTGATTAGGAAGGGGGCATGGAGATGATGTGATGATGTCTCGTGGGTAGCTGCTGGTGCCTCATTGAGTAGCAGATGGCTTGGTGTCCCTGACGAGTAGAGTAGAGTGTGGAGGTGGATAATGTCGGTTATCTGGGCTGCCTTATCCCACAATACGCCCGGTCAAGGTGGAATTTTCTACCTCGAGCAGGTGATTCCGTTAAGCAGCAAGATATATTGGCAGACATCAGACAGAGGGAGACAGAACCAAGCTGCAGAGCTGAAAATACAAAGAACCACGAGTGGTTAAAAGACCTGACTTGTTTTACATATTCTTAATATTTGAACATTAGTCCCTGTGAAAGTGTGCAGAGTGGTGTTATCCCCCCTCAAGGCAGGTATTTCTGTATTGTCCTTACTCTTTGTGTACCCAAAGAACTAGGATGGGTTTGAGGCTAAAAAAATACTTATTTTTCTTCCACTGATGGGGCTGCCTGTAACTGAAAAATATGCAAATGCTATAATTGCTGTGGACAATAACAATGGCATAATTATAAGAAACATAGAAACATAGAATGTGTCAGCAGATAAGAACCATTCGGTCCATCTAGTCTGCCCAATTTTTTTTGAGTACATTTATTAGTCCCCCGTTCCCGGTCTTATAGCTAGGATAGCCTTGTGTCTATCCCACGCATGCTTAAAATCCTTGACTGTGTTTACCTCTACCACTTCTGCTGGCAGGCTATTCCATACATCCACTACCCTCTCAGTAAATAAGGGCACTATAGACACCAATAAAGCTGCAAACAAGGACGACAGAGCTCAATAATAGAAAGGGTGGCTGCTAGTGGCCGTAGGAATCACCGAACAATCCTTTGTCTATAATATTGCTTGGACTGAAAAAAAAAAAAAAAAAAAATATATATATATATATATATATAATTATTTATGAGGCAGTAATTGGATATAAATTTGGCTCTTCTTCAGATTTTTCCCCCCTAAAAATGTAATCCCTTCAAAATGAGCAGATAATAATCAGACATTATTGACTCACTCTCCCTTAACTTCATGACTAATAGAGGGAAGAAAGATCTTAAAAAGGAACAAAAGAGAAATAGAAAAGTATATAAAGGTCATGTCAGCAATTCAATTAATACTCACCCCAACCTGGGAGGAGTGAAAAGGATAATGAGCAGGAGGAAAGTCTTGCATCTAAAGAAATGTGGTGAATCAGAACAACAAGCCTTGATTACTTGAATGCCTGCTTCAACAAACCTATTGAAAAAGTTAAAAATGAAATTCATGGCATTACGGAACGATCTCAGTGGCACTGGAGGAAAGGTGAATGGGAATTAATTGCCATAAGTAAAGTTACTGCAGGACCATAATAAACTTCAGGAAAAAAAATGGAAGACTTGGAGATCAAAATCCTGATCCAGGCATAACAATTTGTGGGTCAGACCTGATTGTTATATTTTACTGTTATATTGTATATATTCTTTTAATTCTCACATAGTAAAGTTTAAGGGTGTGTGTGTTAATATTTCATTTGTTTGTATACTATTCATATTTCTATTAGGGTAGGGGGCCTGTATAGTTTATACAAGAGAAAGTTATTTACATTTTACTATTAGCACCACAAATTAGTAGGTTGCAGAGTTCTTTCTAACAAACTAACACATAGTATTTAAGGGATATTACTTGTTTTATCTCCATGTCTATTAATGAGGGCAGTTGAAAAGTCTATATTTTTCATAAATATTTGGAGTAAAAGGTTTATAAATATCAGTTTTTTTATCTGATTTTTTTTTATGTACTAGAACAAATGAGTAGTTTTTTTTAGTAAGGGCCCGATGTTTTAAGCCCTTCATCAATATTTCAAGGGTATACCATTTTATAATAGGGTAAGTAGTCCGCATATTCTATTTAACAGGAGGGGGACTTAATTCTTGACTATAAGCACTATAGTTCACAAGGTTGTGGAGATTTATCCTTTACATTAAATCAATTAAGGGACATTAGATTTTTTTTTATGAAGGGGGTAAGTCAAATTTTCCATTTAAAGAAAAAAAAGCAATGGGTCATATATAGTACTGGTAGATTTTAGCATTGTATTCCTGCACATATTGTATTATGAGGCTCAATCTGGAAAGGAGGGGTCCTCTTTTTGGTAAATAATGGATAGCACACTTTTGCTGATTAGAGTTTGCACAATAGCACTGCAACATTTTAATTATGTGTTTTAAACACCCTTTCATAGGGTGAGACAGCTACACAGATAGGTGACAAAATGGGTCCTTGTTATCAATATGTATCATAAGTCACATATTCTTGGAGACACTTATTTCTATATAAAATAATATATGGGTAGCATGGGCTACCCATATGGGCATGGGTAGCATGTTTGATGTTAATAGCAATGGAGATGAGTTCAAGAGTATGGATTTGCTTTTTTGTTTGATTGAACTGGTGCCAACAGTTTTAGGTCCATGCATCACTATTTCAACCGCATATAACATTTTTACAGGGGCAAAGGGGGTATAATAGTGGGTGACTTAAGGCTTTCCTATTAGCACTAAAATCCATGAGGTTGTGACTTATTATTCAATCTAAATTTATTAAGGGATATTATAGGTTTTTATGCCTTGAATATGATGGGGTGCAATTAAACTGTGGATATTTAGTCTTATTTTTTTCTCCTCTTCTTCCTTTTTTTTCAAATGATTTAAATAATGTAGTTGAATTGGGTATCCAGCTTGTGCTTTTCAATAGAAATGGAACATTTTACTAAACTCAGGCTCATTCTTTCTGAGAGAATGACTGACGGACGGCTAGTGATGGGGGGGGGGGGAAGCTTTTGACTTACACTGTGTCTTTTAATCTAATAATTTGGGGATGTGTACATATATTTAATTTTTTGTCACTCATTTACAGAGGGAGAGAACTTACCTAATGATTTTTGATTTTTAGAGTAGCTGCAATTAATGCGCAATGCTCAAAAACATTCAATGGAGCTGGATTTTTCAGTAAAGGAACACATTCATATATGTGGTATACAAGAGACCCACTGGAAATTAAGTGAGAGGATTTGATTTAAATGAAGTAAGTTCCCCACAATAATTACTTCATCAGTAGGAATAAAAATAGGAATTGCAATAATTTTCTCATGTGAAATATCAAGATACATTATTACGGTTTGCAGAAGATACATTATTATGGGTTGCTAAATAAATAGTAAAATCTGCACGTTTGCGAATGTTTATGCTCCCAACCAGTCCTTTTGTAGATTCATCCTTGGTGTCCAGAACATACTAGATAAAATAAAACAAGGCATATTGATTCTCTTTGGAGATTTTAACTATGTATTAGATCCATCTCCTGATAAATCTGAAAATGTACATGTCTGTAAAAAGAAAGCAACCAAAAAGAAATATAACTGAGAGGCCGGCAGGCTGACAGCCACATGAATTCAGAATCAGAGTCACTCACTCTGTTGTTGATTTTACCAGCATGAAAAGTATACTACAATAACTTTGCATACTATTCGTGCGGGCCAAATCTGTAACAGAGCGAGTGGCGCTAATGCCGAATTCATGCGTCTGGTGGCCTCTCAGTTATATTTCGTATACATTTTCGGGGTTTGTGTCCTGTCTGATCAGAGTACGCAAACCCTGAAAATACTGCATGGGATTGTGAATAAGTGTGCAGGTCACAACTAGCACACACAGAGACATTTTATAACCTTTGGATTAGATATTTTTTCCTGGGTATCTGAAAGATCTGTCATCCAGGAGAGAGAGACTGTATTTGTTTCTCTGTGGTACACTGTTCATATTCACAGATTGATTTGATACTGGGGATAAATATTTGGCCTATATTTCAAAAAAGATTTTCTTATTATAAACCGTATAGTCGGATCATGATGCTTTGGTGCAAGGACGTACACAATTTCTCTAAACCTGATTGGGAGTTGAATAGCTCACTGTTACTGAATAAAAAGAACCCAAAACACATAAAGTTTACTACTTATTTGTTCTTCCAGGAAAACAGAGACAGGGAAGTAGGGTGTGCCTACAAGAGTGTTGTTAGAGGTCACCAAATTAAGTTGGGGCCCAGGCAAAAAAAAAAATAGATCCCAGAGTTTACCAGAACTTTGCTTAACACTTGATGATCTTACGATCTAAATAAAAAAAAGCGAGCATTAAAAAACTTATTCTAAAAAATATCTGTTTAGACTTGACAGGTGCCTTTAATGATAGCATAGATAAATTGTCTGTTCCAGAAAAAAGGCTGTAGTTAAATATAATCCCAATTTTAAAGGAGGGTAAAAATCCAGACATTTTCAGGAAGTACAGTATCTCCTGAATTCTGATATCAAGATATATGCCTGGGACAACTAACAGACTAAAGTAGATAATTCCGGAGCTTCTTTATCCCAGGGATCTTCATGTAATAATATCAGGAGAGTTTTAGATGCCTTTGATTATGGTATGAAAAAAGATCCCCATTTATGTCTCTAGCCTTTGATGCCAAAAAGGCATTTGATAGTGTCAGCTGTCAGTTTCTGAAGCATACATTGTCAGCTTTTGGGCTGGAGGGGAGATTTCTGGATTCTGTGATGGCATTGTATAATGTATCTTCTGCTGCAGTAAAAGGGACAGGCTTTATCTGAGATTGGTTGAACATCCCCAGTAATACAAAGCTACCCCTTGTTTCCCCTTCTATATAGACTTTCTATTGAACCACTGGCGATAGCGATAAGAGATAATAAGAACATTAAGGGTTTAACTACCAAACAGGGCAGTACAAAAATAAATTTGTATGCTGATGATTCTACTTGAAGATCCACTGGTCTCTATGAAGGCTGTTATTAATGTTTGATATCTAATTATAAAATTATTTAGGCAATTCTGTAGCACTGTCTAACATATCCCCATGTTGATTTGGTATCAAATGGAAGGAGAAAAGTATTCCTTACCTGGTAATTAACATCAAGTCAAACCCCAGGAGAATCTTAGGACGTAATTACTTACATGTAATGAGACAGACCATGAAATATCTCCAGAAATCTAAGAATATTGAAATCTCCTGGTGGGCCAGGATAAATGTGCTAAAGGCATTTGGATTAGCTCAGTGGAAATACCTATATAGGCTGATTCTCCTAAGAATGCCAAAACTTGGGTTAAACATAGCATTTTCCAGATTTATATGGGCAGGGAAAAATAACTGCAGATGCCTGTGATGCAAGCCTAAACAAGGGGGTTTGAGTATCTCAGTTATACAGGAGTAATAGGATGCCAGCATGCTGGAGCATGCTTTGCACACTCAATATCAAGAAATATGTTACTGGATAGAAAGTGAGTTGACTGGCAATAACAACGTACTTACTTCTTTTTAGGTAACTAATTAACATAGTGCATATATATAGAAGATTTTCTAATTCTCAGATGTATGCTACAATTTTGGATTTATGGTACCTAGTCAAGAAAAAACTTGAGCTAGACAGACATGTATTTGGGGTACTGCCCTTACAAATGACTGTTGGTGATTTGGACCTATGGAGGTGGATTAATAAGGGCATTCTGAAAATAAGAGATTAGATTCCAAAAAAGGGATTAATGAACATTCAGAACTCCAGTTGGAATATCTGCTAACCATGAGTGTTATTTTTAAATTCTTGAGGGTGAAACATTACTTATAAAAACATGTAACATGCATTCAGACAAAGAAAACTAGAGACCTAGAGCTATGAATCATCAAGCTATTCTAGATCACCTAGTATTTAGATGTATGAAGATTATATCAAGTTCAAGAAATGATACTGTGGTGCCTGCCCTCAATAGATGGGAGTCAGACTTATCTATAAGCATAACATGATTTGTAAAAGGATTAGGTCACTGAATTCCATGTATACATTTGTACAATCCCCTAATCTGAGAGAGACCCACTTTAAGGACATGAATAGGTGGTACTTGGTCCCTAGTCGATTGTCTAAGATGTTCCCGAGAACCCCGAGCAGTTGCTGGAGGTGTGAGACCCAGGTGGGGAAGTTTATCCATGAATTCTGGGATTGTGATTTAATTAGAGACTTTTGGAAAGTAATTTTTAAACAAATTACAGTGCTGACATGAATCCGCCTGATTCCATTAACATAGCTGCCCCTTCTTCATTTAAATTTACCAAAATTGAAAAATGAGAACAGGATGTTTATTCTCCATATTTTAGTTGCAGCTTAACTTACCATTACTGGGCATTTGAAATATCCTAGACACATATCATCCCTGTTGAGCAGAGACTATAATGCATAACTAAAGTATTCTTTGTTCCTCAATGACAAATTAAGGTTTGTGGGGTTTTCTCTCTTCTGTAGATTACATATAATTGTTATTTGTTTGTGTATATGCTTTTTGTATATTTGTCTTTTTGTCCTTGAACATATTTTTGTTGTATGTTTTATGTATCAAAACTGATTCGCACTCAGGAGATATGGTGGATAAACAAAATAAATAAATAATAATATTAAAAACAAAGTGGGGTCTGAGATGGATGAGAATCTTTAAGCCCACCCAAAATCCACTATATATGTAGCCCCCTATTGTTGCATCACATCTCTACACTATATTTTTGCATATACATTTGATTGTCCAAATCTAGCATCAAATATTATGTGAATTATCATACTGAGCTTTTACTAATGAACTAATCAAAATTTTCGAGCATTCCTTACCATACACCTTTTACCTGTTATAATATTCAGCCAAATGGAATGAACAGCATTGGCTCTGTCTGAGATATTTAAATTGTTCTATTTGAGGATTTTTAAATGATGGTTCTGCAATGACAATATTGCATGAGACATAACCATCTGTTTTAAAGCAGCTTGAATGTGGGAGAGGGAAAAACTAGATTTACTGTACCAGTATCCAGGGTCACTTTTAATGAGAAGGTCTTGCATGTTAGATACCTCTTTGAAGACAAAACAGAGATTTGTATAATAGAACGTTTGTAGGAAAGACTCATGGCATACAATGCTCTAGATAAATAGCCCTTCTTTTTAATAACAAAAAAAAAATAGATATTTATGTTACTTTATTTCCATCAGTTCAATAAAATAGACATACATTTATCTGCTCTCTATGTACACAGTTTTATGTGTATATATTGTCTGAGCTGTTGCACATAATTATATTATTTTATTAACCCCTTCTGCTTTGGTGACTATTATATTTGCTCTATTATTTAGACATAAACAAGTTTTATATATCCTCACTGCCTTAGAGGATTCAGAAAAGCTTTAGGTTTTTAAATATATATGCCATTTCTATGTGTGGCTAGCTATATAGTGATGAAAGCTATTTCAGTGTCTGCCTAAATATGTACAGACAGAAGCCATGCTGTATCATGTCTCTATGTAGCTAATAATGTACAGTATAGCTGAGTATTATGCCTGCATCTAGGTAACTACACACTCATAGTTGCTACACTCTTCCACCATCAGTAGCAAGTCATCACTAACCTGATAGGAGATAGGTGATATCATATGCTACCATCTAAATGAAGTTAACTGTATATTATTAGAAGCTATTTTAGACCACTTCTGTGTTTTGCAAACTATATAGTTAAAATTTATAAGAGCTATATTGCATTACATCTGTGGCTAACTGCATAACAATAGAAACTATACTCTTCTACTTTGACTTAGATTGAAAAATATATGTTTACCTGGTATGGAAAAAAATCATTGTACCACTACTGCAGTAAAATGAAATATCAGATACAGAAAATCATACAAGCCAGGTCAACAAAAAGATAAACACACCACAAAAGAAAGTTCTGCACAGCAGCAAATATAATCTGAGGGTAAGTGAAAGAGTTGGAACTGTGATTAAAATGAGTCTATGCTAATATGTTGCTCCTATGGCAGTTTGTCATGGACACATCCAGGGGGTAAATGTAATCACAGTGCTTTTTAATCTGTGCTCTGGCTGCATTCCAGATCTGTTGCGGCTGGGAGCACAGACCTCAGGTTATACACTGCCAGGCCAAAAGAAATCACCACCAAAACAGGTCACGCACTATAATATTACTTAGACCCCCTTTAGCTTTGATTACGGCACGTATTTGCTGTGGCATTGTTTCGATAAGCTTCTGCACTGTCACAAGATTTATTTCCGTCCAGTGTTGCATTAATTTTTCACCAAGATCTTGTAAAGCAAAGCCTTCTCCAGCACATCTCAAAGATTAACAATGGGATTAAGATCTGGACTCTGTGGTGGCCAATCCATGTATGAAAATGATGTCTCATGCTCCCTGAACCACTCTTTCACAATTGGAGTCCGATAAATCCTGGCATTGTCATCTTGGATGCCCTTGCCATCAGGGAAGAAAAAAATCCATTGATGTAATAACCTGATCATTCAGTATATTCAGGTAGTCAGCTGACCTTATTCTTTGGGCACATAATGTTTCTGAACAAAGACCTGACCAACTGCAGCAACCCCAGACCTTTTTGCTTAGTTAAATCCAGGGGGTGACTTTTGTTTTGGCCACACAGTGTATAACAAAGAATCTGAAAATGTTAGAATAATTATGAATCAGTCCAAGCTACTTCTCAACCCTAATATCAGCCCTCTCATCAAACTGCCACCTCTCGACATTTGATAAACTCCTCTGCCAGCCTGCTCTTCTTCCCTGACCCAAGACCTTGCATCCCATTTCCAAATATACATAATGTATACCCACTCTCAATTAAAGAAATTCTATGGATTCCCACAAATTTGAGACCAAAACTATATTCATTATTTCCAACCACAAAAACAACTATTAAAGCATGGATTATTTTTTTTTTTCAATGTATTGTTATTTTTATTTTATAGCATTTTTATACATATCTATTATCTTCTGTACATAAACTTATGATATTATATTAGTTTTTCTATTTTATGTAAAAACATATGTATGTGTATATGTGTATATATATATATATATATATATATATATAAATTATATATATATATATATATATATATATATATATATATATATAGATATATATAGTGAGTGAAAAAGTCTGAATAGTGGTTGGAGGGAGATATATAACGCCTGCTTCGCTAAACAGCAGCAAGAGATTTTGCAGTTAAATGTCCCAGGGAGAGATGTTAAGTTTGCAGAATACATTGCTGGAACTTTTCAAAACACGGTATGGGTCCCTGGGGAGGAGCATTTGGAGAGCAGGGTGGGCCAGTGCTCCAACAGCACTAGTTGCTGTTTACTGATCACAAATTTGATTTAGCTATAGTAGTTCCAGAGATGTGAACTAATTAACACTCACCTGTAGCTGGTTAATAAGCAGGCAGGTCTTTAAAGAAAGAAATCAGCCTGCTGCAGGGAGAAGAGGAAAGCCAGCAAGGAGAGAGTATCATTGTGATTATTGCAAATCCCTACTTGTTTTCTTGGAAGTTGGTAAGTGGGAAAGCCACCCAATTACAGATAGATATTTTTGTTTAGTAAGAGCTCAAGTAAGAGCAAGGAATTTTGTTATGTTTATATTTATTTAAAAGCACCTGTTTGCTCATAAAATAAAAAGTAAAACTGTACTGGATGTGTCCTGGACTTTTTATACCCTAGAAGGCTGTGGTTACTGTAAGATCTGTGACAAAATCCTACCTGTGTGAGAGGTGGTATGTTATATATATATATATATATATAATTAATTATATTTATCTTTTCTCTTAAGTATTATGGATGTATATCGTTATTGTTATTTCCTCCTTATTATAATCTATATTCACCATTTTTTCATCATGATTGTTTATCATTTCTCCAACTTGTTATGTCTTTTAAAATGCAATAAAAAAATATTTGAAGGGAAAGCTTCTTCTCTCTAAAAGCATCGGGGCATTATACTCACTCACTCACTCACTCACACTGACACATACACCTGATCACTGACACACACACACACACATACTGTCAGTTTTTACCTTACCTGGTGCAGGCATCTATTGCTTTGAGCTCCTTGTGAGAAGGAGGGACTGAGCCAATCACGGGAGGCTTCTGAACTCTCACACAATCAGGAGGATTGAGAGGTCTCACTTGATTGGCTGAGACACCCTTGTATCAGAGCTCCCCCAGACACAGGAAAAGAGAGAGAAAAAAAAAACTAAATACTACCTCTGCCAGGGTACCACCTGGGGCTGCTTCCCCAGTCTGCCTCATTTAAAGGTTGGCCCTGGGGACAGAAAGAGCCAAAGCATGCAAACCAGCAGTGGGGGGAGGGAGGACACAAGTTAAAGTGTGCATACTGGCGGGAGAGGGAGCAGAAGGGTACTATGGGGTGGTATTCTTTGGAGTACTCCTGAAAAGTTCCAAAGCGAGTGCCTTTTTTGCCTTGCTGAGGATACACCACTGCCATCTTCTCAATTTTGGCTTTATTTTTGTTAAATAAATCATGAAACTGTGTAATATGTCATGTGTTGTTGTTCATCTGAGGTTGTATTTACCTAATTTTAAGACCTGTGAAGAAACACCCTAATTCTTACTCATCTGTAACCCTAAGTGCATGCCTAACCCTAGATCTAGAGTTAGAAGTTAGCATTTTCCTTTTTTACAATGTAATGTTGCTGACTGCATCTAGGGGCAGCCTCAGATGCCTTCAATATCAGATTCGCCATTGGATGTGTTTTGAAAAACAAGTGTGCACTCTCTACTCTTTGGTAAATTCCAATAAAAAATGCTTTATTAAAGCACATGAACAGACTGGGTACAAAACACAGACTGTGTGAGGAAGGCCACCTTACACCACCTATGATTAAGCGTATGAAGCACCAGCCCCTTGGATTATATTAGTAAGTGGAGACGGCTCACACCGTGGGGTGTTTGTTGCATTATGTGTTTTGAAAAACAACCAATGGGGAAGCTGGGATCAAAGGCATTTGACACGGTCAACCAATCATTTCATTATGCATCAGTTTCCCACCGCCGATGGATGCTTACAGCAGGCAACTAGTCCTGGCCCCCAATCTATGTAATCAGGGCTGGGACCTTTTTTGGTTTCCAGTGTTTTTTTTTATAGGGCTCCACAATGCTATCGTTTTTCATTTTGGGAGGAAATCGGTTATGTCCATGATATCCAAAATGTGTCTCTATCATCCCATATGTGCTATCAGTTTCAAAATCATTCAGTGTGAAATCAGCCATGATGGTTGAATTGCAAGGTTTTTCAGGGTCACATTGGAGCATATTGGGTAGCTTGAAATTTGGCTTCTGATGTACCCCAATTATGTTGGGCCCAAAGTTTGCCATATAATGCATATATTGTGTAGACCCAATAGGTTCTGAAAAACCAGGTAAATGGCATGTTTCTAGATGGTCTGGTTTTAAATTAAGTGCTTTTTTTTTTTTTTTTTTTTTTAAACCAAACTAGGTATATTCTATAAAAAGAAGCAAGTGCTCTTTTGAAGTTTAGCCACAGTTAAGAAGTAGTTTTAAAACTACCGTTTGTACTTTTTTATCATTACTATAAAAAACATAATGCTAACACTGCCCCCATAATGAACAATTAACTCCTGGTTTACATTTTATCAGAGAGTCGGCCTCATGGAAGGTAGACGGAGGAGTAGAGTAAGGAAGGGAGAGAGAGGCAGAAACTTTTTTACTTTCTAAGCACCAATGTGTCATGTATAATTTTATTTTCTATTTTATAAGATATGAAATGAAACAGTACTAACATTTTATTATGAAAACTTATGTACTTCACTTAGCACAGTAAATCTTTTTATATTTTGAATTCCTAAAATATGATTGCCCTGTTCTAAAAACAGAATGAGTCAGGTTTTATCCAATTAATACTTACTTCACTTTTCTATTCATTTCTGCTTTAAAGTTTTATGTTGCAATTATTTCTTTTGATATCTTTGTCATAATCCCTAAATTTCCATATGAATGTTCTTTGGTTAAAAGCAAGTTACAGTAACTTGCTTTTTAAATTAGTTCTCTAATTAGACTCTAGTTCTTTGCATGCTTAAAATCCTTTGGAACTTTGCAATGTAATATTTTGTTTACAGGAACAATTATTGTTTATTAAAAATAATCATTAAAGGGGAAACACTGCAAAATTGAATGACGAGTACTATCCTGAGGGAAGGCTCCTAAAATGGTTTAATAATTTAAACATGAAGAATCTCCAGAGAATGATTTTGCTGTAGAATATATATTTTTTGTTTGTTATAATATCATAGTTAATACTATGCATTATAAATTAATTCATAATGCATATTCATAGTTAAATCCCATTGGTGTAGGGTATAATTAAGACTTCAAAGGCCAATATTTACTATAGATTCTTACTGTGGAATCCACGACCCAATTAAAAAAATAAATAAAATATATATATATATATATATATATATATATATATATATATATATATATATATATATATGTTCACCCTATCCTGAATCTAAAAGCACAACAAAAACAGTGTTAAAAGAGAGAGTGTCAGGATCACCGCCGTGCCATCCAGATGTGGTCACCCCAGATGCACCCAGCAGGGGATTTGAACTGTGGTTCTTCTGGACCGTATCCCTCTATTTTGCCTCTGAGCCATTTCAGAACTTTGAAATACTCCTGTTTATGTTTGTATTGCCTGCAGCACTAGTGGGCTGGACTTCACCAAAGGCTCAGACCTGTCAGTAACTCTCCAGCTGAATCACATACCTAATTAACAAGGTATAAGACACTGCCTCTCCCTAAGGGCAGTGTCAGTTCATTGACTCTGGATTCCTTGTTTGGTTCCTGTGATTTTGACTTCCAGTGTTCCTGATCATTTTCGGCTTTTGCCCTGGGATTTGTTACCCGTTTATTCTGAATTCTGGCATCCTCTGACCTCTGGCTTTCCCACGAAGATTCTTTTGCTCTTGTCTGTAACTTTACCTGGATATCCTGACCAGCCCCCGTACACAAACTCACAGGCCACGTGGCTTCTTACCTGGTCACCCTGGTCTGTGTTTGTTTGCAAGGGTGAGCATACATCTCTGCCTAAAAGACTCCCAACAAAGGTAAGCCCTGACAAAACATCTCTTCCTAAAGGACTCCCATCAAAGGTTTCCCTGACAGAGAGTGAAAATCAGTTACCAGGAGGTAAACAATAGAACTCATATTAGGTAAGGGATAATGATACAGAGGAAGGGATAACAGAAAAGTTATCTGAGCCAAATTTCAAAAAACGATTAAGTGATGAAAGAGGAAGTGTTTCTTTGCCCTGACGCCCCAGCACCATTTCCCAAAACTGACATTCTGCAACCATCCAAGGCCTTTCCTCCCAACGTACACTTCACCATAGATTCTGATTGTGGAATCCATCCAAAAATGATGACTTCAGCAACCCACAATGCTTACTGACTTTGTCACCTTTATAAAAAGGAATAGTAATCCTTTCTTTTTTTATATACATTTGCTAGCAATATGGTCAGTATAATGTATAGAATACTGTTAATTTGCTAATGTCCTTCAAACACATTTATTGAATTTTTTTTTTTTATGACCTATTGTGGTCGTTACAATCTGATAAAGATGTAACCTTTCCACACATCTGTGTTTATTTTGAACTATTCAATTAATCTATTACCTTGATAGCTTAATCCAGCCAATTGTCCTAGGCACTTGAATATAGTTGACTAATATAGAAGCACAAGTGAAATGTTAGCTGTTCCTATTAGCTGAGGATAAACTGGCATATACGTTTGATAGTACACGCCAGTTTATCCTCTGACCGACAGCTGCCATGCTTCCATAGGAAGCAGACAGCCCTCTGGCCCACGACCGGCTCTCTCTGCTAGTGCAGAGAGAGACCCTCGTTTTTGCATGGGATCAGCAGGGGGACCTTAACTAGCTATCAGAGACCCTCACATTTGTCACATGGAGCGGGGCAAGCCCCCATTTTGACTGGCTGTGTGCCTAAGTGCACGACAACAAGGAACTGCTGTGTCTCAGATGTGAACCCATGTGTATCTATTAAGATACAGGTTGGGTTTACTTCAAAGTCCGCAACATGGTTTTTTTTTTTTTTATTTTTTTATTTTTTTTTTTTAACCCTTGCTTCCTTCAAGGTTTCAAAACAAACATTTTCAAAGCTTTGAAACAGTCCTGGATTATTTGTACTTTACGCAACAAAATAAAGAATAAAAAGCAGTTACAATAATAAAATATGTATTTGCTCTTTTGAATGATAAAGGTTTACTATCCTGTATGTTGCACATGTTATATATAGTAACTGTCACGAGACATTCTGCATGCAGGCTCATCCGTACATTCTGTATCCTTCTGGTTTCCTTGCTTTGCTCTTGTTTATAATCTATTCTGGTCCCTGGCTATTCTTTGTGTCTTTGTGTTGCAGTTCCTAGTTTGGCCGCATGGTGGCAATCCCTTTGTTTTGGCCACATGTAGCATTTCCTAGTTGGCCTCAGAGCGGAACCTGCCCAGAGTGGTACCTGCTGAGTTTGGTCACAAAGTAGCACATGCCTAAGTCTAGCTATTGTTCGGCACCTGCCTAAGCCTAGCCAAAGACCAGTACCTTCCCAATTCTTGCAATTGTCTGGTACCTGCCTTAGCCTAGCCATAGAATGGTACCCCTCTGGTCCTGTGCCCTGTAAAAGGGGAAACATTAGCTCTGTCAAAGGGGTTACCTGAGCCCTGTCATTAGGGAGACCTATTCCCTAGAATTCATTCTCATAGTTCCTGCCCTGTCATAAAGTCCTTTTGAATGGGATGCCCTGAGTCATAGAATCCTATTCGCTCTTCCTTGTTTCTTTGCTCTTCTGTTTTTGGTCCAGTTCTGGTTTTCTTGCTGTTTATTGTTCCATTCCATTTCTCTAGTTTGTATAAATGTGCAACACCACCAAGTTTCTTCTGTGCAGTGCAGTCTACTGGTAATTTCTGTGTTTAAGTGGCAATTCAATGTATGTCTTTTATATTCCTTTATTTACTAATATTAAGTCATAGCATAGGGACTTGCCAAAATGTGAAGTACCTTGACGTTGTTGTCAAGCTTCATCTTATGGCCATAATTTTCTCAAAACCTCACTGTTACCATCTCTAGTGTTAGGTTTGCATCTGTGTATATGTCTGTATATTCCTTAATCCTGCCATCTGTATATAGTATTAGTTAAATCTGTGCCTGTCCTTTAAGTTCTATAACAATGCCTTTTGTCTGTGCCCCATCTTTATCTATATTATCTTTAACCCTGTACCTTGTATTTATCCTTAGTTTGGCTTCTGCTTTATCTTTCTTATGTTTTGCCTCGGTCATGTAGCCCTGCGCTCTGTATTCAGTTCTGTACTGCTTCAGTTCCTTTTCTGCTATCGCTCTGCTTGGTCTGTCTTAGTTTATCCTGCCCTAGCTTGCAACATCCTGATTTCTTGTTAAGTTATTATCCATGTCTGATCAAAGAAGTCTGCAGGGTTTATCCAGTATTACTGTTTTATTCTTGATACAGCAGCTGCCTCCACAGGATCTCTGTACATGGCTGCACAAAACCTGGAGCCCCAACCTACCAGATACGTGCAGTTACAAAGCACAAGGCCCTGTCTCCACCCCTGCATCATAGCTCCTGATCTTGGGCACTCGGGGTCCACCTGCACCCTGTGTCTTACACCATCAGGATTCTGCTCCCTGTTCCTCTCCCTACTTCCTCATGTTCCTAATTCCAACTGAAGTGGTGAACATAATGTAAAAAAACTGACATGGGATGAGGTTGTTTTTCTACTTCTACAAATTCTTCATCTATGTATCAAATCTGAGACCAAGGATAATTACTAAGGCTGTATGTTTAATGGGTTACAATATTTTTTTTTTCGTCATCAGTCTTAGGAATCTTTTTATCACTTATGAGAATGATATGAAAAGAACTTGACACTTTATTTTGAGTGCATCTGGGAGAACATTAATATGTAATATGGTGCCATGTCTACAGCGTGAGAAAGGGAGTGTCCAAAAAGCAATATCTTCATTTGCATTTTAAAAAAGAGGGCACCTTGATGACTATGCTGTTCATGCAACAATTATGACATGGACAAATTAACAATCTTACAGTATATGAGATATGCAAGTATAGCTAAACAAATTAAGAAGGAAATAAGCCAGCATTGTAAATCTTTTAATGTTATTTAAAACTTGATAAAAACAGCAAAACAAAGCCAATTATTAGCATTATCGCTTTGTTGTGTTCTATAATGATAATATCATTCTTTAAACTGTGAAGAAACTAATCACTAGAAGATTTGCTTCTCAAACTTTTGTCAGTGACATGGCCAGTCACTGATGGACCTGCTCTATAGTTGGTCTGTTAAAGAACTTGGTAAGCTAGTTCTCTGTGGTACTGAAAGGTTGTGCACTTGATGTGACCATAGCCAAAGGCAGGTACTGGGGTGTCTACCAAATATGCGCTATTTTTCAGAAAAAAAAAATCTGAAGTCTGGACATATTCAGATCACATCGATGGCATGAAAACACCCATGAATTTTGTGATTCTCAGGTCAGTCCTCCGAAATGGTACGAAGTGTAATAACATAAAACTCAGTAAAGATAATAATTAAAATGTAAAAAATTATACATCAGTTAAATACATAAAAATAAAGTATATTAACGTAATATAATCTAAAATCTATATTAAATATGTTTGCATTAAAATGTTAAAATACTTACTTTAATCTAAATATACTATTATAATATATAACATTAATATATTATAATTGTATATAGATATTATTGTCTTGGAAATATGTTTACTTAAAAAAACTGTAGAAGAATTAAAAACCTTTCAGCAAAATTTGTGTATAGTTCCTGATTTCGGAGCGTATTTGGCGCATACTGGAAAACCGACAATTTATCTTTTTTATAGCAAAATTGGCCCGATCTGATTGCTTACAAAGTTTTGTTTTCCAAACAGCTGATTCTGTCCCAAAATCAACAATATTTAGTAGAACTGAATTTCAGTAATTTATGAAATTCGGCTGCTCCGCCTGATGTGGCCCTGTTTTGGGTCAGATTGGTCTATATTAAGAAGACCCTTATGTGTGCTAATAAAATATTACATTAAACATAAAGTCAGGAAAAAAAAGGGTTAGTTTACTGTTAGTTTAAACATGTTGGCATGTCTCTCTTTTTAGCTATTATACACTTACAATTCATACATTTACTGAAGCATCATACTGGGTCATGCATTGATTTCTGGTAAAGAAAATGTGCTCTAAGTTAAATGACCAAGTCATTGAAAATGTTGTGTTCCTTTTAGTCAGCATGCAGGTTTCATTATCACCTGGCATCACACCTAATGTTTAAAGGGCAGTTCCATCCAGCTTAATTTCTCTAAATTGTACATGTGTTTAATATGATCTATCTTCAATTTATAACAATTTGTTAAACTGTAGTTTTACATTGAACACAATTTCCCAGGGACCTCTAAACTAAGTGAGAAACCAATAAGGTGGGCTTGGAGATAAAGGCAGAACTGCTGCTACATCATTTTATTTGCAATTTTATGAGACGGGAAGTGTTGAGGCTAAAACCTGACAAGACAGATCTGTTTCTTTACTTTACATGATGCAGTACTTACGTCATTTGTTTTCCAGGACATACTTGAAAAACATGCAAACTCAATGCATTGCCAGCACTCGATGCAAATGTGAGAACTTTATTGACCAGAAACAGGCAACATTTCAACTCTCGCAAGTTTTTATCAGACCTGACAAAAACTTGTGAGAGTTGAAACGTTGCCTGTGTCTGATCAATAAAGTTCTCGCGTTTGTTTTGCTGGGCGTCCATTGAGTTTGAATGCTGTTAATATTTAAGTGGCATCTTCATCCTGGAGTGCCGACAAAGAACATGTCCATTATACACATACTTGGGAAAACAGAAAACATGTGAACAGTACCTGGCTAAATACATTGTTGTTATTATTATTACTATCTCGCTATAGTTTTTAAAAAGTAACTTCTTAAATGGTGGTTTTTCTTTTCAAATTACTTGCATTTGGAACTAGTTAAATTTGCTAGCAATATTTGTATTTTTAGAGTAAATTTTTCGGATGATGCATTGCTTATGTGAGAACACCTTGCTCATTGACCTCAGTATGAAACATTTTTCTGCTGCAGAAACAAACTCACAAAATGAGATCAAGCTGTATATTTTAGCCAAGGGGGAGCAGACTGAGGTCACATAATAATTATCAAACAATTATAACAAAGATTATTAAACAAAACATTTTGCAACAAAGCATTCTATCCTTTCCAAATTATAATGCTACAAACTCCATTATTTTTCCAAGTCCGCTATAAATGCCTGGGTTTTGCAGTTAACTTCGATACACATGTCAGTTCACCATATGCTACTTTTTAGTGAATAGACATCAGTATGTTATGCTCAATGCAAAATTTGTTAATTAACTTCCACTTCCCTCCAATGTTTTTTCTTAAATATTACATTCAAGTTTCTTCTCTTTTCAATTCTAAACTTGCCATTCTGTTCTTCTTTCTCTACATTGCAGTAATTTCGGAGATCCTTAAGACCAGGGGTGACATTACCATACAAAATTAAGGTCTCCACAGGGTAGGACTGAGGTCAGATAGTTATGAAGAGAGCTGACACCATCCGCTTTTTTCCACTTAGGGTCCCTTAGAACAACCTAAAGGTAAGATTTAACTTGTAGTGCTGAGGGCGAATCATATAACCCCAATACAACAGAACATAGCATTGAATATTCATTGATGTTAACTGTTGATTTTTTTTATGTTTGGATTTTAATAACATATACATTGATGAATAAGTATATGCCACAAGTATTGTTAAATGTGCATTACATAGTCTTGTATTAAATTGATATCCGTTTACAATTCTCACCAGATAAAAATGAACTGTAAATGTGCTTTGGGCATTGTTTTAATGTTTTCTAAGTCATATTTTCTCTTGCGGTTTCACTAAAGCCACGCATTATATATTTTTTCATGCTGTTTATGTCAAAATGAAATGGTAGCTTCTCACTTTAGACAGCGCAATATATCCTTTGGTGATGGTACTGCATCTAAATACACAGATATTTATATTCCCCATCTTGTACCATTGGTATCTCCTCTGCCAAGAAATAGTTTATTGCAAATCTGCATTTTTCATGTCTCACCATGTGTACATAATGTAACATGCTGCCAATGCCAACAAAGAATATATAGTACTGTACATCTCATAATTTAATTAGATTTATATATTGGTAGTCATTGACATATGAAATACATGCATTTTGCAAAGAGAATTATGCAAATCAAAATATGACCTTCCCAGATATCAGCTGTATATTTTCTTCCATTGAAGGAATACAGATTGTATCCCATACCCAGCCAAGTTTACTACCTACAACTGAATTCTAGTAATTATGTATTGTATGCAATATGTACAATTTGCCTGAATGTAATGTGGAATGTGAGATGTCATTACCTATGCACACGTTTTGTATGTGGCTTTAAATTAAGCCAAAATGATACTCATAGTTAAGATATTGGTAATGAAAAAAATACCAATGCAATTTGTAATTGGTTTACACTGTAATCCTTCTATATGCCTTCACTAGTATCCCCAGGCCCAAACTAGTTTCACTACTATTATTAGTAGTATTATTAGTAAATACATGTAATTAAATATTCTCACATGAATGATTTGGTGCAAAGTCAATGTCTTTATTTTTTGCGTAACCTCTGAAAATGTTGAATATATTTATGAAATTTGAAGGGAAACGGCATGATATGAAAAATCACATCTTACTCAAATATCCACAAATCCTACTCCTATTTTTTCTCTCCTATGGCCAACTTATCCACAGATCCCAATATGATCCAATCACGTGACAGACCATGCCCCTTAACATTACAGATAGACTTGCCACTGTTTAAACCCACTGAATGCTTTTGGAATTGTAATTACTCACTTCTTGCTGATTGTGAAATGCAAGACTTACTAAACACCGACCTCCAAAACAATTTTAATAACGCAAATTCAGGCACTTCCACGCCCATTATCTGGGAAGCACACAAGTGTACAATTAAAGGTCAAGGTAAACAAATAATCATCTCTAGCAAGTAAACATAAACAAACGGTAGATGCTTTTGCATTCGTGAAACTAACACCAGCGAGTAACTATGTAGTATTTTAGATACTAGGATTGCCCGAACATATGTCATCAGACATATTCCGATAGTCAGATCTGTGACATTAAGTCATGCTTGCCCATTTTATACAATGATGAGTCTGAAATCCATTGTAGAGATAGGATGTAGGTTTTCAGCCAGAAAGGCTGAAACACGAGCTCGTAGCATGATAAAAGATCGAGCCAAAAGATCAGGAACCTGGTTACATACCAATGGTAATTTCCGATGTGGCAGAACATGACGCATGTTCTGTTCTTTCAGAGTGACTTCAAATGTGTTTAGATCTACAGTTACTGATACCTCATTCTCATTTAGGTTTTATGCCAACTGTAATACCCAGGGAGTCATCTATCTTTTAACATTTAATGAAAATAAGGCACAAAGTCCCCTCTAGGACTTCCAGCTAAAAGAGCACAGCGCGGGAAGAGACTGCTGGGGAAGAGTGGAGTCAGTCAGAGTGGGAACTCTGACTCCCATCATCATGAGGCAACCACTGGACCCCAGGGAAGTGACCCTTCTGCACCTGTAAGCTAGGTAACAGGAGGGTGACTAAATTTTTCTTTTAACAGTCTGTGTGTAAGAGAATGTGTGTGTCTCTGTGTATGTCTGCATGTGGGTCTGTATGTGTAACTTTGTCTGCATGGGTATCTGTTTGTATGTGTATCTGAATGTTTTTCATTAAGTGTGTCTTTGTATTTGCATGTGTATCTATAGTTGTATCTGTCTGTATGTATATCTGTTTGTCTGCATGGGTATCTGTATGTCTGTGTCTGTATGGGTATCTTTTTGTATTTATGTGTATCTGTTTGTCTGCATGTGTCAGTGTGTGCCCCTATATACCTGTATGTGTGTCACTGTTTATATCTGTATAAGTTTCGTTCTGTGTATCTGCATCTGCATGTGTGTCTGTGTGTAGGGTTATCTGCATGTGCATCAGTGTGTGTATGTGTTATACAAATGGAGGGGGCAATGCATGGGGGGGGGGGGCCCAGGGTACTTTTACGCCTCTGCCTATGTATAAATCGCATAGACAAAATGTGTCAGGTGAGCTGATGCACTCAATGTTATGATGCTGTACTTGGATTTTAATTGATGAAATAGAGTTTGGATTTTTTTTACTGACGCATACAGGGTAGTAGTTATCGTTCCATGGCACGGTGAGCAAGCTGCTTGAGTGTTTTTTTTTTTTTTTCTCTTACACTACCAAAAATGTGTAACTACAAAAAACGCAATAGTGAAATATTTTCTTATCACTGCCATTGGAAGTCTAGGAATCCCCCATCTTTTAAGGACTGGGCTGGCAAAGTGAAAAATGTTAATTCAAGGAACTGTCCCACATGTCAGCTGACTTACAATCCAAGTACAGAGATACGTGGTTTCACTGGCTGAAGCTTATAGAATGTTATGAGTTTAAAATGTACTAACCAGCAACTAAATACCACCGTCTCAAAACTTGACCCTGCTCTACCCTGTCCCTACAAATAAGCCCATCTCTCCCACTGCTTTCTTTTTTTCTCTCACTCTTGTTTCCCCCCCATCCAAATCTTTCCAATCCCCCATAATACCCTTTTAGTCATCCCAGCCTTATCTACCCTCCCTGAGTACCCCTCTTAGTAGATCTTTTTTTTTTTTTTTGTTAAGTTAAACAACCACAGTAGGAGTCTGACTAGAATCTTACAGAGTGGACACTTAAATCATAAATATATTTTATTTTTTAGATCTGATACAAATGTTTTATTCAGGTCTATCAAAATATGTAACTACACATGTACACAATTCTGCAAACATATATGTCAAAATACTGGTTCTTCATGATTAGACTGCATGCTTATTTTTTATTATCTTCCATTTTACAGATTTAATGACTGGAACCAATATAAAATAGTGACTTCGTACAGGTAGACCTTTTACACATGTACATTCACTAGAAAACTGTACAAATATTTATGCAAAGAACATTACTGAAATCAAAATTAACATATGAACGTAAAATGCATAAATCCATTACAGAAAAGCAATTTTCTCCTTGCACATTTCTATACTCATCTATGCAATTATGTTTTTTTTTTTTTTTTAAATATAGTTATCAAAGTGATAGTTATCTAACAAACACATTCTAAAAATATATCCAAATAATATTAGGACAAATATAAAGGACAAAACATATTTTGTTTTACTTTCATTTAATACCTTCATGTAATTCCATTGAATGCTCTGCAATGTATGTATGAATAGATTATATATAGCCACACACGTTTGGTCTTATTTTGTACAGCTTTAGTTTTATTTGATGGATGTCAAAGACCTTTGCTAACCTTTGACATAGGGTCAATTAAAAAGGTGAGGCACAAAGAATTTTTATTCTGGCTTTAGTTAGATTATAGAACAAGAGAAAAAGCAAAACCATTAAAATGATTTGTCATAATGTCAGAGGCCTGTAGGAAAGGTTACAAGCAAAAGGAGAATTAAAATGGCTTAGAGGGTATTTAACATTGGTCCCAAAGAAACATTTAATGTGAACCTCTTAATCAAATAAAACATTTTATAACTTCCATATTAAGGGTAAAATCTACACTCAGCTGTACACAAAAACAACTATAAACAGTAGAATGCCTCTATAAAGTAAATTAAGTGTTCGAGCTCTACTGGCAAATGATATCATACCTATACTGTAGGTAATTTCCTACACCAAAATAAATAATATAAATAAATATAAATAAAATAAAGTAGTACATGCATTTTTAAGCAATTCATGCTACAATAAGTATGTGTTCATGTCTCATTCTTAGATTTTGAATAATAGTTATTACAACCTAAAAACAATTATTCTTTAATTGGGTGGAGGGGTTAGCTAAAAAGATATCTGTATACATAGATCATGACCAGGGCCACCATCAGAAATTTCAGAGCCCCTTACTGAAAATCCTGGGCCCCCTCTTGTCCCTATATGTCCCTCATGCCCCTCTATTCCCCAAGTAATTTTATTCAGGTCTTTGTATATTATGCCAGTGATTTAAATGCACCCCAGGACAAGCCCCATCACCCGCATTGCACGTTCAGGACTTTGCGCTGCCCCCCCAGGACATGCCCCATCATCCGCATCATTGCAAATCCAAGGCGTATTAAAATTCCCCAGCAAGCTTTCCCATGAATATTCCACAGCCAGTATGCCCATTAATATGCCATAGCCAAGATACCCATTAATATACCACTTTTTGTCCATTAATATGACACTCTTTGCCCATCAATATTCCACAGCCAGTATGCCAATTCATATACCACTCTTTGCCCATTAATATTCCACTCTTTGCCCATTATTATGCCATAACCAGTATGCCCACTAATATGCGACAGTCAGTATGCCAATTAAAATGTCACTGTATGCCCATTAACATGCCACTGTGTCCATTAATATGCCACAGCAAGTATGCTAATAGGCCACAACCAGTATGCCTTTAAAATGCCACTATTTACACATTTATGTCAGTCAGTATGCCTATTTACATGCCACTATATGTCCATTAATATTCCACAGTCACTAAGCCCATAAAAATGTCACTATAATCCCATTAATATGCCATAGTCAGTATGTCCATTAATGTGCCACTCTGTGTCCATTAATACTCCACAGCCGGTTCCCTCCTTCTCCCCCCTTCCCCAGTACTTACCTCTTCTGCGAGAGACAGCAGCCTTCCATGCTGCCTCTCTAGGGCTCCCTCTGCATTGATCAGTGAGAACCGGAAGGCCACGTGACCCTGGAACTCTGACATCAGATTAGTGCTTGCACAGCATGAAAGAAGCAGCATGGAAGCATGTCTGTGCACTGCACAGACACCATGCTGCCTGCTTGCGTGGAGATGCTGGCAAGGGGAGATCTCTGATCAGAAAAGAATCTCTTAACAACTGGAGAGTAAAGAAGCTTCCCTTCATTTACATTGTTTCCTGCTGTCGGGTGATTAAGCATTAATCAATTTTCTGTTAATCTATGAATTTACTTCCATCTCTTTTAATATACTCTAAAGATTTGTTTTACTCTCTAAGTTCACAATATAAATATTTAGATGACAGAATCCCTTTAAGACTATAGTTCATATATAATAGTAGTACAACCTGGCTTCCTAATGAAGGGACAATCTTTTAATTTTGCCTTCCAGTCAAACTGTTACAATTACTGTTATAACTTGTTAGAGCCATAATCCCAAATATCTATTGTCAAAGGACATAAATGAGTGAGAATTGTTTTGTCTTTACATCCAAAGTCTTTACATCAATTCAAGGCACTGTGAAAGTTAGACTGGTTGTGGGAGAAGGTGGCTTTCTAAACAACATAAACTTACAGGGAAGCACCCTTGGATGTTTAAATTATAGACATATCATGAAAATGGTTACAACAGAGAAAATGAGGTGTCATACTTCCCATACGAATGTGGGCAATTTTAATTTGCAACAACATTTTTGGCAGCTAGAATCTTCTTGTATCTATCCCAAGTATAATGGTAAGCGCTGGTGAGTAAACTAGTAGTAAATGTACTATATGTGTGAAATAGGTTTACAGTGGGGTGTTGCATGTTAGGTTTTCTCCTTTGTATAAAAGTCAGATAAGTAGGACTAATTCCTATTATTTTAAAGTCTCTCGAGAAAAAGAATAAATAAAAATAAATTCAGATAATCACACAAATTTAAGAAATGCAAGGCTTATGAGAAACATACATAGATACTACACAGGGTAAAGGTGGAAAGACTACATCCGCAGGTCTGGCAAATGTATCTATCCATCAAAATATGGTTGTAAAACTTCCAAATGACTAAAAAATATAGATGAAATGGACCTAAATACTCAACCCAATGAGAAGAATCCATGGCAAAAAATAAAACCACAAAGAAAAGCAATTGGTATGTAATTACTTTGTGAAACTTATTTTAGTTCCAAATGGTATATAATTAGAGTCAAAGCAAAACATTATAATAAGCCATTTAATCAAGCCGATAGTAGTACAAATATATGATTTTGGAAAGACTCTGTTTCATCCTAACATTTTAATATCTGTAATAATTCAGATAGGGTGTGAAAGAACAAGTTATGAAGTCGAGCATAAGGGAGGATAACTATTTTTACCTCATTGTTTCTCTGTTCCATAGGAATGCAAGGAGGTAATAGTAGAACAAAATGTACTGTCATTTTGGTTATTATTATTATTATTTGAATTTGTACACATTGCATAAGGACATCTTTTTTTTTTATGTAATTAATTAAAAAGATAAATAAGAATTATTTAGCAATTCACTTTTTTTGATCAATGTTATCAAAGTAAAATTTAACGATGGCACTTTGTTACTTATTTCCTTTAGCTAAATCTACATATATATATATATATATATATATATATATATTATATAATCTCCAGACTATGAGTATTCCTAATGTCCTAGAGTAAAAAAAGGAAAATAATATTTTATTGCAGCAATCGATGCTATTACAGTGCAATAGATGCATTAACTGGAGTATTCTATGGGATTGTTTAGTCATTAACAATTAAAATACCAGATTTATGGGACTCTTAGACAGCTTTACATTTCATTGTCATTTCATAAACAGTAAATATAACATGTTCATAATGAAAACATTTTCAAATTCACTTTCAGTAAGTAGTGGTAAGTAATAGTAGTAAAAAAATGTTAATTATAATTCATGTTATTAATAATGCATTAAAATGCATTATTTATGTCGTATAGCTAAAGTTAGATGGTCACACAGCACTGTCTAAGCAATAAAGTACATTCAGAAAACACATTGCACTACTATACATAATGCATTAAATACCTATGTTACCTATCTTACACATGCCTTCAGTTATTTTTAGTCCAGCAAAAACAGTTACTTCATTGATTAGTGCAATGAATGGATTTCATGATCTCTAATCAGCTTTTTATTTAGCATGAGGCATAGAAAGGCAAGTGCCTAGGGCGGCACTTGCCTTGTCTGCCTGGGGAGTGTCCCTTTAATAAAAAGCCCCCCCAAACAAAACTTGCCAGCAAAGACACTGGCTGGGGTGATCAAGAGATTTCCCCTCACCAGCCTCTCTGTGACGAGCAGGCAGCTGGATGCCTGTGCTGCTGCACAGACATTTCCATGCCGCCTCTTGTTCCCCACACACTTCTCTGAGGCAGAGGCGTCGCTAGGGTTGGTGTCACCCAGGGCGGAAACTCATGGTGTCACCCCCCCCTGGATTTTCTCCAATACAATGCCAAACAGATTCCTTAGTAATGCTAGTCAGATGGCCTAGTAACTATGCCACACACAGGAGCCCCATAACTATGCCACACACAGGAGCCCCATAACTTATGCAACACCAGAGCCCCACTATTTATGCCTCACCTCGGAGCCCAATTAATTATGCCACACACACAGGTGCCCCATAATTATGCCATACATGGGGCCAATAAATATTCCACACAAGCGCCCCATAATTCCACACATGGAACCGCCATTAATTGTGCAACACACAGCCCCACAAGGTGACAATTGTACAATACATATCTATACATACAGACCTATCTCTCTCTCTGACAGCCAATTTGCCCAATTATATGCAGTATGATTTTGTCATTAATAAGCCACAGCCAATTAGCCCATTAACATGCCAATATTATTGTGCCATTCAGATGCCAGTAATATTGTAATGTTTTGCCATTCAGATCACAGGAATATTGTGCCATTCAGATGCCAGGAATATTTTACTTACTGCCTGGCTGCTGCTCTGTGTCCCCGTAACGTCACATCCGGTCGGAGTGATTTTTATTTATTTTTTTTTTTTTACTTTTTTTTTTTTCCCGGCTGCCGAATCCAGTGGATGTGGCTGCCAGAAAAAAAAAGTTAAGCAGTGCAATGTGGTGCGGGGGGATGCCAGCAGCACGGGTGTCACCCTTTTTGGGATGCCACTGCTCTGAGGTCAGAGCATTGAGGGTCACGTGACCGGAAAAGTGGGTGATGAGGCATGTATTGGGGTGCAGGTGTAAGTCCTGGATATGTAATGTAGGTGATGGGGCATATCTTGGGGTTGGTCCTAGTTCTGCAATGTGGGGGAGGGCACACAAATTTAGTCTGCTAGGGCAGCACAAGACCTTTTCTTTTTAAATACTTAACTACTAAATACTTAACTTAAAAACCTACATGCTTTATCTGGGGACTGAAGCTCTGTGGAAAAATGAATTTCAATTTATTGAACATTTTAACAAATTCAACTTCTACATTCCTTTAAAAACTGTTTTTTGTTATTTTAAGATACATGGATAACATTATGAATAAAGTACATTAGCAGATATGCATAAAAATCCCACGAGAGAAACACTTCATTTTATCACCTATGAATTTCACTTTTGAAATAAAATTATTCTCAATAAAAAAAAGAAGCTGTTAAACGTGTGTATTTTCAAAATCCACTTTTTCTTTTATTTGGGTTGTATTCAAGTTATTGAAGCACAGTATATGTTCTAAAAGCTGAATATGCACACAAATGAAAGAAGTACAAATGCTTGATGGGCATATCCTAATTGTTGTAGACAAATGAGTGCATCCGAGGATGTCCTAAGGCTAGCATAACGAAAAAAAGAGGCTTTTAAGGATTTTTTTTTCCCCTAACAGGTTTTGATAAGAGTCTAATTTATACTGGTTCTAATGAATCCCAGTACACAGAAAGGAAAAAAAACAATATTGCTTTAGAGTTCATACCATTTGGCATGAATAAGTTATAAACACACAATCTCCTGGTTTATTTAGGAACGCACTACTATGAAACACATACCTGATATACTCTGTGCTTTTGAGATTTAAACAGAGGAACACTTGCAAAATCTATGGCAACTGTAGAAGAAAAGGAGATGCTAAGAAAAATCACGTACACTTTAAACAGTTTAAATCCAATTATTTTCAGTACTATTCCTAAATGTATTGTTTGCCTTTTTGTACTGAATACAAATGGCCCTTTTTATTTTTGACATCGGTATTGATATTATAATGTTTTTTTTCCCTCAAATACTGCAAGGAGAAAATGTTTGTTTTAATTTCATTTTTACATGTGTGTGTGTGTGGCGCTTCATTTTAAATTTTATGATGAAATATTCAGAAACTTTTTTTCCTCTTCCATTTGCACTGCATCTCTGTAAGCATGATCAATTGCAACTAGGCTGTCCTAGTTTTACTATAAGTGCAGTTATGCCGCCTTAGAAGAAGTGTCTGACACAGCAGAAAGAAACAGATGTGACTTGTAGTGGCAAGTGAAAAGTCTAAACTAGCAAGCATGTCTTAAGTTGCTATGTTGTTAATGTGCCACTGTTTTAAGATTAATAAACACAACAATGTGTATTACAGATCTGTAGTCTCACTAATTGCATGCCTTGATTGTTTCCAAATTCCATATTACTAAGGTGTACAACTTAAAACTTATCTACTTTCATTACATCTGTTTTTTTTATTAGTAGTGCAATTCCATCTACCTGTTATTTTTAATTCAATATATTTTATTATATTTTTTAAAATTAAAATAATTATAATTATCAGTTAGTTATGTCAAATATAATAATTCTACCATATAGGAAATCATAATACAAAATACAAATAACAACCCACCTCCCTCCCCTTCCTTCCTTATTGAAACTTGTCTATTTCTCCTATTGTGATAATATTAAAGATTATATGTATTCAGATGGGAATATTTTTTTTTATCTAAATCATCTGGTCCAAACTTGGCACAAAAAAGGACCTTCCATGTATGGTGTTCATTTAGACCATTCTGCCAAACGTCTTTTTTTTTTCTACCGATATAATTTGTCCTTCTCTTCTTCTAATCTGCTTGACCTCTGTCACTCAGTCTTCATATGTGGGATCCATTTCAGCATCGTTGTTGCATTCATAAAAATAGGAAGCAGGGATCTCTTACATTGCCCTACAGAGTCCTCCGTATAATGCAACACCATCATTTGGTCTCTCTAGAAATCTAAATCCAGGACCACATGAATCATATATATTACCAGATACCAAAATGGTTTAATGAATGTGCATTCCCACCAAATATGAAGAAAATTGCCCACATGCTAATGACATCTCTAACAGCATATGTCAGCTAATCAGATATTTTCTGCTTGTCTAGTTTTCAAAACCTAGCCAATTGGGAAGCTGGGATTGAAAGCATCTGATTGTCTCACACAGTCAGATGTCGTTTCTTCTTAAAATTAAATTTTTGCTCTCAGAGAAAGGGTATCATTAGGCATCTATCCCCCATCTGGCCAAAGCGGAGGATTGAGGGCATTGTGGATTGCCGTTGGCACCTGGATACAGGTAATTATTTTATTAATAGGGCATACTTTTGGTACCAGGGGGTGGGTAGTGATTTTGCACTGCCCACCCACATCACCCAAAGGTGATTTTATTTTAACAGGTGGATCAACCACCCTACCTGGGTAAGTTAAACGGGGAGGGGGTGTTATAGTGAAAATGTTTATATTTATGGGGTTCAGGTACCTTTAGGGCATCTCCCGAACTCCTGGGGGCAGTCATTTATTTTTATCGTTGAACAGGGACCTTGGGGCAACCCCTGAAGCCTGACAGGAGTAATTATTTAATTTTATTGGGACCTTACGGGTTTTTTGGCAGCCCCCAGACCCTAGAGCAGTATTATTTTCATTTATATTGGGCTCTGGGAGGGATAATAGTAATGTATGGGGGCCAGGGCAGTCCAGCCACCAGCTCAGACCTTAACCCCTTAAGCCGTCTGAGAACTCAAATAGGGCTCTGTTAAAACCTTCTTGAAAACCCAAGTTCAACATATTACACCCCACATCATTGATTTACACCCCATTTGGGTGACATTACCCAGGTAACAATACTTCAAGTTTAATATGCTTAACCACAATCCTCCAAGCCTTTTATATAGCTGGTAAATAACCTGTTAATTTTACTGCAGCTTTCGTACATCATAATCCTGTGCCTGTCTGCAGCTTAACCAAGGAACAATAGCTGAGCAAATCACCATTATCCCAGGTAGTAGGTCCCTAAACCTATTTACATGTTGCTTTATAAACTGCCTATGTGGAATCAGCCAAAAATAATTACCTCCTGAATTAAATAACACAAAATCAGGTTTTCTGCCCTTGCTTAGCATGTCCCCAAGCCCCATTCTTCCAACCCTAACCCCTAAAACCAAGCCACTTTAATGCAATATATTCCTCAGGAAAACCCAATTGCTGACCCATAAATTAAACTACAACTCTCCTCCTGGCCCAGAACACAAAATCCGTGCAACGACTGAAAAAGAAAAACAAACAGTTAAACCACCATAACTGTCATATCAACTTTTAGCCAATGTAACCGATTCCCATCTGCCACCAGATCTTCACCATATACAAGATGCAATGCCTCTGTTGCAGCTTCTATTGATAATTAATGCATACCAAAATTTATGGGATCTAACCCCAATTTTCCAAACCCAGCTGGAATATATTCAAAATTTTTAAATGGGACAAAGCTTTCACACCCTTCTGTTCCAAGAAAGGACCCAAAACTTGAAGTCTCTCTTGCATGTAATTCAATGTCCCTTGAGCCAGATATAAACCAGGACCATGAAATGAGTAAAGGACAACCTTTTCCCCTTCCTGAAAACATCAGTTTTTGACCTTGCTAAATGGATAGAGAACCTCTCCTTATCCAGCACATCAGAGAACTGTATACTCCCTTTTCTGATACGATTATGAATCACCAGTTGCAATTCCCAGAAGGGCCTACAAGAATAGTAACCCAAACTCTAAACTGAACAATCCAGCCTCATAATGGGACAAAAAGATTTCCATGAGCGCATCCACTAAATTCTTTAAAAACACTGCCGACACTGGTCTCCCGCTGACAACCATTCTGCAGCTCTTTCAGTGGTTAACTGATTATAAATAAATAAGACAGAAATAAAACATATACCTGTCCACCATTGAATATAAAGCCTCCTACCAATAACAAAAATATATACCACAATAAAGCATCCAGTCGATCTGCGATCATGTGTAATCCCCCCACCCAGAAAACTGTCTTGTTCCATGCATCCCAAAGCTTACTGTATGCCATCCATATCCCTAGCAGTAAAGATGCTCTTACAAACCATGCAAACAAGCAGCCCCTAGCTGCCAAATCCCCTTGGGGTGAGCCTGCCCCTCCTTCTCTGCATCTAGGGCTGCAGACTAAAACCTAGACCACTTGAAACGAGATAAAGAATTGGCCACTATGTTCAAAAACCCAGGGACATACCTCACCTGAAAAATCACATTCAGAGACATACAGAGCAGTACAAATTTAATTTATTAAGCAGCTGCATTACCGGCCTTGAAGTGGATGATAAGTGATTTACTGCCTGCACCACAGACATATGAATAAAAAAAAATTCTGTCCCTTAACAAGTTACTCCAGAATGACAAAGCCACAACCAATGGAAACATTTCCAAAAAGACAATATTATGGATCAACAGGCTTGTGAGCCAAGACGCCAGCCAACTCCCTGCACACCACCTGCCATCAAAGTAATCCCCAAAGCCCAAACTCCCCGATGCATCAGGGAATAGTTCCAGATCTGCTGATGACACCAATTCTTTTTGGAAGAAGACCATCATATAAAAGTCTTGAAAATAAGTATCCCACACTTCCAAATTTGCCTTCATGATAGATGATACCATGATGAAAAGACTTCACCCCTGCTGTTGCCTTATTTAGTAGGACAAAATCCTATTAAATATTTTATTTATCAGTAGCACCCTACATGCTCGATTTAAGCATGCCAATAAGCAACTGCAGTGCTTTCAATTTGACCTTCCTACCTGATCTAACTTAGTTCACTGCCTGCCAAAGCACCACCGAGGTTGGGGCTGAAGCCTGACTCCCAGACGCTTCCTTAAGCATGCATTCACTGAAGGTATTAAACTTCTCAAAGTATTAGCATGAAATTGAACAGCCCATTGGAAGACATAAATCAAAAAAATACTTACCCTTGAAAAAACATTCTAACAAATGGTGAATAGGCAATAAACAAAAAGCTGCCTCAACATATAATTTTGCCACCAACATGACCACCTGGTCAAATGATATGTAAGAGACAAAACACAACACCCCATTAATGTCATCACTTACTAATTTTGACAAATTATGTTTGCCAACCTCTTTTTTTGAGCACCACCGCCACAGGGACAAATCCCAACTCAAAAACAGACTTTGAGTATCCCATGTGCAAAATGGTATGTAGAACCCATTTTCAAAAACTTTCCTCATGAAAAACACATGCTTTTTATCATAGCATCTTAGCCAAGGTAACATCTCTCATTACTTCACTGGAGTTAGCCCCTGCATCATCAAGTGTAGATCCTGTGTTTGCACTTCTTGTACCAGACACGGCTTAACCTTTCTTAAAACATCTGTTATAGGCATGGTTTCCCCCACAGTTTTAGCATTCATGTTTTAGCATTCATTAAAGAGCCAACAAATCTCCTTCTGGTTATGGGCTGGCGAGTAAGATTGTCCCCCTCCACAGGTTCCCTGCTAAAAGGGTAATACATTCTGTGCCATCATGAGATTCCTCCAAAGAATCAGATTCATTTGGTCCAACCTCATCCCCTGGTTAGCTGTTAAGCATTGTTTAAACTACTCATCATGTTTCCAATAGGCCATTCCCCCATATGGGCAGTAAGCCTCATAAGAAGAAGCCTTTAAGAAGAGCATAATGTTGGTGATAACTAAAAAAGCAGTTTCCAAGTGTCTTCAGATTATTAAGGATGGATGAAAAGCCTCTCGAGAGACATGCGATTAGCAAATGGGAGAAATACTTCAATACAACTATAGACCGGGGGAATGGATTAGACAGTCCAAGGAAATTAGTACATGAAAACTCACTTTAAGGTGATCCATAAATGGTATTTTTATCCCACAAAGTTGGCACATATCTTTTCCCAAACACCCAGACATTGTTGGAATTGCAACCAGGGAATATGTGGAACATGGCATTTGACTTTATGGAGAAAGTAGGTATTGTTAAGTTGGAAAGATCCTCAAAGATGGTTCTCCTCCATGTAGGTTGGCCAAATGTGTAGATGGCTTGTAAGATTCTAATCACGAGAACATGGAAACAACCCCAAACCCTTGCTTGGTCACAACTTAAAAAAACAATATTCCAGCTAAAAATGTAAAATGTGACTAGATGGATAGACAATCAATCTACAAAATTGGGGAATAATTGGAAAGTATGCCTAAAAAGAGTTGAAGTAACGATCTTTTTGCCCTGAATTATGACCAAGAGACACAACTTGATCATAATATTAAGCGGCACAATTTATTTCACTTCAAATGAGCATATTAGTTACTCTTTAATCTGTAAGCGTGTTTCCTGCTGTTTAAACTAATTGCTGCTGTTTTCCATGGAGCACACTATTTTTTTTTTTTCAATTTTTGTGTTGCATATGTGACTCGTCATTTCAAGTTGACTTCAGAAAGAAAATCTTGTTTAAGCGATAATTTGATTGCAACACTTTTTTCACAATTTTTTTTATATCTTTCACTAATTTGTTTAGCTCTCCAGACACTTTAATTTGCACGTGTTCAAACACAGAAAACAAACCTAACACAGTCCTTGCAGCATCTCAGACACTTCTCCTGGGTCCTCACTTCCCCCCTCATCCACTGACCATAACATACCTAAGACACATCAACTTCCCCAGTGCTGATCATCAGTCAACCTTAAGCTCAATGAGCATTTCTATTGAGTACTGAAAAACAATTCACCATACAGAAGTTAGGGGAGAATTGAGACACAACCTGCCAATCTATCACTTGGTTAATTCCTTTCCTTCTTTTAACCCTGCCTGGCAAGGACATGCCACCGGCCTGCTGGGACAATGAAAAAAGTTATATGACAAATTTAAAAAAAAAAGGAGGGAGTGAGGGAGGTAAGCTGTTACCAGTGTGTACTTAAAGGGGCACTGAGGCCCCTAACAGGAAACACACACAAACACCCCCTCATGCATAACAACAAATCATATCACACTGTTTCCCTTTTTCATTATCTCCTCACTTGAGATGATGAAAACTCTCTACCTAGATGTCCCACCTAAAACTCGGTGAGCAGCAAGCCAATTTCAAGGTTGTTAATCTGCTTCAGTGTTTCAAGTTGCTCCAGATAGGCCCCTTGGGCACATATGTTATAGCGGTAAATATTTTGGAGCTGCTGCTCTCCAGCAGTAAATACTTGTAACAGTCAGGTCACCAATCGTGCTAACTAACATAGTGCATACAACCAGGGCCGGCCTTAAGTGTCCCAGCGCCCTGTGCGGGCTTCCCCCGTGGCGCCCCCCCCCCCCCATGTATGTGTCCCTTCCCTCTTCCTTGCCACGTCTGTCTCGCTCTAACTCCCCCATACCTGTTTTCTCTCTCTCTCTCTCCCTCTCCCCCCCTTCCCTGTTCTGTCTTTCCCCCCCAGACCCCCGTGTTCTGTCTCTCTCCCCCTCCCCCTGTTCTGTCTCTCCTCCCCCTGTTCTGTCCCCCCCCGACACCCGTGTTCTGTCTCTCCCCCCCATACACCCGTGTTCTCTGTCTCTCTCCCCCTGTTCTGTCTCTCTCTCTCCCCCTCCTCCTGTTCTGTCTCTCTCTCCCCCTGTTCTGTCTCTCTCCCCCTGTTCTGTCTCTCTCCCCCTCCTCCTGTTCTGTCTCTCTCTCCCCCTGTTCTGTCTCTCACTCCCCCCATTCTGTCTCTCTCTCTCTCTCCCCCCTGTTCTGTCTCTTTCTCCCCCTGTTCTGTCTCTCTCCCCCTCCTCCTGTTCTGTCTCTCTCTCCCCCTGTTCTGTCTCTCACTCCCCCCGTTCTGTCTCTCTCTCTCTCTCTCTCTCTCTCCCCCCTGTTCTGTCTCTCTCTCTCCCCCTCCCCTTGTTCTGTCTGACTCTCTCTCCTTGTTCTGTCTCTCTCTCCCCCTGTTCTGTCTCTCACTCCCCCCATTCTGTCTCTCTCTCTCTCTCTCTCCCCCCTGTTCTGTCTCTCTCTCCCCCTTCCCCTGTTCTGTCTGTCTCTCTCTCTCTCCCCCTTCCCCTGTTCTGTCTGTCTCTCTCTCCCCCTGTTCTGTCTGTCTGTCTGTCTCTCTCCCCCTCCCCCTGTTCTGTCTGTCTCTCTCTCCCCCTCCCCATGTTCTGTCTGTCTCTCTCTCTCTCCCCCTCCCCCTGTTCTGTCTGTCTCTCTCTCCCCTTGTTCAGTCTGCCTCTTCCCCCCCCCCCCCCCCCCTTGCCTGCAAATGTTGCTCAGGGAAGGGGGCGGAGCTAACCGACTGAACGGTGTAGCTCCGCCCCCACCCTGTGAAGCAGAGCAGCGTCTGCTTCACGGGGAGCTGTGGGCAGCAAAAGAAAGTGCTGCTCGACTCCCCATGCTTAATGCAGGCTCCCCATGCTTAATGCAGGCATGGGGAGCCGAGCAGCACTTTCTTTTGCTGCCTGCAGCTCCCCGTGATGCAGGAGCTTCTCTGCTTCACAGGGTGGGGGCGGAGCTACACCGCTCAGCCGGTTAGCTCCGCCCCCTCCCCGACACAGCAGAGCATGCCGAGCAGAGGGCTGGTGAGGGGGGATCTCCCCCACCCAGTGCCTCTACCGGGTTTTATTTTATTTTTTACTTTTTTTTCTTTTTAATTTTTTTTTTTTAAGCTGGCGGGCGGCGCCCCCTGGGGTGTTGCGCCCTGTGCGCTCGCACAGGTAGCACACCCCTAAGGCCGGCCCTGCATACAACAACTTATCAATTAAGATGCTTGTTGTTCTTATCCCTGCATTGTTCTAACTGCTGGATTTTCAAACTCCACTTAACACTTAACTTTCCCCTTAGGACTTAACATGCAGAATCTCTCAAAATATGATTCCTGTTGCAAAATAAATGCATCAAAGAAAATAGACTCGAAAACAGCCAAAATTACCCCTTCAGAGATCTACTTACCATATTTGCTCGAATATAAGACAATGTTTTTTTCAGAGAAAATGCTCTGAATGCTGCCCGACACTTCCGTCTATTATGACGGACCAGCTGTCCGTAATAATGGACGGAAGTGTCGGGTAGCATGGAGGATGTCTGCACGTATCGTGCAGGCATCCCCCGGCTGCCCCCACTAGCCACCAGGGAGATATGGGCAGCCTGGGGATGTCTGCATATATCGTGCATATATCCCCCGGCTGCCCCCACTAGCGATCAGGGAGGCTACGTTGGGGGGAGGGGGGAGACATACAACATTGGGGGTAGGGTGGGGGAGAGACCGACAACATTGGGGGTAGGGTGGGGGAGAGACAGACAACATTGGGGGTAGGGTGCGGGAGAGAGACAGACAACTTGGGGGGGGGGGAGACAACTTGTGGGGAGGGTCGGGGAGAAAGACAGACAACATTGGGGGGAGGGTGGGGGAGAGAGACAGACACCGTTTGGGGGGAACATTGGATAAGTCTGGGGGGTAGGGGCAGCATTGGCACATAAAAGGTAAATGAAAACAAGAAATGCATTTTTTTATATCATGAGTTTTTATTAAATATGAAAAAGCAATTTACATGTGAATATATACAGGTTAAACTTTTTTCCTATAGGGTAGTCTTATATTTAGGCTTTTGTTTTTTTCCTAAAGGAATATCCATAGTTTGGGGGGTCGTCTTATATTCAAGCAAATACGGTAAATAGACAGCTCAATAGCTGGCACAGCCCTTGCTTTTTTTTTTTTTTTTTTTTTTTTTAACGTTGCAATCCTGTCCCCTCACAAACAACATTGATAGGCCTGCAATGGAAATAAACAAATGCAGGTAAAAAATACCATTCCTTCCTTGTTATTGACACATGGCCTAAGATTTACCAAGCAGAGGTCTTAGAAACCACTTTATGTTGCAAAATATAATGCAACACAAAAAAAAAATAAACTCAAACCATAAATAAATTCTTCCTTCTGTGCAGCCAGTAGTTCTTCCTCAGTATAGGTCCTAGTAGGGTGTATCTGGTGATCATGAACAATCGCTAGGTGGATGCATGTCATGGTTAAAATGTGAAACAGTTTCTCATTTATAGCCTCACATAACCTCACTTACAAGCTGCTCTCCCTGACGTACCATTCAGGACTTTAGACAAAATTAAAATAACCCCAACCTATACTCTGGTGTTAATCACCATTTCCATACTCAGTAAAGCAGTCATTATATGAACTTTAAAACCAGGGCTGTTCTTGAATGTGCTGTGACTGCACTATGTACAGTTTAATACCTTTCCCATGCTCAGTCATGTAGCCTTTCATCACTGCTTGATTCAAGAGCTCTTCTTCTTTTAGTGATGCCCCAGTCCCACTTTAAATCTGAGACACCAGATACTCTTTATGACTTGAGTGGTGCCAGAAATAATGAAATATCCTCCTTCATTGATGTCCATAGAATACAAGTTTTCACAGGCAGACCAGTGAAGCTAAAGCTTAACACATTTAACATAAACAATGTTAATCATAAGCTGCTTCCAATGTGTTTGTTTTACAGATACATTCTTAAACACAACATTGTATTGCTTTAAAAATGATCAATTTTTATTAACTCCCTGGATAGTCAGTTTGTGTATGCAAATCAAAGTTATTTTTTTTAAAGGTAAAATACCAGAGAAAATTTAATTTTCATTCTTGCAAATAAGTGTTTCACTGACCCACACCATTATAGCACTATTGACTTATTGTAGAATGGATTTGCTTTTTACTTTTAAAGGCACTCTGTCACCAAGCACAAATTAGAAATACAACTATTTTTGAACCCAAACATACTCAAACATCAATTCTTTCAATTCAAGATGTAAAAGTCCTAAAAGCAAGTAATTCATATATGTAATCCATATATTACCTCTTCATCAGCCATGTTTGTGATTTTAGAGCTGGTGGGCAGAACTCTGTACACATTCAAGTAATGACATCGCATAATGTTAACAACACAATGCTTTTGTGGTCGACTTTCCTTTTGAATATAAAAAACGATAATGAGGTTGTGCACTCTATTGAGGGAATGCCAGGCCAGAGATCTCCACCTTGATACCCAAATAAACAGTAATAATACACAGGAGCTGGCACTCACAGTGATAAAGATCCTGTTGGATTGAAACGTTGCTATCATTTGGAATACATGCTATCACTGTGAGTGCCGGCTACTGTGTATTATTAAGACTTTCATTTTGAGACTATGTCAAATTCAGCAGCTGAGTTTGTCTTAGAAAAACCCCAGATTCAAATCGTCACCATTAATGATCAAAACTTTTTTTTTTTTTTTGTGTGTGTGAATAAGTCACATTCAGCTCTTGAGTTTGATTTAGTCACAATAATAACTTCAATCATTTTGCCTCCCATTACTTTCAGTGGGGAAGATTCAAACCTGGATTTTTTTTTTCTATATCAAACTCAAAATAAAATCCAAAGTCAGCCTCCTCAAGCTATTCTCGAATTTAGTGAAGAGACCCAAGAAAGTAGCCAGCAATGATGGTGTTTATGGAGTACAGCTGAGCCCTAAAGTCCTCTGTTGTAATCCTTGCATAAACTGATGGAAAATCCTTCATGCGTTCCACCTTTAAAAAGCAGGCTTGAAATGGAAGGGATGCAATGGCTACAGAAGATATAAAGAATGGAGGCTCCAAATATTCCATGTGAAGAATGGAGGCTCCAAATGTTCCAAAAGCTGACACTGCTCCTTCTCTTGAATTCTTTTTAATTTTATCACATTTGTGCTTTAGAAACATAGAATGTGTCGGCAGATAAGAACCATTCGGTCCATCTAGTCTGCCCAATTATTTTTTGAGTACTTTTATTAGTCCCCCGTTCCCGGTCTTATAGCTAGGATAGTCTTGTGTCTATCCCACACATGCTTAAAATCCTTGACTGTGTTTACCTCTACCACTTCTGCTGGAAGGCTATTCCATACATCCACTACCCTCTCAGTAAAGTAATACTTCCTGATATTAAATCGTTGCCCCACTAATTTAAGACTATGTCCTCTAGTTGTGGTAGTTTTTCTTCTTTTAAATATACTCTCTTCCTTTACTGTGTTGATTCCCTTTATGTATTTAAATGTTTCTATCATATCCCCCCTGTTACGTCTTTCCTCCAAGCTATACATGTTAAGATGCCTTAACCTTTCCTGGTAAGTTTTATCCTTCAACCCATGAACCAGTTTAGTAGCCCTTCTCTAAACTCTCTTCAAAGTATCAATATCCGTCTGGAGATACGGTCTCCAGTACTGTGTACAATACTCCAAGTGAGGTCTCACCAGTGCTCTGTACAATGGCATGAGCACTTCCCTCTTCCTACTGCTAATACCTCTCCCTATGCAACCAAGCATTCTGCTAGCATTTCCTGCTGCTCTATTGCATTGCCTTCCTACCTTTAAGTCCTCTGAAATTATTACTCCTAAATCCCTTTCCTCAGATGTTGAGGTTAGGACTGTACCAAATAGTCTATAATCTGCTTTTGGGTTTTTACGCCCAAGGTGCATAATCTTGCACTTGTCCACATTAAATGTCAGTTGCCACTGCTCTGACCATTTTTCTAGTTTAGCTAAATCATTTGCCATTTGGCTTATCCCTCCATGAATATCAACCCTGCTGCAAATCTTTGTATCATCAGCAAAAATACATACTTTGCCAACAAGACCTTCTGCAATATCGCTAATAAAAATATTAAAGAGAATGGGTCCAAGTACAGATCCCTGAGGTACCCCACTAGTAACAAGACCTTGCATCGAATATACCCCATTGACTGCAACCCTCTGTTGCCTGTCACTCAGCTATTGTCTAATCCATTCAACAATATTGAAATCCAAACTCAAAGATTTCAGTTTATTGATAAGCCTTCTATGTGCGACAGTGTCAAAAGCCTTTCTGAAATCTAGGTAAGCAATGTCTACTGCACCACCCTGATCTATTATTTTAGTCACCCAATCAAAAAAATAAATAAGATTAGTTTGGCATGATCTCCCTGAAGTAAACCCATGCTGTCTTTGATCTTGTAATCCAAGCGACTTTAGATGTTCAACAATCCTATTCTTTAACAAGGTTTACATTATTTTCCCCACTACTGAAGTAAGACTTACTGGTCTATAGTTGCCCGCCTCCTCCCTACTACCTTTCTTGTGAATGGGCACAACATTAGCTAATTTCCAATCTTCTGGAACTACTCCCGTTAACAATGATTGGTTAAATAAATCTGTTAACGGTTTTGCTAGTACCCCACTAAGTTCTTTTAATAACGTTGGATGTATCCCATCAGGTCCCATTGACTTATTTGTCTTTACTTTAGACAGCTGAAGTAAAACCTCTTCCTCTGTAAACTTACATGCATCAAAAGACTCATTAGTCTTTTTCCCTAAATGAGGTCCCTTATCCTCATTTTCATTTGTAAAAACTGAACAAAAATTTTCATTAAGGCAGTCTGCTAAGCCTTTATCCTCTTCTACATAGCATCCTTCTTTTGTTTTTAATCTAACTAATCCTTGTTTTACTTTACTTTTCTTATTTATGTATCTAAAAAATGTGTTATCCCCCTTTGTCACTGACTGGGCTATAGTCTCTTCTGTGTGTGCTTTGGAAGCTCGTATAGCTTGCTTTTCCTCTTTCTGCCTACTCTTATAGATATTTCTATCTTCCTCACTCTGAGTATTTTTATAATTACTAAATTCTAGCTTTTTATTTTTTACCATTTTGGCCACCTCTGCAGAGTACCACAGTGGTTTCTTCAATTTTTTTGCTCTTACTTACAAGCCTTATGCAATTTTCTGTTGCCTTCAGTAGTGCAACTTTTAGATAATGCCATTTCTCCTGGACTCCATTTAAATTGCTCCAGTCTGATAATGACTCCTTTACACCTAATCTAATTTTAGAAAAGTCTGTTTTTCTAAAATCTAAAAATTTGTTTTTGTGTGGTGTGACTGCATCACTGTTCTTATATTAAACCACACTGTCTGGTGATCACTAGATCCTAAACTTTCACCTACAGTAATATCTGATAACAAATCTCCATTTGTGAACACTAAATCTAGTATGGCCTGCTTTCGAGTTGGCTCCTCCACTACTTGTTTTAGAGATAATCCCAGTAGGGAGTTTAGGATATGCGTACTCCTGGCGCAAGAAGCTATTTTGTATTTCCAGTTCACATCAGGAAGATTAAAGTCACCCATGATGATTACTTCCCCCTTCATTGTCATTTCCTCAACTAGTAGATTATCCAACTCCTCTATTTGTCCAGGGGGCCTATAAATCACACCTACCCGAGTTACCATATGATTACCAAATTCTAATGTAACCCAAACTGACTCTATGTTCGCCTCACTAACTTGTATTCCGTTACATTTTAAGCTATCCCTCCCATACAGGGCCACCCCTCCCCCTTTTTTACCTTCTCTGTCTTTTCTATATAAAGAGTACTCTGGTATTGATATGTCCCAGTCATGTTTTTCCTTATACCATGTCTCAGTAACAGCCACTAAATCTACATTCTCAGTTGCCAATATTGCCACAAGTTCATGGATCTTATTCCCTAAACTGCGAGCATTTGTAGACATGACCCTAAGCTTATCATTTTTCAGCACGCTGACTACAGGTACCTTCTGTCCCTGTTTTGGTTGGCAATTGGATTGATGTTTTATCGCCGTTTTGCCCCCCTCTTTTAGTTTAAAAACCTCCTAGCAAAACCTCTGAACTGCTCACTGAGAACATTCGTTACCTTTTGAGAAAGATGCAAACCATCTTTTTTGTACAGTTCCTTTCTATACCATAGTGAACTTCCATGAGAAACAAAGCCAAATCCTTGCTTCCGACACCATTCCCCAAGCTACAAGTTAAAGTCCCTAATACGCATCCGTCTATCATTCTGAATGTTATGCACAGGCATAACTTCAGAAAATGACAGAGTGGACACAACCTGACGTATATCATTGGCAAGAACACGAAAATCTTCCATCACCTCTGAAACCTGATCGCAAGCCAAATCATTTGTCCCTAGATGAACCAGTACATCCAATTCTCCTTCCTGATTTGCTTGCTTAACAATATTAGAAATATGACTCCTGTCTCTGCGAGCAGTAGCTCCAGGAAGACATCTCACTAAGCCAATACTGTCCAACTCTGCACCTCTTATGATAGAATCACCCAACAACAACTGCTTTCTATCAGGCCTCACCTTCTCCTTGCACACCTCAGCCATAAAGGAGGATGGTTCCTCAAATTCCATGCCTGAGCCGGCCTCCACAACACCACTCCACTCTGAAAGTGCTGAAAATGAATTCTGGACAGCCACAGACTGCGGGACATGCCTTTTATCCACAACTCTAAGCCTACCAGATCCAACAGTAACCCACCTGCCATTCCTAGGAAGCCTCTGTGGCAATGGCCTCTGTGTCAGTGACTTCACAACAGTCTCAGCCCGAGTTTGTTTTACAGATAAATTACAAATCTCGGACTTTAAATATGCAATCTCCTGCTGCAATCTTGAGAACTGTCTACAGATTAGACAGCCTCCAAACCTCCAAAAAAGGGAACGTGAAACAAATGCATAACAATTATCACAGTAAACCAAATCTGCCATTTTAAGAATTTAAATCAAAAAGATCTTTTAGTTTTGCTCACCTCTTGTATACCTCAGACTACCTCCAGAGTATCTCCAGAATATCTCTAAAATACACTCTTTTTAAAGCAGCTCTTAGAAGAGCAGCCAAGCTATTTATTCAGCCAAGCTAATTTCCACTATGCCTTATATACACACACCTACAAGCACCAAGGAAGGTTTTAACACCTGAGTGGGCCTATGCCAATTAGAACCAAACAATGACAAACACCTAAGTATTCAATTCAAATTCCTTAGCAATGTGAAGCAGGAAATCAGTACAAACCACCACACAATAACTTGACTAAATGAATCTTACTTGTATCAGTAGAAAAGAAGATCTCAGCAAGTTAAAAAATCAAGTCTGTCTCCAGAATATCTCTAAAATACACTCTTTGAAAAGCAGGTCTTAGAAGAGCAGCCAAGCTATTAAATTGAGCAGCCAAGCCATTTTGGAGTAGACATCAACCTGGATTTCTTCGCTGATGTCTGTGCAAACGAAGGTTGAATTCTGATGTGGAACACAAACCAGAAGTGGATGTGATATGATGGTTTCAAACTTTCATAATGCTAAGAGCATCATGCTCAGAACATGTGTGAGCTGATTCACATGTCACACTGGGGTTTGTAGTCAGGAAACGCACACGCAAGAGGGCATCACCTTAGACCAGATTAGCCCCAAAAGTTGGGCCCAGAGGATCATCTGGCCTGGGACTTCAAAGAACCCCAGATACAGACAATGAGATTGATGGCTCCTCTGTTTGGTAGTAGCATGCTTTCCAGTGGTTAATTGGGAGGAGGGTTATTTGCACCTTATTAAACACATTTAAAACGCTTTTGGTAGCATTACACACTGCTTCAATTGCCCGCTATATAGGAGGTGAGATACATTTTTCACCCTATTGGGAGGGGCTAGCTTATGCTTCGGCCAAGCCATATAACTAGTGTTGAGCGAACACGAAACGCACTGTTCGGGTTCGTACCGAACTTTACGGTTTTTGGACCCAGGACCCGAACACGGACATTCCACTGTATGTTCGTGTTGGAGTTTCGGGGTTCGGCAGTGCCAGCTCCACCTGTAAGGCGACCTAGGCAGGGGGCGCCGGAACCGTGAAAAAAAAATCCTCCCCCTTCCCCCTTACTTACCTCCTCGCTGCTGCTCTGTCTCCCTGTGCAGGTCCGTGGCTGTGAGGGAAGCGTTGTGCGCTCCCCTCCAGCTGAAGCGGATTCAATAAAGTTTGTTTAAACTTTTTTTTTTAAACAAACTTTATTGAATGTGCATTGGCTGGACGCTTCCCTCACAGCCACGGACCTGCAGCACCGGGAGACAGAGCAGCAGCGAGAAGGTAAGTAAGGGGGAAAGGGGTAGGAAGAGGGTGGCTAACTCCTGGCACATTGAGAGACATAATCCTGGCATATTGTGTGGGAAAATCCTGGCATATTGAGTGGCATAATAATCCTGGCATATTGGGTGGCTAAGTCCTGGCACATTGAGAGGCATAATCCTGGAATATTGAGGGGCATAATCCTGGCATTTTGAGGGGCATAATAATCCTGGCATATTGGGTGGTTAAGTCCTGGCATATTGAGAGGCATAATCTTAGCATATTGAGAGGCATAATCCTGGCATATTGAGGCGCATAATCCTGGCATATTGTGTGCTGAAGTCCTGACACATTGAGTGGCTAAGTCCTGGCACATTGAGTGGCTAAGTCCTGGCACATTGAGTGGCTAAGTCCTGGCACATTGAGTGGCTAAGTCCTGGCACATTGAGAGGCATAATCCTGGCATATTGAGGGGCATAATCCTGGCATATTGAGTGGAATAATCCTACAGTGATTATTCAAATTACAGTGATTATTTTAGTGGGTGCTATACTACATATTTGTACCCTGCCCTGAGCCCAGTGCCACAGAGAGTGCAGTGCACTTGCAACTGCATGTGTGCCAGGCACATGACTTTAATCCTGTTCTGTTAGCTCAGTGGGCAACAGCTAGGCATTTTTAAATACTGCAATTTGTTGGTGTTAAATATTACATTTGCGTCCTGCACTTCATATCTGAGAGTCAAATAGAACAGTCCAATACTGTGCTTACAGCACACTTTGAAAAATTCTAATTGTTTTGGGTGCTAAATAGTACATTTGCGTCTTGCGGTGCACTTCATATCTGAGAGTCAAATAGAACAGTCCAATACTGTGCTCACAGCGCACTTTGAAAAATTCTGGCTATCTCCTTCTCCAACGCCGCTTCCACCTACACCGCCATGGTCACCGCCTCCTCAACCTATGGGTCACTTAGTCGAAAACTGAAAGAGAATACCCTGCACTCCAACCCTCTCTCAAATGGATAATTCTGTTGATCCTCCTGGCAGCCATGCTTTAGATTTATGTTCTTCCAAAGCTAAAATCAAAGATTCCATCTAGTGCTATTTTATGGCTCAGCTGTATTTGTAATTTGTATGTATTTTATGTTATTTTAAGTTATTTCCCTATCCACATTTGCTTGCAGGGCACTTGTCCTACTCTTACCCACATTTTACTCATCTCACATGATTCATATGTGGTACTTGAATGACAATAATCTTTGACAGGAGTTCCCATAATGGATATTCTCTAGTATAACAACATGAATAACATCTTAGGTTAAGTCTAAGTAAGCTTTCCATGGTGACCAAATCTTCCCAAAATCCCCAAGTTTGTCCTGGTTGAAAAAGCCCTTTCCATTGTATACTTATATTTAATTTAATTTATGACTTCCCTCCAAGATATTTCTCCCATTTTTCCCAGTGTCTAACCATAGTTATTTTATAGCCATACAAATATTGATCAACAAAGCTTTTTTGGTTCTAGAGAAGACAGAGACAAAATCACCTAGGGCTTAAGTGTCCCTTAAAATTGAAAAATCCCCTTTAGAAGATCTTGGACAGAAAATGTCATACTGTCTAGTGCAATGCACTCCCACCAGATATTCTTTAATGTCCCAGATGCTGCGATGCTCCACAGCACCTATCTGAATTTGTATTATTACATTTATGGAGTCTGCCCAGGGTAAGGTAGCATCGATTATTAACATTAAAATAAAGTTCCAATAGACAATTAATACAACTGTCCCATCTCATGCTTGAATAAGGCCTTGAGGCCCTAGACAGTGTTATGCAGTTTGGATCTTTCTAGAAATACCATTTCCGTTTTAGAAGAGATTAGAGTAGTAGAGAAAAAGAAGGCTATGCAGTTTTTCCTTTTCTTGACAACCCTTTATTTGTAAACAGAGATAGAGGATGCATTCCTGACAGTGTAAACTGGTTTATGGAGATCATCATTATCTGTGCTAATACTAATGTACCCAGGACTGCTGTCTTAGGGTAAAATGGACATGGCATCGATATCAGTCTACAAGGCTCCCAAGAATATTGGGCAAGCTACCCCCACAATCACTGATGGAGGAACTTGCTAAGAATTCTGTGGCTCAGGTTGAGTGGCCACAACATTCCTTGTCCTGATTGTTTACATTCCCTGGGACATGTGTCTTAGCTGGTTTAACTGGGCCAAAATAAATTAAATTCTTGTTCTCTGAAGTTTCTATCTAGAGGTTAACATGTCAAGCCTTTGATTGTAGTTTGACCTATTCTTATGAATGGGGACTCTATTTCGGTTTATAGAATAGCAATAGCATTACATGTATTACATCTAGGAGTCAAACAGAACCATCAAATACTGTGCTTACAGCGCACTTTAAAAAATTCTATTGGTTTTGGGTGCTAAATAGTACATTTGCGTCTTGCGGTGCACTTCATATCTGAGAGTCAAATAGAACCGTCAAATACTGTGCTTATAGCGCACTTTGAAAAATTCTAATAGTTTTGGGTGCTAAATAGTACAGTATTTTTAATTTGTATGTATTTTATGTTTTTTGAAGTTATTTCCCTATCCATATTTTTTTGCAGGGCACTTGTCCTACTCTTACCCACATTTTAATTCCTTTTGCAGCCCTCTAGCCCTTTCCAGGACTTTTTTAGAGGCATTTTAGTTCCCAAAAGTTCGTGTCCCCATTGACTTCAATGGGGTTCGGGGTCAAGCTCGGGGTCACGTTCTAGCCCGGACCCGGACTTTTTCCGAAGTTCGGCCGAACCTGTCGAACCCGAACATCCAGGTGTCCGCTCAACTCTAGCAACAACAAAAGTTAGAAGATAAAAAGAAGATTTGAAAATATCCACATTAAATCTAGTATGGTTTATTTATGACATATGACGAACATAGTCAACTTCCCATTATGTCAGATGCAGGATAAATTGTTCAAGTAACTTAAAAAGAAACACGTATTTCATGTTCGTGCATGCATATTGTTTTCTAATTATATTTCTTCCACCGAAAAAAAATACATATAAATTATTTTGTAGCATGTTTTTTGCCTCACAATGAAGCAATGAGAAAATCTCACAGACATATTTAGTCTGGGGCAAGGTCAGAAGGATAGTATAGGTAGATTTGCAGTTAAATTATAAAACTGAATTAAATGACAGAATAAATATAAAACAAGAGAACAACACTGATTGGGCATAACACAAAAAAATGAGAAAATAATGAAAGTTGATCATTTTTGTTCCTCTGTGTTGCTTATGCTAATGCATTTGCAGGTCTTTTTATGCTCCTTGTGAATTTAATTTTATTCTCATGCTATGCTGCTGAGCAAGGATGTATCAATATCAATTAACTGTTAGTGTATTCTCTGAGCCTGTTTCATATTCATCTTTCTACTTTCCAATTGTGTACAGGAAACAAAATAAAATTAAAACATTTCTCTTTCCAACAAGAGCATCTGCAAATGGACATAAAGAAGTCTTAGCCAACCTATTTCAAGGTAATGAAATCTAGTATATTTTATGCTTGGATTAGTATAAACCTCAATTAATTGTATTCTTGCCTCTAAACTAGAGGAGCAAATAAAATAAAAGAGGGTGATATATACTGCTAGACATTGTAGGTATGTTAACTATTCAGAAACTAACATTGCACCAAGAATAAAAATTGATTATAAAAATGAACTTCAATTAAAATGAAATAATTAGACTGGAATCCGTATTTAGTTTCATGGCAAAACAAGCATTTTAAATGGATCACACTTTAAAATATGAGCATTGTTTAATTAATAATATGTGTAGAAATTGCAAAGGAGATTTATCTAATTTAATTTACATGGTAATATGTAAAACATTTAAAGCACCATGAGTTGCATAATTTCTTTGTCTTCAAAGGTTCCCTTTACAAAAATAAAAACATAAACCATACCGAACCCCCTACCTCTTAGCTACCCAGGTAGGAGGGCATGAGATTAAATCTGAAAAAAAAAAAAAAATCCTCTTTGAGTGACATGAGAGGGGGGCAGTGAAAATCAAATATTACCTGAAACAAAACTTAATCGTTGACCACCAGTTCCCCCAAATCTTTATCTTTGGTCACGGGGAAAAAGGACATCCATAAAATAACCCACCATAAAAAAAGCCAACGCCATCTAAATGAGTCCAACCTCCACTGCATATGGTAATGGATTTCAAATGATGTGATGAGTGCCATAAATTAATCAAAATTCCATTAAGTTTATTCGCAGGAGTGATGTTTTATTGACATTGACCATATTTGTTATAAAATAAATGCAGGCGGTGTGTATGCTCCAATTTAGATGGAACCTAAAAAAATCTACTTTATACTTGCCCAAGTCACAAGGTGGCCACTCTATGCCCCACCTATTTTACCCAGCTGTCAATATTCTTTTACCTAGCTGTCAAATTCACGAGTTCATGGTCTTATCCAAATCTCTCACGCTTCTGGTTAGAAATTAAAAGCACATGCACACATTTTGATCACCTAAAATACCTCCCCTGGATGTACTTACCTGTTCAAAAATATTATCACAGCAGATCCCACCCATCATGACTCGCTTAAATTAATGCAAAATTTGAAGCTGATCCTGGGTCTAACACATAAGCATTCTAAACTTACACCATGACATCCAAATATTATGTAAGATGACCATGTGCACCACCGTAAAGGAAAGAATATATGATAGAATCTAAGGAGGGTGTATGACACCCCAACAAGCTACCAAGATCAACAGCTCCAATCCCCCTTCTTGTTATAGAGGCTGCAAGCTACTGGCTATGTACCTACATACCTTGTGGACATGCCCAGCAATTTCCAACATTTGGTGTCAAGTTTTTACTCTCATGTCAGACATACTGTAAATTCAATTTCCCCCTACACACCAAACTGCTATGTTCCTCCTAGACACTACTAGACAACTCTCTCCTCACAAAAGCCAACCATATATTGGTCAAAAGCCATCTCGCAAGCCATTGCACACAGATGGGAAAAGTCACCCTTCTTCATTTGCTTAAACCCAGGCCAATATGTGGATTCTCTATACCATGGAGAAAATTTCTGACAGTTCCATATCAGAGCTGACTAATTTTCTCAGATATTAAATACCTGGATGGAAAAACACCGACCATCGCTGACTACGGATGGCAACATAATCCTGTAACCCCTTCACTTGCTTCACCCCATGATTTCCTATATTTTCTATACATAATAAATAAGCAATTTGGATACTTTGGATTTTGGAGTGCCACTTTACCTTATTTTTGGCGGAGGAGAACACATATTCTAAATTTTATACCGGGATTATATCTTGAACAAATAGTTGAGGAGCCAAGTCATAAGAAGACCATGTTACATTTAGTGTTCACAAATTGAGATTGGTCTCGAATTTAACTGTAGGTAAAAGTTATAGTGGTTTAATACAACTTCTTTAGATGAACCACCTTTTTTAAAACTAGAATATGCATAAAGGAGTCATTATCAGGCTGGAACAATTTAAAAGGAGTCCAGTAGAAATGGCATTATTTAAAAGTTTCAATACTGAATGCAACAGAAAATGTCATTAGGCTTGTTAGTAAGAGAAAAAAATAAATAAATTAGAATAAGGCAGGCAGACAGACAGATCTATAAGATTAAGCTGAAAGACAAAAAAAAAAACAAATTATTAGAACTTCCAGAGCATAAGAGAAAAGAGCCCAGTCAGAAAGAAGCAGAAAAAAACATTCTTTAGATAAATTACATAAAATTAAAGTGAAACAAGGATCACTTAGATTAAAAACAAAAGAGTAAAGGTATGTAAAAAAGGATAAAATTCTAGTTGACTGTCTCAATGAATATTTTTTTTCAGTTAGACTAATACGGTATATACGGAAATGATGAGTTATTTAACACAAGTGCGTCTACAGAGAAAGAGTTACTTCTTCAGCCATCTAAAGTAAAGACAAATAAGTCAATGGGGTCTGAAGTGATGCACCCAAAGTTATTACAATAAGTTACTGATACACTAACAAAACCATTAACAGATTTATTTGCCCAATCTTTGTTAACAGGAGTAGTCTCAGTAGACTTGAAAATAGTGAATGTTGTTCCCATTCACAAGAAAGGTAGTGAGGAGGAGCCCAGTAAGTACATCAGCAGTGGGGAAAGTAATGGAAACTTTGTTAAATGATAATATTGTTGAACATTGAAAATCAAATGGATTTCATGATCAAAAACAACATGGGTTTACTTTGGGGAGAAAATGCCAAACTAATCTTATAGATTTTTTTACCTAGGTTTCAGTAAGGCTTTTGCCACTGTCCCACATAGACTTATCAATAAATTACAGTGTTTGAGCTTGGAATCTAATATTGTTTAGCAGATTAGGCAATAGCTGAGTGACAGACAGCAGAAAGTTGTGGTCATTGGAGTCTATTTTGGGCAAGGTCTTGTTACCAGTGGGGTACCTCAAGTATCTGTACTTGGACACATTCTCTTTAATATTTTTGTTAGAGATATTGTAGAAGGTCTTGATGGTAAATTATGTTTTTTTTTTTTTCCTAATGATACAAAGATTTGCAACAGGGTTGATGTTCATGAAGAGATTAGCCAAATGATTTAGGTAAACTAGACAAATCTACTCAATATGCATCGATCCATTCTGAATTGAGTTAGGAGCGGGCATAATAACTGGACCAATCAAATTCCTGAAATGTTACTCAGTATGCGTTAATGTGGGTTCAAATTGGCTGTTCAGGCCATTCAGATCAAAAGCATCCAAAGATGTTGGATCAGGAAAATTTGCCCATGAAAACCATAGCTACCCAATTTGCCCTGATTATCCATAAATACAATTTTGATTCGGGTACAACAGCCACATTTTTTTTTTAATAAATCCCCCCCTTCATAAAAAAAAATTGCCTGCCACAATTACAATTAGGGGGACCAGGGCTAATAATGAATGAGTCTGGAAACCAGCAAATCAGTTTCCAGTCCCCATATAATTACATGAGCCCTGATCCCCTATCAAAAACTGGGGTCCAAGCTCCCCGTTACACATGTGGGCAGATATCCCTGACCCTGCCACTAAAATAAATTTGGTTGGGAGCTGGTAAAGTGCTCCGAGCCCCATATAAATTACCCCCACCATAAAATGACTGGGGCTGGGAGCTAGTCAAATGGCTCCCAATCTATATACCGTATTTATCGGCGTATAACACACACTTTTTCTCCCTGAAAATAGGGGGAAAATGGTGTGTGCGTGTTATACGCCGAAAAAAAAAAAAAATTCTAAAACTTACCTCGTTCCTGCTCTGTCCCACGGTGCTCTGAAGCTGCGTGGCTGTGAGGGAAGCGTTGTGCGCTCCCCTCCAGCCGCACGGTCAATAAAGTGTGTTTTTTTTAAAACACACTTTATTGACCGCGCGGCTGAAGGGAAGCTCACAACGCTTCCCTCACAGCCACGCAGCTTCAGAGCACCGGGGGACAGAGCAGGAACGAGGTAAGTACTGGGGTCTGGGGGAGGAGGGTGGCATAACGAGCATACTAAGGGGCAATATCCTGGCATATTGGGGGCAATATCATGGCATATTAAAATGGCATATTGGGGCAATATCTGGCATATTAAAATGGCATATTGGGGGCAATATCCTGCATATTAAATGGCATATTGGGGGCAATATCCTGCATATTAAAATGGCATATTGGGGGCAATATCCTGCATATTAAATGGCATATTGGGGGCAATATCCTGCATATTAAATGGCATATTGGGGGCAATATCTGGCATATTAAAATGGCATATTAGGGGCAATATCCTGCATATTAAATGGCATATTGGGGGCAATATCCTGCATATTAAATGGCATATTGGGGGCAATATCTGGCATATTAAAATGGAATATTAGGGGCAATATCCTGCATATTAAATGGCATATTGGGGACAATATCCTGCATATTAAATGGCATATTGGGGGCAATATCCTGGCATATTAAAATGGCATATTGGGCTTCAAAGTTCTTAATTTAAGTTCTTAAGTTTTTTTCCCCTGAAATTTCCTTCTTAAAATTAGGTGCGTTTTATACGCCGGCGCGTGTTATACGCCGATAAATACGGTACATCAGGATCTACCTATATACTAAATAGAATCCCTGAGGTCTGGGGCTAGGCAAATGCCCACAGCGCTCAATAAAAAAAAAATATTGTGCCAGGGTCTGGTCAAAAGACTCCAGGTAACAATAACAAATAAATATCTCCTTCGTGGCGGGCAAATGCTTCTAGTGCCCAAATATAAAATGACTGACCTTACCTACCCCATACTCCTACGTTGCCTAAAAAACAATCAATAGATTGAGTTATCAGAATTGCAAGCAAAGGCCTGCATAAGGAGAAAAATGTGTTTTAAACATGTCTGTGATATCTCCTGTTTGATATGCAAATTAACAACTCTTTAGAAATGTATAATTTGCATATCAAGGCACACGGTGATGTCATAATCAGGATACACCACAGTCACATTTAAAACAGAATCTCTTCTTTTTTATTTGTTTGCAGTTTTACTAAAACAATCAATACAATCATGTTTAATCATTTTTTGATTCACTACATTAACAGTATAACCAATGGTTAGGTTGAGTTACTTTATCCCTTCATGATCAAACATGTTGAATTTTCTTTGGCTGTTTTAACATTTCCACATTGTTTGTGTTTAGCTGTGATTTTCCTCTTTATCATTTACTGAACCCACATAAATTATATATTGGTTTATTTTTTAAGAATAATAAGGTTTTTCTTTGGAAACCATTATTTTGATCATATCATACTTTAAAAAAATAATAAAATATGATGGAAAATTAAAAATACACAAACAATTTTCCTAACTTGTACATGAAAATTCTTGTACACATCTACAAACGCTAATAAAAACTTTCTAAATAGATTTTAATATTTGTACTGAGTTTAGAAATACCCAATGTTTATATGTTTTGCAAGTTAAAGGGCAATAACTGAAAGTAACATATTGCTTTTGCTTAAACATTTTGTCCAATACTTAAAAATAAATAGCCAAATCACATTACAAATGATTTGATGTCAAATGAGTACTTATCTGTGTCAAATTATAGCTAAATTCAAAAGGAGGTACTCTCTACTAATCTCTAATTATATTTCTACTCGCATTAAAAAACATACATGGGGGGGTGGAGGAGCCATGACGTAGGACGCACGCTACGATCATCGCAGGGAATGCTGGGCGCGACTAGGAGAAGAGGCCGAAAAATGCAGCCGTAACCTAAAAACGAAACCACCATCAGCGGAGGAGGAGAAGCACGGAGGATCCACTAGCTGGCAGGAACACAAAAACAGGGAGAACCGTGAGTAATAAATCGAAGGGTAAACGAATATACACCAATGACATACGCAGGAGAGAGGTGAGAGACGAAAAAGGGGATACCCCAATACAAGTAGGGGACATTTCCCCCGGTATACCTTCATTCTCAGGTGTAAGAAGAAGATACACGGCAAAACTGTAACTGGTTCCCCCAAAAGTAACTGAGAGACGGACGAATCAGTTCTATAGACGAGTCTGGGAAACGCCATGAGTCTCAGAAACCTGAGCGTAATACCCTGGTGTTCCGTTTCTCTGTGTGTTTTTCCCCTTCCCTTTTCCTTTCCTAGGTCTACCCTCCTCATAACCCTGTATAGTACAGTCAATTGATATTGATATACAAGAGAAAGGAGTACTTACATTAAGGAGTAGAAAGGGAATAAAAGAGTTAACTGGGACATAGTGGTAACACAGGAGAGACTCTGTATAAAATACCGACCACGATAAACAATCAGCTAAGCCAGTATTCAGACCCTTGAAGGTAAACACAAGAAAGCACTACTGGTAGAGTGTATAAGGAAAGGGGGGTAATAAGAGGGGAAAATGGCGACAAAAAAAACTACAGACACTAAGGGAGCGAAGAAAAAACAGGATAAACCAGAAAAAAGACTATCTACATACTTCTCCCCACAATCAGATAAACAAACAAGAGCAAAGGTGTTTTATGAATCTAATAATCGACCTGGAGAAGTATCAGAGGGAGATCAAAATAAAGAGTGGGCAGACAGCTCTGGTACAGAGTCTACGGGGTTAACATATGAAGGTCTGAAATTGGCTTTGGAATCCCAATTTATAAAGATCAAGGAAGAAATATCTGTAAATATAGGGGATTTAAAAAAAGAAATTAAGAATGACATAACTAAACTGGGAGAAAGGCTCAACGACACGGAAGAACAACTACAGGCAATATCATTCCAGCTGAAGGAGCAGAAAGATAATAATGAAAGGTTAGAAAGTAAGATAGAAAAACTAGCCGATACGGAAGACCGGTCTAGGAGAGTTAGGGGTATCCCGGAGACAGTGTTATATCCGGACCTCGAAAGTTACTTACATGGTTCTTTGCTTTGGATTCCCAGAAAGGCAAAAAATTCTACTAAGATATTGGAACGATTCCATCGCACAGTTAAAACAAAGAACACCCCAGAACACTTGCCCAGAGACACGATAATATGCTTCCATTCCTATAGGGACAAACAGCAAATTATGAAAAAGTTATCAGAGATAAACCTGCAGGGATCTAAGTATGAACAACTGAAGATCTTCCCAGACCTATCCTATTATACTATAACTATGAGAAGATCCTTCAGGGCCCAGACAGAAATTCTGAGGAAGTTAGAAATTAGATATACATGGAAATTCCCTACAGGTCTTTATATAATTGAGGATGGTAAGAGAGAACCCTTTGATACCGCAAGACAGATGGAAAGGTGGCTAGAATTAAATAAAGGAAACATAGACGGGAGGTAAAGGATAGAAAAGGAATGAGGGAGAGGAGCCGGGGAGGGTGATTAAGATGTATGGGAATTTTTTTTTTTTTTATAGAAAACTATTGAGATATTAGGCTACAATAAGTTGGATAAGCTGCACAATAGGTATAGAATGATATTGAATTTAGCACAAGAGATTCACATAAATAAATCACTTCCTTATAGGGAAATAATACACACTACAAGAGAAAAAAGACGAAAACAGGAATAGAAAAATATAAAGAATACAACACAACATAAATTAAAGGAAGGGGAAATCTACCCATAACTAACACACATTAAAATATATTAGTAGAAGTCAAGAATATGATGGAAAGACACAGAAGAGAGAGCAACAAGTTCAAATAGATGGGAGTGTAATATAAAATTATTATTTAGTTGTATAGGGAAGGAAAGGAGAGAAAAGGAAAAAAAATAGGAAAAAAATATATTTTTTCTTTTAATATAGCAGTAGTAGTCACGAATAGGATGGAAAGACACAGAGGAGAGGGCAACAAGTTTAAATATATGGGATTGAAATATAAAATTATTATTATTTTTTGTACTGTTTTTTTTGTTTTTTTTTCCTCTCCCCCATTCTCCAATAGGAGAGGAAGAGAAATAATGGAAAGATATAAATACACGAGGAACTTAATATGGAATGTACAGGAATAAGAGGTATTCCTTCATAAGAGAAAAAATCACGGTTGCGACGAGAATTGATTTGTACCATTTACCTGACCCCGAGGGGTATGGGTAAAAAAGAGGCCATTCGAGCCTAGAAGCTGCCCAGATTAAATCCTGTTTAAAACAGGGTTAAAAATAAGGTAGGGACCTATCCTTTTAGATAGATAATCCCAATCAAGGGAGGATGTCGCAACATCTCTCCAAGAAGAGGGGGAGGTGCGGGTTTATGTTATATGTAGTATGTGTATGTCAGGTATGGAAGTTGAGCATCACTGGAGGTCAAGTTAGAACAAATCAGAACCAATCTAGGAGAACAAATAAAAGATGGTTCGAATATTAACTCTGAACGCACAAGGGATTAATTCCCCAAATAAAAGAAGCATGGTTCTGCACTTCCTCAAAAAAGAGAAAATAAAAATATGTGCCCTCCAAGAAACTCACTGGAGGGGAACGGATTTTTTAAGATGGAAAAATAAAAAATTTCCAATACTGATCCACGCCTCCCTACCTCATCAAAGGAAAAGAGGGGTGGCTTTCTTGTTTTCTAAAGATTTAGCACTGAGAATTTTATATCAAGAATCAGACCCAGAGGGTAGGTTTGTGATAGTAATTGCCAAAATAAACAACAAAATATATACGCTCACTAACGTTTATGCACCTAACCAATCCCCTATAAGATTTTTACATAAGGTGTTTAAAAAAACACAGAGAATAGCACAGGGAACAATGATAATCATGGGGGACCTAAATTGTGTGATGGAACCCCTACAAGATATAGTAAACACCAAAGGAACAGTTAGGAATAAAAACACATTAAGCAACGCGAGACGACTTAGGGAGCTTGCAAGATCATATGAATTATTAGACTTATGGAGGGTGTTTCATCCAAAAGAAAAAGATTTCTCATGCTTTTCGAAAACCCATTTATCCTACTCAAGAATTGACTTAATGTTAGGAGGAAGGGCCTTCACTAATCAGATTAAAAAGATACTTATTCTGGAATTTACACCCTCAGATCACAATGCAATTATGATGGAAATAGAAGACCAATGGAAAACCCCTAAACCGGACTGGAAGCTTCAACATTACTATTTAAGGAAAAAGGGTAATATGGATAAAATTATTAAAATGACTGAAAACTATTTCAGGGAGAACGGAGGAGATGAAGTAAATCCTGCCACGGTTTGGTGTGCGTACAAGAGCGTAATAAGAGGACACCTAATAACTATGGAAATAAGGGGAAAAAAAACTAGGGGAAAATCGTTGGCACAACTGTATGTGGAGCTAGATCAAGTGTCTTCCCAAAATAAAATAAATCCAAATGTAAAAGATACAAAGAAGTTAGAAGAAATTGAAAAAGCTATTACAGAGATATTAATAATTCAAACTAATAAAGCAATGGAAACATTACGCCGTTCATGGTATTATTGGGGGAATAAAGCTCAGAAAGCGACGTCTAGCAGACTTAAAAAAGATAATTAAAAAAAAATGATATCAAAACTTAAAGTGGGGGATAAGGAAGTCCTGTTACCAGAGGAGATTGGAGAAACTTTTAAGAATTTTTATCAAGCCCTGTATACTCTGCCAATGCAAACAACAGAAACAGAAATACAAGAATATTTAGGCAACCTAAATATCCCAAAAATTTCAATAGATCAAAAGGACACTCTGAACAAACCAATTTCAGTAGAAGAAGTGGATAAAGCCATAGACAGGTTAAAACAAAGAAAATCACCGGGTCCAGATGGATTCGATAACCGGTTTTATAAAATAGTAAAGGAACAAATAAAATTAGACCTAACGAAAGCTTTCAACGAGCTTTATAAAGGAATCCCTCAAGAAATGCTCAGGGCATATATAATCCCGATTGCTAAACCTGAAAAAGATGTGGAAGAGGTTAAGAACTATAGACCAATTGCCCTGATGAACGTAGATATTAAACTATATGCTTCAGTCCTGGCGGAAAGAATAAAAATAATTCTCCCATTTGTTGTTCACAGGGACCAGACTGGATGTGTCTCAGGCAGATCCCCAATAAATAATATTAGGAGACTGGTGGATATATTGGAAGCAGTGAAGAGAGATCAGACCCCCATGCTGACCCTGTCATTGGATGCAGAGAAGGCCTTTGACAGGGTCAGCTGGACATTTATGAGATATGCACTCCAGTCCTTTGGGTTTGGAGAAAGGACCTTAGCAAATATATTGGCTATGTATGAGGGACCAACAGCCAAAGTAAAGGGAATCGGTTTTGTATCAGAGTGGTTCAACATACAAAACGGAGTACGGCAGGGTTGTCCACTCTCCCCGCTGCTATATTTATTATCTGTCGAACCACTGGCAATGGCCATCCGTAGAAACAAAAGAATTGGGGGATTCAAAGCTACCGGGGAAGTAATGAAAATTAATCTTTACGCAGATGATGTGATTTTAACTATAACGAACCCACTTACTTCCCTGCAGGAACTTATGAAGGAGATAAGAAGCTATTCCCAATGTTCAGGATATAAATTAAATTGGGAGAAATCCCTGGCAATAGAAAGCAATATAGGACAGTCTATCATGGCTAAACTAACACAACAATTTGGATTCAAATGGGCAAAACACTATATTAAGTATCTTGGAATCAAAATTAGTACAGACCCTTCTAATATAGTGCAAGCAAACTTTCTCCCCCTCCTAACAGAAACAAATAAGAAATTAAAAGAATGGAAACCACTGGGGTTTTCGTGGTGGGGAAGGATTAATATCCTTAAAGCATATATCCTGCCAAAATGGACTTATTTGTTTAAAATGATTAACATTGACATCCCTAAAAGTTGGTTACAGATGATACAGTCAGCAATGAGCAGATTTATATGGCAGAACACACACCCGAGAATAGGGCTAGGAAGAATGGCTCTAAAAGTAAGAGAAGGCGGGCTGGGGGTACCCATATTGGAGGAATATGCAGTGGCATGTAAACTAGCTCAAGCGATAGCCACACAGCAGGAAGATACAACCCAAGAAAGCTGGTATAGAGTGGAGCAGGACCTTGCAGAAATCCGTGATTTGGGCATAATATTCTGGAAGGTAACTAAAGAATCAACGGATAAAAAAGAGAAATTAAAAAACAGTACAATCTTAAACGATATATTAAATAGCTGGGAAAAAATAAGGAAACTTATGAAATTAAAAAATCGAATTCTAACAGGGTTACCCTTGAAAATGGTGAAAGGAAATATACAGGATATAAATCTAAAAAGGTGGGAAGAGGCGGGTATACATAGGCTGGAAGACCTCTATAATACTACAGGGATTAAATCATTTGAACAGATAAAAGAAGAAAACAGGATACCCAGTAATGAGATGTTTACATACTTAAGATTAAAATACTTTATGGATAAATACGTAAGAAAACCAAAAGATGATAATGAAAAAATATTAGAACAAATACTGAAACAAGAAAATATGAAAAACATGATATCTAAATGTGTTTCATTAATTAAAAAGATAAAACCGACAGTAAAAAATCTTGGTAGGGAGAAATGGAATAAGGACTTGAACACCCACATTTCACAAGAAGAATGGTTAACAGCATTGAGATTTACTTATAAAACAATACACTGTTTAAATCTAGATGAAATATACTTTAAAACACTAAATCGCTGGTATCTGGTTCCAGCACGGTTAGCTAAAATGAAAGACAATAGATCGGACCGGTGTTGGAGATGTGATATAGAAAAAGGGGATATTTTACATACTTTTTGGGGATGTGAGGAAATTCAGAAAATGTGGAAAGAAATAAATCAGAAAATAAGAATCCTGACAGAAATAGATTTAGAGTTTACTCCAGAAGGGTTTTTATTACATATATTAAAGCAACAGTGCAAAAAAAAAAAATGGAGAAAGAAATAATAGTACATATACTGTTGGCGGTAAAATTGATAATTGCTAGAAACTGGGGCTCAAAGAAAATTCCCATCTGGTCAGAAATAAAAAATCAGGTGCTACTCCAGATAAAAATGGAGCAAGGGATATTCAATCAGTTACACATAAAGGAAAGGGGTAGGGAAAAGTGGGAAGAGTGGATAGACAAAATAAATAACAGGACATGAAAAGAGACGGGTAAGATTCAGTGAAAAGAAGTAAGATAGCAGATTAAGAATAGGTTGACCTCCAGTGATGCTCAGGTATGAATGTATGAACTGTATGTTGAAACAAATAAAACAAGTAAGGTAGGAAGTATGTCTGGCTCCAATAGAACTCAGAACGTGATGAGAATAACTTGGTGAGCCAGTCAAAGGTAAACGAATGTTGTATGGGGTATAGTTTGTCTTAATCATATGACACAAGGATGAACTGAATACACAATGTGGAAATTGACCGTGTCTCAGAAGCTGAGTGTCAAAAAAAAATAAAAAAAATAAAAAAATTATATTTCTACTCTGAGGGTAAGAAAATCAAACATTGGAATGAAAGCTTTTGATGTGCTCTGTTATACAGTATCCATGAACACCTCCTCTTTATCCCATAAAAAAAAGATTTCACACTGATTTATATTTATTGGTGTGAATTGGCTTCTATTTACTATAACTCTGTTTAGTTCACTTTTGGATAGACTATTAAATAGCTGCTGTTATATTATACACATATAAAATTAGTACTCTTTGATGCTTTACATTCAAGATTAATATTATTTTATGCTTAAAGAAAATATTTTCTGGGATCAGGGAGCTGAATCACAGAAAGATCACATAGACACATGCACATATCTCTTTATCTTCTTCTTGCTTTACCAGGCTCAGGACTAAGATGCATTAAAATGTTGAGTATGCATATATTGTTCACTGGCAGCTTGCATTAACACCATCCCACTGCATTCTATTTGGATTTGGGGTGAGGTACAGCACTGGACTGTTGTTAGCACCTGTCCATGTTGACATTATTTAAACTAGATAGTAGCTAGGTACTAGCTGGCTGTGTTGCAAGTAGTATAATGACATGAATAGCTGCATGGATCAAATTCAAATTTTTGCATTTTTTTTCAACAAAAGAAATGTTTCTGTTTAGGCAGATGAGCGCATAAACAAAATTCAGTATACAAGAATAACATATATGACCCCAGAAGGTATAGGAAGTGCATTTAATAAATACTATGCTGCCCTTTATAATATCAATCCATATGAGGATAGGGAGAATATCGATGAATATCTTGAGGAGATTGCCTTTCCTAAACTCACAATGGATCAAAGCGAGGCATTAAGCAGGAAAATAGACATGGAGGAAACAATGGGAGGAATAGATGAGCTTAAGAAAAATAAAGCTCGGAACCCTGATGGCTTCAGCAGTTTAGTCTTAAAAATCCTTGGGAAGCATATTGCACACCATCGGATGTTAGCCTATAATGAAATATGTGAGAAGGAAAACTTTCTGTCTGAGTTGCTAAGAGCGAATGTCATCCAAATACTGAAGCAGGCCAGGGACCCAACTATGGTAGAAAATTATAGGCCAATTTCCATGATTAACTGAGACACAAAATCACTAGCTGATATATTAAACAAAAGACTAAAAAAAAAAACATTGGTACAATCATCTACAAAAATCAAATATGATTTATCCCTCAAAGATCATCCTATAATTATATTAGAAGAATTGTGGACACAGAAAAAGCTTTCAACCATTTCAGTTGGGAATTCATGGTTTGGTCCCTGGTCTCCTTCAGTATGGAGAGATATATTTTTTAAGGGTCATTCGAATCAGTTTATGTTACAACTTACAATAGTTTTGATAAATAAATTATACTGCTATACAACAATATTATGGAATTTCTATAAGTAAGAGAGGGAAGAACGCATGCACAGTTTGGGTGTATTACTTTTTGCTTTCCTTTTTGTTAATAGCAACATTTTTGGGGTTATGGATTAAGTTACAACATAGAAACATAGAAACATAGAATGTGTTGGCTGATGAGAACCATTCGGTCCATCTAGTCTGACCAAATTTTTTTGAATAATTTTATTAGTCCCCCGTTCCCGGTCTTATAGCTAGGATAGCCTTGTGTCTATCCCACGCATGCTTAAAATCCTTGACTGTGTTTACCTCTACCACTTCTGCTGGAAGGCTATTCCATACATCCACTACCCTCTCAGTAAAGTAATACTTCCTGATATTACTTTTAAATCGTTGCTCCTCTAATTTAAGACTATGTCCTCTAGTTGTGGTAGTTTTTCTTGTTTTAAATGTACTCTCTTCCTTTACTGTGTTGATTCCCTTTATGTATTTAAATGTTTATATTATATCCCCACTGTTATGTCTTTCCTCCAAGCTATACATGTTAAGATGCTTTAACCTTTCCTGGTAAGTTTTATCCTTCAACCCATGAACCAGTTTAGTAGCCCTTCTCTGAACTGAAGTATCAATATCCTTCTGGAGATACGGTCTCCAGTACTGCGTACAATACTCCAAGTGAGGTCTCACCAGTGCTCTGTACAATGGCATGAGCACTTCCCTCTTCCTACTGCTAATACCTCTCCCTATGCAACCAAGCATTCTGCTAGCATTTCCTGCTGCTCTATTGCATTGCCTACCTACCTTTAAGTCCTCTGAAATTATTACTCATAAATCCCTTTACTCAGATGTTGAGGTTAGAACTGTACCAAATAGTCTATATTCTGCTTTTGGGTTTTGATGCCCAAGGTGCATAATCTTGCACTTGTCCACATTAAATGTCAGTTGCCACTGCTCTGACCATTTTTCTAGTTTAGCTAAATCATTTGCCATTTGGCTTATCCCTCCATGAATATCAACCCTGCTGCAAATCTTTGTATCATCAGCAAAAAGACATACTTTGCCAACAAGACCTTCTGCAATATCGCTAATAAAAATATTAAAGAGAATGGGTCCAAGAACAGATCCCTGAGGTACCCCACTAGTAACAAGACCTTGCATCGAATATATCCCATTGACTACAACCCTCTGTTGCCTGTCACTCAGCCATTGTCTAATCCATTCAACAATATTGAAATCCAAACTTAAAGATTTCAGTTTATTGATAAGCCTTCTTGTGCGACAGTATGAAATCTAGGTAAGCAATGTCTACTGCACCACCATGATCTATTATTTTAGTCACCCAATCAAAAAAATCAATAAGATTAGTTTGGCATGATCTCCCTGAAGTAAACCCATGTTGTCTCTGATCTTGAAATCCAAGCGACTTTAGATGTTCAACAATCCTATTCTTTAACAAGGTTTCCATTATTTTCCCCACTACTGAAGTAAGACTTACTGGTCTATAGTTGCCCACCTCCTCCCTACTACCTTTCTTGTGAATGGGCACAACATTTGCTAATTTCCAATCTTCTGGAACTACTCCCATTAACAGTGATTGGTTAAATAAATCTGTTAACGGTTTTGCTAGTACACCACTAAGTTCTTTTAATAACTTTGGATGTATCCCATCAGGTCCCATTGACTTATTTGTCTTTACTTTAGACAGCTGAAGTAAAACCTCTTCCCCTATAAACTTACATGCATCAAAAGACGCATTAGTCTTTTTCCCTAAATGAGGTTTTCCCTTACCCTCATTTTCATTTGTAAAAACTGAACAAAAATATTCATTAATGCAGTCTGCTAAGCCTTTATCCTCTTCTACATAGCATCCTTCTTGTGTTTTTAATCTAACTAATCCTTGTTTTACTTTCCTTTTCTCATTTATGTATCTAAAAAAAATGTTATCCCCCTTTTTCACTGACTGGGCTATAGTCTCTTCTGTGTGTGCTTTGGAAGCTTTTATAGCTTGCTTTGCCTCTTTCTGCCTACTCTTATAGATCTTTCTGTCTTCCTCACTCTGAGTATTTTTATAATTACTAAATGCTAGCTTTTTGTTTTTTACTATTTTGGCCACCTCTGCAGAGTACCACAGTGGTTTCTTCAATTTTTTGCTCTTACTGACAAGCCTAATGCAGTTTTCTGTTGCCTTCAGTAGTGCAACTTTTAGATAATTTAGATATAAAACATATGCAAATCAAATGCGCCGTTAATTCTAATGTGCAAAAAAAGGTACCCATTAGATTTGAGTAAATACTAGACATGTGCATTCGTTTTTGGACGAATGCATTTTCGTCCGAAAATAGCATTTTCGTCCATTCGTCCCAAAAACGAAGAACGAAAATGCTAAGCTAACGAAAGCCGAATGAACGAATGGTTAATAAACGAAAATCATTCGTTCATTCGTCCATTCGTAATACTATTCCATTCTATAAGCCGAAATAGAGTCGGTTTATAGAATACAATAGCATTTAACTATATGTTCAGCAACATCTCTTGAGCACAGGGATACCACCCATGCATAGGTTTGTTGGGTTGTTTGGGGGGTAAAAGGCCAAATTTGGTAGGTGCAGTTTTTGGTTTTCCAAATTGAAATTTTGACATGCAGACCGCCTGCACCCATGTCCCATTTGGGACATATTTGAAACCAGCCAGTGTATTTTACCCCATCAACCCATATATTTTTTAAAAGTAGACACCCTACGCTATTTCAAATGGTGGTATTTTAACACTTTCCATGCACTAATTCTACCACCAGCCTTTGTCAAAGTTTGTGGTAGTAATTTTTGTGTGGTTTTTTTTCACAAATATTGTATTTTAGACATAAATTCACAGATTTTGGTATGTGTCACTGCCAAACAATAACCCAATATGTGTTCAATAACATCTCCTGAGTACAGGGATACCACCCATGCATAGGTTTGTTGGGTTGTTTGGGGGCTAAAAGGGCCACATTGTGAAGGTGCGCATTTTCAACTTGGAATATTGACGTGTAGCCAGCCTGAGCCCATCTTTCATTTGGGACTTTTTTTTAAAGTAGGACAGTGTATTTTACCCCAAAAAGTATATATTTTGTAAAAGTAGACACCCTAGGCTATTTTAAATGGTGTTATTTTAACACTTTCCATGCACCAATTCTACCACCAGCCTTTGTCAAAGTTTGTGGTAGTCATTTTATTGTGTATTTTTTCCCACATACATTGTACTTTAGACACAAAATCACATATTTCGGTATGTGTCACTGACAAACAATACCACAATATATGTTCAGCAACATCTCCCGAGCATTGTCAGCTTTGTTGGGTGTTGAAAGGCTACATTTGAGAGGTGCGCTTTTTGATTTTCAAACTTGGAATTTGAACATGTAGAGCAAGGAAGGGGTTAATAGCTCTTATAAGAGCCTTTGTAGTACTGTACAAAAAAATTAACCCCTAAAAATGCACAGACAAGAAAAATTGTTCTGCTGTGCAGTGATCAGTGGCAGGGAAGGGGTTAATACACTACACTATACAAAGGGTATGGCTTTTATAAAAGCCTTTGGGACTCACAATTTTTTAACATTTTATTTAATTTATTACAATTAAAAAATTATGTTATACAGATCTGTCTCTTTCCCTCACTAAAACTCAAGTGAGGAGAGGGAGGCAGATCCATATGGGTCAGAACAATATTTACGAACCAGACGAATGGTGATGCTCATCTGAGAAATCACCAAACCACCTTTGCCACTGATCGGCTGTTACCAGAGGCGTCGTTAGGGGGGGGCTACTGGGGCTGGAGCCCCGAGTCTCCTGACCATAGCCCCGAGTCTGTGAAGCTTTCCCTGCTTCCTGCTCTGTCACTATGATAACCCCGCCCCCAACCCATGTGACCGGCAGGAACCCACGTGTCCTCCCTCACAGCACAGACCACGAGGGATGCTGTGCTGCTGTGGAGAGGCTGCTCTCTGCTCCAGGGGCTGCAGAAAAAGCCTCCTCTATGACCTGCCACTTACCTCCCACCCAGGAACAGGCTGCACAAGGTAGGATCTCCATGTATTTTTATATAAATATCACCAACAGGTGAGTACTGGGGAAGGGGGTGGAGGGAGGGTGACATTAATGGGCAGAATAACCCTGGCAAATGATGGATAAATTAACCCTGGCAAATGATGTATGAATTAACCCTGGCAAATGATGTATGAATTAACCCTGGCAAATGATGTATGAATTAACCCTGGCAAATGATGTATGAATTAACCCTGGCAAATGATGTATGAATTAACCCTGGCAAATGATGGATAAATTAACCCTGGCAAATGATGTATGAATTAACCCTGGCAAATGATGTATGAATTAACCCTGGCAAATGATGTATGAATTAACCCTGGCAAATGATGGATAAATTAACCCTGGCAAATGATGGATAAATTAACCCTGGCAAATGATGGAGAAATTAACCCTGGCAAATGATGGAGAAATTAACCCTGGCAAATGATGGAGAAATTAACCCTGGCAAATGATGGAGAAATTAACCCTGGCAAATGATGGAGAAAATAACCCTGGCAAATGATGTATGAATTAACCCTGGCAAATGATGTATGAATTAACCCTGGCAAATGATGTATGAATTAACCCTGACAAATGATGTATGAATTAACCCTGACAAATGATGGAGAAATTAACCCTGGCAAATGATGGAGAAATTAACCCTGGCAAATGATGGAGAAATTAACCCTGGCAAATGGGGCGGAAATTAACCCTGGCTAATGGTGGAGAAATTAACCCTGACAAATGATTGTTAGTGATGGTCTGTGCGGAACGGAAATGCCCCCTTCCCTGCAATGAGATATAGCAGCAGGGAGGGGGAACATATTGAGCAACATTTTTTTAATTTTTTTTTAAATACACCACTTGTATGATTATGTGACAGACTGGATGTATGTATGAGAATATGTGACAGACTGGATGTATGTGACAGACTGTACGTATGTATGTGATAGACTATGTATGTGTGATACTATGTATGAGTGTGTGTGTCTATGTGACAGACTGGATGTATGTATCTGTGTGACAGACTGTATGTATGAGTGTTTGTCTGTGACAGACTGTATGTATGAGTGTGTCTCTGTGACAGACTGTATGTATGAGTGTGTCTCTGTGACAGACTGTATGTATGTATGAGTGTGTCTCTGTGACAGACTGTATGTATGAGTGTGCCTCTGTGACAGACTGTATGTATGAGTGTGTATCTGACACTGTATGAGTGTGTGTCTATGTGACAGACTGTATGTATGAGTGTATGTGACAGACTATGTATGTATGTACGAGTGAATGTGACAGACTGTTTGTATGTATGAGTGTGTGTGTCTATGTGACTGACTGCATGTATGAGTGTGTATGTGTGTCTGTATATGACTGCATGTGATTGTGTGTATGTGCTGTTGTCTGGCTCCTAGATTTTTTACTGGCTCCTAAAACTCAGTTAAGTTTGTCAAGCCCTGGCATAAATGCAACTAGTTATATACATCTATTTGGGGTCTACCTCAAGCTTTTGAAAAGGCTGGAAATATTTAATATTTTACAGGTTTTGTTTTGTGATTATAAACGTAATATTTTTTTGCTGCGAGGGTGGTGGGTGCATGGAATAGCCTTCCAGTAGAAGTGGTAGAGGTTAATACAGCGAAGGAGTTTAAGCATGCGTGGGACAGGTATAAGGTTATCCTAGATATTAGGATATTTAAGACTGACCACACCTGTACCTATGCATCCTATATTTTATCTTATATCTATACCTTTACCTAAGCATTACTATACCTGTATCTTATATCTGTACCTGTGCATCCTGCACCTGTGTCTGTCCTAATAGCTTATATCGGTACCTATGATCCTGTACCTGTCCATATAGCCTAAATCTGTACCTATGCATCCTGTATCTTTATCTATATATGCATCTGTATCATTTATGTACTCATGCATCATCATGTACCTATATCTTTCTACATCTATCCTATATCTATACCTATGCATTCTGTACCTCTGTCTGTCTACCTATCGATCATGAGACATCATTGTATTTTAAGTATTATTAAAGCTGTGGGCTATAGCCCCAGATCATTTTTGAGCCTAGCAACGCCCCTGGCTGTTACTGATCGCTATACACGCGTTCAGACAGCTTCAAAAGGAATACACGTAATCCCCTAGTGGGTATAACTAACCCCTAGCGAGTCTGACAAAAAAAATGCTGATAGCAAAAAAAAATCCTTCTGCGACTAGATTGCTCCATATGCGCTGCTTAGGCAGTGACCATATGTGCTGCTTAGGAAGTGATATACGGCAAGGAAGGGGTTAATAGCTCTTAAAAGAGCCTTTGATATACTGTAATAAATCAAAGTAAAAAAAAATAACCCCTAAAAAAATGCACAGACAGCAAATGTGCTGCTGTGTAAGATCACTGCGTACACAGCAATCAATTTGCTGAGAAGGGGTTAAATACTGGAAACGGCTTTTATAAAAGCCTTTGGGTCTCAATTCTATTAAATATATTATAATTAAAAACTTACATTATACAGCTCTGTCTCCCTCCCTCACTAAAACTCAAGTGAGAGGGAGGCAGATCTACACGGGTCAGATCAAATATTTACAAATATTGATCTAACCAGACGAATGGTGATGCTCATCTAAGCAAACGCCAACCCGCCTTTGTCACTTATCAGCTGTTACTGATCGCTATACATGCGGTCAGACAGCTAAAAAAAATTTGTTTACGTTAAACGTATTCCCCTAGCGGGTATAATTAACACTTGACGGGTGTAATAAAAAAGTTTAAAAAAATTTAAAAATGCTTCTGCAGCAAGATTGCTGCATTTGCGTCAGATCGCTGCTTAGGCAGTGATCTACAGCAAGAAAGGGGTTAATCTCTCTTAAAAGAGCTTTTTTTTATACTGTAATGAATTACAGTAAAAAAAAAATGAACCCCTAAAAAATGCAGACAGCAAAAAATGTGCTGCTGTGTATGATCACTGCGTACACAGCGATCAATGGCAGGGAAGGGGTTAAATGGCTTTTATAAAAGCCCTTGGTGTTTAAAATTTTATTAAATATTTTTTTTATTATTTTATTTTATTTTTTTACTTTATCTGATCTGTCTCTCTCCCTTAATATAACTAGTAAGGTGAGGGAGGCAGATCAATACTTGTCAAAGGCAATATTTGCTAATATTGCCTTTGACTGTATGGTAAGTGCTCATCAGAGCACTTACCATACATGCCTGTACACAGATCACATAGATCTGTTGTGCCGGCATCGATTGGCTCCCCTAGAGCATCGGAAGTGAAATACTTTCACTTCCGATGCTCTTGCCATTAGAAGGGAAGCGCTGCCTGTATAGTGAGCCGATGGGGTCGCTCAGGAGAGCCGATGGGGTCGCTCAGGAGAACGACCACCATCGGTTCTGGGGAGCATCAAGGTGTTGTTAAGTGCCTCGCTGGCGAGGCACTTTAACAACACCGGAGATGCTTAGAAAGCGAACGATCGTTCGCTTTCTAAGCACATGTGTGCAGTGGGCGCAGCCATTTTTAAATGGCTGCTACGATCACTCCGTGGAGTGATCGTAGCGCGCCCCTGCACATTTGGGGGGTGTTGCACAATGCCTCTGCCTAGAGGCATTGTAGCAACACCGTTAGAGTAAAGAAAGCGACCGCTGGTCGCTTTCTTTACTCAGTTTAGTGCATGACGTGCCAGGCACGTCACCTGTCGGCAAGTCCTCGATTTGCCGTGACGTGCCTGGCACGTCATCTGTCGTTAAGGGGTTAAAATTAACGAAACTAAAATAATGAACGAATTTCGTCTGAAACGAATGCAGTAATGAACGAAATTAGTTTTAGACAAAATAAATAACATTTTCATCTGAATGGACGAAAACGAAACGAAAATTTTAGTTTTGCACATGTCTAGTAAATACAGTAAGTACTTAATGACATTGTTGGGCTATTTAGAAAGTTGGTCCTTGCTGTCTTTATCTTCAAACTTATAATCGCTATGCAATTTTCATATGTTTAGAGTATGTGCTCTTATCTTGTGCTTCTGTGCAGCCCCCTTATTTGCCATTGATTCTGAAATAGTTAACATTACTCTCCGGTCATCTATTTTAAATTATAGAATCCCTTTTTATATCTAGGTAGTTTTATACATAGTTGACTTTAACAAGTAACAATACTGTACAATCTGGTGCATTTGATTCATGTTGATAACTACAGCTTGTTCAGCATACACTATAAATAAAATACAGACTTTGATGATTTAGAGTTAATACTGTAAGAAATACCACACAGTATGTCTCTCTTTCCCTATATTTGAACATAAATGACATTTGTAACATTGCTCCTCATGACATTTTGACAGTGTGGTATTCACATAGAAAATATATTCTGTACTGGTAGAAAAGGACAGAAAAGTACAGTCAAGAAATGATTAAGGAAGAAATGAAATATGAATGGAGAGAGAAAAATGTTTGGAGAGAGGTTAGTCACCTGAGGTAGTGTTACGCCTCACTACCTTAGCATCCCTAGGGTGCTCCATGTTCCCTGGCTAGTTGAATGATGGATTCCTTTGCCACTCTCTATGTTAGTCCAGATCTGAAGCTCCAGGTTAAACAGACCCTGTTTGCTAATATCTCCTGAAATTCACGTATGTGAATGACACTTATCAGTTCCTAAACTCCAATGCTCTTTCTTGCTGAACCTCGGGCTTATCTGATATTCCCTTTTCCCGGTGCTTGGTATTTTTATAATGAGTCAAGACAAAGGAATAGGAGCCACATCTGATCAAGAATGGATAGTGCTAAAATAGCCTGCCCTATAGGATGGTACTCACTCCGGAGGGGCACCACCTTTTTTTTTTTGCTCACTTGCACCAAATTCAGAGGAGACTCTCCATTAGAATATGGTATTAGACTGGTCCCACCCATCAGGACAGTCCACACGCAAATTGCATGGCAAGGATCACAGCAACAACAGATGTAAGTTTCAGCCTATCATAGGCCTTGTCAGTGTGGTGTGACTGGTGTCCCACTCTAAGTGCAGTGAGCCAGGGATCCACGTCATGGCACAGCTCAAAAGCCCAATTGAGACAAAGCAAAGAAATGGTCAGATGTTGCATCCCATTTCTTGGTCTTGTCTCACCTTGGGTTACCAGGGTATGCCCAGACATTGATCCATAGCTCACTGCACCTAGAAGGACACAAGCCATACCACGCTAATAAGGCCTAGAATAGACCCTGATGGGTGGGACCAGTCTAATAGGCTAATAGAGAGGTTTATTCTATAACGGTAATTTCCATAAGTAAACCAATGTATTCTGCTAACTGTGATTCTTGCCCACTATCTGATTCAAAATGCCATATTATTGATAGACACTATATTACTACCGCATTAACTCACAAGCTCTCTGTTACTAAGCACTCAACCTCTGGTAGAATGTTATCACCCAGCAAAGTTTCACATAGCTTCGACAAATCCAAATTGAAACAGATGAAGGGGGGAGACATACTAAAGACAGAGAATTAAATAAAAGTGAATAAACATATTTTTATTTGAAACTAATTCTGAGTACACTGTATTACAAATGTAATGTACATTTTGCTCTGTAATACAAATGTAGTAAATAGCATTTTTTCTTTAAGGCTGGCAACTGAGGGTATAAGTATTACATTATTGTATCATTATGCATTTATCTATTTAGCATCTATGTATCTGTTATGCTGAAACTGTGATAAAGTGCTTGAACACAAGAATTACCATGTCATCAATAAATGTATATATATATATATATATATATATATATATATATATATATATATATATATATATATATATATATATATATATAAAACTATATTTGTAGATAGACTTTGTATGGAATTACTAGCAATTTCTGTAATTCAAATACAACTCAGAACATTACCTGTGTTAAAAGTTTCCACTTTACTGTATTTTATGTTGATACATACTTTTTTAAAGAAGACAAATGGTAGTGTTTAAAAGTTTGCTGAACCATAAATATTAATATATGATTTATCTGAAAAAGGTATTTATATTTATAAAATGTAAAGGTTCACATTTACCAAATGAGGTTATTTTTGTAACATTTTTTATCTTAAAGATTATCGTAGAGCAAAGGTAACAATAACTGCGATAATATTTAGCAATTATAAATTCATTTTTTATTAAGACTTTTTATATACAAAAAAAGCTTAAACATTCTACACAATTTATGTAAAATCCTCAAGAGCTCCAGCTTTGTGGTAGCAACATTTAAAGATTATATTCTTCTGACCTTCTGAGCTAACTTGACTTCTGTCTAGGGGGCTATAGAATAAATGTTAAGCATGGCTTTATGCTAATACACACATAATTTTGCAAGTGAAATGCTACAGCAATAGTTCAAACAAGAAATCACCATAAAAAAACTGGAGTGGAAGAAAGCAAATGATCAAAAGTATATGGCTGTGTTTTTTTATGATTATTGACTATACAGTGAAAAGGACATGGCTGTCAGAAGCTCACGTCTCTACTGTATATCCATTGAATAATTCCAGAATCTGCACTAATACGTAAAATCCACTTAGCAACTATTTTCCAATTTGAAAAAAATATATTATTTACACCAATGTGTTTGCCATATGTAACATAATTACAATGTTAATTATGCAGCTACATCACATATGTTAAGGGGGAGCATTTATCATTTGGTATATATATACAATATATTTCTATTAAATGTGTCACAGTTTATAAATGACATATGATGGAAGACTGATCTAAAAAAATTATGTTAATAATATTAGTATCTTTATAGAATTGATTTGATTGATTTAACCTCCAATGAGCTAATGTAGCAAAGAAATAAACATATAAACATAGAAATGAGGGATACATATGTTTTGATCTTAGTTGTATCCATGTATCCATTATATCTTGTTTTTTTACAACTTTTATTACATTAAATAACTAGCACATTCTGTTTTAATTTTTAGAAAATATCCTTCCCCTTTCCCTCTCCAGCAAGGCTGTCTGAATGGGGACAAAGGCCATATTATTCACAGTTTGGTGAACCATTTATTTTATTTCATAAGATATTTGTATTTTTTTAATAAAATGGATTTAGTATGAAATAGTACTATACAATTATCCTTTAAATCCTGATAATATGTGCAAAGTTTTGGAAGGTATTCACCAAACGTAAGGTATAGGTGAGTTGCTAGTGAGTTTCAGTTGAGTTGAGGTGAGATGAACATTCAGCAACTTAACTATGCATCATAAAGTGCCTAATCTGATAAGTTATTCCTGCAGGATGAACAGAGTTGGCCCTGACAAATGCATTATGATTTTTAAAATATTAAACTATGCATTATACTGGGCCAATTGTACTCTTAACAGAACAAACAAAGATTTTCATGGTATGCATAGTTAAGTCAGTCAGATGAAATGTTCATATTATCTCAACTCATCTTCACCTCACTGTATTTAAATAGCTCCTATTGTTTTCTACAGAGCTCTGCATCCACGTGCAATGTAAATGACCAAGCCATAAAAATAACATTCTTTAAATAGTTCAATACTCTTCATTTAGCCATTAAAATGTGTTTGCTTTTTTAAAACATGGAAATGTCTTTCCATGCTAATTATACCACCAACAATTTTGTGTTGAATATTCTAGTCAGCATTTCTTGTGATCCATTAAAAATATATTTCTATCATGTTTGTTCTACTGGAAGACTTTAAAGGTCACACAAACCTTAATTTACCTCCTTGGGTATTTTATGCATTCTTTTTCCAACTGTAAGTTTAAAGGTTATCAGTTCAAGCAACAACAGTACATTTCTATGACAGTTATTCCTGTTCCCGATGCAAAGAGTTTCACAACATATCATTGGAAGTCGAATGTGTACCGCTTGAAGAACTGTCCTCTGACTAACTTCACACATTACACAAAGATCAGAGATCTCTCTTTTAAAAGATCAATAGCACTTTGGAGATATACAGAAGGCGGTTATCACTTACTGTAATGGTCCCAAATGTCATAATAATTATTATAACAGAAACAGTTTTTGTTCAATTCTTTTATTTATTTTTACGTAATTGTTTTTCATTTTAATTATTTGTTTAAATTAAAAAATAGCTAATTCTTTGTTTCAACTTTAGGAATAAACTCAGTATAATGTAGCCAACTATTTGTTTGTTTACATATGTAATATTTTTTTAAAATCATATTATATAATTATTTTGTTATTTTTCCATACTTATGCTTGTCATAGGTTTTCTTTATATAGTCTTACAAAATAGAGCAATGTATTGGCTCCTCTGACAAGATCAGTTTGATGACGAACTTTAAGGTTGCAAGGCTGATCTTATGAGAGAAGCTTTTGTTAGAAAATCAGCTCAACTAAGAAACTGTGAGTATGTGTACTTTAGTTTTATGGAAATAGCACACATGTTGTGCTTTCTGCACCAGTACCTAGGTACAGGTTGTTATTACTCCGCTATGAGTAACAGATTGATATTACTCCCTCACGTTTTTCTATGCCAATATTCTAATGTGAACTATGATATTGTATAAAAATATAAGGGAGAGAAAAAATGTATCTAAAAGAACAAATGCTAATTCTAATGTCAGACAGAATGTCTGTTTCTGATGTTTTACAGTGTTAGAAGGAATATCAAGAAGAAGAATCCCATAAAAAAAAATGTTTATATTGTTTATCGCTGGTAGCTGTATATATGGTCCTGTTAATACACCTAAGGTATAATAGGTGCTAGCAAATTGAATGTCAGTGGTTACTGACATGCAGAGCATCATCTAGCAGTGCATGCTTGATGCCCGGCAACAGTACGAGGCAGTGCTCTTTAGCCAACTGTGCACTGTTTGGGCCAATGCAGATACTGTTTTACCCCTGTATCCCAGAGAATCAGGGTACTACAGCAAAATAGTAGGTCAGAAGAGGAGGATTTGGCATGTTATGATTGTAATGATAGGGTATTTTGGTAGCATATTAACATTTTGTTGTTTGTGCTTCTGTAAATATTTTAGTGCTAGGATTGGTTGATATGTGTAACATTTCTCAAGAACTTCTTTAGGGGTGGGTTAATTAAAAATGTATATACACTTATAGTAACATAGTAACATAGTAATTTAGGTTGAAAAAAGACACAAGTCCATCAAGTTCAACCCTTCTACCTATCATTACAGCTTTTGATCCAAAAGAAGGCAAAAAACCCCTAAGGAAGCTATTTCGAATTTTGCCTCCTGGGGGAAAAAATTCCTTCTTGACTCCAAGAGGCAATCAGATTTCTCCTTGGATCAATAAGCTCTTTTATTAATGCTTATTCTATTATTAATAGCCCTGTATGTTCTGCTTTCCTAAAAAAACATCCAAACCATTTTTAAATGCATCTATTGTGGTTGCTAGCACTACCTCTCTTGGCAGTGAGTTCCATAACTTTATTGTCCTAACCGTAAAGAATCCCTTCCTTTGCTGTCTATGAAATCTTTGCTCTTCCAGTCTGAGGGGGTGACCTCTTGTTCTTTGTACCTTTCTGTTAATGAACAGGTCACTGGAGAGCTCTTTATATTGGCCCTGCAAATATTTATATAATGTTATCATATCCCCTCTGAGACGCCTTTTTTCTAACGTATATAAATTCAATTTTTTAAGTCTCTCTTCATAACTAAGATCCTCCAAACCCCTTATTAATTTTGTAGCTCTCCTTTGCACTTTTTCTAGTTCCTTAATATCCTTTTTAAGGACTGGTGCCCAGAACTGTACTGCATATTCAAGGTGAGGTCTTACCATTGATTTGTAAAGAGGCAAGATGATATCCTCCTCCCGTGAATCTATACCTCGTTTTATACATGCCAATATCTTATTGGCCCTTGCAGCTGCTGACTGGCATTGGGCACTGTTGCCAAGTTTGTTGTCTATAATTATTCCTAAATCCTTTTCATTAGTAGTTTTTCCCAGAGAAAAACCATTTAACGTATATGTTGCTTTGTTATTATTTTTCCCATAATGCATAACTTTACATTTGTCTATATTGAACCTCATTTGCCACTCTACTGCCCAGTCCCCCACTCTGTCCAAATCTTCCTGTAAAGAAAAAACATCAAGATTAGTCTTTATTGCCTTACCTAATTTAGTGTCGTCCGCAAACACGGAGACATGGCTCTCAGCACAATGTGGCAGATCATTAATAAACAAATTAAAAAGAAGAGGGCCCAAAACAGACCCCTGAGGTACTCCGCTTAATACCCTTGTCCAATTTGAGAATTTTCCATTTACAACAACCCTTTGTGTTCTATCTTTTAGCCAATTTTCAATCCACATACACACATTTGCCCCCAAACCTATTTCTCTCAATTTGTAGAGTAACCTTTTGTGTGGAACTGTATCAAATGCTTTCGCAAAATCCAAATAGATCACATCAACTGCCACACCTAGATCTATATTTTTACTGACTTCTTCATAGAATGTTATTAAGTTTGTTTGACAAGACCTGTCTTTCACAAAACCATGTTGACTTTTACTAATTATATTCTGGTTCAAGATGTATTCTTGAGTGTATACCTTTAGCAATCCTTCAAATAGTTTCCCCACTACAGATGTCAAGCTCACTGGCCTATAATTACCTGGCAGAGATTTTGATCCCTTTTTAAATATTGGAATGCATTGTATTAAAACAATCTACAATGTATGCTGGTATTGTGTGTGCTATTATGTATTATGTTACAAAAATGTGGTAATGAAGCTCCCATATGCCATTTAAAAATATAAATACCTAATGTGAAAATTAAACAATACAATCTGGCATAAAATCCTAGGCATAAATCATACACATAGAATTTATGGGAATTTTCCTGGAAAACAAAAGAATGAAACACAAGTGTGCTGACATTGCACTGTGTATAAAAATGCAAATATTTATTAATACTAATATCATTAATTACATTGTTGTATGTTTATGCCCTTCCAGTGATAAAGGTGTAACACTGCCTCACCAACCACATTCACCCCACACTGCCTGAAAACACCACAGTGCATGTAGGACAGTTTTCAGCCCTGACAGTTCAGCACGGCAGTTTCAGCGCTGAACTGTCAGCAGTAAAAGGTAACGCTGACACTGTCCACCGCACAAGATGTCGCTGTGAAGCAACTGGGTTTAAGTGGCCGCAAGGAACTGTCCCATCCTTGATACAGCAGCCATGTGAAGAGAAAAGACCACCTGTCTTGCAAATGTATACAAATCAATTTGTTGATTTGGTAAAATATATAAAGACTTATTTTTTAAAATATTTAAAAACTCATAACAGTTTCTCACAAAGTGCTTTTATAAAATCACAGTTACAGGAATACTGGAAACATGTGCTCTTCTTCTTCCTCAGCTTTAATGAAGCCTCGCGGCTTCAATAAAGTTAAAAAAAAAAAAAAAAAAAAAGCGACCGGAGTTTCCCTCTTCCATGCAGGAGGGAAGAATTTTATTTTTTCTTCTGGTGTGACCTGGGCCCGCGGGCCCCCTGAACCCACCGGGCCTGGGACGCCAGTATCGCCCATCCCTCCCTGATGGCGGGTCTGCATGTAGTAAGCAAACAAGGAATTTATCCCAAGTTTCCATAACCGCCTTAGTGAGAATCTCAGGACAATCCTAGAAACAAGGGTGTGTCCTGGAACGACTAAGTGAATTGTTGATGTAACCCTAATGACAATGGACAACAAAGCATTAACATTTGTTTGCATACTTTTCAAACCATTGATGAATGTGCATAAACCATATTATTTTTTTTTTTTAAAGCTACACGTTGTCAGCTATATTCATGTATACTTTGCAGGACTTTCAAATTTACCACAATTATAATTAGTCAAGTGCAGTGATTAAATACAAGTTTACAATTAATATCCCACTGATATGTATAAATGGCATTGCAGAATAAACACAAGAAATCAAATTTTTTATTATCTTTTAATGTGTTTTTTAACGTTTACAAGAGGGTTCTTGGTATTGGGTTTGTAAAATTGCATTAGTACTGTGTCTCTGGAAGACATAGTGTTATAAAATGTTCATTAAAATGTCTTAATCAGCTTTAGAAGACACAAGAACATCATTCTTTAAGGACAAACAAGACAATAAACACATGGTAATCAATATGTATAATTAAACCAGCTACATTTGTATGTGACGGTCCTCTTGATAAAATGATGACAATAAAAGCTTTTGTGTGATTACATTAAAATTAAGCACTGCTAGTTACAGTGACCAATATTAGAATAAAAAGATAAGTAACTGAAGGTAATATAATCTGAACGTAAATAATAGGATGGTTAGCAAAAAAGCGTTGTTTGTGTTTGACTGCAACACAATTATATAAAAATAATTTGGTTTTGTTTTCTATTTTTACTTTTTTTATTTGTTTATTCATTTTTACAAATGGGGAGGGGGGGGAATATTTATACAGGTGTATATTGTTAATACAGGAAATTGGCAGATAAAGAAAACATCAATAAAATTAAAACAAGTAAAAATAGAAATAAGGATAAATATAAATATGGATGAAATGTATATTTTGGAGAAGGGGCGTGGGTTAGGACATGTAATTATATGAATACATGTAGATATGTTTGTCACTTGTAGGGTTGCCAAGGGTGAGTATTCCCACTTTCCAGCAATTCGTGAGATTTGTATGTTGTGATGTTGAGGATAGAGAGCACCTCTTATGGTAATGAAAAAGGGGGAGGGCAGTTGGGGTAGACGAGAGGTATGGAGGTTAAATAAAGGAAGGGGTATAAGGGAGAGGGGAGATTTTGGGCTAAGCGTCATACATGTATGAAAAATATAAATAAATTCCTGTAGCTGTAGTGTGATTTCAGGAAAAGAGAAAATTCTAGTATGCATCAGAAAAAGAAAGAAGGAACATTAGAACATAACAAATACACCAAACTAACTCAAATTAACTATAAGTCATAATTTGGACATATTTGTTTTTAAGTATTCCTGGCTTCTGTTAGGTTTTCTTTCCAATTTGTGCTATTCAAATACTCTGTCCAGTGAAACCATTTGCAGGTGGCTTTCAAACCCTTACCTTTAGCAGTGCATATTCTGATCTCCCGAAGTCCTCTACCAAGGTGGCCCAGTCCTTAAAAGTGGGGTTCCTCATCTGTTTCCACATTTGTTTGATTAGCAGTGTGGTAGCATTGAGTAATATTGGTGTAAGTGACCTTTTGGTGGAAAAGAAAAGAGCGTGCCAGAGAAATCAGAGTCACAGACAGTTTTAATCATTTTGATAACTGTAAAACAATGTCTACTCCCAGCTGTTAGTTATCCTAGGCATGTCCCTGGAAAAATTAGACAATACTGCATATGTGGAAATCTGCAAAAATTTGAAAGCTGTTTAGTAAATAGAAATTACATACAGAGGTGCCTTCTGTTATCATCTAGGAGTAGTGATTATGGAAGAGATATCGGATCACTCCGTAGAGCAAGAGGGCAATATAGGTAGGCAAACCAAGAAACAAGTTCACAAAAATGTTACCAGTATATATTTAGGGATTTATTAGGAAGACAGAGTCCTTTCTAACACCCAAATACATTCCATTACATATTTACATGTAAATGTTTTCTCTCCACAATGTATCTTGGTAAACTTAGTCAGGTGAATAGAAAGATAAAGGGATGTTCAATTCCGTACAATACATTCTTAAATATATACTAATACAATTCTTGTGAAAGTTTAACTTGGTTTTCTACATCTCCAACATACAATATAATGTCATTGTCCCTACGGAATACATTTTATGAAGGTACTGCTACACAAGAAAAAAATATTACCTCCACAAATTGAAAGATAATTGAACTTCTGATTAGTTATTTAGCTCCAAATAGCTTTCCATTTAGTAATGGGAAACCTACATTAGTTATTTGCACTTATGATTGTTTGGATTTAATTATAAATTGATTTTGTCTGCTAATGCTATTAGTATTTTTATATACATGTTTGTTCAACTTCATGCCATTGGCTCACCATATAACCCATTTCAACTGCCTGTGAACAATGTTTTTATAAAAGCAAAATAAGCAATATTAATACAATCACCTTAATATAGAGGTTAATGTTTTGATTTGAATTTGTATATAGTATCTCCACATTCTCTAGCCACTGACAACTGGGGTATGCCATTATATGTGCTCTCCTTATTAGTTTTCTTCAATATTATATTGTTTATTAATGCCTAATTGTTACACAATTTGTGTAATTAAGGCTCATGTAGCTGACACATGGCAGATCTCTTTCAGTGTGCTTTTTATGTCTTCCCATTCCTGCTACTCTAATATTTCTGGTGTATATTACTTCTTTGAGTGCTTGATTGAAAGGGGTTCTTTTTTTTCTCCTTTTTTAAGTGACTCCACCTATATTATTTTTTTCCAAAACTTTATTGTGTATTTAGATTCAGCAACTTCTGGGCCTGCACAGCTCCATCTAATTTCGACTTGGATGAAATACATCTATTAGTCAGGCTCTCGAATAACATGGCTGTTTTTTGCACATCCTAAGTACATGTTCTAGTTCATGTCAAGTTGTATTAGTCTGCAGTACAATAGAAGCTAATCATAACTAACCTAATGTCACCTAAATCTAATTTACTCCAGTTTTGTATCAAGTCTTTAATAATTTTTTGTGACTGCATTTTTTTAATAATTTGATTTATGCCTGAATAGAGTTACATTTCTAACACTATGAAATATTTTGACTTTTGACTGAGTTGACCTGAGGTTTACACTAATACAAACATTTGTGAATAATTTTCTTGTGTGAATAATTTTCATGTTTCAGCATTCGATAATAAGGTCAATGAGAAGTAGAAAATCTCCCAAAAATGTTCTTCTGATGCTTGATACCACTGTTCAGATGTTTACAATTTCTCTAACAGTGCTCTTAAAATATAAGTACATTCATAACTATTTTCAATAAAGTGACCATATATGCTAAACCTTAAACAAATACATGCAACAAACACATTTATGTCTGAAGCATAGAGTGTTCTATTTTCTAATAAAAAAGATAAAGTCGTGTTAGTTAAACTAATACCTTTAGTGGCTAACTGAGCAGTTGAGTGCAATTTATGTCCTTTCTTTAGACATACACTTCTTCATGTATAATACACTGTATTTGTATAATTTTATGAAAATGGTTAAGTAATATATATATATGCCGAAAGAAGGGGCCTTACATAATAATTAAAGTATTGTTCTGATTAGCTACTAGACATGTGCAAAACTAAAATTTTCGTTTCGTTTTCGTCCATTCGGACGAAAATGTTATTTATTTCGTCTAAAACGAATTTCGTTCATTAGTGCATTCGTTTCAGATGAAATTCGTTCATTATTTTCGTTTCGTTAATTTTTATTCGTTCGTTTTATAGAATACAATGTAATACTATTGGCTTTCTATAAACCGAACGAGAGCCCCATTCATAAGAAATTCTTATGAATGGGGCTCTCGTTCGGTTCATAGAAAGGCAATAGTATTACTTGTATTCTATAAGCCGAAAGTCTATAAACCGAATGACTTTCGGTTTATAGACTTTCGGCTTATGGAATACATGTAATCCTATTGCTATTCTATAAACCGAACGACTTTCGGTTTATAGAATAGCCATAGGTTTACATGTATTACATAAGCCGAAAGTCTATAAACCGAAAGTCGTTCGGTTTATAGGCTGTCGGCATTTAACTAATAAGAGACAGAGTCTCCATTCATAAAATTATGAATGGAGACTTTGTCTCCGTGTAGTAAAATGCCGAGAGCCTATAAACCGAACGTTCGGTTTATAGGCTGTCGGCTTATGGAATACATGTATTCCTATTGCTATTCTATAAACCGAACGACTTTCGGTTTATAGAATAGCCATAGGATTACATGAATTACATAAGCCGAAAGTCTATAAACCGAAAGTCGTTCGGTTTATAGGCTGTCGGCATTTAACTATACAGAAACAGAGTCTCCATTCATAAAATTATGAATGGAGACTTTGTCTCCGTGTAGTAAAATGCCGAAAGCCTATAAACCGAACGATCGGTTTAGAGACTTTCGGCTTATATAATACATGTAATCCTATGGCTATTCTATAAACCGAACGTTCGCTTTATAGAATAGCAATAGGAATACATGTATTCCATAAGCCGACAGCCTATAAACCGAACGTTCGGTTTATAGGCTGTGGGCATTTTACTACACGGAGACAAAGTCTCCATTCATAATTTTATTCTGTCTCCGTTTAGTTAAATGCCGGTGTTCTGACAAATTTCTGGAGCAAATTCTCCTGCGCAATCGCAGGAGAATTTGCTCACTGCGCATAAAGTTACAGCTGATAACTCAGCTGTAACTTTGTGACCACCGGGCATGCGCCAGCTGCGCAACCCACCTCCCGCCCCCCTCACACCCCCCGCACACCCCTTCTTACCAGATCATCGACCACAGCGATACACAGTGCATGCGCACGCCTATCCAGCCGTTTGGGAATGCGCGCGTCCGTTGTTGTGTTCTTAAGGTGGTAAGTAACACGGGGCGTCGGGACATAAGGGGGCAAGCATCCTGGTGAGGGCTGCCTCATCTTGATGGGATTTTTGATCCTCCTGCTGTATTATTGATGACTCTGTCTCCGTATAGTTAAATGCCCACAGCCTATAAACCGAACGTTCGGTTTATAGGCTGTCGGCTTCTAACTATACGTTTGTCTCCATTCATAAATTTATGAATGGAGACTCTGTCTCCGTATAGTTAAATGCTATTGTATTCTATAAACCGACTCTATTTCGGCTTATAGAATGCAATAGTACTACGAATGGACGAATGAACGAATGATTTTCCTTTATTAACCATTCGTTCATTCGGCTTTAGTTAGCTTAGCATTTTCGTTCTTCGGGCGAATGGACGAAAATGCAATTTTCGGACGAAAATGCATTCGTCCGAAAACGAATGCACATGTCTAGTATATATTCACATGTAAATTGCTTTTTTAATAAAAAATTATGATATAAAAAAAATCTTGTTTTTTATTTCCTTTTATGTGACAATGCTGCCTCTCTCTTTCCCTTGCCCCCAGATTTGTCGCTCTCACCCCCTTGGTGTTGTCTCTCTCTCACCCTCCCTTTGGCTCCCACCTCGCTCCCCTTGTGTCTGTCTCTTCCCCCCTTCCCTCCCCCTGTTTCTCTCTGCCCCCCTCCCCTTGTTATTCTGTCCCCCCCTCACCTGTTTCTTGCTCCCTGGTGGCTAGTGGGGGCAGCCTTCTCTAAAAATATAATGATTAAATATCAGAACCTGCAGTGCAGAATAAAACAAATCAATATTCAAGAAATACATTTAATATTTTTTGTAAACACACTACATTTTAGTATTTTGCCATGTGGTTATAACATTTCTTGTTTGTTTTGAATAAAATAAAATTAGGTTACTTTTATGAAGGGTCTAGTTAATAATTGTAACTATTTTCAGAATTTTCACTTAGTTCAGTGCACACTAATGAAATGAATGAATCTGATATCTAAAATAATCAGACACAATTAATTCCCTTGTATTTAAATCTCTTCTCAGAGTACTAATGCACATATTAGTTATCCCACAATGTTATTATATAATAATTTCACTGTTTTTATACACAGACGTATAATAAATCACTTGTAAAAATCATTGTTTTTAATATTTGCTTGTTAATATGTAATGAGTAGTATTGAATATTTGCCAGTAGAAGATAAAAATCATAGATAAAGTATTAGCAATTGAATTCTGCTTTAAAAAAAGTCTTGTAAATGAACTTTTGGAAACATTCATCAAAACTGTAATTATGTTTACAAATAATATTTTTTGTGAAATCGCTGACAAAAACAAATCCAAAAATCATTTGTTACTTTGCATAATTGTTTCCGAATACCCATTTAAAATATGTGTTGCTGAAAATTTGTTAAAGGAAGACAATTTATATTTATAATGTAAATATTGTATTTTAAAGAGCCTTATAGCACACTGCAATATATATATTAACACTGAACAATGGTGTATAGATTAGAAATAATCAGCAGCACTATTTTTAGAGTAATACCATTTCCACCATATTTGTTTGCAGTGCTCCTGGCCTCCCTTAAAAAATAAATATGTACATGGGACCAGGGGTTGTCCAAGCCCCCATGGCTACCAAGAGCCATATGACCAGAGGCCAACCCAAATTACCTCAGTCCCCCTAAAATAAATAAAATTGCCTACCTCCACCCTACCTTTATCTTGCCCAGGTAGGGGGGATGAATCAATACATTTTGTACAAAATATCCACATTTTGAGGGTCATGAGGGTGGGCAGTGAAAAAAACTGCCTATATGAAGGTGTCCAGTTAAAAAAATGATCTTAGCATATTACACCTGAATTTAATGTCTAACGACGATCTGTGACAATCCCGACTGTCATCTTTTGCCAAGGGAAAGCTGCCATCCCACAAAATAAATAAATAGTTTACCTATTAAAAAACAACACTGCATGTTAGCTAGTTTTCAGCCCCATACTTTACACGGGGGGGGCCAGAGGCACCATGCCAAGCTCCCGGGCTCGTTTATTATTTTATTATTTTAGGGGTCCAGGGCCATACCTATCAAACCCCTAGTTTAAAATGCATTGCATGAAAATTGCTAAAAGGTCTAATCAATATCCGCTGACATTTGAGTTTGAAATGAGTCCTCCAAAGTCCGGAATGATTTGGGACTAATCAGGGTCATATTGAGAACCAAAGTACAAGCTACCCAATATGCCCTAGTGTGCCTACTAATAGGTTTGCAATTCAAACATCATAGCTGTTTATACACACTGATATCTTTTAAATCTGAATTCAGCCTTAGCAGATTAGCAGATTACTGCATTGTAAAAAAAAAAAATTATATTTCGGGACCCCCACGATCGCATGCTGCTCCGTCAATATGGCTAAGCCCTCTGCCGGTCTGAGCTTCGGAATTGAAAGTAACTTCACTTCCGTCGCTCTGAATATGCTACTTTAGTAGTATTGCAATGGGAAATATTTAAAATAAATATTTAATTAATTAAAAACAGGTTATTTAGCTATATTAGCCTATAGGGTTAAAATTGAATATTTTTTAGCATAAGGGATAGGGTTAAAATTAAATTAAAGTTAAAAAATATTAAGGGATATAATAAGGATTAGAGTTGGGGTTAAATTTAGTGTTAGGGTTAAATTTTGGGTTCGGGTTGGGGTCAAAAGATCAATATAGGAAAAAACAAAAAAACACTATTTTTGTTTTTTGCCCCATAACTCGCAAAAAAATACCGAAAAATATGGAAACATGCATATTTTTGAACTCGGGAGAACATTTAGAAACTATTTAGACGGGGTCTTTTTTAATGATTTTATTTGTGTAAATTATATTTTAGGTCAAAGTTAGAAAAAGTGTGTTTTTTTTTAATTTTTCATCATATTTTATGATATTTTTTTGGTAGTAAATTATAAGATATGATGAACATAATGGTATCTAATGAAAGCCCTTCTTATGACGATAAAAACAACATATAATTTGTGTGGGTACTGTATGTGAGAAAGAAAAAAATTACAGCTAAACACAAACACCCTAGAAATGTCAAAACAGCCATTGTCACCAAGGGAAAGTCAAGGTGAAAATGTCTTGTCACTAAGGGGTTAACTTTTATTATGGATACTCAATGGTGTGGGCGCTGCACATGTATTTTTCTGCATGGTGCTTTTTGATGTGGTTTTTTTATATGGCTATTGTTCCACATATGTGCAAATATCTTTTATTCAAGTATCATAAAACTGGATATTTGGATTGGAAATAATATTAGGGCATATGTGTTGGCATGTTCAAGTAAAAAATATTGGGTAGCTGAAATTGTTTGGTTTTTAAAGGAAAAATATCCTTATCCGAAGAACGTTGATGCTTTGCTTTCTGGATGGCCGATTTGGACCCAAATTCATATATATATATATATATATATATATATATATATATATATACATACCGGTAGCCACATTATATTGAGTAGCCACATTTTGGGGATTTGTTCGATTCCACTATTGTGTCCGACCTGAATCCAAATAATAATATGATAGCTCATTTAATTAGCCTTCATTCTAATTCTCCACTGACAATACACTATGTATGCAATTTACATAACTCTACAATTGTATTACATTAATGTGAGTGTGTCATGCTGTAGGTTGTAAGATTGGATTCTCTTTATCTCTCAATGTATTGTTTTATACCTGTATAAAGTTATGTGCCACACCTGGCACTTTTTAAATGTTTATAGTATTGATAACAATATTAATTAATAGAATTAATGATAATGTATTTCTGCCAAGCTATTTAAAAGGTTGTAAATAAAATTTTTTGTTGTTTTATAATATATCCTGTAGGGATCTCACCTACAATTTAATAACAACCATACCATTGTTAATCTGCAAGAATTAGTTTATTGAAGTTCCAAATAATGCTAACCTTGTCATAATAGTTTACCCTAAATCCCAGGTTGACCCAAAAGGATCTACAAATCTACCAAACTAGTGACGTAAATCTTTAAGTTGAATGAGCAATTGAATAAATATAATTTTAACCACATATACAATATGACAAAGTAATAGAGACTTTTGTATGGCTATTTAATCTATGTTCTTCTCCAGTTATTTTCACATGTTAATGATGAGCATACAAATGGCCATAAACTTCAAACGATTTGCCTTGATTTTTTAGTGAGGTGTGGTGATTCAAATTAAAGGGACACTATCAATTGCATAAGCTGTAACTAGATTACCTTTGCATTTAAAAAAATAAAAAACAGAAGACATTTGCCACTGTTTTTTTTCTGTTTCAATTAATTGTATATAAAAGTAAAAATGAGTTGTCTATCTCCTGAAGCCATTTTTTTTAAATTTACCCATGAAGCAGCAGTCTCCAAAATGTTCCAGCAAGTCTCACTTTACAACTGCTGGCAGAGCCTGCATGGTGATGTCAAAAGATACACCCCTGCTCTCTTATTGGCTCATGTTAATCATTAGTGGGCAGAACTATGTTGCTGTATACATCTTTTTTATTTTTTACCTGCATTCCAACACATCCTTCTGGAAGAGATAGGAGACTGACCTAATCAAACAGGATCATAACTCTATCCCCTTGTGAAATAATAGATACATTACCCTCCCACACAATTCAAGACAGAAATCTGACTTATAGACTGCATGTTATGCCCCCAGCCACACAGTGAGATACAAGTGCTGTAAAGTGACTATGGGGTTGCACCCAAAAACACTGTTTCACAAAATGGAGGTGACATACAGTTTATGAAAACCCCAAATCCACAATCTCAGTAAATTAGAATATTGTGAAAAGGTGCAATATTCTAGGCTCACAGTGACCCACTCTAATCAGCTAAGTAAGCCATAACACCTGCAAAGGGTTTTTGAGCCTTTAAATGGTCTCTCAGTTTGGTTCAGTAGTAATCACAATCATGGGGAAGACTGCTGACCTGACAGTTGTGCAGAAAACCATCATTGACACCCTCCATAAGGAGGGAAAGCCTCAAAAGGTAATTGCGAAGGAAGTTGGATGTTCCCAAAGTACTGTATCAAAGCACATTAATAGAAAGTTATGTGGAAGGGGAAAGTGTGGAAGAAAAAGGTGCACAAGCAGCAGGGATGACCGGAGCCTGGAGAGGATTGTCAGGAAAAGGCCATTCAAATGTGTTGGGGACTTTCACAAGGAATGGACTGAGATTGGAGTCAGTGCATCAAGAGCCAACACACACAGACGGATCCTGGACATGGGCTTCAGATGTCGTATTCCTCTTGTCAAGCCGCTCCTGAACAACAAACAATGTCAGAAGCGTTGTACCTGGGCTAAATAAAAACAGACCTGATCTGTTGCTCAGTGGTCCAAAGTCCACGATATTCTATTTTTTTGAGTATCGCCTGTATATATTTGTTTTTGCTTGCCTCACAGCGAAGAGATAACAACATTCTGAAAAGATGACCAGGACTCACAGAGCTATTCCACAATTTATAAGTACATTGTGTCTTTTATTACAGTGGAGCTCTGTGATACACTCACACACTGCACATTACTGAGAATTTTATTGATATTGTTGCTGAGGATGGAGGTTAGGGGAATGATGCTGAGGGAGCATGTTAGGGAAGAAGAGAAAAGGGGGTTGATGGTGGGGGAAGGGAAGGCATGTCGGGGAGGGAGAGCTCATACTGCAGGGAAGCATGTCAGGGAAGGAGTGAGAGGGGTTTGATGCTGCCAGGGGATGGGGGCATGTAGGAGAGGGAGAGGGGACTCATGCTGCAGGGGGACATGTCGGGGAGGGAGAGATATGCTGCCCTGGAGGGTGAGATGCTGAACTGCATCACTCACTCACACACTCACACACACTCTGAACACACTCACAGATACACTCACTGACAGGCACAATCAGCAAACACCCACTAACAGACACACACTAACTCACACACAGCACACACACTGGCACTCTCAGCCAACCCCCACACACACACTGTCACATTCAGTCCTGCATCTGCCCCCTCTCCTCTGCCATGCGGGTCCAGGGGACCCAGAGGGCCCGGGTCATGCCAGGAAAAAAAAAAATCCCCCTCTCAAGCCGGTCCGTGGCTGTGAGGGAAGCATTGTGCGCTCCCCTCCAGCCACACAGCTTCAATAAAGTTTGTTAAAAAAAAAAATTGCATATTGAGGGGCACAATCCTGGCATATTGAGGGGCAAAATCCTGGCATATTGAGGGGCAAAATCCTGGCATATTGAGAGGCATTATCCTGGAATATTAATTGGCATAATCCTGGCATATTAAATGGCATAATCCGGGCAAATTGAGGGGCAAAATCCTGGCATATTAATTGGCAGAATCCTGGCATATTAATTGGAAAAATCCTGGCATTTTGAGGGGCAAAATCCTGTCATATTAATTGGCAAAAGAATGGCATATTGAGGGGCAAAAGAATGGCATATTGAGGGGCAAAATACTGGCATATTAAATGGCATATTGAGGGGCAAAATACTGGCATATTAAATGGGAAAAGAATGGCATATTTAGGGGCAAAATACTGGCATATTGAGGGTCAAAATACTGGCATATTGAATGGTAAAATAGTGGCATATTAAATGGCAAAAGAATGGCATACTGACTTACTGAGTAGCAAACAAACACTTTTATAAAACATAATGGCAGCACCCAGTCACACTTGTTTAGTAAATTATTTTATTAAGTAAACTTACATAATAAAAACAAAACACATATCTAAAATCAACAATGCAAAATAAAAAAATAAGACCTTTTAGTTTGTTGGTGAGAGTGTCCCTTTAAAGCTGAATTTGTTGAATGTTCTTTAGTTTCCTGACATTTAGCTACAGATATAAGTTTCGATGAAAAATATATTTATTTGTACCTTAAATATATTTTATTTATTTTTTAAATTTTTTAATTTTTATATGAAAGAGCATCTCATAACTTTTTTCAAATTATAGAACCATACATAAAATGCAGTTTAAATCTAGTTAACAACTAAGCAACCTAAAAAATTGTAAATGAGATGAAGTATATTTTGATGAAAATTAATCATACACTGAATATATGCAGTTTGAAAATGTTCATTCCTATCTCAACGTATATATAATTAGTCACTTGTACAACACATGTACTCATTACAAAAATTAACAATTGGAATTTTGTCTTCCAGCTGATATTTACAAATTCTTAGGTCTTAAATGAAAAGGTCAAAATATTTATTAATTTTCTGTGAGAAAAGATGACAATTAAAATAATCAATACTAAGGTGTCAAACCAATTAGCTCACTGATAGACAAAATCTTGACATTGCATAGCACAAAGTTTATGGATATAGCAGCAATAATTCATGCAGTACTTTAAAGTACTAATTCTACAAAATTAAAAAAAAGTAACAAGTAGAGTTAAAATGATACCATGAATTGGCTAACTGGGAGTTTGCTTGGAAGCTTTAAAGACTAAGCCCCTTCCTCAGGCATTAATGAGGCTAAAACACAATCCTGTTCTCAGCAGTAAATCAGCCCAGTCTACTGAGATCCAACAGATAAACTCTGTTCAGTCAGTATATCTCTGATCCCTACACTCCCAGTTTAGGGGGGCCATAAAATTATTAGACACATGCCAGATCCATGAAGTTGTCAAATATTTGCCGTTTGGAATAAGTCCACTCCAGCAATCCAGGGCTTTTAAAAAGACTATTAATTAGTATAATTATATCAGGAGATAAATTCATGGTCTCTATTAAGGACAGTGATTAAGGCCTTAAACTATTAAGTTGACCTCCAATATTTTTCTTCACCTGTGGTCCAGAACAATCCCATCAGTACTCAAAGATTCATTTCCTGGATACTGTGTTCAGGTTGATAGAAATATTCTCCAACAGGTGTATATGATTTTTAGTAGGAATCAAACTGCTTGTGCAATGCTTGGCCTGTCTCTCCCACATACACTGCTTTTGGGCTCTTCACACACATGATATATACTACTTTGGATAATTTGCACGTTAAGCAGCCATTACATTTGTGGTGCAAATGTGAGCCTGGAATTGGTATTTTATCTGTGAAATAGATGTATGCACAAATCTCACATCTGTTTTGTTAGCATGGAGATGTGCCATTACCATTTCTCTGTGCAGGGTTCTCTTCACCATTGATTATTTGTGGTTGGAAGACTGCTTGAATGAGAGCAGTGGGGGATGTTAAATTAATCGCCTGAGTTTTTATCTGTGTGTACAATTGTTTGCAGTTCCCTCGAAATCTTGCACAGGACTACCAAATTAAACCAGTCTAACGAATGTCCAATGCAGAACCTTGCTCGCAAGCTCACAATCTAAAAGGTAATGGGGGACAACAGACACATCATTGTAGTGGTAGGGAAAAAAAAGCTCAGATGAATAAAAATGGTATATAAAGAGAAATAGTTTTTAAAAAGTGACAGATTTAACTATATATTTGACTACAGATAAATTCCAATTTCTTGTGTCTCAATAAAAGATTAAAACATAACTTTTTATTGAATTACCACTAAGAACAGTGACATTATTAAAACCACTTAAAAACTGCTAGACCAGTGATACTGATGCAAATGTAGCCACTTATTGTTGAGGAGAAGGTGACTGCATCAATCATTGAAAATAAAGGTCAGCAATTGCAAGAAATGTTCCCTTCTTTCAAGTATTGGATTATGAAAACACACAGTAAACAGTGGGCTGTGTTAAACAGCTGAACAGTCAGAAGGGTTGTATGACTATTCTTCACTGAGTTTCCAGAGCAGCTATTTCATCATTGACATTACCCGCTGCATGAGAAATACAGCAATCACAGACTGTCATAGACCTGTCAGTCTATCATAGGACTTGTCAGTGTAAGATTGTTGGGGTCTCTCTAGGTGCTGTGAGTCAGGGACCAACATCTGGGAATAACATGAATAACCAAAAGTGAGTACCAATCCAATATCCTAATGGAGAAATCTCAAGACATCGCTATATAATTAAATGTCTTTTAGTGTTTTAAACATGCAATCAAAGAATGTATATCACTTAGGTCATTTTTTGCCAAGGCCAATGTACTATTTATGATTGTGAACTACCTATTGCCTATAACTACCTTATTATATTATTGATTGAGCATTTGGTTCAATAGGAAATGGAAAAGGGACAGAACATATTTCACAAACTAGTGACAAACTACATATGATCTGCAATAATTTTGTTGAGTTTCTCTTTACTGTTATAATCCTAATGTGTAATTGACATCACAATAAATGTCATATTAGTGCATTATTAACATTGCTAAAATGATAATGCTGTCATGATACATAATTAGCATTTAAGTACGGTACACAAATGTTTTCTTATTTCCATATGGTTTGTGATCTTTAGATATTTCAACATTAAGAGTCAGGGCCACAATGAGAGCAAAATAGAAATAAAAGCAGCCCTCTTATTTTACACAAGCCTTATAAAGTATAAAGTGAGCCCAGAACATGTACATATGGGCAAAGACAAAAAAGTCAGATCTACTCATACTACTGTGAAAATGTTGTTTGAAATGAATGCATATGGGTACACCAACTGTCTTTCTAACAGTCTGATACACTAACAGTCTGCAGTAAATATGTGGACACTCCAGTAAAGACGATGATGATGACACTGCAGAATGACAGTGTCAGTGCACACACACAGCCAGATTAGCTCTGCCTCTATTCTAAGGCACAGCTTAGTGAATTTCCATAGGAGATGATATTTTCAGTTTTAAACCATTAGATGACGGCCAGTGTACTGAATCACATAAAGAAGAAACAGATATGTCTGAATTTTTTCCTCAATATTTCCTATCTCCCAAAAACTATATTGGATATCACTAAAGTTAGAAACACCTGTAGAATTATTTTAAATGTAAAACTCCAGGAGAACTGTTCTTCTAAAGTAAAAACATATACAATATACAAAAAATAAGCTAGGTGAAACTTCCCCTCTAAAAAAATATTAGTAATTTTTAAATATGAAGAGATTTTTATTATTTCTAACCATGATATTAACAGCACCTCTGTCACACTACACAAAGAAATGGGATCTGTGACCTGTGAACAAAAGAATCCCTGAAAATAAAAAATAACGGTCTGGCCAGGGCCTGGCTTAATTCTTTAAGTACCCATGGGTGTATAGGATCTGCCCCCAGGGCTTTGTCTACCTTAACACCATTTATTTGTTTTAACACTTTTTCTTGCATCAGCCAGTCACATGCTTGTGGTGACTGCTCTATAAAAGCAGAAGAAAAATAATCCAGCCTACCCAGGTGAGTGGAACGGCCACAGTTGAATTAGATCTCCGCTTTTCGATCTCTGGTGCCAATTGCAGGTGTGGGACTCACACCAATAAGCAATGAAAATAGACAAAGATGCAAAGACGGCACTCACGAGGCCATTAAGTGGTAACAAATGTGTTTAATTAGTGAGTACAAAAATCCAAAAATCAAGCAGAAGACTGTGGGGGTAGTGCAAGACTACTTAAACTTTTGGTTTGCACTAGCCCCACAGTCTGCTGCTTGATTTTTGGATTTTTGTACTTATTAAACACCTTTGTTACCACTTAATGGCTTTGTGAATGCCGTCTTTGCATATTTATCTATGTTCTATAGAAGTAGCTTGCATGTCCATTGGTTCTTCCTGGGTAAAAAATAAATAAATAAGAAAATAAATTTAAAATATCTGCTTTTTCTCTGTGGCAACTGACTATCTCATCTATTTCAGATAACAAATTTAAAGACTTTTTGGTATTCCTCTTGCTTTCCTTAACAATTATTTTTTCATTCTCCAATTAAATGAATTGCCCTTTTACAGTCATTGTTGGCATCATTATATTTTGCAAATGTCTCTGCTGATCCCTCTGCTTTATAATGTTTGAACGCTACTTTCTTTTACTTTATTTCCTGATTTACCTCACTCATTAGCAACATTGTTTTCAAATAGTATACATTTATTTGCATATTTTTGTAATGTTAATTTGAAGGTATTCCACTACCTTCTGTTTGTTTGTTTTTCCCAAAAACAATCCATCCCAGTCAACATGACCAAGGGATGCATCAAACCTGCTGAAGTTGGCTTTTTTAAAATTAAGTGTTTTGAATTAATCTCAAAGCTTGGATGTTAGAGATAAGCTACTCCTGGTTAGCTATGGTTCTTCAAGATCACAAATATTTGGAAGTTTGGAACAAATACCCACTAATAGTCTGTGACTGACTATCTCAATCCACAATGTTTTCACATGCTCACTGCTGTCATCATATATATCTTCCTGCAAATTAGGCAATAATGCCGGTATGACATAAAGACAGACCCTTCCACTTATTTTGTTTGACCTATCTTTACTAAACAACATGTAGCCCTTCATACTGATTGACCAGTCATGTGTGTCATCCCACCATTTTTTCTTTTATACCAATTAAGTCATAATTTTCAATTCTGCTACTGGCTATAATTCAAACATTTGCAAACATACACTTACTACCACTGCCATGCTCCATTTGTGATTTTATTTTGAAGTTGTTTAAAGGCTTCTCCCTATAATCTGAACTAACCACACCCCAGATCCACCCACCTGGGTACTAACTAAGGGGGTCATGTACTAAACAAGTACAGTGGGGAAAAAGTAGGTAAAACATGAGTAAGGAGCAATTTGCGACTAGTTGTAACATTCTGCGCTTTTTTTCCCTGATTTTCCCATTATTTTTTATTTAGCATGCATTTTTCCAGTTGCACTGATAAATGGTGATTATATTTGCACATGCTAAAGAGCTTTGCAAATATTTTGTGAAAAATAAATCTTACTTGCGTGTGAAAAGTACACTAGCTTTTAGCAAGTGCTATCAAAAGAGGTAGAAAAAATATTCTTAAAATTGACTGTTTTTATTCTCAATTATGCCTTTTTTTTATTCACAATTTGCTAGTATGTACTATTTTAATGTTAAATGTTTAGTACATTGCAACAGGAGAAAATCACAAAAATAGTTTTGCACATAAAATATATTTGTGTTTTTTAGTACATGCCCCTCTAAGTCCCTTCTTCTACTGTGTAGCCCAGTTTTATTGCTCCCTCCCCTGACCAATTTATAGTTTAAGGACTCCTCCAACCATCTAGCCATCCTCTCCACAAGCACATGAGACCCCAATGCAAAATCAGCCCAGTGCTCTAGAAACCCAAAGTCCTTCTTGCACGCCAAGATTTCAGCCATGCATTAATCTCCCAAATGTCTTGCTGTCCTTTTGTTTGGAAGTAATAGTAGAAAAGGGCACTCCATCTTATATTACGTACAAAGGAAATTGCTCCTTTTTTGTGCCCTCAGATTGAGCATATTTTGAATTACTTTTTATATACAATTGCTGTGTGCAGGCACATTGTGAAAGCACATAGTTAGCTACCAATTTTTTGGACAAGTACCTAGAGCTACTTTTAGCATTGTTCCACATGGAAGGATAGAAGCAGACAGGGTAGGTTATTGCGAAGTGTCTCTCAAAACATGAATTTCAACTGTATTTATGTTCTTCATCTAAAAATAGATTAACTGACACTGTCCAAGAGCAATCTCTATTTAAGGCAAATATCAGTATTTCCTACTGCCATTTCTTTTGGTAGGGGTTATTGAGCGCACCCTCCACTTTCTTTGTATATATCTTTGTTCTTGTTTTTCGTGTGATCACAGAGAACCACACAGGTGGGTGAAGCTCAGTTATAGATTAAGCGCTAAGATACCGTATATACTCGAGTATAAGCCGAGTTTTTCAGCACAATTTTTGTGCTGAAAAATGCCCCCTCGGCTTATACTCGAGTCAGTGGGGGGGAAAAAAAATAATCTAAAACTTACCTCGTTCCTGCTCTGTCCCCCGGTGCTCTGAAGCTGCGTGGCTGTGAGGGAGGCGTTGTGAGCTCCCCTCCAGCCGCGCGGTCAATAAAGTGTGTTTTTTTTAAACAAACTTTATTGACCGCGCGGCTGGAGGGAAGCTCACAACGCTTCCCTCACAGCCACGCAGCTTCAAAGCACCGGGGGACAGAGCAGGAACGAGGTAAGTGCTGGGGTCTGGGGGAGGAGGGTGGCATAACGAGCATACTAAGGGGCAATATCCTGGCATATTGGGGGCAATATCCTGGCATATTGGGGCAATATCCTGGCATATTGGGGGAAATATCCTGGCATATTGGGGGCAATATCCTGGCATATTGGGGGAAATATCCTGGCATATTGGGGCAATATCCTGGCATATTGGGGCAATATCCTGGCATATTGGGGCAATATCCTGGCATATTGGGGGAAATATCCTGGCATATTGGGGGCAATATTTTGGCATATTGGGATATTGGGGCAAATATCCTGGCATATTGGGGGAAATATCCTGGCATATTGGGGGAAATATCCTGGCATATTGGGGGAAATATCCTGGCATATTGGGGGCAATATCCTGGCATATTGGGGGCAATATCCTGGCATATTAAATGGCATATTGGGGGCAATATTTACCAGTAGCTGCCGCATTTTCCACCCTAGGCTTATACTCGAATCAATATTTTTTCCCAGTTCTTTGTGGTAAAATTAGGTGCCTCGGCTTATATTCGGGTCGGCTTATACTCTAGTATATACGGTATATCTCCAAACACGCAACTGTCCTATAAATGTTTTTTTTCCACAAAATCTAATTAAGATAAGTAGGCATTCGCAAATTATGATGTATGAATCTGACAAATGAATGGGAATTATGAGTTTGTTATGTATTCAGGTCTGTGGGTATGTCATGGTCAGTATTTTGTTATTTCAGCATAATTAGCCTCATTACATAGTTTTAAAATGCTGATATTGAATAGACCACCATCAAAATAGCACAACATATATCTTGTGTAACCGAGTACAAAATACATGGTTATTAGATCTGGGTCATATTTTTGTCTTCAGATATTAAGGGACCACACTTACCTGAAAATGGTCTAACTGTGACATGCATAATAAAGTAAAATAATTATAAAACTGTATGTATTCATATGTGTTTTGGGTTTATTTGACTTACAAATATCAAGTTTGCAACCTTTACTGACCCTCCTATTTAGCTCTCAACATTTGAGTAAAGCCAGGAAGAAGAGAACCCATTATTTGAAAGTGTTTTAAAAAAAAATCAAACCACAACATTTCCAAAATGGTAACTATACTTACATACTTACATAGTTACATAGTAGTTTAGGTTGAAATAAGACTTGCGTCCATCAAGTTCAACCATTTTCCTATCCCATGTTTACCGCTGTTGATCCAAAAGAAGGCAAATAAAAACCCCTTCAGCAATTTCTATTTCTGCTTTCAGTGGGGGGAAAAAATCCTTCTTGACTCCAACTGGAAATCAAATTTCTCCTTGGATCAACAAGCACTAAATAAATATTAATGCCTATACTAACATGCATAGCCCTCTATGCTCGGTCTCATTAAAAAAAAGTATCCAGGACAATCTCAAAGGCATCTAAGATATTTTATAGAACCACTTTAGACAGTGAATTCCATATCTTAAATGTTCTTACTGTAAAAAATCCCTTCCGCTTCAAGTCTTAGTGGGTGACCGCTTGTCCTTTGTACTGTTCTGTAAATGAACAGGTTTTTAGAAAGCCCTACTAACACTAATATGTGATTATATATATATATATATATATATATATATATATATATATAAAAAATTTTTTTTATATATATATATTTTATATATATGCAGTCATGCTAAAAACAAAGCACACCCTCTTGATTGCTATGGATTTACATATCAAGGCATGATAACAATCATCTGTTCCTTAGCAGGTCTTAAAATTAGGCAAATACAATTTCAGATGAACAACAACACATAGCATATTACACAGTGTCAAAATGTATTTGAACAAACAGAAATCCAAAATGGAGTAGCCATGTCTGAAAAACTAAGTACACCTTTATTGCTTCCTTAGCAATAAACAGATAAAGAGGCAGACAGGTGCTGCTAATCAAATGCTCTTGATTAACTGATCATCAGCAAGGGTAACCAGCTCTATGAAAAGCTGAAGTTCTAGCTGTTTTCTGGTCTGGCGCATTCAGGTGTTTGCTAATAGAATACCAAGGAGGAAAGACATCAGCAAAGATCTTAGAGAAGCTATTGTTGCTACCCATCAAAACGGAGAAGGTAATTTCCAAACATTTTAAAGTGCATCATTCTACAGTGAGAAAGAATATTCAAAAGTGGAAACATAATTTCAACTGCAATTTTTTCCACCATTTGCACAGCTATGGTTGCCAGGTCAGCATAATTTTTGGTGGACACATATAACTTTTACAGTCTGTCCTGGAGGCACCAATAAATTCCCATATGAACTGCTTAATTAATAGATTTTACTCTGAATAGAATTATACATTCTGCATTTTATGTGTGCCTCAAAAATGGTCAAACATACTCATATTCATGAAATTATCAGCAAGAGGCATTAAGGTTAGGTCTGAAAAAATGTGTCTATCTGGAGCGCTAACATCTAGAAGTGAAAAACATTTAAATGAAACAATGTGATAAATAAAACTTATATATTAGAAAAACGTCTTGAACAGTCTTCTACTTTCTGGAGCCCAGACTCAGTCCAAGGTGTGTGGGTATACAGCAAAAAGGGATTGCAAGGAAAAAAAAGTGTTTTGTATTATCAAATATAAAGAAAGCAATTGTCTTATAAAACACCACCAGGGAGTGGATATCTATGCAACACTTAAAATTATAATTTTGCCATATAATTAATAAAATACAAATATATCAGCGGACAAAGTGTAACAAATATAACATATAATAGATGGCTGATAAACAAACTAACAGACATACAGGACTTACAAACAAATAGACAAAAAATTATAAACGATAGAAATAAGCTTCGTGATGAGAGCTTACGGGGAATGTTGGTGGGACTAAATAAAAGGACCCCACGTGAAAAGCTTTGGGCTTCTGAGAGCCCTATCCTGGGTGAATGGAGTAGCGATCTCCGGTTAACTGGATATTTGAGCGAAGTTATACACGGGGTCCCTCCCAGGCCTTCTCAGAACAATCACAGCCTCTCTTTCCGATTTCTTAAAGAAGCTTTCGCGGAATCGGTTCTTTATATGTGGCAAAGTAGGGGTAGAATGTCCCAGTGCAAACAACTTTAGTATTGCGGCCAGTTAAAAGTTTCAAAATCCGGAAAAAAGCACTGCGCGTTTCGCCACAGGTGGCTTCATCAAAGGTGCATAATTGAAGAGCAGGCACTGCCTCCCTATATACTGCAGTTTGAGGAGACGCCTTCCGTTCACTTAGGCACATTAACCCTTTCAAGGGCGATTAAAAATATTTCAAATGGCTTTCACCTGATACAACCACAGGAAAATGTGTGGAGGACCCATATATGAATCTACATAAAATCAAGTATACATATACTTAAAACAAATTGTACAATAATCACACAGGCAGAATGGTTAATATTTTTTACATGTTGCATAACGTAAAACCATGTATTTATTTCTATATATAAATTTGTTACATACATAATTTCTGTGTATATAACAAGCTCTACATGAACAGTAAAAACAATGTTCTGGTGATACAGTCCCTTTAAAGTACTGCAGCGTGTGATTAGCACTAATGTGCAGTGTGTGATGTTTGTTTGTGGGACAGAGTTACGTAAGATGAATGTTATTGGTTCTGTGGTGTAGAATAGTGGCCTATTTTGTGTGAGAGAGAGAATGGAGTTTGAATGAGACTGGGTTTTGTATGGAATATTTCATGGTTTGAGTGGCACTCATGGCAAATAAAGTATTAAAATGATACTCTTTGTGGACAAATATGGGTACCACGTGGCCAATAAAAAAATGATGCCAGTGTTATGGTGTCTATGGAGACAATAGCCTGGCCAATATTTTTCTGAAAATAGCAACCCTATGGATAATGCACTATAATACTGAAATCATTTATAGTGTCAGTGCAATGCTATGATGCTTTAAACCAACTAGTGGGCTGGAGCATAAAAAAAGTCTCACATGTGCATGATTAGCTAAGAATGGTAAGCTAGGGGGCAAACATACAGATGCTTGCTTTGGGTCCCATTAACATTGAAGATGGCCCTGGTATCCACAATTGATCAGTGATATTTTTGCAAAAGTTTCAAACAATATATAGATGTTTAGCTTTCCCTTTACTTGTGTATTTTTATTCTAAAACATGTCACACATGCTGATATTTTTCATATGCAAATCCATGTTTTTTTAGTTTTAATTGTTTGTTTACATTGTTGAAAAATAATGTCTTTCTCTGCATCTGTTGTGTTAGGTATTTAGAAGTTAAACTATCTAAACATGGTTTTGCTTCTTTTTTTTCCTTTAAGAAATTGCCATTTTATTTGATTTCAAGGTTATATACAGAAGTGTAAAGTTAATGTAGAAGAGATTGTTTGTAAAATAAGGAGACAAGGCATGTAATGTAACCAACCTTCACATTCTGAGACTAAGGTTAAATTGCTGCTGAATTTAGGAAAGCTTTTTTTAACATTTATTTTGCCCAATTTTGATGACTCCCTGGTAAATTTCCTTCCTACACTGGAACAGGTTGTAACAGATTTTTAATAAGTAAAAACAGAAATTGTATATTCAGGCCTGTCGCCCTTTCATCAATAACTAGTGTTGCCACAATTTCTTTAAAAAAACCTATTAACTCCATAGACTTAACGTTGGTCTCAACAGTGCTGTATTTACCGCGAGGCATCCTAGGCTGATGCCTAGGGCGGCAAATTTTGGAGGGCGGCCCCCCAGCAATGAAATTTAAAAAAAAAAAAAAACGACCCTTTAAAAAAAAAAAAAAAAAAAAAGCATGCTGCTCTGTCAATATGGCTAAGCCCTTTGCCGGTCTGAGCTTCGGAAGTGAAAGTAACTTCACTTCCGTCGCTCTGAATATGCTACTTGACTGTCCCTAGTGGTGGTTTAGTAGCATTGCAATGGAAAATATTTAAAATACATATTTAATTAATTAAAAACTGATTATTTAGCTATATTAGCCTATAGGGTTAAAATTAAATATTTTTTAGCATAAGGGAGAGGGTTAAAATTAAATTAAAGTTAAAAAATATTAATGGATATAATAAGGATTAGAGTTGGGGTTAAATTTAGTGTTAGGGTTAAATTTTGGGTTCGGGTTGGGGTCAAAAGATCAATATAGGAAAAAAACAAAAAACACTATTTTGGGTTTTTGCCCCATAACTCGCAAAAAAATACCAAAAAATATGGAAACATGCATATTTTTGAACTCGGGAGAACATTTAGAAACTATTTAGACGGGGTCTTTTTTAATGATTTTATTTGTGTAAATTATATTTTAGGTCAAAGTTAGAAAAAGTGGGTTTTTTAAAATTTTTCATCATATTTTATGATTTTTTTTGTTGTAAATTATAAGATATGATGAACATAATGGTATCTAATGAAAGCCCTTCTTATGACTATAAAAACAACATATAATTTGTGTGGGTACTGTATGTGAGAAAGAAAAAAATTACAGCTAAACACAAACACCCTAGAAATGTCAAAACAGCCATTGTCACCAAGGGAAAGTCAAGGTGAAAATGTCTTGTCACTAAGGGGTTAAAAATGTTTCAGTCTTACACTCTCCATTTAAAATGTCTAATTTATTAATAAGCAGTATAATGTGAAAAATGTTGAACTGTGTTATAATGATAAGGCATTGTATGTATACATTATATATCTAATAAAATATAAGAGCTGGCCAATACAAGTTTTTATAGTTTTTTCTGCTTTATTCCGGGAATAAAGTCACTGATCCATAGTCAAAGATTATAAAGTCAGCCAAGATGCACTATAACAAGATATAGTGAGTACTTGTTATAATTGGGATTTTAAAATAAATAAGTTGAAGGTGAAGTAGGGTTAGTGTTGTAAAAATTGAAATCTAGTGCATTTTGTGCTGATATTTTATTAGTACAAAATGCAGTACAGTTTATTGGAGTTTGAAGGTACAGTTCCACCTAGCTTATTTTCTGTATATGTACATGTGTTTAATACAGTTAAAATGCATTTATTTCTATTTTAGAACAAGTTAGTTATCTTTTTGTTTTGCATTATAAAATAATTTCGACGATTCTAAATTCAGTAACATCTGTTTAGTAAGGTTTGTCGAGAAAGGCAGGACAATTGCTTTAGCAACAGCAATAAAACTATTGCACTGTATTGGTCATTTTAGGCTACAGGAAGTGTTGAGAAAAAAACTGATACGACATGTTTGTTTCTTTTTACAATTAACTTCCAAGATGCCTCACTTATCAAAACATTTTTCGAAGTTTAGGTGGAGCTGCCTGTTTTAACAAACCACAGATGATAATAAAATAAAGTATAAACCATTTTTTTTAAACACTTCTATGTAGAAACAAGTAAAATACACTGAAATATATGTTGAATTTATATAGTACAAGGTATCCAAAAATTATTATTATTAGTGGAACACATCTTGCCTAAAATACCACTGTGGACAAGCTATAAGTAATGTTACCAATTTTTTTAATGGTTCAGCTGTTTTTTATGTTTTAAGACATTGCAACCACTAAACTGATTGTATTTATAGCAAACACCTAACCTTTGTAACCTCTATTGATTGCAGAGAATCACAAAAGCAAGTTGCAGTGATTTAAGTAAAAGTGAAATGAACATACCATCTGGAAAAGGATGTAATTTAAGCAATAATTTAACTCCTAAAATAAAAATCACCTCACTCAGCCTGTTTCTGTTTTGTGGGTACATTATGGAATGTTTCTGGGTACATTCACGTGGATACAAGGTTCAGTATGGTTGTAACCACAAATAAACCAAAGTGAAAGTTCATTGAACAAAACAGAGGTAGCATTGTACAACTTACTGCCAGATGAGACTTAATTTCTATTTAAATAAAATAACATAACCTCTACATCCCTGTTACATGTTCTCTCATTCCCTTAATTGACAGAGAGAACCAATACAGGTAATCCAAAACAATGCAGCTGTAATCAGCTGCAACAAACATAAATCAATGTATAATATACATACAGAGAACTGAGACTGAGGTAACTACACTGGCTACTACTAAAACAGCCTGATTCTTTTAAATGCATTACAAATGTACACAGAGTACTATACAAGAGAGGTGTTTACCCTCTGTCCTATTCCCAGAGGGACCTCTGCTTGTCTTCTACATCTCATGCAACAAGCATGTACAGTGCACCAAAGAAAAAAGATAATTCTGACAAATGAAAAAGTTGTAAAAAGTAGAAATTCATTTAATACATATAGAGATATTAGAAACAAAAAATAAGACAATACAAAATAACAGCCACATCCCCTACAAATGTATATACTAAGCTGCCTGAAAGTATTTAAAAAAAAAAAATAACAAAAAATAAACAGCCACCTAATCACTGTACAGTTGAAGGTCATCTATTTGGCCAAGTGCATGCAACATCATGACAAGTAAAAGGATCACACAGGTCACCATGTTTTGACCATTGCATTATTATAGTCAAACTCTCTGTGTGGTTGTAAATGTTCTCAGTATTTCTTCAACCTGTGTTAATTTAATGTGTGGCAAAACTGATATTACAAATTAATTTCAATATATAATCTAATGTCAAAAATGATCAATAGACCCAGTTGAGCAACAAGTATTATAAAATAGCTACTAACTTTATAAGACAGTCAGAAATGCTATTACAGAGACAAAATGAATTACAGCAAACAGTGATTCAAGATCAATTTTAATAAGAAGATCAATTTTAAACCTGGTTTCTCTCTATATGCTAAATATTTGAGAAATACTCTGATGTGAAGGGAAAGTGAAGCAAGTCAGTCATAATGCTGCTTTGTATTGTTTAGTATTTTTTCTTTCTTCAGAAAGGAAATTCATAGAAATGTGTATAAATCAGACAAAATGTGCCGCAATGAATACAGATCAGCGATACATCATTGCATGATTCTATTACAATAATTTTATAAATTCAGAATCACTACAGATTAAATTAAATTATGATTGGAATAACAGGTACATGTGGGGATACCTGCCTAAAGTGATGTCCTATTGGTGGCTTGTGGGCTACATCTGCCCCCTTAAATATTTGTTTGGGGGCCCCAGGACTATTCTTAAAGTTACTGCTTTATCGCATTATGTTAGGGTGCAGAGAAATGCAGAGAAGCTGCTTCTGTTGGAAAAAAATAAATATTCTGAATACCAGTTTGCTGTCTTTATCAAGATATATGAATTTATGTAGGTGCTGCAACTCGCCAGCACCTCACTCACTCTGGTGGATAGCTTCCTATAGGTCTTCATGGTTTTGAAGCTGTTTAGTTTAGCCCTTTTTCTGATTATCCACCTATTACTTTCCATTGCACCCATTATCATAATTTCTGCATGGTATTCTTCATTACATCACAGTTATATAAATATATAAGGGTCTATTCAATATACCTCAAATTTTCCCAAAATTGATTCAGGCTGGCACGTTAGCTGAAATTCACAAATCCATGAAATGCGGCTATTCGATACCCATCAATTCGGGTCTGAAAAGGCAATTTGGTCTGTTCAGAAACCAAAGCATTGAAGGCTTTCAGATCGGCACAATTTTGCTATGAAAGAAAATAAAGTAATTTATGACAGTGGCGCTCACACAATTTGAATTCAGTGCAGCAGATAGTGAGGGTGCGCAAAATTTAAAGGCAAGTAGTAACAGACAATAGACTTATCTTATTTTACTTTTGCTTAAGTGGCTGGTATACACCATTTACATGGGAAAAAAACTAAACAAGAAACAATACAGGACATAGTGTAGGCTGCTTAAGTGCTCCCCTGTATTAGCAGTGAGTCCCTACAGTGGTTATCGCCTAGCAAGTATTTTTATTAATTGTTATGCAATTTGCCTATGACTTCCTAGTCAATTTGCCTCCATTAATCTGTATTCCCCTGCTTTATTCTCCGTTCCTACACATCTCTACTGTTTAACCTGATTTACAGACAAGTATCAGACTTTTGCACCCTACAGATCTTTTTGAATCAATGGTAGCATGATCATCTACATGATGAAACAAACATTCCTGTTTTTTGGAGACCTAATTGTATATCATCACACATCTACATAATGATAACATTTCCAACATCTACTTATCAATATGATCTCAGAGGTAGCAATTTTGTAAGATAAAACTAGTGTTAGTGAACTCTACTTCATTATAAAAACAAAAAGCTATTAATGGCCTTACTACTCATATTTTAATGATTACAGTGAGTGTGACCCAAGGTGTTCCACAGAGGCAGCTTAAATCATTATTAAAAACATGATTCTTCCGAGCACAAGACATATCTGACTAATTAATTTTAGCAGGAAGTGAGACAAATACCTTTTGGCAACATTGTTTTTATCCTGTATGAACAAATTAGAAATAAATTATCCAAAGAAGCTCACATGGAAAGGATATTTTTCTTATCATAAAACATATTATTGTATGGTCTCAAATGATACCAGTGTTAGGACTGAAAATAGCCTAATTTCAATGTCAGCAGAATTTTATGTTGAATACATGTTCAAAATATTAAGACAGTTACAGTATAGTTCCTGGTACTTTAGTCTCAAATTGTTCAATATCATCAGCCCACCCGATATCTTCAGCCACAGACACAGATAGACAAGCAGGAGAGAAATACTGACAGGTACAGAGATAGACATGGAGATAACCAAAAAAGACAGGCAGGACAGATAAAATGACAGAAACTTTACAGAGATTGATAGACAAAACAATTGGATGGACAGAAAGTGCTGTACACTAGGGCTATTAGACGGGAGCTAGGGGAATTTGCCCCTGTGCCAGCCCTTCTCTGCTAGTACCTTTGGATAGGTAAAGTTTATACCCAACTAAAAAAGTTTTAATCTAAAAAATGAATCCACCTGTGCTAAAAAATAAAACGCGAGAATCCCTGTGTTAAGCATCGGTCTTCAAGACAAGACTGATATATAATGTAATCCCAGCTCTGTGAGAAGGGATTTCATTTAGGAAAAAACATGTTTTCATTTGAAGAATAAATGGATTTCCAAAACCCAGCCAGTGGTGAAGTTGGGATTGAATGCATCTGACACAATCAGCCAATCATGTGCATGTTTTTATTCAAATTAAATCCCCACTTTCAGAGCAGTATTTTCATCATGCAACAATCCTCTGCTTAGCACAGGGACTCTCTTTTTTTAGCCACGCATTTATTTTTAGCGTAAGTGGATTCATTTTTATTTTTTGCCTTGGCCGACAATGAGGATCAATGGCATTGCAAATTGTTGCTGGACTTCTGGCACAGGTAATTATTTAATTCAAAGGGCACTCTTTAGGTGGCAGGTGGGTGGGGTGATTTTCACTGCCCAGCCCCCTGGCACCCAAAAGGTGTTTTTTTTTTTTAAGTGAATTATCTCCTAACTGTGCAAGGAAGAGGTGGGGTAAGGTAGGAAATTATATATTTGTAATTAATTATTTAAATTAGATGGAGTTTTGGGACTTATTGGAAGCTCCCAGACCCCTGGGGGGTAAACAGTTTATTTATTTTGGGGTCTCTGGGCCTTTGTGTAGTCCCAGAACCCATGCACAACTAATTTTATTTATTCTGTTGTTTGGGGACATTTGTGAAACCCCAGCCCCAGGGCCAATCATTTTATTTAATTTAGGGTCTGGGGGAATTTGCCAAGCACCCAGACTCGGGGGAGCCAATTTTATTTTATGGGGGCCAGGGTAAATAACAAGAATAGTCCATATGCAGCACAATCCCAAATAGTACACTGTTAGATTCTGTGTTATAAACTATAATGCTGGATCCAAAATTAAATGCCTGACTGGGTTAGAAGATAATTACAACCATGATAAGAAGATGCTCAGCTTTAAGCTGGATGCTTCTTTCTATGGATCAATATACAATAAAAAGTGAGACACACAAAAAGCAGTGGTACTCCTCACACAATAAGAATAAAAAGGAGGAAATCCATAAATAGTTGCTTAGTAGTAGCTGATATTTATTCATTGATAAATACAACCCAGGAACAGGGGAGTGCACAACTAATTTGCCTTACGCATTTCAAGAATAAGTTTAGCGCTTAATCATAGGTTTCATTAGGAGCAAAGATCAATTCATTGCTCCTGATGAAGCCATGACTGTAGATCTTGCAAAACGCATTGAGACACTCAGACATTTTGTTGCTATTATATCCAGCTGTCATTTGACATCCCCATCTTTTGTCCTCCAGCGGCAGCCATTCCATTCTCAAACATTAATATTATCTGGGCCTGCCCATGGCTGTTTTTATTCCTTTTACAGATTAAAGTATCATATTGATTTCAGTTAATCCTGAGAGCCTCATTTTTACATATGTTTATCAGTGCATTACCTACCCAACACTGTGATTATGTCACTGTTTTCATTGTATTACACTATTAGTGTGCCTCCCATTTATATTTCATAAACTTTTTGTAGCTGTCCCTGTAAGTTGCAGTAAATTGGCAGTATTTCAGGGTGTCGGTGAACATATAAATAACATCAGGAAAGGGTATAAGAATCATAATTTGTGATTGCGTTTTGGGAAAACACAACAAAGTTTTATGTCCCTAGATCACAAACCACAAAATAGGAGAGGTGGCGACCATAAGAAAGTGGCATTTAATTTGCCATGATGGACAGCAAGTCTCAAACTGTTTCCTAATATTATTAATTTCCTCCTCTTTGGGCACATACAGAGATTACCTGCTTCGCTTTTGAAATTGGCCAATGCTATAACAAATTGTTAATAACTAGGTCCCCTCTGCTGGTGGCATGCAAAACATAAAAAAGACTTGCATTGGCAGTAAATTAAAGGTCATTGATTATTCAGTGCCTGCTGTTAACACCATTAACTGGTGCCACTCAGATAAATAAAATATAGCCCACTTACATTGACAAAATGAACCTACTAGGCTTGGGTACTAAGCCCCCAAGCCCTGATTCAATAAAAACAAAAGTCCTCTGTCCCCTTCCCCTCTTGTGCCAGAGGCTAGCCAAATGGCCCTGCATTATACATAAATAAATTAAATAAATAGAATAGTGTTTCCAAGAACATTAGGATGCTTTGACTGCCTGATGCTGTCAGCCAATTAGAAGTCTTCCTGTCCCAGCAAGGCAGGATTTTCAAACCAGCCAATAGTAGGCATGTTTGAAAACCCAGAATTCACTAATCTTTTACTATGATTTTACCCGGCAGTCCACTACAGAGACAGTGTTTGGAAGACAAAGTCCATGAAAAATGCTGCAGAGACCTTCTCCTCCACTCAAGCACTACGCACCCTCAGTGTCTCATGTTATTTCCTGGTGACATATATGATTTGTAATCAAGGTATTCCTTTTCAGCATAGTTCACCTTTTTCAGGAAGAGTTTTGTATTTTTATTCCTCTGGATACATACAAAAAATGTTTCCACATTTTTAGTTAAGTAGTACCTATATTTTTTCTTCATTTTTTTCTTCATATGAGTGTTTGGTTGAGAAATGTTGTACTTTCATGTAAATAATATATGATATAGAACACAATTTTGGAAAACTTATGTGTTACATCAGTATGCTTTATGACTAATATCAGTATACTATGTGATGTGGAAAAATGGTTTGAAAATCGTAGTCTATTGTGCAAGTGTTTATTAATAGGGGTTTGAATAGCTCTATATTATATGTAAGATTTGGCAGCTGTCTTAATGTTGGAAACCGATTCAATTTAATTTCTATTGACAGAACTTTGTTTTAATATACTTACCTGCGACGAAGCCCCACTTTATCAGTGAAACTTGTTAGGTTCTAACAGCTTAAACCTAACCTGCGTTTTTTTCCTGTTTTTATTTTTTTTATTGTGTGTTACATTTTGTATGTTAAAAGTAATTGTAAGTATTTCATTTGCTTTAAGTCCTTGCCTTTGAAAGCAGAAGCCATATATACAGTATTTTTCGCCTCATAAGTAGCACCTGACCATAAGACGCACCCAGTTTTTAGAGGAGGAAAACAAGAAACAAAACCTCATTATGCCAGGATTTAGCCATTCAATATGCCAAGATTTTTCCCCTCACTATGCCAGGATTTAGATATTCAATATGCCAGGATTATGCCCCCCACTATGCCAGGATTTTGCCCCTCACTATGTTAGGCTTTAGCCACTCACTATGCCAGGCTTTTGCCCCTCACTGTGCCAGGATTTTGCCCCTCACTGTGCCAGGATTTTGCCCCTCACTGTGCCAGGCTTTTGTCCCTCACTATGCCAGGATTTAGATATTCAATATGCCAGGATTATGCCCCCCACTATGCCAGGATTTTGCCCCTCACTATGCCAGGCTTTAGCCAGTCATTATGCCAGGCTTTTGCCCCTCACTATGCCAGTCTTTTGCCCCTCACTGTGCCAGGATTTTGCCCCTCACTGTGCCAGGATTTTGCCCCTCACTATACCAGGCTGTAGCCACTCATTATGCCAGGCTTTTGCCCCTCACTATGCCAGTCTTTTGCCCCTCATTATGCCAGGATTTTTCCCCTCACTGTGCCAGGATTTTGCCCCTCACTATGCCAGGCTTTAGCCACTCATTATGTCAGGCTTTTTCCCCTCACTATGCCAGGATTTTGCCCCTCACTGTGCCAGGATTTTGCCCCTCATTATTCCAGGCTTTTGCCCCTCACTATGCCAGGATTTTGCCCCTCACAGTGCCAGGATTTTGCCCCTCACTATGCCAGGCTTTAGCAACTCATTATGCCAGGCTTTTGACCCTCACTATGCCAGGATTTTGCCCCTCACTGTGCCAGGATTTTGCCCCTCACTGTGCCAGCATTTTGCCCCTCACTATGCCAGGCTTTAGCCACTCATTATGTCAGGCTTTTGCCCCTCACTATGCCAGGATTTTGCCCCTTACTGTGCCAGGATTTTACCCCTCACTATGCCAGGCTTTTGCACCTCACTATGCCAGGATTTTGCCCCTCACAGTGCCAGCATTTTGCCCCTCACTATGCCAGGCTTTAGCCACTCATTATGCCAGGATTTTGACCCTCACTATGCCAGGCTTTTGACCCTCACTGTGCCAGGATTTTGCCCCTCACTGTGCCAGGATTTTGCCCCTCACTATACCAGGATTTTGCCACTCACTATGCCAGGCTTTTGCCCCTCACTATGCCAGTCTTTTGCCCCTCACTATGCCAGGATTTTGCCCCTCACTGTGCCAGGATTTTGCCCCTCACTATGTTAGGCTTTTGCCCCTCACTATGCCAGGCTTTTGCCCCTCACTATGCCAGGCTTTTGCCCCTCACTATGTCAGGATTGTGCCCCTCACTGTGCCAGGATTTTGCCCCTCACTATGCCAGGCTTTTGCCCCTCACTATGCCAGGATCTTTTTCCCCTCACTATGCCAGGATTTTGCCCGTCACTATGCCAGGCTTTAGCCACTCATTATGCCAGGCTTTTGCCCCTCACTATGCCATTCTTTTGTCCCTCACTGTGCCAGGATTTTACCCCTCACTATACCAGGCTTTAGCCACTCATTATGCCAGGCTTTTGCCCCTCACTGTGCCAGGCTTTTGCCCCTCACTGTGCAAGGATTTTGCCCCTCACTGTGCCAGGCTTTTGCCCCTCACTATGCCAGGCTTTTGCCCCTCACTATGCCAGGATTTTGCCCCTCACTGTGCCAGGATTTTGCCCCTCACGGTGCCAGGATTTTGCCCCTCACTATGCCAGGCTTTTGTTCCTCACTATGCCAGGATTTTGCCCCTCACTATGCCAGGCTTTAGCCACTCATTATGTCAGGCTTTTGTTCCTCACTATGCCAGGATTTTGCCCCTCACTGTGCCAGGATTTTGCCCTAGGAGTTAGCCACATATTATGACAGGATTTGCTCATTTGTGCCACCCTCCTCCCCCCTTCCCTTGCACTTACCTCCATGCTGCTCTCCCTTGTGTTCTCTCCGTTGCTTCCTCCGTGCAGTCTAACCTCCTGCACGGAGGAAGGAAGCTCCGGTTGCTTTGTTTTTTCTTCTTAACTTTATTGAAGTCACACAATGTCAATAGAGTTAATAAGGAAAAAAAAAAAGCGACCGGAGCTTCCTTCCTCCATGCAGGAGGTTAGACTGCACGGAGGAAACAACGGAGAGAACACAACGGAGAGCAGCATGAAGGTAAGTATTATATTCGCTCCATAAGACGCACAGACATTTCCACTCACTTTTGAAAAAAGTGCGTCTTTTGAGGCGAAAAATACGGTATGTGCTCCTACCTAATAGAACCTTGTGTTTTGTTTGGGAAATCATAGAGATGTCTGGTAGCTGCATTATCCCTATCTCCACTAATTGGCACAAGAAACATTGCTTTATTTCTAAAACCCTAAATATGTGTGAAGAGATTGCTCAGTTACAATGCAAAATCTTCACAAATTATGACACCAATACATTGCAAGTGTAAAAAAGAAGCTGCTGCTATAGTTCGTTCTGCACATTAGCTCAAAGGATAAACACTAATATAATGTCAGTCACTAGCAGCAAAAAGTGTATATTAAAAATAAATTGCTGAAATTGTGTCATATAAGTATTACAAAATCTATTGGATTATGTTTTATTTTATTTGATTCCGGGTGTTTTTGTACTGAGGCTTTAGTTTGAGATTGTAGCCATAAAAAAGTTAAAATAATTAGAAAAGAAATGAACATGTTATAACCCAGTGTTACATATAAAAACTTATATTAACACTGCCAACTTTCTTATATTATATTTATCACTAATTCACAAAAAAGTAAGTAAATCTGGACAGTTTGTGTAATATTAATCTATTATCTAGCTACCCTAAAATAAGTAAGTAAAATGTTGTTTTAATATGATATTATTGGTTGACAAGGGGTTAAGCCCCATACTTACTTTTACCAATTTTCATATAATTTTGGCTGTATTTATCCTACAATTCAGTCTACTCCAGTACCCCACCATTGCGGACTTTAAAGTGCCATAAACCTTTCTTTTTATTTTAAAGAAACACAAATAAAAACATGAGTGGCACAAACGTGAGGATCAACTGGCATATATTGTTTATGTCAGTTTATCTTCTGACTGGAAGTCATGATGCTTCCTTAACCCCTTAACGACAGGTGACGTGCCAGGCACGTCACGGCAAATCGAGGACTTGCCGACAGGTGACGTGCCTGGCACGTCATGCACTAAATGGAGTAAAGAAAGCGACCAGCGGTCGCTTTCTTTACTCTAACGGTGTTGCTACAATGCCTCTAGGTAGAGGCATTGTGCAACACCCCCCAAATGTGCAGGGGCGCGCTACGATCACTCCACGGAGTGATCGTAGCAGCCATTTAAAAATGGCTGCGCCCGCTGCACACATGTGCTTAGAAAGCGAACGATCGTTCGCTTTCTAAGCATCTCCGGTGTTGTTAAAGTGCCTCGCCAACGAGGCACTTAACAACACCGTGCTGCTCCCCAGAGCCGATGGTGGTCGCTCTCCTGAGCGACCCCATCGGCTCAGTAGAAGGGAACGCTGCCTGTACAGGCAGCGTTTCCCTTCTAATGGCAAGAGCATCGGAAGTGAAAGTATTTCACTTACGATGCTCTAGGGGGAGCCAATCGATGCCGGCACAGCAGATCTATGTGATCTGTGTGCAGGCATGTATGGTAAGTGCTCTGATGAGCACTTACCATACTGTCAAAGGCAATATTACTAAATATTGCCTTTGACAAGTATTGATCTGCCTCCCTCACCTTACTACTTTTAGTAATGGAGAGAGACAGATCAGATCAAGTAAAAAAATAAAATAATAAAAAAAATATTTAATAAAATTTTAAACACCAAGGGCTTTTATAAAAGCCATTTAACCCCTTCCCTGCCATTGATCGCTGTGTACGCAGTGATCATACACAGCAGCACATTTTTTGCTGTCTGTGCATTTTTTAGGGGTTATTTTTTTTTACTGTAATTCATTACAGTATAAAAAAAGGCTCTTTTAAGAGAGATTAACCCCTTTCTTGCCGTAGATCACTGCCTAATCAGCGATCTGACGCAAATGCAGCAATCTTGCTGCAGAAGCATTTTTAATTTTTTTAAAACTTTTTTATTACACCCGTCACGTGTTAATTATACCCGCTAGGGGACTACGTTTAACTTAAAAAATTTTTTTTAGCTGTCTGAGCGCATGTATAGCGATCAGTAACAGCTGATAAGTGACAATGGCGGGTTGGCGTTTGCTCAGATGAGAATCACCATTCGTCTGGTTAGATCAATATGTGTAAATATTTGATCTGACCCGTGTAGATCTGCCTCCCTCTCACTTGAGTTTTAGTGAGGGAGACAGAGCTGTATAATGTAAGTTTTTAATTATAATATATTTAATAGAATTGAGACCCAAAGGCTTTTATAAAAGCCGTTTCCAGTATTTAACCCCTTCCCTGCAATTGATCGCTGTGTACGCAGTGATCTTACACAGCAGCACATTTGCTGTCTGTGCATTTTTTTAGGGGTTATTTTTTTTTAACTTTGATTTATTACAGTATATCAAAGGCTCTTTTAAGAGCTGTTAACCCCTTCCTTGCCGTATATCACTTCCTAAGCAGCACATATGGTCACTGCCTAAGCAGTGCATATGGTCACTGCCTAAGCAGCGCATATGGAGCAATCTAGTCGCCGAAGGATTTTTTTTTGCTATCAGCATTTTTTTTGTCAGACTCACTAGGGGTTAATTATACCCACTAGGGGATTACGTGTATTCCTTTTGAAGCTGTCTGAACGCGTGTATAGCGATCAGTAACAGCCGATCAGTGGCAAAGGTGGTTTGGTGATTTCTCAGATGAGCATCACCATTCGTCTGGTTCGTAAATATTGTTCTGACCCATATGGATCTGCCTCCCTCTCCTCACTTGAGTTTTAGTGAGGGAAAGAGACCGATCTGTATAACATAATTTTTAAATTGTAATAAATTAAATAAAATGTTAATAAATTGTGAGTCCCAAGGGCTTTTATAAAAGCCATACCTTTTGTATAGTGTAGTGTATTAACTCCTTCCCTGCCACTGATCACTGCACAGCAGAATTTTTTTTCTTGTCTGTGCATTTTTAGGGGTTAATTTTTTTGTACAGTACTACAAAGGCTCTTATAAGAGCTATTAACCCCTTCCTTGCTCTACATGTTCAAATTCCAAGTTTGAAAATCAAAAAGCGCACCTCTCAAATGTAGCCTTTCAACCCCTAACAAAGCTGACAAAGCTATGCATGGGTGGTATCCCTGTGCTCGGGAGATGTTGCTGAACATATATTGTGGTATTGTTTGTCAGTGACACATACCGAAATATGTGAATTTGTGTCTAAAGTGCAATGTATGTGGGAAAAAATACACAATAAAATGACTACCACAAACTTTGACAAAGGCTGGTGGTAGAATTGGTGCATGGAAAGTGTTAAAATAACACCATTTAAAATAGCCTAGGGTGTCTACTTTTACAAAATATATACTTTTTGGGGTAAAATACACTGTCCTACTTAAAAAAAGTCCCAAATGAAAGATGGGCTCAGGCTGACTACACGTCAATATTCCAAGTTGAAAATGCGCACCTTCACAATGTGGTCCTTTAGCCCCCAAACAACCCAACAAACCTATGCATGGGTGGTATCCCTGTACTCAGGATATGTTGTTGAACACATATTGGGTTATTGTTTGGCAGTGACACATACCAAAATCTGTGAATTTATGTCTAAAATACAATATTTGTGAAAAAAAACCACACAAAAATTACTACCACAAACTTTGACAAAGGCTGGTGGTAGAATTAGTGCATGGAAAGTGTTAAAATACCACCATTTGAAATAGCGTAGGGTGTCTACTTTTAAAAAATATATGGGTTGATGGGGTAAAATACACTGGCTGGTTTCAAATATGTCCCAAATGGGACATGGGTGCAGGCGGTCTGCATGTCAAAATTTTAATTTGGAAAACCAAAAACTGCACCTACCAAATTTGTCCTTTTACTCCCCAAACAACCCAACAAACCTATGCATGGGTAGAATCCCTGTACTCAAGAGATGTTGCTGAACACTTATTGGGGTGTTATTTGGCAGTGACACATACCAAAATCTGTGAATTCATGTCTGAAGTACGAGGTTTGTGAAAAAAAAAAACACAAAAAAATTACTACCACAAAGTTTGACAAAGGCTAGTGGTAGAATTAGTGCATGGAAAGTGTAAAAATACCACCATTTGAGATAGCCTAAGGTGTCTTCTTTTAAAAAATATATGGGTTGATGGGGTAAAATACACTGGCTGGTTTCAAATATGTCCCAAATGGGACATGAGTGCAGGCGGTCTGCATGTCAAAATTTTAATTTGGAAAACCAAAAACTGCACCTACCAAATTTGGCCTTTTACCCCCCAAACAACCCAACAAACCTATGCATGGGTGGTATCCCTGTACTCAAGAGATGTTGCTGAACACTTATTAGGGTGTTATTTGGCAGTGACACATACCAAAATCTGTGAATTCATGTCTGAAGTACAAGGTTTGTGAAAAAAAACCACAAAAAAATTACTACCACAAAGTTTGACAAAGGCTGGTGGTAGAATTAGTGCATGGAAAGTGTAAAAATACCACCATTTGAGATAGCCTAAGGTGTCTTCTTTTAAAAAATATATGGGTTGATGGGGTAAAATACACTAGCTGGCTTCAAATATGTCCCAAATGGGACATGGGTGCAGGCTGTCTGCATGTAAAAATTTCAAGTTGGAAAACAAAAAACTGCACCTCACAAATTTGGCATTTTAGCCCCCAAACAACCCAACAAACCTATGCATGGGTGGTATCCCTGTACTCAGGAGAAATAGTAGAATCTATTTAGCATGTTTTTTCGTTCGCTATTGTCGATGAGGAGAAGTTGTTTCAAATAAAAACAAAGAAATTTGTGTATTTTTTTTTTTTTACCATATTTTATTATTTTTTTTAATAATATGATAAGATATGATCAAAAAGATGGCATCCATAGAAAGCCCTTCTTGTCCCGATAAAAACAATATATAATATGTGTGGGTACAGCAAATGACAAAGAAGAAAATTACTGCTAAACACAAACAGCACAGAAATGTTAAAATAGGCATTGTCCAGAAAGGACAAAAATGTTTCAAAGGCTCTGTCCTTAAGGGGTTAAGAGGCATAAGGGCTGCAGCTGTCACTGACAGTCGTGCATGCCACAAACAGAAGGGGCCCAGGTAACTATGTTTTGCATGCCACCAGCAGAGGGGACCTAGTTATCTATATTCCATCTGCTGGTGGCATGTAAAAAAGATCTATCTCTGTGCTAGCAGAATGAGAATGGGAGCCCCGACAAACCTAAATTAGACACTGCAGTTTAGGATCTGGACCCACACACAATCTATATACTAAAACAACCAATTTAACAATATGTCTTAAATATATCTTTTCTGTGAAGGGTTAATTTGGATCTGTAAGAGTTAAAAGCTGACAATGTGTACCAAGTGGACCACTACAGCAGGTATGACGATACCAGCTTATCAGGAGAAGGAAAAAAGGAATGTGTATAATCAGATGTTAATGTCATATCTTGATGAGAAAGTGAATAAATTAGTGAATAAATGGTGGGAGTGTACTCTGATGACATTGGAGAATGAATGATGACGTGACAGAGCCCCCCTCATAGAGGGGGAACGAGAAATCAGTCATGAGAGAGAGAGATACGAGAACAGATGCGTGTTTTAATAGTGGTAAAACAGGTCATTGGGCGAGGCAATGTCACGCACTTAGAAGAGAACAGAGACAGGGAGATGATTTTTCCACTCCGCTTGACACACAAACACAACCACCACCACAATTCCCAGTACCCTGGAGAACTGCTAACACACAATAGGGCTGCCCGAGGACTATGACCCCCATCTTTTTTGCAACACAACTCACTAACTCATGGTTAGAACTGCCTAATATTATTCTGCAGGTTAATGGATATGATGTCCAATTTCTAATTGACACAGGTGCCACCAGTTCGGTACTGAATGGTGCCTCATATTCTGGCCCTACACCTGAATCAGATATGTCCTCAATGGGAATAGGAGGTGTAGCTACTAAATGCTATGAAACACCAATTTTAGTGGTTCAGAAGCCAAACAGTACCGAGAATATCAAGCATTAATTTTGTTTTATTCCCCATTGTCCCGTTAATCTCCTGGGATGTGATTTGTTGGGGTATTTGAATATCACTATTAAAATAACTGAGAAAGGTGGCATGACATTAGAAGCCCCAGATAACCAGGAATTGATCATATTCCATCATGCATGATGAAGGTAATCTTAATGTACGTGCACTTGGTCTCCCAGAGGATGTAAGGCAAAAGTTGAGGACTTTGGTTGAGGTTGCTAAACATAGCAGTGCATATATTATCTGCGAATTGATGAATCCAATCTCATGAACTGAGTATGATCCTGAGCAGGAAATGCAGAATCAGAAATCTAAAGACACAGTAAGCATAGCAGGGATATGGATATGTGTGGGCTCATGGTCAGGACCTATTGCTACAACACACATTCTTACCCATGGATTCTATCCATGACATGGAGTACTGCATGCCCTCCACACTGACACTGGTGCCAGAATATCTTGCAGACATAAACCCAGCTTTATAGGCCCATGGATCTACTGATCCTGGGAATATCAATTGTCCACCATATCAAGTTACTTTGAAAAACAATGTGTCTCCAGTGTATATCAAGCAATATCCATTGTCGGATGAAAAGGGTATGGCACCAGTAATTGCGGAATTTCTGGAGAAGAATATCATATAGCCCACCATGTCACCTCACAACACAGCCATTAATCAGGTGCCTAAGCCAAGTAACAGAGGTTGGAGGTTAACAAAACATCTGAGAGCTATCAATAATTTAGTTCAGCCACTTGCTCCCCTGGTCCCTAATGTGACCGTGATACTGACAGTGATTCCTCATAAGACTCGTTGTTTTACAGTGATTGATTTTAATAGCGCATTTTTCAGCATTCCAGTGCACCCTGACACAAAGCCCCTGTTTGCATTCACGTACATGAATACCCAATATACTTGGAATCGGTTTCCCTAGGGCTTTGCGATTCTCCCACTGCCCATAGTACCATAGTCTGTGCAACTCTTCCTGCATAGTGCCCTGCTCATGGTTCCGTTATCCTGCAGTATGTGGACAATTTGTTTTACTCTGCAGTGACGATGAAGCTTCATGCATGGAAGGCACACACAGCTTGCTGGAACACCTCGCAGCAACAGGATATAAAGTTTCACTGTCAAAGAAACAGCTGGCGCAAGCAGAGGCCAAGTACCTAGGATTCGTGATCTTGCATGGTGAGAGACATCTGCCCCCAAAACATATTAAAACTATTGTAGCATTCTCCAAGCCTAAAACAAAAGAGGCATTATTATCTTTCCTGGGTATGGGTACTACAGTAGCGGGGGTGCTAGCACAGGAACACGGGTGTGGGCATAGGCCAGTGGCTTATTTTTATAAGAAGAATCCAAGTGTTGTTCAGGGTCTGCTGGCATGTCTGAGACAGGTTGCGGCCTGCACTAAGATGGTGGAGTCTGCCCACACTCTGGTGTTATCACACCCTTTGATTTTGCACACATCACCAGGTGATCAAGATACTGACTAACCTAACTACCCAACACATGACTGCCCAGCACAGATCAGGTTATGAGGCAATATGAGGTCCAGAACAGAGGTTTTTGGAACATCAGCAAGTTGTCTGTGAAAGTTCTGTAATTTTTCATAAGAATGAATTTTGTAACACTATTTTACATATTATGTTTAAGTGTATTTTCTTACTGAACACGCCTTTCTGCCTATGAGAATAACCAATTATATTGTACAAACTAATGTTTTTATCTTTATATCTGCTACTCTAAACAATTAAAATCAGAGTTAAGGAACACAAAGCACTGTCTAGTCTTTTCCTTCACTTGGAGGAAAGACGTAACAGGGGGATATGATGGAAACATTTAAATACATAAAAATTAGAGGGGCAACGATTTAAAAGTAATATCAGGAAGTATTACTTTACTGAGAGGGTAGTGGATGTATGGAATAGCCTTCCAGCAGAAGTGGTAGAGGTAAACACAGTCAAGGATTTTAAGCATGCGTAGGATAGACACAAGGCTATCCTAGCTATAAGACTGGGAACTGGGGGACTAATAAAAGTATTCAAAAAAATTGGGCAGACTAGATGAACCGAATGGTTCTTATCTGCCGACACATTCTATGTTTCTATGTTTCATCATCCTTGGCTCTCCAAGATCTTGGTGATCTTGCTCAGCAGACTATCCCACTGTCGCTCCCTTTTATTCTGTACAGTTTTACCACATACATGGCAATCTTCTAGAGGCAAATATCATAATTAATGTATTATTTTAGCGTATGTGATACACATTTACATACTAAAATATACATGGTAAGAACAAGGTGAATGCTATATGGGAAAAAGATAATGTATGGTGTGCATCTGCAAGGAACATAAAGAACAAAGCAATGCATTCTTATTGTCCATTCATCCTTTTTCATATTTCTCACTCATTTAAAATTATTCACAAAACATATCCAGGAAGAATGCACAAAAATAATTGAATTTTCATTCTAACTACAATGGGAAGATACAATCTCTTACTAAACTGTTTGGAGGTTATAATACCTTGATAAGAAAAAAGTCAAGTGGGAAATATGAAGGAGAGATGTAAATCTCAAGCTTGGCTGGTATTTTGTTATCTAAGAATTGGTGATTCCAAGAGGCATCAGATAAACTTTTCAGGTGAAAAAATTATACATATATAAAAAAGGACACCATAGATGCTTCTGTTTATATGGCTTGACTTATAATGCACATGACTTTGGTTATACCAAAAAGAGAGTGCCATCTCATTGTCTAATTGTGCTTGGGTTGGGTCCAACATAGCTGTAGCTGTGTTATATTGTTGATTTATAATATACAATACAATAGGATCCACTCAATATATATCAACATTTCTCCCAGACTGATTTGGTGCACATTGGTCCGCAATTCAGGTATAGCTTATTCCATGCCGAGGCATGAGGAAATATGCCCACAACGCATCAAATTGAAATGGTACCTCTATCAGGCTAATCAGACTTCTACAGTGATGATAAAGACTCAATTTGGGATAACTTTATCTATTCTGAAAATAGACAATGTACTCCGAAAATGAAAATACTTTAAAAAAAATAGCCATGTTGGCTGGTAGACGGGCGAGCTTTTATTGTGTCCCATTAAAAGTTATTGGCTAAACAGAACCATCCATTAAGAAATTTGATAGTATATCTCTAACCTCTTTTAGAAATGTTGGGTGTATCCAATCAGGTCCCATTGATTTATTTGTTTTTACTTTAGACAGCTGAAATACAACTTCTTCTTCTACAAACTCGCATGCATCATTTGTTCTTTTTCCTCATGATGTCACTTTATTTTATTTTCATCTGTAAAAAACAAATGGAGATATTCATTGAGACAGTCAGCATATATTCCTTCTTTTGTTTTTAATCTAGATAATCCATGTTTTACTTTATTTTTTTCATCAATGTATCTACAAATGCTTTATGTCCCCTTGTTTTACTGAATGGGCTTCTGTGTGTTCTTTGGAAGGTCTTATAGTTTGTTTTGTCTCTTTTTGTTATTGTTTATAGATCATCATATGATGAGTCTCTTTTTTCTCTACTATTTTAGCCTGTACTGTGGAGTACCACAGTGGTTTCTTAAATAGTTTGCCTTGGACAATTTTCTGTTCCCTTCAATAATGCAACTTCTCCTGTACTCTATTTAAACTACTTTTGACTACAGTCTTGAAATAATTTTACACACATTTTACATTGTAGGAAATTTGGCTTTTCTAAAATATAACACTTTTGCTGATACCAAATTTCCATTTATGAACAATAACACTACTATAGCCTCCTTACAAGTTGACTCCTCAACTACTTGTTTTAGAGAGCAGTAGGGAGTTTAGGATATCTGTACTCGTGGAGCATCCAGCTATTTTGGTTTTCCAGTTCACATCAGTAAGGTTAAAGTCACTCATATGGATAAATTCACCCTTTCAATGTCATTTTAGCTATTTCCTCAACTAGAATATTATCTAAATCTTTAATTTGTCCTGGGGGCCTTTAAATCACACTTACATGAGTTTCTTTATGATTCCCAAACTCTAATGTAACCCAAACTGAATCTATGTTTGTTTCACTACCTTGTATTAATGTTTAATATTGTACTATTTTTGAGGAGGGGGAAAACAGGGAAGGAAAAACTAGTTATGGATTTTTCTGATATTTTGCAATCTTTCAGGCCTTGTAGTTTTTACATCTCACACAATATGGTTTTTGGACTAGAAAATTATAAACTGTGAACATTTCTTGAAGCTACATGTACAAGCCATATTTAATTTATGTTTCAGATTTGGGGCACCTGTAAAAATAATGTTGGGAGCCTTAGATAGTATGGTTTTCAAAATATCATCTTGCATAAGAATATTCTATTTCTTTTTAATTATTTTCATCAATCTAAATCATTTGTTCTTATAGTCCAAGATAATAAGTACCTAAGGTTTAGATGGTGGTCCCTACTCTTTTAAGTCCTTTTTTTTTTTTATTATTAAAGTGGTGTTTTTTGCTCCATATTTTCTACTTCTGTAGCCCTTCTCAATAAATATTTCATTACCTCTGTTTGTTGTTAATATGTATCTATATCTGTGCAGTTCCTGCTTACCTGAATGTGTTTGCTTTTGAGAATCCGCTCAAATCATGGGGTGTGATAGTTGCTTTCTATGCCTTATTGGAATAACATTTTTGGACAAGGTTTTGGTCTGAAGTTGTCCTTTTCGCTTTATAAATATTCAGATCCAAGAAATTGATATTTTCCTTATTCCACTTCAGTATTTAGAGAAATATTCATACTGTTATTTATAAAGTTGATAAACTGAAATTCTCTGAGAATGCAATATATCAGAGATTTTCTTTAACTAGTTTTTCCTCCTCTGTTAATCAAAAATAGTTTTATATAGATGATTGAATGCCCATGTGGCTTTAAATACATCGAAAGCCGTAGTAGCTGTCAGGATCAAAGCCTTTTACATTTTTTTAAGTCAGCAATTTTCTGTTTGACAACAACTAATTCCTTGTCAACTTCTTTGACAACTAATATCAATAAATCCATGAAGCATTTGTTCAAAACCACCACCCACTTTCTACAAAGCTTTTTTAAGTTCCAGTAAGAACATTTTCAATCAGGAAACCACCTGGAATGTACGGTACTTGGTTCTATCATAGTCCCATAAGAACAGTCCATGTAAATCCAAATCCCCTTGCAGAATAATCGTGTAGAGATTCACCACATCCATAGTAACGAATAATACCAATCTGGTTGAATCCCATTCAGTGTTTTGATACCATGCAATAAGTCAACGGTGTCTCTAAGACAAGTTGGAAATTACTTCCAGGTTTCTTAAAGAAGTGGTCAAGCCACTTTGCAGGAGAATCAGGTAAGCTGTCTCAGGCCAATATGATCGGCCTACTTGGGGAGCACTATGTTCTCTTATGCACTTTTGGAAACATATATAGTACAATAAATAGGCATTAGTAACCTTATTGTTGTGGTTCATATTATTTTTATGAATTCATTTGCACAAAGCTATGTTAAATTTAACTCTAAATGCAAGTGTGAAAATAACTGCAAAATGATCTAAAATGGAATCTTTGTTGGGAGTTCCAAGATGGCATCAGGAAATGTGGTACTGATAGTTCCAAAATGGTGCTAGCACATGTGCTAATCTCTAAAGCTGAGTTCAAACACAAACAAATGAGTTAAAAAGACACAAGGAGCATTACCCCAAAACCCAAATGAATTTGCAAACACCCACACACATCAATTATTTAGTGTAGGAGCTCTAAGAGCTCTGCACCAATATGGCATATGGGCAGCAAATTACAGAAGCATACAGTATTTTGGAAGAGGAGTATCCATACAAAATACACAAATTGACAATTAACACCCAAATACTAGCAGAGACAATAATGTTTTATGAACAATAAGAAATCAAACATGTTCTAAGTAAGACATCAATAATTAAATTAGCTAGACACTTACAACTGCAGTGTAAAAATGAAAAGTTTCAACAATTATAGCAGAAGCACCATAAGTTATTCTAAATTTGACTAATATTGTTTATAAAAACAAAGTGATACTGGTAATACTTATCAGCTCCTGTGTACTCTATGGAAAATATGAAGCATGAAAAGATGCAGCCATGGCGAAAACACAGCTGCATTCACTTGGCTTAAATCAGGCTCTTCAGGTCAGTTCTCAGAGAGAGTTCCTGGGCCTGATACCACATGGCAGCCTGTCCGGAATAGCCTCAAAGGCTATGGACTGCTGTGTGTCTAGGAGCTTTATATTTGTAATAATGAATGGCTTCTCTACACTCCTCCTGGCTTTGTCTTTTTATGCTCTGGCCATTACCTGCCTACTCTCCAGTCGTCATATGGGCTGGACGAGCCCATTTCTTATAACCTGGAAGACCAGATCCTTCTCTGCCATTGTCACCTTCTGTCTTGTTGCTGTGCTTAGTCTTGCCATGGTGTATGATTTATGACTTTAAACTGTATTCAGTATCTTCACCTAGTTAGCTGAGCTTTGCTATTCCTTACCCAGTTTTTATTCCTTCTACATATCTGTGTTTGTTTCAGCCTTCATATTAAATTGATAATCCATACCACATGTGGTATAATTGTACAGTCATACACCATATAACTACAAAACCCCTGAATTTGTACAAGTGTACCCAGTGGTGTATCTTGGTTTTGTGCTGCCCTAGGCAGACAAATTTTGGGCACCCTCCCTACCCACGATGCACACCCACGACATGACCCATAACCCACGTTGCACACCAAGGACATGCCCCATCACCCCATTTACATACACATTGCCAATATTATTTGCCATTAATATTCCCCAGCTAATTTGCCCAATAATATGCCAGTATCATTTTCCATTAATATGCCCCAGCCAATTTGCCCAATAATATGCCAGTATTTTATCATTAATATTCTCCAGATAATTTGCCCAATAATATGCCAGTATTTGCCATTGAATATGCCCCTGTCAATTTGCCCAATATTATGCCAGTATAATTTGCCATTAATAAGCCCCAACCAATGTGCTCAATAATATACCAGTGTTATTTGCCATTTAATATGCCCATGACAATTTGCCCAATAATATGCCAGTATAATTTGTCATTAATATTCCCCAGCCAATTTGCCCAATAATATGCCAGTGTTATTTTCCATTAATAAGCCCCAGCCAATGTGCTCAATAATATGCCAGTGTTATTTGCCATTGAATATGCCCCTGCCAATTTGCCCAATATTATGCCAGTATAATTTGCCATTAATATTCCCCATCCAATTTGCCCAATAATATGCCAGTGTTATTCTGTCATTTAATATGCCCCATCCAATTTGCCCAATAGTATGCCAGTGTTATTTGCCATTAATAAGCCCCAGCCAATTTGCCCAATAATATGCGAGTGTTATTTGACATTTAATATGCCCCAGCCAATTTGCCCAATAATTTGCCAGTGTTATTTGCCATTTAATATGCCCCTGCTAATTTGCCCAATAATATGTTAGTGTTATTTGCATTTAATATCCCACAGCCAATTTGCCAGAAAATATGCCAGTGTTATTTGCCATTTAATATGCCCCTGCTAATTTGCCCAATAATATGCCAGTGTTATTTGCATTTAATATCCCACAGCCAATTTGCCCAAATGCCCCCATCTCCCCAGCACTTACCTTTCCCTGATGGCTAGTGGCAGGCAGCATGGTCTCCTCCATGCTGCCTTTTCGGCTCTCAGGCGGTTGTGCCGACAGGTCACGAGACCAGGCGCGCATACAACGTCAGCGCGCCATTCACGTGACTGTCGGCACTTCCGTGTCACACTGCATGGGGAGCCGTACAGGCAGCATGGAAGTTTCTCTGTGCTGCCTGTACGGCTTCCTGTGCAGCCTGCCGGGAGAGCGATGGTGAGGGGGGATCTTCCGATCTCTTCTCACCTCCGTCTCTGCCTTTTTTTTTTTTAAAGGGCCAGGTTTTTTGTTTACATTTTTTTTTCTTTGTGCTGGGGGGCGCTGCCGCCCCCCAAAATTTGCCGCCCTAAATAAATACAGCACTGAGTGTACCTACAAAAATTGATGTTGTTTTTCTTCTGTTCTCTTACTTTGCATTCAGTCAGAGGCTCAAGATCCTGTCTTCTGTGCTTGTGTAATTCCAGCAGGATAGCACAAGTTAGTCTGTATATCTGAATAGCTCTCTCCAAGATGATGCTGGGGTCATAAAACTGGAAATCTTTAAAAAATGCGTGATTTGTCATTTGCTGCCTCTGTCATTCCCTTTCATGAGCCCTAATTGTGTATAAGAGAGCATTATCCTAGTCCTATGTACAGTGGAAAAGAAAATTCTAAAATTACGAATTTGGTGATATACAAATATATTAGGGTCTTATATATAATATCTTAAAGTTATGCTTGAATTGTTAAATTATTTTAGATTAGCAGACCCAGAAGCTAGTAGGATTTATATAAACATACAAATTTTAGAATTTTGACATCTCCCCCAAACTGGTATATATTATATGGAGCAGTCACTCCAGTGGTTCTCTATATATCATATTCCGGCTCTAGGGTGCTGTCCAACTCAACTATTTATGAATGCCTTTTCACTTTGGTCTTAGTTTACTCAAGTTCACTGTTTAGCAAACAAACCGTACTGTGTAGTAATATTTGTCTACAGGCATTTTCAAGTTGTCTGCATTCATTTTTATATTGATTAACATGTGAATGTCTACATTATTTCTATTGATGAATAAACCAGAGGTTATATGCAGGTTATTGTTAAGTGTTTTATCTTATGTAAAGGTGTCGTTAGTTGGAAAGTGTCCTTTCTTGACACTTCCTTATTAATATAGATTTTGAAAATGTACATTGAAATAATTGATTTGTTTTCCAGAATAGTTACTTAAGAGATTAATTGGCAAGACCAGCCCTTTCACAAAGCAGTGTGGAACCAATGTAAATTGTTTATTGTTAAATGACATTTTTATGATATAACCTATTCTGTCGTGTTGAATGGTCACATAAGATATAGTGACCTATTTGCATGTGATATTTGGAGAATTAATCAAACATGGCAATAATTTTAAGTGATTAAAAAAAAAAATCACAAATGTTTACAATTTTGAATGTTACCAAAATCTACAAGATTACAAGCATCACCTTTTCAGCGATTGATATTGGGGCTTTCTGTTCATGTGCCATTAGGCACACATTAGTAGTCTGTCTTTATTTTTCTTTCACACAGTCATTTTAATGCTGAATAGCAAATAAATTCTAAAAAATTATTATTTCTAAATTTCAATTTATTTTTCATTGATTTAAATGTTACGATGGCTATGACTTTGATAAGTTAACAAACACTGATTAGTATCTTAAAATTCCAACTTTCAAACTTCTGCTAAAAAATGTAAATTAATAAAAGCAAGACAAATGTGTGTTGGCTGAAACAAAATGGAGAAAGCAATACTACTTATTCTGTTATATACGATTTTTAAAAGAAGCATAGTACAATGCATACTAAGGCTACATAAAAGAGGAGTACAGGATCATACAACTTTTGCAGTTGGTTTTACTTAAGTTCATAACCATCTTCCTTTTTTTTTAAAAAAACAGAAGGATTCATAGCACAAAATGTCACTCAATTAACTATATTCCTGTGAAAAAGCTCAGTGGACTAATTCATCAGCTGTAAGATCTGTTGTCTTTGAAGTTGCAGGTTCACTTCTCAATCTTTCATTATTCCCTAGAATTCACTTAAAAATTAAAGAATATCTAAAGAGTCTACTCAATAAACTCTGAATTGGAGGTTATTGAGACAGGAATTTCAAACTTAAGGGTAAAGTAGCTGAGTTGGAACACCCTAGAGAGGGTGACTAAAGAAGGAACACCCTAGAAACGGTGACTAAAGCAGGAACACCCTAGAAAAGGGTGACTTAAGCAGAAAAAAAACATTGATATAGTAACTAAAGAGGAGTGGGCCCTTGAAGAGGGCAACCTAGCTGTATTAATATGGCTGTAGCAGGATGGTATCAGGAGATTAAAAAACATCCCCCTGGCTGGTTGAGCCTTCCAGATTCACTTTCCCAGTTCCTTGACAGAAAATACATTCAAATTAGCTTTAGCAGAGGATCCAAAACAGATGAAACAGCTCTCAGAAGTCAGGCATCCAGCTTCAATGCAAAAGCCCTGTTTGCAATAAACTGCAGGTATTTAACATGGGCGTGTTGCAAAAGTTAACAAGCCCACCTGACACCAACGGAGTGGAAGCAATACAAGCAAACAAAGATAGGGTGGCCTCTAGAAGAGGAAAGTGATATATAAGCTAATACATTAAATGCATGAGTCAGGAGGCCAGGGTAACATTTACATTCTTTAAGGAAATTAATGCTGTAAAGGAAGAGTATATTTCAAAGAAGACAGACTACCACAACAAGAGGGCATAGTCTTAAATTAGAGGGGGAAATATTTAAGACTAATGTCAGCATTTATTATTTTACTGACAGAGTAATAGATACTTGTAACAGGCTTCAAGCAGAGGCTGTGTAGTTTAATACAGTAGAGGAGATTAAGCATGCATGTGGTAGGTGTATGGCTATGCCAATGAAATCAAGAGAAAAAAATATTTAGTTGTGCAGGCTGGATGGCCAAATAGTTCTTATCTGCCAATACATTCTTATGCTCATTAGAATGACAACTGATCAAGTTGCTCCTAAAAAGTAAATACCATTCCAATATCATTGCATTTACGTCATACTGAGACATACATTTAAAACGTTTTTCCATGTTTTCATAACATGTCTTGACAAATATTACTACTATCAGTATGGGAAGAAGCATTCAATGTCTTGAAGTAATAGAGTTTGTAAATGTTAGGTGAAACTCAATATTAACAGAGATGAGGACCAAATATCAGTTAAATAGCACTCCCTTTTCTTAAGTTTCCATTCCTTATAAGACATTTTGACTTGTTTAATCTTTAAGCACCTTCTGTTTTTAGATGAGTCATAAAACTGTAAGTTTAACTGTGTATTCTGCGATGGGGTAATCATTTGCTATGGTCAACTTTATAGTGCATCATTAAATGTTGTCAACTGCACACAGCAATCTTTATGTTCTACCACTGCAAGGTCTTCTCCAAGGTCAAGAGTGATTTAAGCCAGGCAATATATGGCATGATAAACTATATGACAGATGATCTTGAAAATAAAGACATATATAAGTGCTTGCACTTAAAGTACCCTTCTATAATGCACAGTCCTATGATCCTCACTTTGCTGCATAGGATTGTGACCATAGGCAGGATTCAGCCTATGTTATAATGTAAATAACAAATTACAACTTAGGTTATCTTCAGCCAGGAAAAAATAAAACTGTACACAGTTACACTGGATGTTTTTGATTATCATTTTTGTAGCTATGCACTAAACACATACCTGTAGTTTCATCCTTAGATTTACCCACCATTATTATGTTTTAAAATATATATCAATAAAATGTTTGCATTTTACCTGGATTACTAAATTTGAGTCTACTGCCTCCTTGAAACCTTAATTTGGAGGTATTGGTACTTATTCCTTACTTTGTCAGTTGTGTTTTTTGTTATGATAAAATAACACCAATGTTTGGTAAATGAAAGCCTATTAAAGCTTATACGCCATTTTTGTTTATAAGTCTTTATTTTAAACAAATGTATTGTTATTTTTTTTTGGAGTGCAAACCCCCAAAAAATGTTATATGAATATAGAGTAAATGAGATGTGCTAAAATGGTTTATTTTGTAATGTACATGCTTGTGTGAAAGCATTAAATATTACTATGTTTCAATTTACAACATGAATGTATGAGTAATAAAAAGTATATGGGAAACACAATTTTTATTTGTACAAATAGACACTATATTAATGACCACTGTATGTTCCTGAGTGAAAAACAATGGAATATATATATATATTTATATACAATATATGGACCAGTAGTTGGACAACTGACCATTACACCAACAGGGACAATTATAACATTACATTCTAAATACATGAAACTAATGAAATCCGAATGAACGGATGCTAAATGAAGTCCATTCGTTCATTCAGATGCAGACAGCCATATGTCGAATTCGAATTTCATCTCAATTTCACCTTAAGTTATTGTATGTAATGCTAATAGCATTACATAAGCTGAAATAGAGGTGAAATAGAATTGAAAAGTGTCGAATTAAGCCTAATTGACCTAACTGTCAAATTCATAAACAGAACAGCAGAAATAAAAACTGCAACACCATGTTCTTCATCTGTTCTCAAGTGTCTGGGACACTGGAGACTGAATACTGAATACTACGCATGCTTGGTGGGAATTTCAGTCTACCTCCCAGGGATACTTTCAAAGCATGCATGAACCATATATCTTAAGGGGTCACTAACGGGTATACTCCACAAGAGAAACTGTAGTGAATTGAGAAAGGGATTTCAAACTTAAGTCCAAAGTAGCCTTAATAAAGGTTACTAGCCCTTTAAAGTCAACAAATAACATGTGAAACTGTCAACTGTGAATATTATATAAACCACAGGTTATTCTGTGATCAGCCCTGGCAATTGGCTGATCTCCATGGATCTTCAGGACGCATACTTTCATATTCCTATTCATCCAGGTCACCAGCATTTTCAGTTCAGGATTTTTCCCTTTGGCCTAAGCGCAGCTCCAATAACTTTATCCAAGATACTCCTGCCTTCACCGCCCATCTCCGGCTCCAGGGATCAACATTTTTCATTATCTGGATGACATCCTAATTGTTGCAGACTCCCCTGTCCTGTTGTTCAACCACAGGGACATATGTCTCCAGGTTCTAAGTCAGTTTGGATGGCTCATCAATTGGGACAAAAACCAAATGTTTCCTTCACAACAGCTTCTCCACATAGGGGCCCTTTTCGATACATTTCAGAGCATGGTGTTCCTTTCTCAGGATCGAAGATCCAGTCTTTCATCAGCAGAGTTCGCAATCACCCCTCCATCTCAGCAAGGAACATGATGCACCTTCTGGGTCTGATGTCATCCACTATTGGTCTGGTACCTTGGGCCCATTGGCATCTCTGGTTTTCCAAAAACATTTCCTGCACTCTGTCAACAAGAAGTTCTGCCTCTCTCAATGCATAGATGTCACTCCCGAAATTCATCACAGCCTGTCCTGGGGGCTGTCTGTGGAGAATCTCTCCAGGGGCATCCCAATCAATGAGGTGGATTGGCAATTCATCACAACGGATGCCAGCAGCTTGGGTTTTGGGGCTCATTTCAGAAACATATGTATTCAAGGCTCATGGTTTCAATCAATGAGAATTTGGTCTTCCAATGTCCGGGAACTATACCCGGTCCATGTGGCTCTGTTCCAACTGAGATATTGTCTCAAAGGTCTATATGACTGTGGCCTCCTATCTGAACAAGCAAGGAGGCACACATAGCTCCAGTCTACTGAGGGAACTGGTACCCCTGATGACTTGGGCAGAAAAGAATGTGTCCGGTATATCTGCAATCTGACTCTTGGGAGCAGACAACATCTTAGCAGATTACCTCAGTTGGGTGAAGATGGACCATGGGGAATGGAGCCTGGCTCCATGAATATTCAATCAATTGGTATTCAGATGGGGTCTTCCTCAGGTGGACCTTATGGCAACCAGGTCGAACAAGCAGGTGGACCTCTTTTACTTCAAAGGGTATGACCTCTTAGCTCTGGGAACTGATGCTCTGTCCAGCCCATGGAATTTTGCTCTAGCCTACATATTTTCCCCAAACCCTCTGATCTCTGCCATTCTCAGGAAAATCTGCAAAGAACAGGTGGAAGTACTGGTGGTGCTTCGGTTTTGGCCGAGACGTCCCTGGTTTCCTTTTCACTGGATGATGTTTGTGAGCACTACTTGGGAACTCCATTTGTCAACTGTCCTGCTTTCACATGGATCAGTTTTTCATCAGCATCCAAGTTTTCTGAAGTTGATGGCATGGAGGCTGAGCATCAAACTCTGATATCTAAGGGGTTTTATCATTGTTATTGCTACACTCCTGCAATCCTGTCTTCTGCTCCTGGTTATTGGATCACGCAGTTCCTCTTGCAATGGTCTCTTTCTCATGTCTTCTGGACTTCCTTCAATCTGGCCTTGACATAGGCCTTAGTCTCAGCTCCCCAAGGGTCCAGGTTTCTGCTATATATGCTCTGCTGGGTGTCAGGTGGGCATTGAACCTAAATGTATCCAGATTCCTTACTGCCATTTTTAAGAATCCGCTGCCCTGTGGGACCTGCCTCTGGTTCTTCAGGCCTTTTTAGCTTCACCTTTCAAACCTCTGGAAGAAATCCTTGTTTCGTTGCTGACCTTCAAGACCCTTCTGCTAGCCGTAACATCAGCTAGAAGGATATCAGAACTCCAGGACTTTTCTTGGAAGGAGCCTTGCCTATTACTATAGTAAGCAGCAGTTCTCCAACCTCTTCCTCATTTCCACTCAAAAGTTGTTTCTAAGTTCCATCTGAATGAAGAAAAAGTCCTTCCTCATTCTATCCTCAACTGTCAACCTCTGAGGAGACCATACTCCACATGGCTGATCCAGTGCAATGCCTCAAGACCTATGTCCCTCGGACTGCATACTGGAGGAAATTTGACCACCTCTTCATTATTCCATCTGGATTTTGGAAAGGTCAAGCTACTTCCTCCACTGTGATCAGAAGGGTTTTCCTCCCAATTTCCAAGGGTTATGAGACTAAAGGTGTTCCAATTCCCTTGGGCCTAAAAGCACATTCTACTTAGTCTTTGGCATCCTCCTGGGCAGCAGCAGCTCACATCTCATCTGATCTGATCTGCAAGGCAGCCACGTGGTCTTCTGTTTCCATCTTCGTGAAACATTATAGACAGGATGTAAGAGCTGCCTCAGCAGCCCAGTTCAGGCATGGTGTTCTGGAGTCTGCCTCTTGTTCCCTTCCTTCCTCCTAAAGAAATGTATTTTGTCCATTTTGCAGTATATCTGTCTCTGGGTGTGTTTCCTTGCCCATCCCTCTTTGTCTTTATTGCTTGGGTATAACCCATATGCAATGCTACCATGGATAACCAGGAAAGCGGAAACATTTTTCCATACTTACCATAATTTTCTTTTCTTGGCTAAGATCCATGGCAGCATGGGATTACCTCCCTTATGTCTGATTTATTTTTACAAGACTGAGGTCTGGGGTTTATGGGGGTCTATTGGTATCACCTGTGAGTTTGTTCCTGTCCTATCAGCTTTGAGGGAGAAGCTACCCATATATAATGCTGCCATGGATCTTTTCCAGGAAAAGAAAATTACGGTAAGTATGGAAACAATTTTCCTCTATGCTTTGGCCAATTCATAAAACCAAAACATTTAATTCCTATTTTGTTCATACACAGTTTAGAGTGAGATGAGCAATCTGTTTTTAGTAATTGTAAACTAGGCCAATAATACAGTTAATTTCAAAAATTGCATAATGAAGAACGCCATGTTTGTAATAATATTTTACAACTTCCTAATAATAATAATAATGATAATATCAAATACATTGAAGCAAACACTTTTAAAACACGTGCAACTCATGTAGCAGTTGCTTAATACTATCAATCATGAAACTGAAAGTATATTTAAGTATATTTAAGCATTTTATTTGTACACCAGATTTTGATATACAGAGGTGGACTATTTTTCTTACTGCTTTGCTCATTTTAACCCTTAAAATGTCTTCTTCTTGAGTGAGCTGCATGTAAGTGTGGGATCATCAACATTTAACTTGGGCATCTGTAATAATAAGGAGTAGTAAGGTTACACTAAATACAAGTGAACACTTGGTGCTGCTGCAGCTCCTAAAAAATACCAATCTTTTTCTTCTTCTTCTTCATTGTGGATCACAATGGATTTACCCCTGCAAGATATTTCACAAGATGGTTTCATAGTTGGAACATTTTTATTACTTTAATTCAACATCCAGTTTGTACACTGCACAGTACAGATGAATTTACATACATATCCCTCTGTACCAGAACAATACTTAAAATTAGTGTTTAACGAACCCGAACCGCACAGTTCGGGTTTGTACTGAACTTTAAGGTTTTTGGACCCCGGATCCGAACACGGACATTTCACTGTATGTTCGGGTTGGAGTTCGGGGTTCGGCGATTTAATGGCGCGTTTGGAAAGGCTGCAGGGCAGCCAATCAACAAGCGTTTGACTCGTTTGCTCTTAGAAGCCATCACAGCCATGCCTACTAACGGCATGGCTGTGATTGGCCAGTGCAGCATGTGACCCAGCCTCTATATATAAGCTGGAGTCATGTACACGCACATCACATGAGCTCTTCTTAGTGTAGGGAGAGGATGCTGCAGCTGTGAGGGACAGATTAAAAATAATTATGGTGTTGAATCTGCAAACTACAGCGATTATTCAAATTACAGTAATTATTTTAGTGGGTGCCACAGAGAGAGCAGTGCACTTGCAACTGCATGTGTGACAGGCACATGACTTTAATCCTGTTCTGTTAGCTCAGTGGGCAACATCTAGGCATTTTTAAATACTGCAATTTGTTGGTGTTAAATATTACATTTGCATCCTGCACTTCATATCTGAGAGTCAAATAGAACGTCAATACTGTGCTTACAGCGCACTTTGAAAAATTCTAATTGTTTTGGGTGCTAAATAGTACATTTGCTTCCTGCACTTCATATCTGAGAGTCAAAAAGAACAGTCCAATACTGTGGTTACAGTGCACTTTGAAAAATTATAATTGTTTTGGGTGCTAAATAGTACATTTGCGTCATGCGGTGCACTTCATATCTGAGAGTCAAATAGAACAGTCCAATACTGTGGTTACAGCGCACTTTGAAAAATTCTAATTGTTTTGGGTGCTAAATAGTACATTTACGTCTTGCGGTGCATTTCTTGTAGTCCAATAAACAAACAAAAAAAAATACAAATACAAATTGTTGACTATTGGCGGTTACATTGTCGCCTGACATAAACTATCTGTTACTTTGGTGGGTGACCGCAAAGAATGAGGAGAGCGTCAAATAATGGACGTGGCCCTGGTCGTGGTGCTGCTGGTGTCGGTGGAGCTCCTGTTGCAAGTAGGGGATGTGGTCGATCTGTGCCAGCTACACGCACAAGTGAAACACCTTCCTCAGGTGCTAGTACGTGACAGAACCTTCAGTGTTATTTGGTAGGCCCGAATGCCGCTCTTAGAATAATGAGGCCAGAACAAGTACAGGCGATAGTAGATTGGGTGGCTGACAGTGCCTCCAGTTCCTTCACATTGTCTCCCACCCGGTCCCCTGCTGAAAGCTCAGAGTTGACACCTGCAGCCCATTGCCATCTGTCTTTCACCTCACCCCCTTGCAAATCAAGCAGTCTGAGCCACAAGTCATGCAGAAGTCTCTTTTGCTTTTTGATGACTCTGCTGGCGTGGTCATCAAACCTAGTATTGCCCCAGAAGTGGAAGAGATTGAGTGCACTGATGCACAACCACTTATGTGTCAGGATGTGGACATGAGAGGACCACCGCAGCACCTCTCTGATGATGATGAAACATAGGTGCCAACTGCTGTGGCTTTCGGCAGTGTGCAGACCGGCAAGGAGAGCAGGGTTGAGGAGTGGGTGGAAGATGATGTGGAGGATGATGAGGTCCTAGACCCCACATGGAATCAAGGTCATGCGAGTGATGTGTCCAATTTGGAGGAAGAGGCGGTGGTAAAGAGGCACCAGCGCAGCATAAGAGGGAGCAGGGTGCAAAACCGTAGCGTCAGTCACCTAGACAGTACGCCTGCTACTGCCCACTGCACCCAGGGGCCGAGCACACCAAAGCCAGCTCCAAGGAGTTCCCTGGCGTGGCAGTTCTTTAGACAATGTGCTGACGACAAGACACGAGTGGTTTGCAAGCTGTTCAATCAGAGCCTGAAGCGAGGCATAAACGTGCTAAACCTGAGCACAACCTGCATGACCAGGCATGACCAGGCATCTACATGCAAAGCACGAGCTGCAGTGGAGTAAGCATCTCAAAACCCAAGAAAGGTCTCAGGATCCTCCTGCTTCCTCTTCTGCTGCTGTCTTGGCCTCTTCCTCCAGCTCTGGAGTCACAGTGGCACCTGCCACTGAGCAAATAGAGGAAGTGGCAGCAACGCCACAACGTCCGCCACCGTCCCCAAGCATCTCCACACTGTCCCGTGGAAGTGTTCAGCTGTCCATCTCCCAAACACTGGAGAGAAAGATGAAGTATGGCCCTACCCACCCGCGAACACTGGTCCTGAATGCCAGCATTTCCAAATTCCTGGCCTTTGAAATGCTGTCATTCCATCTGTTGGAGACGGACAGTTTTAAAAACATGATGGCGGTGGCTGTCCCACAGTACCTAGTTCCCAGCCGCCACTACTTTTCCCGGCGAGCCATCCCTTCCTGCACAAGCAATTGGCGGACAAAATCAGGTGTGCACTGCGCAACGCCATCTGTTGCAAGGTCCACATAACCACAGACACGTGGACCATTATGCACGGGCAGGGACGCTATATCTCCCTAACTGCACACTGGGCAAATGTAGTGTCGGCTGGGCCTGAGGCAGAGAGCAGTTTGGCGCATGTCCTTCCTCCACCGAGGATTACAGGGCATTTCTCTTTGCCTCCTGTTGCCTCCTCCTCCTACTCAGCTTCTTCCTTCTCCTCTACCACCTCCTCATCCGGTCAGCGTAACACCTTCACCACCAACTTCAGCACAGCCAGGGGGAAATGACAGCAGGCTCTTTTAAAACTCATATGTTTGGGGGAAAAACCCCACCGTGCGCAGGAGCTGTGGACGGGCATGGAACAGATCAATGAGTGGTTGTTGCCACTGAGCATCAAGCCCGGCCTGGTGGTGTGCGATAATGGACGAAATCTCGTAGCAGCTCTGGGCCTAGCCGGTTTGACTCACATCCCTTGCCTGGCGAATGTTCTGAATTTGGTGGTGCAGAAATTCCTGAAAAACTACCCAGATGTATCAGAGCTGATGCAGAAAGTGCGGGCCATCTGTGCGCACTTTAGGCGTTCTCACCCTGCTGCTGCTCGCCTGTCTGCGCTGCAGCGTAACTTAGGCCTTCCCGCTCACCGCCTCATTTGCAACGTGCCCACAAGGTGGAACTCCACCTTGCACATGCTGGAGAGATTGTGCGAGCATCAGCAGGCGATAGTGGAGTATCAGCTGCAGCACGCACGGGTCAGTCGCTCTGCGGAACAGAACCACTTCACCACCAATGAGTGGGCCTCCATGCGAGACCTGTGTGCCCTTTTGCACTGTTTAGAGTACTCCACTAACATGGCCAGTGCCAATGATGCCGTTCTCAGCCTTACTATCCTGCTTGTATGTCTCCTTGAAAAAACGCTTAGGGCGATGATGGAAGAGGATGTGGCACAGGAGGAAGAGGAGGAGGAAGAAGAGGTGTAATTTCCATGGTTATCAGGCCAGTCATTCATAAGTGGCTTGGAGGGTGGGTTCCTGCACCATCATAGGCCAGGTACACAACTGTCAAGCCAGGGCACAGTTTTGGAGGAGGATGAGGATGATGATGATGAGGAGGAGGAGGAGGAACCGTGTTCACAGCAGGGTGGCACCCAACGCAGCTCGTGGGCTTCACTGGAGCGTGGCTGGGGGATACGGAGGACACAGAGAACAGCTTGTCCTTGCCTCTGGGCAGCTTGGCACACATGAGCAACTACATGCTGCAGTGCCTGCGCAACGACTGCCGAGTTGCCCACATTCTAACTTGTGCTGATAACTGGGTGGCCACACTGTTGGTTCCCCACTACAAGGACAACGTGCCGTCCTTAATTCCATCACTGGAGCGTGATCGAATGATGCCCGACTACAAGCGCACGCTGGTAGACGCCCTGCTGAGGGCATTCCAAAATGACACCGGGGGCTCAATGGAAGCACAAGGCGAAGGCAGAGGAAGAGGTCGCCAACGCAGCTGGGGCACCGCCAGCACCTCAGAAGGCAGGGTTAGGATGGCTGAAATGTGGAAAAGCTTTGTCAGCATGCCACAACAAGCAGCACCACCATCTGATATGCAACGTCTTAGCAGGAGGCAGCATTTCAGCAACATGGTGGAACAGTACGTGTGTACAGTCCTACACATACTGACTGATGGGTCTGCCCCATTCAACTTCTGGGTCTCCAAATTGGGCACATGGCCTGAGCTTGCCCTTTATGCCTTGGAGGTGCTGGCCTGCCCTGCAGCCAGTGTATTGTCTGAACGTGTGTTTAGCACGGAAGGGGGCGTTATCACAGACAAGCGCAGTCGCCTGTCCACAGCCAACGTGGGCAAGCTCACGTTTATTAAGAGGAACCAGGCATGGATCCCACCAGACCTCTCTGTACCTTGTGCAGAATAGACATTTATACCGGCCTCACCCAGTCATTGTTATACTCAAGTGCACTTATTCTTTGTTTTCTGTTGTTATATGTCCCAATATTTTGGGGGCTACCCCAATTTAAAAAAACAAAAACAAAGAAAAAACAGTGTTGGCTACCTCCTCCTCCTCCTCCAGTGCCGCATTAGCCTACACTGCCACGGTCACCGCCTCCTCAACCTATGTTCACCTTTTATAAACTGAAAGAGAATACCCTGCAATCCAACCCTCTCTCAAATGGATAATTCTGTTGATCCTCCTGGCAGCCATTCTTTAGATTTAGATTTATGTTCTTCCAAAGCTAAAATCAAAGATTCCATCTAGTGCTATTTTATGGCTCAGCTGTATTTGTATGTATTTTATGTTATTTTAAGTTATTTCCCTATCCACATTTGCTTGCAGGGCACTTGTCCTACTCGTACCCACATTTTACTTCATTTTGCAGCCCTCTAGCTCTTTCCAGAACTTTTTTAGAGACATTTTTTTTAGAGGAGTTTAGAAATACACATGTTTTAAAACACTTTTTTTTAGCAATTTATAGATAAATACAAGTAGTGCATTGTTTTTTGCTAACCTTTGTTTAGAATTACCTACAATGACATTGCAGCCCTAACCTTAGTCCTAAACCTAGCCTTAAGACCAGTAAAAGACTAAAGCAGTCAAAGCCAGGTTCTGGCTTTGACAGCTAAACACATTTATTCATTGTCTGTGACAGTGATCGGATGTGACAGAGAGGCCTCCACAGACATGCCTGGAGTGCCTCTGTCCCAAGGCACTCAGCCACGTCGGTTTCAGCCAAATTGCTGTATGCCAGCATGCATGCCATGGTCGGAAGTGCCGGACATGCCATGCATGTCCTTTGCCATCAAGGGGTTAATCTGAAATAAATATCCTTCAGAGCACTGACATAGGCATACTATCTGTCTTGCTGGGTGGCTACCAACATAGCATCCCTGGCACAGGAGCCAAAATACTATGCTCAGTGATCCCAATCCATGGAAAGTCATTTGCTTATTTGTTTTGATAGTTCCACACAAGTTAATTGCACCTTGGACAGCAAACTCCTGCACCGACGTCAGACCCCAAGGACCCACATCCCAGCAAGTTCGACTAATACATAAAAGAATACTGTGGGGAGAGAGAAACAATTCCTTGTGGCAAATAATCGAAAGAGAGCTGGCACCTCTCCATGATCTCTCTTTATTGTCTCACATATTGTCCCACTTCCAAACGACTCCTCCAGATTGCCACAAATGTAAAGAACCCAAACATGTTCTCTGTCAATGCCCTTTGCCACATTCAGTAAAGCCATTTTATGAATGCTTACTACAAGGTCTGTTCTTGAATGTGCAAAATGCAGCTCCCCCTCATGCAAATGAGGAATCTTGCCTAGTCGTAAAATATGATCCCTGCACTATGTATAGCTTAATGTTTTTCCCGTGTACAGTCAGTGCTTCATCAATGCTTAAGAGACGGGAGCGATAGGAGACGGGAGCGTGCGGAGGAATCATTCGTGATTCAGAACACAAGCAGAGCACTCACCTGGATCCAATACCAGCCCTAGCAGCCTGACTCACGGGAACGAAATAGAACGACGAGGGGCAGGAGATCCGTTGGAAGTGATGGAGAATCTGCGCCGGCAGTTTTGTTTTTAAAGAACTGTAAACTGTGTTCAGGTATGGAAGAGGATAACCTAAGTCCTGGAGGAACATACAGAAAGGAGCCGAGCAAACAGGCAGCAGATAAGTATTCACTTCTTTATTATCTGGGTGAACTTTAAAGGGACTTTAGGCTTAACAGCAGACCTGTGTAAAGCTGGTAATTGGATCAGAACTGGGTACTTAGCTATTTTCTAATCCTGGGAAGGACATACTAATTTATCTTTGGATAACCAGAGTATGAGAGACTATATTCCCATAATTGCTTAAGAACTGGGGCTAAATTGTACTGAGAGCATATAACATATAGAAGCCATTCTTCAATAACCACTATAAATCTTCCTAAATGGCAAATAAAAGGGGAGCAGACCTGAAGGGTCTTACAAAGAAGGAAAGGGAGAAGGAGAAAAAAACTATGGGGGTAAGGTGAGATGGTAAAATTTACTCCCTATTTCGACTGCAGACAGGGAAAACTCCTAAAGATAATTTAGATAAGTCCTCTATGAATAATACAGATATGGACTCTTCTGAACTGGAATTGGACAGCTCAACAGAGGGGGGAACACAGATCATAACCCAGGATTATTTACACTCATGTATGAAATCTCAAATGGAGCAAATTAATCAGGAGCTCAATAATTTCCTTCAGACCTTCAAAAACGAGATGGCCCTAGTGAAGGAAAGAGTCTCTAAGATTGAAGATAAATTAGATTTCAATGAAAACAAACAGAGACAAAGCTCAGAAGAGATGGATAATAGAAAAAGGAAACTTGAAACAATGGAGGCTAGAATTAATGATATGGAGGACAGAGCCCAGGGTAAAAATGTACGTATTAAGGGCATATCAGAAACCATTACTAGAGAACAAAATTACCCCCTATATATTAGACCTATGTAAACAAATGGAGATACAACCCGAAATAACACTGATGAATATAGAACAAGCACATAGAGTATTAAAACCAAACGGGATTTGGTGAAGAACATCCCAGGGATATAATAATCCGGTTTACAACCTTCAGCATTAAACAGAAAATCCTGAATGCCGTTAGGGAGATAGGCCCAAAGGACCAGGAATCTAGCTTTTTTCCAAGACCTCTCGTACAATACGAGGCAAGGAAGGAGATCCTTTAAACTGGCAACTGAGATATTAAAAGAAAGACAGATTAAATATTGGTGGGGATATCCTTTAAAGTTATGTGTAAAATACAAAGAAGAGACCCACACCTTTGAGAAAGTAAGACTGGTAATGAACTGGCTTGATAAAACTCTGGTAACTGATGCCTAAGAGAACCCATGATGACAACTTTCGGACAATGGGAATGGGGGGGGGGGGGACTGGAGGTGTGAGGGGAAGATGGAAGTTCTTAAGATAAATATAAAATACATTTTAAATCTCATATAATCTAAAGTAGATAGGATTCACAAATCTGTTTATTTAAAGCTGAGATAGTATAGTCACTTAATAAAAATCTTTGTGGGCCACCCCTAGTAAATTAATAGCCATTTAAGTAAAAATAAAATAATCAAGCACAATGACAAATTATTGTTAAAATCACGGTAGTAATTGACAAATCGATATACGGCACAGCTCAATTCAAAGTTTTGGACAGATGAGAATATGGAATTTTTGATGTGAATAAGAATATAGGATAAGTAATTGAATGTTAAAACCACTAAACTTCGTATCAGACTACTTTTTATTATGATCCCACACGTCCCTCATTTTGGTGGAATTATTTTCTATTTGTCTTAAATAATAAAAAAAAAGGGGTGTGCCATCAATTAGGCAGTACCGGTAGTAACAATGATGAGTTGCTTTTTATTTATACAAATCACCTGGAATATTTAATTAAGGGCATATGAAGGGAAGGGAAAGGTTAGAGATAAGATCCCTTAATTTGGTAACACCCTTAATAAGTACCGTATTTGCTCGATTATAAGACGACCCTGATTATAAGACGACCCCCCAAACTTTGTATATTCCTTTAGGAAAAAAACTAAAAGCCTGAATATAAGACTACCCTATAGGAAAAAAAAAAGTTTAACTTGTATATATGTAAATTGCTTTTTAATATGTAATAAAAAATTGATATTATACAAATGTATTTCTTGTTTTTATTTCCTTGCGGCCTCTCTCCCTCCCCCCTCCAGTGTAGTCTCTCTCTCTATCTCCCCCCTCCCTCCCCTAGTCTCTCTCTCTCTATCCCCTCTCTATCTCTCTCCCCCTCTCTCTATCCCCCCCCCTCTCTCTCTCTCTATCCCCCCCTCTCTCTCTCTATCCCCCCCCCTCTCTCTCTCTCTATCCCCCCCTCTCTCTCTCTCTCTATCCCCCCCCTCTCTCTCTCTATCCCCCCCCCCTCTCTCTCTATCCCCCCCCTCTCTCTCTATCCCCCCCCCTCTCTCTCTATCCATCTCCCCCCTTTCCCTGGTGGCTAGTGGGGGCAGCTGGGGGATGTCTGCACTATACGTGCAGATATCCTCCATGCTGCCCGACACCTCCGTCTATTATGACGGACAGCTGGTCCGTCATAATAGACGGAGGTGTCGGGCAGCATGGAGGATATCTGCACGTATAGTGCAGACATCCCCCAGCTGCCCTATTCTCCATGGTGCCTAGTGGGGCAGCAGAGGATGTCTGCGCGATGAGCGCAGACCTCCCCTGCTGCCGCCCGGCACGCTCGCCGGGACTTCTGTGACGAAAGCGGAAGTTCCCGGCTTCTTCACAGAAGCCCCGGCGGTCGTGCCGGGCGGAAGCAGGGGAGTCTGCGCTCGTTGCGCAGACATCCCCTGCTGCTAGAGAGGGGGATCCAGGTCCCCTGCAGCTCTGCTGGGGACCTGGATCCCAGTCTTATAGTCTGACCTCAATTTGAGGTCAGATTATAAGACGACCTCGAATGTAAGACGAGGGGGATTTTTCAGAGCATTTGCTCTGAAAAAAACCTCGTCTTATATTCGAGCAAATACGGTAATAAACAATAAATATGGATATGGAGGTGGAGGTATGTATCGGAATACTTTTTGCTCCCTGGATAAAAATTTGACATTCTAGTCAGTACCGATAGAATACAGGTGCAGTGGAAGGAGAACAAATGGATAATGTACATAAACAGTATGCCCCACCTACTGCCATACCCCGACCCCCCCCTCCTCCCTGGGTTCTACAAGGTCTTATGCCTCTCTAATGGGAATAATATCTGTGATCATAATAGTAGCTAGTCACAAATCATATAATAGGATAAGGAAAATGAGCTATATGCCTCCATCTCGACCTCACGGCTCGACACTATACTTAGGTTCAGTTTAGTGTGAAATGATCGAGGGACCTTTTGGGAGAATAACCTAGTTTTGTGTTTTTTTGTGTTTTATGTGGATTTAGGATGATAGGTAATATGTGTGTGCGATGTGGAGGTGGACCTCCCCTGGAACGCTTGTACAGAAACCATTAAGGCTTTGGATTGGAAAGCAAAGAATCCCTTTGAGAAGAGATGAGCTTAAAAATAATGTCCCTGAATGCTCAGGGGCTAAATTTCCCCCATAAAAGAATAACATTACTGAATTATATGAGCCAGAATAAGATAGCAGTGGGGATGATTCAGGAAACTCACTGGAAGCAAGAATTTGCAACTAAAGTTTCAAGGAGGAAATACCCCCATATGGTATGTTCATCTCTGTCTTCCCCAAAAACAGAGGAGTAGCAATCATGGTGACTAATGACGTAAAATTTGAAAAGATTTATGAGTAAACAGATAAGGAAGGTAGATACGTATTTATTGTATGTAAGATCGATGATGTTAAATATTCTCTTTTGAACATTTATGCCCCCAACAAAGGACAGATACAGTTTTTAAATTCAGTAATGAAGAAGTGCTCGAACTATGTTCAGGGAAGGTTCCTTCTAGCAGGTGACTTCAACTGCATATTAGATCCCTCAGTGGATAAATTGTTGACTAAAGGTGTTAAAATTGAAAGATCAATATTCGGACTAGCAAGAGATTTAACTGAATTTTTGGGGAAACACATGCTGTATGATATGTGGAGAATACTCAACCCAGACACTAAAGAGTACACATTTTACTCCAAACCATTTAACTCCTATTCCAGACTGGATATGATTATGGGGGAAAAGGAGATTATAAAGCTATGCAAAAAGAGCATAATCCCAGAAATATCTTGGTCGGACCAATTACAACAACAGAACACCAATAACAGAATACATAAAAAAAATTAATAAAGGGAAGACAGCAATATCCCCAGCACAGATAGAAGAGGAGTTTAGAGCCTTCTATAAGAATATTTACTCATTACAAGAGGAAGAAGACAGCAGGGAATTAGTAAAAGAATACCTAGAGAGTATTCCCCTTAAGAAGATCTCAGATTTGCACAGGGAAGCCATAGATCTCCCTATAAATATAGAGGAAGTCAGGCGAGCCATTCATCATTTCAAGACGAATAAAACTCCAGGCCCCGATGGGTATTCAGGACAGTTTTATAAGAAACTTGCTCCAGCATTGATTAAGCATCTGACAGAAACTTTTAACCTTATTAGAGAAAAAATAATTTTACCTCAGGAAATGATGCAGGCCCATATAAAACCCATACTGAAACCAAATAAAGATGCAACAAAGGTGGATAATTATAGACCCATCTCACTAATAAATACTGACACAAAAATATATGCGACCAAACTGGCTCAACGTCTGAGGACATGTCTCTCTGGTGTTATCCACACTTATCAAACAGGTTTCATGCAGGGTAGAACCCCAGGGGATAATACCAGGAAGAATTGTGACCTGTTTAGTCACGCAGACAGAAATAGAAGACCCATGCTGGCCCTGTCATTGGACGCAGAGAAAACATTTGACAGGGTCAGCTGGGTCTTCTTAGAAGAGACTCTGAAAAAGATTGGATTTGGCCCTAACATATTAGATGCGGTGATGGCCTTATATATAAACCCGGTCGCCAAGGTGGTAGGGCAGGGATTTGAATCTAAATGGCTGACAATACAGAATGGCACAAGACAGGGGTGCCCTTTTGCTCCATTGTTATATATTATCTTCCTGGAGCCCCTGGCAGAAAAAATAAGAAACAATAAAGACATTAAAGGTCTACTAATAGGAAATTAGTGTTGAATTATAAATTGAACATAGGGAAATCGCAGGCGGCCTGTGTCGCAATGCCCCAAATTGAAAAAGAAGCTCTAAGAAAGGATTACGACTTTCTATGGTCTGACAAGAAGATCGAATACTTGGGCATAGATATTGTCAGATGGATTGAACAGTAATCTTGAGACTGGTACATATGAATAAAGCAGACGCCAGCTGCTTCCATTTTGTGTCAGTTTTTGGACATCCTTCTGTGTGTTCAAATCTTATTCTGTGTCCCTGAGGATAAAAGAAACTCTTTCCCTAACTCTGTTATCTGAAACCAAATATTTTACTGATAAGATCATAGTATCACTGGAAAAGATAAGGTGGGATTTGTTAGTGGAAGGTTTATGACTCTAAGCCACATCTCATTGTATTTCTGCAGACCCAGCTGTGTCTATATACATTCAAGATGTGAAGGGAGGTTTCTCTTTAACTTTCTAGCCCACCCAAACTGGCAGAAACTGACAGACACACTGAGATTATTTGCATTTTAGATTTGAAGAATCTAATAAGGGTTATTATAAAAACACCCAGTTGATTCAAATTGCTCATTAAAATATATAATTATATCACACCTTCACTCATAAATATGTAAAGTATAATTAATCCTACATATTAATTAGAATATTGTTTTTATTGTTTTATTAGTGTGATATACATTTTATTATAAGTTTTTATCTAATGTGCAATGATAAGAATAAGAATATTGATAAGTTTACTCTAATTTGAAATTGTATTAACAATATAATACATTTCAACATATATATTTTCTTACATTATACTCACAATCCAGGTATAGCTATAAATCATGACATCATCTCATTTAAATTAAACACACCCATTCAATATTTAATTGTCTAGAAGTTACAGAGAAGAGGGTGTGAATCTAAGATAAGGTTTGATTGATAAGTGGAGCCCTGAGGTGTAGAATGAGACCGGAGACCTGAAAAGACCTTGGGGGGGGGCGGCTGATTTTGGGTGAGCTGCACTAATGGGTTGAGAGATGGGAATATTTTAGAAAAGGGCTGAGTCTCTCTCCTTCTGGGGAGAACTCAGGAATACGAGGCTTTTAATAGCACATGTTCACTATAACAATAGACTCTCCATACACATAGTATTGAGCCAAGTCCCAGGAGTAACTCCCATCACTCAATTCTTCAATGGAAGGAGTCTCAACTGCCAACCAAACTTTGCCTGTAATGTATAAATGTGGTAATTTGTTTCTCGCATAATCTCCATTTTTATGGATGTGATTATCACATATATTTGAGTAAATTAAACTTAAATCCCACAATTTCTGGGATCTATATGTTTTAGCCTTTCTGTAGAAGGAAGCCAGAGGAATATCCTATAGATATTACCAAGAACCAAACGTTTTTAAAGTCTAGCTATTTACCCAAATATGTAATATCTAATCTCCAGAGATTATCTAAGATTTTTATTCTTAAAGTCTAAGCTAGAATACATACATTGTTATTCACCGGGCAGAATAAGAAATAGCCACCATGAGTTGTAATATGATTTAGTAATATTACCTTACCTAAGCAGAGTATATGCTGGTAATTTGTAGGTAATTATGGTGAACTATCATTAACTAATTGTAACTACTAATCATTATCAATGTAGGTGGGGTTGTGTCTAAATAAAATGCATGGCAATTTTTGTGGTCAGAAACGTACCTGCATAGTAAATTATACTACATGCATGTTGATATATATTCATGTTTCATCCTATTTACATATGTTATAAGTCGTTCATGTGAATTGTGATTAACATTCATTGATATTGTATTTTGTTACGCTATGCTGCTTATCGTTTGATCTTTATTTTATTTTCAATAAATTAATTAGTATTTAATTAATAATTGTTGCATTGTATTTACTTTTGTAAAAACGTCATCCAAACTCTCTATATACATAACAAATTCTTTATATGGGTATTTTTGGACGGACCCATATATATGAATCATATCAATTTTCCTATTTTTAATGATTCATTATTAATAACTTGTATTCATATTTTTATGGTTATTCATATCCGATAATATTCCTTTGGATGGCAGAGATATATTGGGATTTAATTGTAGATTGGTGTCCACACAGGCTAAATTAAGGAAGTGGTATCAACTCCCTATATCTTGGTTGGGGAGTCTTAATATCATAAAAGACTATGTGATGCCAAAATGGCTCTATTTTATGAGAATGAATAAACAATGGATTAAAAAGATCCAAACCTGCTTTATTGATTTTGTGTGGCGGGGTAAAAGCCTAGAATTAAAAGAGAAATCCTATATATGGATAAAGTGAAGGGGGGTCTGGGTATCCCCAATCTTGTAGTTATGTGGGAAGCAAGCATGCTGACGCATGTATGCAAAATACAATGGCAATCTAAGACCCTTGATTGGCTTCAAATAGAAATACAAGGGGCGGGAGTTAAAAACCTGGAGCAATATTTGTGGCTAAATAAGACAACAAACCGACAAATAATAAATAGAATCGAAGGATCGCCATTGGGGGATATACTAGAGTTTTGACAAGTAACAAAGAGAAGAATGGGATTAGAAGAGAAGATATTTGTCTCGGCACCGTTGGAGGTGTGTGAAGTACATATTCAGGATATAAATATTGACCACTGGTCCAAGAAAGGTGTGATAAGAGTACATCATCTATACCATAGGGGAGAATTAAAGAAATATGTAGAATTAATAAAGGAATACTATTTGCCTTCTAAGGACTTGTTAAAGCATATTAGGATTAGTCATTACCTACAGGTAGTAATTATAAATGAAGGATGTGGAAATGACTGGATGGTAGAATGAATGGCTTTGTTCAATAACGAATTAAAAAAAAAAGAATATTAAAAATTTGTTCGGAATTAATAAAAAAAAGCCTATAGACCTCCCATTGCAATATCATGGATAAGATGGGCCAGAGATCTACACTCTTGGGCCAACGATGGGTGGCACCAGGTGAACTGGATAACCGCTTGGAATGAGATCAGGAAGTATGTGCATTGTCTAAACCTCCAAGAGATATACTATAAGGTTCTTCATAGATGGTATAGAATCCCCTGGATAGTTAACAAAATAGATCCATCAAAATCCCAAATGTGTTGGAGATGTGGAGTTGAAACAGGAACATGGGTATATATGTGGTGGGACTGCGGTAAGATAAGAGGGTGCTGGGAAAAAATATTCAAGAGAATATCGGAAATCATTGGGAAGGAGACCATACCTTGCCCACAGAAGGCCCTCTGCCACCTAAAATGGGAGGGAGTATCTATGTCGCACCACGGGGTCATATACCAGATTCTGATGGCAATTAAAATTACAATAGCAAGGAAATTGTATCAACAGGATAAAATAACTTGGATACAAGTAGAGAGGCAGATTAACTTACAAAGAGATATGGAAAAAGGGTTTTATACAGCTAGAGAAACAGAGGCTCAACAGAGAAATGTTATCAGATATGAAAGAAGTGGAATCTATTGCTAAATATGGAAACATAGCAGAGTATGGTTGGGACTGGAAGGGGAGGCGACGTCACATTGCACACATTTTTAAATGTTTTAAATGTGATGTCTGTAGAATCTAATAAGATATCGCAGAAGGTATAAATAAAATATTAAGACAACAAATAGATGGAAATATTGACCATTGTCAGACAGAATGTTCGTCTTTTATGTTTGTTCATGTTTATATGAATATTTGTACTTCGATATAATAAATAAAAAATAAAAAAACAGATACAAAGAGGCAGTGGGTGATGAGGTAATATGGCGCTTTTCTTGATTGAGTCTTGAGTGCACATCCACCAGGCTGTCAGGCAACTACCCCACAGTGCCCAAAAATCACATACCAAATACAAAACAAAGTGACAGTGCGCTAAAGTGCTGATGGATTGAAATACTTATGATCTAATAGATCCCGGATGTATTCCCTACTTCCTTAGGTGCGTATACAGAGGGAAACATACAAAACAGCAGTGGTTATAATAGTGAAGTGATCAGTAATACTGACATTTGCACTCACACTCTATTCCATATACATATTGCCATTACATTTGACCTCCAAATAATAAGAGAGTATGAGTATCACAAAGTACAAAAGTTTAATGTAGAGCATAAAATACCTTACATATGTGGTCAGGGTTTGGTTTGCTTTAACACTCTATTTCACAGTGACAAGTTACCCATTCTTTTACTATACTGTTGAGAGTGCACTCTGTAATGCTTTTACATTTTTGGATTTTAAAAAATCATTAATACTTTTGCCTTATTAATTTGTTGCATTACATTTTGAGATCATAACACATCCTACTGAATATTATTTTTAGATAAAAATCCTACTTTAAATATGTAGCTTAATCTACTCTGATTACACACATTTCCATACTTTACTTCTAAGTAGAATTAAAATGAACTGCAGTCCTTTGCAATTACCATAAGCTGTTGTGCTAAATGCATGAAAAACAACCAATAAACACATATCCTGTTGGCTATCATTGTTAAAGCATTAATAGATCATTTAGGGTAATTCAGTATTTTTATGATTATATGTCATGGCAACTGCTAAATATTTCACTATAATTCAGTTTTTAAGAACTGCACTGTAAGTAATTATATCAATAATCATTTTGTGAGCAGCGGCTTTTGTCTGAGAGTTTTAGTATTAAAGGAGAGTAAATGCATTTGATGTCTTATTTCCAGTTTGCATGATGTATCTATAGATCTTTGGATGAATTCCATAAAATCCAGCATGGTTCTCAAGCTTTTTTTTTTTTTGGTAATGCATGTTTCCTTCTTAATTAAGATATATTTTTTTTATTCAGTTTCATACAGAATCACAGAAATTATAATACCCATTAAAACTGCTTTATATCCATGCATAACAGAGCTCTGATGGAACAATTGTTGATTCTTTGTCTAAATGTCATTGCAGAATTTGAATAAAACAGGTTTGTGCATTGTGCTTATAACATAAACTAATTCCAATACCGAGTTACACTGCTAATGTAATAAAAATCTGTCTCATTGTAGGAAGCAAATTAACATCTAATAAAAAATATATCACCTATGATGTAAAAACCTATAAACATTGTTACATTGTTAATTAGGGTTAAAAAGACATGTAGGTCCACCAAGTTAAATCCTTCCACACATCCATATTTGCTGAAACAGAAGACAAACAAAATGCACACTGACGCTAATGTCATCTCAAAGGGGGAAAAAATCCTTCTTAAGGCAGTTGGACTCATCCTGAATCATCGTTACCTAATCTACTTTTACTTGTGATAATCCTTGCAATTGATTACATATCTAGAAAATATCCAACTGTGTTTTTAATACATTGATTGAATCAGCCAAAACACCTTTAGATTCTATCTAGATGATATCATCTTTCTTCCAATTTTGAGTGATGCCCAAATATTGTCTGGAAGGTATAAGTTATAAAGATATCTCCAAAATGTCTTTGTATTTACTTTGAATATATTTGTAAAGGTTTATCATATCCCCACAAAGGTGTCTTTTCACTAGAGAAAACAATCCAGATTTGCATTCTTCATAGGTGAAATTATTATTTATTTGTGCTTTTACCATTTTTGTACACCTCCTTTCTATTTTCATTATGTTTTTTTTTGTAATGCAAAACCTATTCCAAATGTGCTCTTTCCAGTGATTTATAAAGGGGCAAATGAATGTTCTGATTTCTTAGACCTATACCCCCTGTTTTTAGTCTCTTTTTTGTTTTCCATTGTCAAAGTATAGAAAAATCCATGCTAATTTACAGTAGAAAGTTTAGAAAATAAATAAAACCTATAAAGTATGAAAATTATATTGAATAACTTTGTCCTCCAAAAAAAGGTTATTATTAACAATAAAATTAAAAAGCAAATCATAAAAAGAAAACAGAAGCAGAGAGTAGTCAGAAAGGGCAGTGTGTTAAAAGGTGAAAAGAGAGGGAGGGAAACTTAAGGCACCAAGAAGTATTCTATGTATGTTTGTATAGTTGAGCAGTCAGTTAGTCTGTTGGACTCTATAATGGGAAGGTGAGATGGTTATCTAAACAGAAATGCTGCTAGGTCTTTGTGTAAAATGTATTAAAATTAGGAGAACTGGCTTTCCAGGTAAGACACTTTTTTTAAGCAGTAAATTTATCCATGTAAATACCTTCATCAACTAAAAGCTAACCCTTTGCAATAGGAAGGATTTTAGGTTGATTCCATCTCTGGGCCAAAGCCATTCTAGCTGATAGAGCAATACATGCAACCAGAACAGCAATACATGCAACCAGAACTACATGATTCCAAGAGCAAAAGTTACCAAAGAGACGTATTGAAAGGTTTTTGCAAAGTTTGAGAGGTAAGTTATACTTCACACCAGTAGTATGTGACTTTTGGGGAGGACCCAATGCTTTTTCATTAGAGACATGATTGGCCATATGAAGCAAGTCCACACATTTCCTAATGTTATCTAGAGCTTGATTCCCAGGAATATATCCAACCTGGTCAGGAAAGACAAGTTTGATTGTTTTTTTTGGACATCTTTTTTGTAAATAACTTTTAATCATTGTTGAGGAGATGGCTAGGCCTATGGCTACTGGTGACTTTAGGTATTAGGGATATGTTAGCTTGCTACATGTCATGTAAATGATGTACCTTCCATAATAACAGTTAGTGAATAGGTCTGGTCCTGGGGCTTTGTTTAATTTGGGAGCTTTTATTTCCTCCATGATTTCCATTATACACACACACACACACACATATATTATGGCTGCAGGGTACAGGTGTCAATATTATGGTGGCAGTGTGATGTTTTGGGCAATGGTCTGCTGGGAACCCTTACGTTCTGCCATTCATGTGGATGTTAATTTGACACATACCACCTAACTAAGCATTGTTGCAGACCATTTACACCCTTTCATGGAGATGGTATTCCCAGGTGGGCCTCTTTAAGCAGGATAATGCACCCTTTCTGATCCATGGAGACCCCATCTCATAACTTACAGGACGTAAAGGATCTGTTGCTAACATCTTGATGTCAGATACCACAGCATATCTTTGTGGTGTTTAGCTCTAGCACCCCACTCCTGTTGCTACAAGTATGACATTGGCTCCAGATGCAAAACTCCCACATCTAACCATCTATAGTAATCATCCTGGTTCTCCATAATCTTGGCATGAAGTCATTCTTGATTGTTTACCATCATGGTCAGGTGTTGGTTGGTGCGAGCAACATTATTACATTACATTACATTAACATTTATTTAAATAGCACCAAGAATTTACGTAGCGCTAGGATCAGAGCATGGAAGGAAACTACATACTAAGTTAGACAACTAGAACAGACTGACACATAAGCTAAAGAACCCTGATTCCAAGCCTACAATCTAGAGTATTACCTGTGCACCAGCATCCAGGTCAGGACTGCAGTCTCAAATGCAGTCATGGATGGGCTCCTGATGTGCTGAGCAAATCACCACCATGATGAGGATGTTCTCCTACTCCTCCAAATACATATCTGCAAGATAAAATATTAGGACATTGCACAACAGACTGAAGTGATCACATTCATTTTTAGTTATCATTCAGCATTATCTGACACCTGAACTAATAAAAATTGTAATTTCTAATACAAATATATAACACTTTTTTTTTTAAATATGAGCTTTTATTTGCCTTTATTTTATCTATAGCTACAGTTAGTTTATGGTTACATAACAAAAGCCTATGCTAAATGTTTTGCTCTTCAATCCCTTAGTGACATAATCTTTTGACCTTGTCTTTCCCTTGGTGACAAGGGCTGTTTTGACATTTCTGGGGTGTTTGTGTGTAGCTGTAATTTTCTTCTTTTTCCCATACTGTACCCACACAAATGATATATTGTTTTTATTGCCATAAGAAGGGCTTTCATTAGATACCATTATGTTCATCATATCTTATATTTTACTACAACAAAAACCATAAAATATGATGAAAAAATAAAAAAAACTTTTTTTTAACTTTGACCTAAAAAATTATTTACACAAATATAATCATTAAAAAAGACCCCGTCTAAATAGTTTATATTTTTTTTTAGAAAATATGCTTGTTTCCATGTTTTTTGCAAGTTATAGGGCAAAAACCAAAAATAGTTTTTTTTTATACAGTGACCTTTTGACCCTACCTGAACCCTAAATTTAACCGTGTGAATGCTTGCTGTCTGTAGAAGTGTTCAAGTCGGAAAGCAATTAACTTTTTGCTTTCTGACTTGAACGCTTCTTCACATAGCGCAAATATGCCCGTTCATCTGGAGAAGAAGCAGTTGACTGGTGCCCGTCTTTTACACTAATGCCTGCTTCTCCCGGACTGAGCAGACAAGCGGTGAGATCTGAATATGTGTGTATGAATGTGTGTGTGTGTTTTATGCATGAGTGTGTGTCAGTATGAGTATAAGTGTATATTAGTATGAGTGTGTCTGTTTGAGTATGTGTGAGTACAAGTGTGTGTGTGAGTATGAGTATCAGTGTGTGTGAGTACAAGTGTGTTTGTTTGCGGTTTTGACACTTTAAGATCTGCAAATTTAAGTCAGCCAAAAATTGAGCACTCAGGCCCATTGCTGCTCTAGGGGCAGTCTAGCAACAACATCACAGCGACAGAAGTTTTTTTCACTTCCGACGCTCTACCCACATGAGGGCAGCAGCTGGTAAATTATCTTGGTTTATATTTTATGTTAACTGTTTCTATTTTATTGTTTTGCATTTACCTTTATGTATTGTTATTTATACTAATCTGCTTTTTTGGCATTCAGAGTCTATTGGGTCCATGGTGGTATGGATCGTTTTGTATTCTGGGCCAATAAGAGGGCAGAGCGTAGGGTTTATGGCTCCAATCTAGGTTTGGATTAAATGGGTGTTCGCATCTGTTGGTGCAAAAGTTCGGGGGATGCAATGGGCATGTCTGTTCAATTATCTTCAATCTTGCTTTGATCGGTTACTTTATTCTCAGGTTGTTTTGATTAATGTGCACAGCAATGATGAGGTTAAATCAGTCAATTTACTTTATCACATTAAACAAGATCTGTCAGTTTTATCACCACTCTGATGTTCGCTTCATATGGTCTGAGATGACTCCTAGATTGGTCTGGTTTTCCTTTTCCATCAAGTCTCTGGAACAAGTCCACAGTTAATAGGACAATGGAAAAGTTTCTTCCACTATTGTCCTATTTTATTTTTTGGCATAGTGGTTTGGAACTCCGTCTTCAGGAGAATTCAGATCTGATAGTGTTCATGTATTGGAAATCGGGCTGGATATCTTAAACATGGATTTTCAAGAAATGTTGTAAAAGGCATTACATTTTGGGGGGCTCCCACATCAGGTTTATTTAAATTTCAATTGGCAGGAGGGCAGATATTGGGGTTTAAGTGATTGGTATAAGAGACTATTAATATTGCATTAAAGATTTAGTTTTATGAGTGTTTCATTCAAAGTGATATGTTGATTTCAACACCCCTTAATAAAGCCTAAGTCTATCTCCAACTTATTTCTGATGTGTGTATTTATTTATGTTGAACAGTACAAAGGACAATAGGTCATCCTCTATTACTTGAAGAAGGGAGATTTAGTATACGACAGTGGAGGGGATTTTACAGTTATGACAGATTAAGATATGGAATTCACTGCCTGAAGAGGTGGTTCTAGAAAATACCTTAGATGCCTTTAACAGAGGCCTGGATACTTTTTTGATGAGCTGGAGCATAGAGGGAGTTGCATGTTAGTATAGGCATTAATATTTATTTAGTGCATGTTGATTCAATGGAGTCAAGAAGGATTTTTTTTTTCCCCACTGAAAGTAGAATTCAAAATTGCTGAAAGGGGTTTTTATTCGCCTTCTTTTGCTTGCTTCTAACAGCATTAAGCATGGAATAGGAAAAGGGTGGAACTTAATGGACGCAGGTCTTTTTTCACCCTAAGCTACTAAGTAGCTATGTAACTATTGTATATAGTGAAACACGTAGAACTATCCCATGATGCTAGTGCATTCTCAAACACAGACAAATCTTCACTTTAGTTCCCTTTTTTCAAAATCATAAAAAATAATAAAACATAAAATGTTTATAATAATACACCTATAGTAAATTATATGATGACATGTTATGATACATTATTAATATTTATATATTTTTACAAATAAAGACATTTAATGCTGAGAAACAATATATATATTTTTTAATTGAAACTAAATTTGTAATCAGGGAGGGCAGTTATATACCCCCAAATTGCTTTGCTCTGCTAGTTTAGTATTGTGCTATTTATATTTACTTCTGGAAACAGTCCTAATATTCATTTTAATTACATGTCTGTGATAGTTAAACTTGTCATGAAACCAATGCATGCCCTCTGTCAGTTTAATCTGAAAATAAATTGAAATATAATGCAATTAATCTAATTTTATAAATGAATAAATCAGATTTAATAAAGATGCAAAGCCATAATTTCATCCATTTCATGAAACCAATTGTTGCTGATGTAAGAAAAAAAACACAAAAGGGCACACTTCTTTCTTAATATCATGTTGTTAATAATGAATATTCTTAACTTTCATGATGGCAGTAGAATTTGAAGTTATTCACTTTATTTTTTGTTTTGCTTTTTCATGGAAAAGTTTGATCCATGGGGTTATTTTGGGATAGCATATCACGATATATATCTTATAGTTTCTTGGGTCTATTCACTAAGAGTTGAGTTACAGGTGACTTGAGGTGAGATGAGTTGGATTGTGACGACCATTTCTTCTCACCATTTTATATATATTGTGGCGGGACAAATCTTGTGAGTTCCCCCTGCTAAGCAAACTCATAAGGATTGTCCCTCCACAATGTATAGCTAAACTTTGAGATTAAATATTCATCTCACCTGCAACTCACCATTTAGTGAATAGGCCCCTCTGACACCAAGCTTGTTCTAGAGCAGTAGCTTGGTGTAGAAAATAGGCATCTATCCCACAGATGTGGATGCTTGGCTGCTGGAATTTCATTACTGTGCTAAAACCATCAATGGAAATGCATTAGGGCTGTGCACGTGTGAACACTGAACTGGATTTTTGCCTTGACTAGGTCTATTTATTGAACCAGTTCAGTAATGAGGGAAATCATAGTTTATTTCCTAATCCAAAGGAAAAATAGTAGGAACATACTGCTCTTTGAACTGCAGAACAAAATTGCAACATTAAACATACTGCATTGCTAAAATTGTGTTCAACAAAGTGTTAGATGGATATATTAATATGGGAACACACGCAATCCTTGATGTGCATTCTATATTGTTACTGTTCTTCCTGCATGCAACCATTTAATTTGAAATATCTTATACTCTTAAAGCATGACCTTGTGTCCACAACACAACAAAGTTAATGAACAGTTCCTTGGAGATTTATTTGTATTGACCTTGAATATATTTGAATATAGTAGTCCTATCCATAAATAGATACCCTTTTGATAGTTAAGATAATGAAACAATATTTATTCATAGTATCAAGGCCTGCTTTCTCTGTGTACGGATGAGTAAATTAATTAAATAATGTTCTGTGATATTATTTAGGCAAATTAAATAAGTGCATATTGGAAATAATCACTATCACCTTTAGAATTATAGACTAAAGCTGTAAATAGCAGATGAATTTAAAGAAAAAGAGAGAAAATCTATCTATATTCAGAATTGGATAATTTGTTCGTATTTATTTATCTATCTATCTTTTATTAATTAAAACATTGTGAGGGTATAGTATGAAGAGGCTGGATATGAATTTCATCAAAAGGAAATCTGTTTTTGGAAAGATTACAGTTGTAGAAAATGATGCAGCTGATTTTTGTTTACCTACTATTGATTTATTCTGTATATTATATAGCCTCTAGCTTGCACCCTCTATGAATTCAAACTGTAGTAGGATGTCAGCATTTGAATCTTTCAAGGGTACTACTCTGAATCCACTGTTACACAAGTAGCATTGGTTACTACATGAGTCGGGTTTAGATATTTTTTTCTTAAGTCAATAACTCTTTCTTTTTTTTTTTGTTGAATTAATTTGCAGGTCTGGAATCCAACCATATTTCATAACTGCCAGTCACAAAACAAAAAGAACGTTTGTACATAACTTACTTCTGTAAAATATGGAGTAATGTATCCATAAAATATGTGTATGTATCTGAAGCAACCAAGTAATCTGAGTTAAGACTCCATGGTGCCCTATATGTCTCAGCACTAAGTAAGTACAGCTACAGAAGGTATCAGCCTCCACAATCACTCACCATATTTAAAAAAAAAAACCCAGGAACAATACTTAGACCCTTCCAAATCTTTTCCGGGATTTTTAAAGGACAAATATTTGTTTTAACTAGTGCTTTAGTTAAAACCCTGATGCTTCTTATGGAAGCCTTATGGCTGCCAGTAAGAGGATAAACTGCCATGTACATTGAAATGTCCATGACAATTTATCTTCTTACTAGAAGCACAAGTGGAAAAATAACAGTGCCACTTTAAACTAACTAATTAGTTATATTTTTGGACAGCAAAAAATATTATGTTGACATTTAATTAAAATAAAATTATATACAATCTATTTTCACTCACTATAACACCATCTTGTTAAAAAAAACCCTATTGTATGATAAACATTTCTAAATTTAAGAGCATGCAAAACAGATTGTTATTATTGCACTAATTAAGTTTTCAAAAAGTGTATGAAAATAATAGAAATCAGAGGTTTTGGTTCTATGAAATGGCCCAAGCATAATTAAGTTTTCCTGCCACTTGAAGTCACACTGTAAATAGGGTGCTGCTACCAACACATTTCTAATGTGTTCGGGGAAGTTAATTACCATCAACCCAATTAACCCATGGACAGAAAAATGTAACCAAACAAGGGAAATATGAAATAACAGTGTGCTAAGCTTATCACAGGCTCAAATAATGGGAAAATAAACTTTGCAAGATTAGTGTAAGAATCTCCATCTTACATTTTATATAATACCCTTTAATTCCTTTTACAAAGGTCAGTTAGGATTGGCCAATCCGACCAATTTTTGGAGTGTCATTAAAAACATGTGTGACCCACCATGCCGTTCAGTACCAACCACAATTAAAACACATAATGAAGGTCTACAATCTCCAGTGGCAATAGCAAATTAATTCAATAACTGTTTTGTAGGCTGCTCTTTTAGCAAAACACCACAATGAAGATCATGGGACTTGTTCTATGACAGACTAGTCACCACCAACATCACGTCTGGCCAAAACCCATGCAGAATTTGAATTTGTTCAATCAAAAAATTAAATTACAATGTGGGCCGGACCTACTTCCATCACTGCTACTGAGTCTGAGTGCACCTGTTACTGCTTGACCCATAGCCTACTTAATAAAGGCATCCTTGTCCTCCGGTTATGTCTCCAAAAACTGGAAAATAGCCAGAGTTATCCCTATCCACAAAAATGGTGATGTAAAAATAATGTGAAAATACAGGCCTATCTCACTGCTACCTATCCATTCTAAAATCCTGGAAAAAAAAGTACTCTTACTCCCTACTTATGGTACATTTCAGATCCTGCACCAGCTCCTCACTAGCAATCACTCACTTCAAAAAGGAAGAAGGTAGTTTTGCGTTCTCTTTCAGAGCTCCTCATATGTGGAATAGCCTCCCTGATTCTGCCAAATCATCCTGTAGTCTAAAATCCCTGAAAATGGGTGTCTCCCAAATACTCAAAACAGAATGTACCTGTTATTAGTTTACAAACTACTATATATACAGTACATGTTGTTCTCTCTCCTTGTTGTTTGTTTTAATAATGGTTTACTCTGTATGTTCTTTTTTCCAACTTGTATAACTATATGTATGTATGTATTCTATTTTAATCTACTGTTAAATGTGTAACTCTGTGTAGTTCAATTCTGGACTGGGTCTCCAGGACATACTTGAAAATGAAAGAAATCTCAATGTATTCTTCCTGGTAAAACACTTTCTAAATAAATAAATAAATAAACCGGCAGACACACTTGACAACCAAAGGCCAGTACGAGGCAATTTAAGTATGTATTCTGGTTATCATTTAAGAAATGTGAGAATTATCTCTTAAACAAATTTATTTTTAAAATATGGTAAACTTGTAAATAGTACATATGGCATACAACACACATGCATATGTGCACACACAAATTAACACATTAATAAAAGGGAATGTAGTTGCATAATATGTGCACAAAGTATCATGTTAGCAAAGGGAAGGTGAAGTGTAAACTTTGATATTTCTCGAACAGTAATAACAGAATTTTACCAGAACATTTTTCTTTCTTTGAAAACATTAAAAGTTAATGAAATATCACAACATGAATTATTGTTTTTATGCAAAATCCTCAGATGCCCTGAATATACATTACCTAAGGTCACGGTGTTGAGTCTAAACCATGTATCATTTACTCCCAATGGTCTACTCTGAGGGAAATTTCATTATCTTTCAATTCTGTCCTATTGATACTGAACATAAAATATGGGACTGACAGATTTTTCTTTGTGAGAGAAGCTTATAGATGAAGGTAAAGGTTGGTTCAATCTTTAATCCTGAAGAACAGCCTGCCACTTAGATGATAGTATATATGGATGCAATCTAAAATCATCCCTCAGATGCCTGTTGCATTAGACTTCAGATTAACAATGCAATTTGCTATAATGAAGATGTTTGTTTGGTGCAGTACAATTTTACATCACTGACATGAAATGTCAACAGTTCTGACAAAACAGCAAGGACAAAACTCAAAAAGTTCACAGAAACCTGGAGATTTGGTCAGGTTTCTATTATACTAGTTAAAATGACATGCAATGTATTTTAACCTGAAAGTTAAGAAATTAATTAAGAAAGAAAATAGGAGGAAAAAAAGCATCCAAAAAAGAAGCAAGACAGAAATAGAAACATCTGCAAGTAGCTATAGTGTTAACATATATAATTACATTTGAAATTACTACAGTGCAAAATTGAGAGTGCACATATTTATATTTAAATTGGTAAGGTTTTACATTCTTACATAAAGGTCAATCCTATATGATTAGGCTATAAATAGATATATATTTTTTGCATGTCCTCTGTGAAATGCAAGTGTTTATTACACTATAAAATAGAGACATATTTTGAGATTTCAAATGGTTCAAAATGCATATTATGCTCTCTCTCTCTGTCTCTCTCTTTTAACATTTTAACATTTTTTCTAACTAGGGTTGCCACCTTTTCTTAAAAAAAGATGCCAGATTTGCTATTGATCCATAGACTATCTTCAAGCCAATTGTAAACCAGCCTGCCAGGCACATATGCTCCATGAGTGCTAGGTGTGCATATACTTTTCGAGCTGGTCGAATTGGCAACAGAGTGACTCTGATGCTGAATTTGCAGCTGCCATCAACCCCTGGGATGTATTTTGTAAATCTACATTGTGCCCCCGAGTGACAGGTGTGCACTGGGCTTATATTTTATATATAGAATGTTTTGGGTCTTTGCAACCTTTCTGTGACACTGATCAGAGAATCAACCCTCAAGTGAGGCCTAGGTCATGGTATAGAGTTTACCAGAACCTGGACAAAGGTAAGGATCCTTGGGGAGGAGTACTTACCCCATGGTTCTAAAGTATAAATACATGAATAAAGAGGTGGGTAACAAATACTATTTGTTTTTCAGGAAAAAACCCTGTTGTTTTCCCAAAGGCTCCCACAAACCTCACAGCAATCTAAACTCCTGCACAATCCGACATATAACAACATACACAAAATAAACAGAAACATAAAAAAAAATGTGTAACTATTAAATGTACAAATAACTACTTTATTATACAGTAAAAAGCTCTGTATAGTAATGCCAAAGAGATTATCTAATCAAGCACTTTGGTTGCTATGCATTCAAACTAAAGTTTACTAAGGGACTGTGCTGAAGTAGGTTCTGTGCTCCTTGCACTTGTAAAACACTTCCTGCTTTTCTTTGTGTAAAGCATAAAACACCACATTTTTCTGGGTTCCCGGCCCTAAGCCATCCTTGTAATATGTATAGATGTGCAATTAACATATACCTGCATTTGATTAAGAATGAAAACTACACCATGGCAATTTAGAACCTATATGTTTTATTACTAGGACTGATAATGTCCCCGTCAACTGCACCCGATTAAGGGAAATGTGAACTGTTTCAAAGAGTTGCAAGCACCCTGCAAATTAATCTGCACCACACATAGGAATCACTTAAGTGCCATTAGTCCACAACTGGAAAAGTCAGTACATAGTAAGTATAAAAGCGAATTCCTAATAGCTAACATATTTGACCCTTTTATTGTAGATCATTAATAGAACCAACATTTTCCATCTAACTTACAATATTAGTTTTAAAAGTAGTTTGTCAGATGATTTAGGATTCATGCATATTTTAAGAGCCACATTTTTTTGTATTTATTGTTCTAGCATGGAAACACAAGGGAAAATTCCATTGGCCCTAGTAGGAGGATCAACTGGCATGTACTTTTTAAGTTACATTCCAGTTTATTTACTGCCCAACAGCAATGATTCTTCCAGATCAGGTCTGCCTCAGTTGAGCTGTGCATACACATGCATGTAACTCTAAAGAAATGTATTGGGTCTTCTTAGGACCTACTGCGCAAGATTTTTAACATTGCCTTTAATTAGTGAAGTAAAACTGTCTAGTTCCAGTTTAACTTATCTTAAGTTCATGTTCAGTAAATCAGCACCTGGACTTCTTGTAGTGTATACATTTTTTCTGGTTTCTGTTAACTGTTTTTTTAATAAATTAAATAGATTCAATTTGCATAGTGGTAATATCTAGGGTTGCCATGCTTTTGCCTTTATAGGCTTAACTTGGGCCTTAAGCCATTTGTTATACCAGCCAGAAAGTAAAATACCATGTGGTTGGCAACCATATTAACATACAGTGTAAATACTGTATATGCATATTTCAATTTCTGATTTACTCAGAAAGATTATTGTCAATGATATTATCCCATTATTTCAAACTTGTATATTTAATTATCAATATAGCAATGCATTTGTATAATATCACTATTATGAGATTTGCACATTTAGAGGTGTCAACACATTTAGTTTCTCTGTGGCAGTTTAGCCTTTCAAGAAACAAGCCTTTTGATATCAGTTGGATTTATTTCATGGTGATGACAGAGAGTTAATTGAGGTCAAAATGTAAATGAAACTGATAAGAAAATTCCAAAGAGATAAATCCAAAAAGATAAATAACAGTAGTTAAGGACTGAATGTTATGATAACTAGAAAAGCATTCCTTTGTTGGGAATATCTAGATAATAATTAGAAGAAAATTGAGGTTTAAAGAAGAATACCAATGTGCAAGAGTGATTCCTATTTTTCAAAAGATATAATACAATATAAACATATTCACATGTATCTAAATGTGGGCTATTCACTAAAAGGTGAGTTGAGGTGAGATGGACAATTCATCACATCAATTACCCCCTTCTAAACAAACTCACCAGGTTTGTGCATGCATAATATATAACTAAACTGGTTAAATTAAATGTCCCTCTCACCCCAGCTCACCTTTCAGCGAAATATTTTACTTTGTTATTTTTTTGTGTGCTTTAACACGCTTCAAAGACAGCAACAAGCACATACAATGATCCACCATAAGATTTTGACCACCTGTCTGATATTGTGTTGGTCTCCTTTTGATGCCAAATGACTCATCAAGGCATGGACTCTGTTAGACTTATGAAGGTGTGCTGTGGCATATGGCACCAAGACATTAGCATCAGATCTTTTAAGTCCTAAGTTGGGACGTGAGACCTAAATTGATCTCCAGTTACAGTACACATCCCACAGATGCTTGATTGGATTAAGGTCTGGGGAGTTTGAAGTCAACACCTTGAACTTGTTGTTGTGTTCCTCAAACCATTCCTGAAACATTTTTGCTTTGTGGCAGGGTACATTATCCTGCTGAAAGAGGCCAATGCTATCAGTGAGTACCATTTCCATGAAAGAGTGTACATGGTCTGCAACAATGCTTATGCAGGTGGTGAGTGTCAAAGTAACATCCACATGAATGGCAGGATCCAAGGTTTTCCAGCAGAACATTACCAAAAGCATCACACGGCTTGCCACCTGTCAGTGATCTTAATGTTATGGCTGATCGGTATATAATCACATAGGAATTTGAAAACTGTGTCTAGATAGAGTGAGTTAATTTGTTTATATGACAATTTATAAACTGATCACCTGGATTTCTGCAAATTGTCATCTTCATGAAGGCTTCAGGATGGTTGGTCTTTTGTATATGTTTTCAGTTATAGAATATTCTTGGTGTTTGTCATGTGACACCTGGTCAAGAGGGGGCAGATATGGAGGAGTCTGTGCCATGAGTAGATTTTTATGCTACAGGTTGAGTATCTCTTATCCAATGATCAGTTATCCAAAATGATCTGTTATCCAAAATATTTTTGATATTTTGCTGCATTTTCAAATTTAACACATACCTGTTAGAATGCAAGTGCACAACAGTTTATTCAGTGTTCAGCCACCTTGAAGTAATATAAACATTCCATGCATGCTCAGATTCCTCAACTCCCACCCCTCCTACAAAGGGTAAGAAAATGGCACATGTGAAGACCTAATGCACCAAAGGAAGTTTCTCAATGATGCCTCACATCACAACTGTATTTCCTAAGTGCTGAGAGACTAATATATCTTATTGTTGAAAATGAATGGTTATTCAAAATACTTCTGGTCCCATGGATTTTGGTAAAGGGATACTCAACCTCTATTAGGATTGGTGGGCTAGTTAGGGGACATACTAGCTCAATGTTATTAGTAAAAATGGAGGTAACACAATTTTTCACTCCATGCAATGCCCTATTTATGACACCATCTTATAGCACAATATGTAAATTATTTCTCAGCAATTAATTTACATATACTTCAAATAGATGATGCCATAACAGGAGGCAACACAGGCATTATTAAAAACATACTTAAGGTAATTTACAAAGGTTACATTTTTAAGGTTTTGGGAAGCAATCAGCAGTCACATTCCATTGCTTTCCATGGTGATTGCTCTACATTTGCCACAAATTCACCTTTATAAACTAACACAAATGTTCCTTTTTATTTTTCTCTTTGTTTGCAATTCTGCTGTAGGAATGTGTAAATCATATGTCGTACGGTTACACTGTAAATGTGATTTAAATGGCACAGCATATAGTCTACTCAGGTAGCTCTTATTTTCTCAAGGATAATCAGTGCCTTGATTTTCGGATCACTTCTGATAACTTTGGTGATCCGAATGGCCTGTGTTTTCATGCTACTCAGAGAGCACAAAAGTGATCTTGTTTTGGTATGAAAATTGGTCAGTGTAGAGATAAGCTCACTGAAATAATAGTCTATATACTCTCAATAGAATTCTATGTGGAGGATAGAGATTCGGGTTGGGAGGACATGCTATTGCGAATATAGCTAATGTCCTGCTGAACAAACAAAGAGCAAACATAAATAAATAAAATAGGCCCCCGGAGCCATCGGACTGCCACGCTGGCCTTATAGACATTTGGGCTTCCCACGGGCCTTCGGTCAGTAAATATATTTTATACAAATTATTAGATGCCCTAAATTCACCACCAATCTCTACCAAGGTTTTTTTCAGATATAAAATATAGATGTCTCACTATAAGACTAAGATCCAGACCCCGCAGAGGTGATTTGGATCCCACTTGCAGGCAGTCAGTGGATATCGTCCAGTGCTGCCTGACCCTTCCACTGGGGATTGTGTGATGGAATGCCAGGGTCCTGGTGGAAGTGGTGTTCAGCATAGGAGGATCTCTGTGTCTGTGCGCACCGATCAGTGCCCAGACATATTCTGGTCACCAACGCTAGAAACCACAAAAGTCTGAAGGCACCTTGGCAGTGATGGGAGGTGTGTTGGCAAGCGTGTGGGGCAGGTTGTTAAGTCTGGGGTCAGATTAGTAAGTCTGAAATGGAGATAAGCAATTTTGAAAATGTATTTTCAAGTGTGGGGGCAGATTGGCAAATCTGGTGATGCATTGGCAAGTCCAGGGATACACTGACAATTCTGAGGATTAGATTTGCAAGTCTGGGGACACATTGGCGAAGTAATAGAAATAAAAAAAGAAATTTTTTCCCCTATAGGGTTGTCAGTTATTTAGGTTCCTTTTTCACTAAATGAATATTCAAAGTTTGGAGGGTTGTCTTCTATTTGAGCAAATAGAGTAGTATTTCAATCCTACTATTTTTGTGTCTGTGCACATGCATGTAGTGTGTATGACTGTGTACCAAGCATTTTACTGTACACATTAGATGTGTTGAAATAAATAAATAAACATGTCAATAAAAAAACAATGTCATTTAAAATGGGATTATACTTTTACCTATGCTTTTTTTCTTCAATCTGGTAAATAGAGCAGCCCTTTTGCTGGCAGTTGATTTTAAACAATGAAGCAAAGCAAGGCCAAACCCACAGCTTTTAAAGCAAATATCTCTATTATAAGCATACTGTCATCATATCCATTCATCACTTAATGTCACCTGAAGACATAAAAAAAAAACACAGCCTTGACTCACAGATTTAGCAAGACAGCATGTCTCTTTCAAGTCCCAATGGCAAAATTATGGCATTGATTCAAAATATGTAATGAATAAGGAAGATTTAAAAGAACACACACAGTGCAGGGGGAAAAAATCCATTAGACTACACTGCAGATAAAACACGCTCCTATTATGAGAAAACTTGAAAACATTTAAATTGACATATTATTTTTATCTGTAAGTAATATATCACTGATTTTAAAATCATTATACATAATCAAATGGTCTACTCACTATGCACTGATTAATCAGCACAACAGGGTTTGGCAGCATGTTCTTCCATAGCCCTGACCATCAGTCTGTGCTCCTCTTCACAACTTGTGAAGAAGAGCTGGTTTAAATAGGGGCACATCTTTGTGAACTGCATTTCCCATGAAATTCTACCTGAAGGTTGAATAAGCATCATGGGACATGTTCCTAAACATGTGCAAGTGTGTATTTGAGTGAGTGTCACAGTGCAAGTAAGCATACAACTCTCAGGAGGTAGGGGAAGGCCAATTACTTCATTTCTACCAAGCGCATTAACTACATCCATAACCTCCTGCCAGAGCTCATTCTTCCTCTTCTGGATTGTTAGCTTAGCTGCTGATCTTATTACCCAGATGTAGTTTTGGCACAGCTTCCTTACAAATGCCTGGTTCTTCTGGTAGCCTTGCTGTCCCCGCCTGCCCTGACTCCTGGCTTGCCATCCTATTTTATTGAAAGTTTTTTTTTTGTATTGTTAGTGCTGGCTTCTAATACTGCTCTAAAATGGTGGTCATGCCATGTGTTCAGTATTTATACAGACAATCCTCTGCAGTGACTGACTTTAAGTTGATGGCATCAATACTCTGTTTCATTTTACTGAATCTGGGCTAATTTCCTGTGGAAGGTTCTATACATTTTCCCATCATTAAGTCCCCATTATACTTATCTGACACAGTTTATTAAATGCCCAACAGCCCACATATGGGTGGAATTCCACATTTGATGATCATTGTAAAACAAATCCACGCAGGATCGAATTAATGTATCAATCTCGACTATCCCTTGATTTACACTATAGAGTTTCCATGTTCCCCGCTTTATGTTTGATTGATTTTGGCCTATCATGGAGCATCCAATATACCACACTGGTTGCACATTACTGGTGAAATGAAATTTTGACTGATTTAAGATGATAATTGTTAATTTATTTTATTATTGCGAAAAAAGATTAAAAAAACAGTTTATGTTTGTGCTGGAAGGTAACATTAGATAGCTAAATCAACTGAGGCTATAAAGTAATAAAGATTTTACAAAATGTTTATAGTTGACTACTGTTTAGTTAAAAAAAAATGTTAACTTGATGAATAGTCAAAAAATATGAGAATATTATTAAGACCTCATGAAGAACAGTCTTCTAATCAATATGACCAAGAAGCACAATGCCGACAGGGAATTCAATAGTTCTTAGCATTGTTATTGAAAAGCAAGCTATTGTTTGCCAAAACAACGATGATGTTCAAAGTGTCACCAGAATTTTAAAAAACCCTTTATATTAATTTAAACTATATTATATTTTACATTCATGGTTTTAGTTATCCCTGTTGACAACAGTTTTATTATAGCACAGCAATAATTATAAATAACACACTGTAAAATATTGTCTTTATTATCAGGCAAATATTTATCTTAGCTGTATTACACTACATATATATACCAATTATGGTATTTTTAATAAAATTGATAAAACAATATTAAATTATTCTATCAAATGATGTTATTTCATTGAATTATACAGCCTTTACAGTTAATTGACACATAATTGACATAAAAATAACAATCATAAATGATATATCATAAGTTTGGATATCCATGCATTGCCCACCAGAGACATAATTAACATCCTGCATGACATCACACAATGGGGACACAAAAAATGGACTTGTATATGTATAGACAATCCTTTTATTCACAATAGTACAACATCAGTAATAAATGGATGCAAAGGTATACCAGAACTGCATGTCCTAAATAAGTAATAGATTATATTTCACTCATTTATTCCTTAACCTCAATCCCCAAGTCTAGACAAGAGTAACTCTTGCTCAAACCAGTAAATGGTTTTTCAAGCCGTATTTTGAACATACTACTTGGCAGGCTGACTATAAACAGTTACATTTTCCCACTCTGCTCAGTCAAACATTTGCCACAACAAGATGTAAAAATACTGATCATCTACAACACCTATTGGACTACATGCTCGGCTTAAGCTTTAGGGAAGTATACACATCTAATCTTACACCATGCTGAAGAAATCCCCAGCAAATATAATGATTTGGGGTTTTATTTATAACAGAGGGAACTGACAAGGAATTTCAAATTTATCCCTTTCGTGGCTGGAATTGTTTTTATATTTTTGCTTGTTAGACAGTGGTTTTAACACTACTGTGGTGTATGTGTCTAATTGTAATAATTCTCTTTCTGATTTACTGTAACCACAACAGTTATAGATATATATTTTTTAGGTTAAAATAGGGTTTTCTTTAGATACCATTATTTTGATCAGATCATATAAATTTACTATAAAATAAAACCTACAAAATGATTGAAATTTTAAAAAAAGCTTGAAAAATAATTTACACATCTACAAAATATATTGAAAACACCTACTAAATAGATTGTAATATTTGTCCTGCATTTAGCAATACCCAATGTTTTTAAATGGTCACCCCCACCAAAAAATGAAAAGGGTTTATTTTTTTATATTGTATTGTTGATTTCAGATATGTCTTTTGTTTTGTTATGTGATTTTATTTTATATATCTAACTAAACAAGTGTGACTGGATGCAGCCGTGTGAAATATAGTGTTTTTGGGTGCCACCCCCTAGTGACTTTACAGCACAAATTTCTCACTTTGGGGTTGGGGACAGAGAATGTAGTCTATAAGTCAGAATTCTGATCTTCTGCATGGAATGGGAGGATAATGTAACTATGACATCACAAGGGGGCAGAGTTATGATCCTGTTTGATCAGGTGTCCTCTCTTTGTGTTGGAAGGGAGGTAAACAAAGATGTACACATCCACCTAGTCCTGGCCACTATGATACAGAGGAGCCAGTAAGAGAGCAGGGGAGTATCTTATAACATCATCATGCAGGCTTTGAGACTATGTTGCATCATGGGAAATATTCACAAAAAATTCACAATATGGAGCCAGGAGATAAACACCTAATCTTTTTTTATCTTTTATATGCAATTAATTCAATCATATATATATATATATATATATAACAGTGGCATATGTCTTATATTTGTTAGAAATTACCAGGTTATCTAGTTACATCTTATGTTTGGGGTAGTGTCCCTTTACTAACCATTTTTGTTTTGTTTCAGAATTACTAACTACTGTTTTTCCAGAATTATTTCGAATAAAATTGTAGCCCTAAGCTTAACCCTAGCCTTATGACCAACTTAAAAAAGAAAATGTTTATTTCTTTATTTTAAACAGTTAGGGGTCAAGGTTTCTTGGGGGACAAGGGCTCTCCCTGCACCATGACTGCAATGGAACAGGGAGAAACTAAAGCAGTTGGAGCTAGGCACTGGCTCCAAGAAAGATGTACAACCAAAAACAAAGTGACAATTTTAAGAGATGTTTCCACTTCAAAACATGTTTTGCTGTTTGTTACTGTACTATAACTATTTTCTACCAAAGTTAGGAATGGTGCTTTATCTTTTACATGAATTTCTAAAGATCAGAACTAAGTGGTTACCACTGTGAACCATCTTTCACGGAGGCAAAAAAAACGGATGTTAAATCATCAAGGTCATTATGCTCTTAAGCAACTTTTCTTCTAACATGTGCTGTTTCTTCATTTGGGTTAGGTGCTGTGCTTTTGCATGTCATATCTGATTATACAGAGCAGCAAATTGCTTTTGCTTCAAGCTCACTCACTCCAATAGAACAATATCATGTACAAACTGACAGGAAGGCATTTATCTTTATATGGGCAATAACATAATTTAAATTTATATTTTATGGCTGGGGCTTTACATTACTTACTGACCACAAACCATGTATATCAATTTTTAAACTTGGCACTTATATATCATTCAAAAATATTGACAGGAAGAAGAGGATGTGGCAGTGAATGTAAATCCTGAGAATACTGAAACATATTCAACTCCTGCAGAAGTTTCACTTTAAAAGGAAACACATCAAGACCATGATGTGTTTCTTCCTGTAACAACTAATTAATGTACATTAAACCACCAATGATTAGTCCAGTTTTTTTTAACAACCAGATTAAATTAAGTAAGTAAACAAAAAGAATTGGCTACTCAGATAAATACACATGACAGCTAATATATTAATTAATCTAACCATCTCACCTACTAAAAGAGGAAATACATGATAATGTGATGTATTTTGTTAGCTTGGGTAACCCTATCCTTTTGCTACTTTAATCTTGAGTAAATGAGATGCATTTAATAATTTGATACATTTTATTAAAAAAACTATTTATCTGCAATCACTCAATGTGTAAATAAGAAACACTGTATTAATGCAAGTTTTCTTTTCATACTTATAAATGTAAAATTCTAATACTATTTCAGTACCAGAGCTATTGGAGTCAAAATATCAAATAATTAGCAAACATATCCATGAGCAGGGATGGCAGTTATCTAAAACTGCTGTATATGTAGGATTTTTAGCTCTACTTTCAAAATGTTGCTATCGAGCATACAATATTACATATTATCTACTTCCTTCAATATGACACATTAGAGTTGCCATTGTTTGATTGTTGCAGTGTTACCTAAAGGTGCATCCTTATCAACTGAAGAGCTAATGCTATACAGCAAGTGAAAAAGATCACAGAAAGGTTTCCTAGCAACTACAAAGAATCCTTCTAAAGTAAGTCAGTTAAACTGGGCTGTAAAGAACGTGCAATGTGTTTAAATTAGCAAGCTTAGATGGTTCCCAGATTTACAGATGCCTACTATATAGTACAATAAAACCTGTAATGGAAGATGAATGGCACGAGAAGATCACATCAGATTCTTGACAGCTATATTATTATTTAAATGATTCATCTTAAATTCTACTGTGTAGTTAGTGAGGCTGAGTATTAGAACTTAAATGACGGCTTACAGAGGCACTGGTGGTGTTAACAGTTACAATTATCTGTAGTTCTTTTCTTTCACTATATAATTTGTATTCAGTAGATCAATAAACTAAACATCATTGTTTTCAAAAAATATAAAATATAAAGCACACTCTTTTCACTGGATCCATACTATACACCTTACACATTGGAAGCTTTTGTTGTAAATTTTCATTATTATGCATTCTCTGTTGTATTGTCTAAAATAATTCTACATGACAATATAAATTATTAAAAACCCTTTTTCATCTATTCTTAAAATACAGTTTAACAATAAGAGAAAGCATTTTTAAAATATATTAAATGTTATTTAAACATGTTTTTACAATAAATTGATGTCTTCCATCTACCATGTTGCCACTTGTGTCTTGCATTATTTTCAATTATTTTCTTTTTCTTCTTTGAAAAAGCTGCACTCCATATAAACCAGTGTGACTTAAAATTCATTTTAGCTTTGTGGTTCACTGAAAATGTCAGGTAGCTGAAGGGGGGGGGGGGGGGATGATTATTGGCATGAAGGCAAATACTCTTGTAGGATGCTAATGACTCTGAATTTAAAATATATGCACATAGACAGGAACAATACTAATTAATAAGCCTATGAGTAATCTATGAGGAAATGCTGTCAACATGAAAGTTGAGGGGAGTCCCCTTTTGATAATCTTGTTTTTTCTAGGGAAATCCCAGTAGTTGTAGAGATTTACTAGTAGGGCCACCATCTGGTGTGGTACAGCCAGTACCCTAGTAAGGTACCTGGCTGAATTGGGGGGATTGGCTAGATCTGGGGCGGGACACAGCAATGTCTCCTTGTATGTGTGGTGTGGGACCAGCTGCAGTGGTAAAGATTGTGGGAGGGGGGAGAGCATATTTTTGAGAGGAGCAGGGGCCCAGACCATTCCAAGGTAGATAAAATGAGTACTATGACATTGTCCAGTGTGGTAGCAACCCATGGATTGTTCAGCAATGATAATGTTCCCAGGATGTACAAAAAAAAAGATTTGTCAATATACTTTTCCTGGCTAAATACTTTGTTACTGTTGCTTTAACACAGTAACTCAAATAAATCAGAACAAAGCCTTCATTATGCACCATTGTAGTCTATATAGCGTGACAACTGTTTTCTGATATTATCTGCTTCTATTCAAAATATTGACTTCATGTGTTAATAATTCAAAGAAATGGTAACCTGAAGTCTAGTTAACTGAACAGAGAGGAATGCAGTTGAATGATGACAAATAGCTTGAACCTGAACATGGATATGATTTGAACACAACAAGAACTGTCCAGCAGTTCTTAGTATACTTTAACACAGGAACCTGATGATGAGCATTATGTCAGTAGGTATCTGTGTAAATATTCTAGCCAATGACAACATACAAAAAAAAAAATATAAGGAAATGATAAAACAGACAATAAACAAAATAAGTATGCTTCCCTGGAACCCCAGTTCACAGGAGAGCCAATGAATGGTATCCAGCTCCATTGTAGGCGTTCAATTAATCAAGCCAATATATAATTTTCTAGTATTATTTTTGTTATTTATTTGTGTTTTGGATGTTAAACTAAATGTGAAATACCTCTAAAATCAATTGCTGATGAAAAAGTTGTCATTGTATTTTCAATAAATTGCTATTTAGTTGAGTTCTTTAACTTGGTTTCCCATTTGCTTAACATTTTATTGATGGCATGCTGTGTCAATGAATTGTCCACAGGGGATATTACAGAGCATGCTGGGAAGGTGGAGATCATTTTCTCCATACGGTTTTAAAATAAATTAATCTAGCTTCCACTTCTGCTTTAATAGAGAACCTTTATATTTGGCATGCATTCAGATTTTAATCATAAAAACTGTATTCAACATACCGTAATGCTGAGGTTTTACTTATTTCTTAACAACAGAATACCGTTTTTGCTTCATTAACAAATTACACATACACTTATGTATTTGCACTTCAAAAACATAAATACATTTTATATCAACAAATGTTAAAAGAAGTTTAATATATATGGGAAGTAAGGGAGAAAAGAAAATACATATTATGACCAGGTTGTAAATGTAATATTTCATATTATTAAAATGTGTGTGTGTGTGTATATATGCATATAAAAATATATACACAACTCCTTAGTGAGTTGAAATGTTGTAATATTTAATACATACTGTTCTATTTAATAAGTGAAGTAGTGCTGATACTTTCTTGCAATGTATATCTGTGTATACATTTACATATAGTAGTTTGGAGAAAGGAGCACTTGGGGGACTTGAAATCCTGAAGAATTAGAGATTTATTTCACAAAGATCAACGTTTCAGTCCCACACAGGGGACTTTTATCAAGTATATATATATATATACACACACACACAAACACACACACACACACACACACACACACACACATCTTATAAAGCTATAGTTTTTAGAAAATCTGTATTGATAATGAGGGGTTAGAACTCCTCCCATCCTAAGTGCACCATTAGTGGTGTCCACATCATTTGCAGGAGTGTCTCTTTATTGTACAATAGGAAGGCCTTTGGTCCCTGTTAAGTGAAATCCGTGAAGAGATTAAGCTCCATATAAGTTTTGTTATTTTAGGTTTTTTTAAATAGGTTTTCAGAAAACTATAACTTTATGAGATGCGTTCTCTGATTTATGGGTTGTTTGTAAACATGTCTCAGTTAGCACCTTATAATGAATGCTTGTTTCCTTGAGTGCTCTCTTTACTCAGTTTTGTATCTATATACATATGTATTATCACATGTCTAAATTTAACAATTGTGCAAAATAGAGTTATGAAAGCACTTAATATATTGAAATAGTATGGTATGTACTGCAAACTCAACACATCATCAGTCACAAACAAAGTGTTTATACAAAAAGTATAAAATCGCACATAAGAGTGAAGTGCAATATATTACACACCCTCTGTGGGAAAAATAAAAATATAGTGACTTATGTTTACTTTTTGTATATCTTGCTGTCTCAAGGAACCAGGGTCATTCACAATAAAAATATAAAAAAAGAAAAAGACCGACATAGCGTGATGTTGTTTTGTTTAAAAATATGTAACTGTATTTTATATGTGTCACTTTTTGGGGCGAGAAGATTAACTGCTCACCAATCTATATGCACAGGGAGACCCTCCTGGGACCAATGGTAAATATTCACCTGTGCCTATATTGGTGAGCAGCCAATCCGCTCACCCAGCAAGTGAGTTTCATGCTCTGGATTTGGGAAACACACACTGAATTCACAGATTTCAATTCTCCAAAGTTCAGTTGAAGAATTGAATAGAAAATTGTAGAAGAATTAAACTAAACATAGTTTAAAACACAAAAAATATTTATATATAATTAAAATAAATGAAATGTTATGTATTATAATAGTATGTTTATTACATTTTAATAAATTATTTTAAAATTATCGCATGTATTTTTACTTAAGTTTCTTGTATTTAAAATATTGTGTTTCAATTATTTTTAATGAATTTAAATGTATTACACTTCAGGCTATTTCGGAAGGACTTCGTCTATTTCTGTTATAGCCAGTGTTTACATTGACTTTTTGGGGAGGAATTCAGCTATATTCATAGTAGCCAAGCATCTCCAGAGATGGCCCTGAAATAAGCTTACATCCTCCCCATATATGTGTATGGGTAGGACCAAGGCTACTACTGTGTTTCAGTGCCTTTTTTTCTAATTTCAGGAGATATTGCAGTGGAATTAGCAATAATGCCCCAATTGCAAACTTTCAAAGGCACATCATGGCTACCTCTGAGTAGCTCAAAATTAGGGAACAGATGTGATCCGAATGTGTCTGCACGTCGGAGGCATCATTTCAGGGCCAGAAATCGGACCTTTAGTATACAAGCTATAGACTTCAATATAATAGATACTGTCAAAATCGAATATTGCAATTATTGCATTATTATTACTATTTAGATCTTTATTTGTATTTATCTTTTCCCTAAAGTTTATAGCTTGTAGTTCACAGATAAAGTTGAGTTTGATGCATGCTACAGGAAATATCTGTTGTGCTTAAATCTTAAAACATGCTCATTTCATTAGTCAATCAATGAACAAAGTCACTGCTGTGTATGTAATAGGGTGTCTTATGTTAAAAGTGGAAACTCTTAATGATCAGGAGAAGAAAAGTAACAGCTCAAGCAGTGAGATCCTATTATACACCACTTAAACTTCTGAGACTAAGTTCAAACCAAATGTTTTGAACTTTTACAGTAGCAGGGCAATTAGTTTTATTGACTCCCCTGCTCAATAAATAAACATAATGGAGATAAAATGTTAATATATGTTAACATCTTGAAGTTGTAAATGAGAAAAAAGAAATGTTTAGGTAAACCTAAATAATGTATATAAGCAGTATTAAAAATAATATTTAAGTGAAGAAATGGGGGGCAAACGGGTGAATATTTTTTTTTAAATATGCCTAGCAGCAGTACAGTATGAAACACTGATTAAAATGAATGCATTAAAAGTAAATTTAAAGCAATGTTTTTTTACTAAAAAAACTCTGTGTAAGTTGGATGCAGCCTTCTGTTTCTTTTTGCCTAGAAGTTCCGTGATTGCTGGTTTCTATTCCTCACATTTCCCTCGATGAGCGACTTTTATACCCCCTTTGCAACACATTAGGGTCTGTTCAATAATCCAGTGCTATTCTAAAACAATATCTATTTCTATAGACATAAACACCACATACACAAGATAATAAAGGTGTCAAAAATATATAAAAAATACATACAAAAGTTTTTGAAAGAGGGAAGGGGAATGCTCAGTGTTCCACTTCATGAACCACTTGCCTATGTGGGGTACAAATACATACCTACTCACAAATTTGTATCACTCATGGGGACTCTGATCAGGAAATGCATTTTAAAGAAAAACTGTGCCATGTTGATGCTGAGTTTTGCTGGGTTGGTTGGGATGGAGGGCTTGCCCCTTATGCTGGAGATCTATGTTTTCCCCAGTAAAATAAAGACAGTATTGTTTATTGCAGTAGTGTTGGCATTATAAGATTCTATGATGTGGATCAGTGCAGAGCTCCGCCTAAATCTATACATTGCTTTGCACGTTTGTATACACTTTAAAACGTCCCTACTTACATCCTGAGGAAGCTGGACAAATGTGTTGAGCTCTTTTGCTGCTGTTTTCTTGGAGTTGTAGGAGTGAGACTACCTTACCATCCATCTCCAGTCTACCTAACCATCCATATCCACTGTTTGTTTTATGCAATATTGCACAATTTCTGTGTGCCCTTACTGCTTGTATGTGTACCCAGATTGTTTGTAATTTATGGATACTACGCCATTGGGTTTAAACCTATTATATAGGTTGTTAATATATTTAAGAATATTTTTGTACAGTCGTCTGTAAGTTAAGATCTACTCTTCATCTGTTGTGATGGATGCTATATATGAAGGACCTTTGTGAGTACCTGTGATTAATCCACTGTTCCTACTGTGTTACACTATATATTGCTTTTTTCCCTTCCATGTATTTGTGCTCCCATCTTCCTTTGTATTGAATATATATAGACACCACGAGGGACATGTACTAAAAGAAACGCAAATATATTTAATGTGCAAAACTGTTTTTGGTCTTTGCTCCTTATGCAATATACTAAACATAGCACTTGTAAAAGCTGGTGTAATTTTCACACGCAGAAAAAAAATGTACACTACATAAAAATAAACGGAAAAGGCGCAAATTAGGGGAAAAAATCGCAAAATGTTACAAAGAGTCGCAAATTGCTCCTTACTCATGTTTTTCCTACTTTTTTTTCCCCACTTCACTTGTTTAGTACATGACCTAGTTAGCATCCTTTATGCTAAATAATATTTTATTTTAACCCTATAGGCTAATGTAACTATGTAACCCGTTTTTAGTTAATTACATTTTTTTTTCCATTGCTATGCTACTTAACTACCACTAGGGGCAGTCAAGTAGCATATTCAGAGCAACGGAAGTGCAGTTACTTTCACTTCCGAAGCTCAGACCTCCATAGGGCATAGCCATATTGACGGAGCATGCTCCGTGGGGCGATCGTGGGGGCCACAGAAAATATATTTTGGTGCTGGCTATTGCCTCGACATTGAGGCAATAGACCAGCACAGTTAAAGCGGTTTTCGCGATCGTTGATCTCGAAAACCGCTTGATTCACCGCAGGACGTGCCAGGCACGTCCATTGTCAGGAACGTGTTAAGCAGCTAGTCACAATCGCTCATATGCCCTTGCATTGTTTCCGGCATCCAAGTGCAGTCCCTGTGTTCCTGTGATCGTTGATCATGAAAACCGCTTGATTCACCGCAGGACGTGCCAGGCACGTCCATTGTCGTCAAGGTGTTAAATAAGGTTTTAATATGCATGATCAATAACAAAATTATAAACTGAGGTAAAATGCACACCCTGCATGATAACAAAAATATATAAAAAAAAAATAATAATAAAAAAAAAGTATCAAATGATGTCAAAGAAAATCAATCTCCTGTATTTTATATCTTTCTCTGGAGCAATAGTACAGCATCTTCCTAAGCGTAGAGTATTCAGATGTTGAACATCAGCCGTGATGGTAGAGAATCCACCTTGATGAATCAGCACCTGCAAATGATTCAACAAGACCCGTATCAGGCACACATCTTGGAGAACATAGATACAATTAGTAGAATTTGGATGGCCTAAGATAACTGAACTCACATCAACCTCACTGTGTATGGCATTATCTCTGAACACTTTACATGCCACTCACATAAATAGGTGACATGAGTAGTAATATCACTGAGCATACCTGTTGACACATGTTCAGGGCCCCATGGGTACACGCCTGCACAGTCAATGTATAATCTGTGAGTGAAAAGGGAATGAGAATTAATCAGTTATATCAACCATAGGTATCAAACAATACACATGGGTGCATCATGTGACAAGCAAGCATCCTGCTATAGTCATCAGTACATGTAGAATTGAACATCATGGCATTAAGATGATATGTCATATAATCCCATCAATACATATAAAAAAAAGCTTAAAAATCCATAATAAAAGCAGAGTTAATAAAGTTAAATGTATATGCTTGCAATAAGTAAAATCAAATCACATACCCTCCTGGTTGTTTACAGGTTAATCTCTCATTCTTGTGTTAATGCCGTCGCATCAACATAGTCTCCTAATTCTGTGTCAACTAACTGATAATCAGTGTTTATGTAGATTTTAGATACCCTTACTTCCGGTCATTTATGGGCAAGAAAAATACCATATGATACATTAAAACAGGTAACTATGGTTTACTTTGGGGTAAATCTTGGTCAATCGAGAAAATATTAATTAACCTTTAGTCTTGATTTCTTGGCAAACAGTCAAGGCCATGACATAATAATGAGGTACATGTCCTGGCCTAGCAGGACAAAATGGCGTCTATAGTCTCAACATCTTTCTTGCAAAGCTGGGTGTAAAGCCAGTTAGATAACAGAAAGAACACAGTTGAAGCTACAAAATTTTCCACTGTAAGTAACAAGGTGGAAGAAGGGGGGAAACGAAACCTATCATTTCTGCAAGTGCCCATAACACACCCAAACTAGAAAAAGATTTATTTATTATATACACATTATACTTATATATATACGAGTGCGCCTTCCCTTTATTTGTGAATGGATTACCCCTTTTTTATGTGTTTTTGACATGTGCATAGTTAATATAATTTTTTTCAAAATATTCTGGATATTTTTATTTGGAAATTAAATTAGGGCATATATGAAGTCATGTCTATGGGAAAAAACATAGTTTAACATGTTTTTGTGTGTACATTTTAGAGGTCTTTTAAGTTGAATTCTCCTGCTCAGAATAGGAGAATTGAAATGGCCAATATGCGGCGATCATCCTGAATCTAAATTGTATTTGTGGCTGATAATTGCATAGGGTAGCTAAAATTGGATGGTTTTTATAGCAAAAAATGTCCTGATCCAAAGGCCTCTGATGCTTTGGTACGAACAGAGCAAATTACCAATTCCTGTATATTGAGAACCCATATTTCGGGGGCTTGTTTGATTCAGCTATTATATAAAGTCCAAATCTAATTTGGAACAAATACAGATTACAGTTTGGGGATTTTCTTTTTTTTTTTTAACAAATTTATTCTTTATTCATTTTCTTTTATCTTGTGACAAACAAACATTTAACATGCATGATGTATTTTACATAGAATCATTAAAAAAAGACAGACAAGGAAAAAGTGCAGTGCATTATTATCTAGTGATCTTTCCAATAATCTAGCTATTTGAGAGTGCTTCTAATACATTGCACATGTGGGGTAGCGCCCAAGTCCTGACAGTTGAATTATTCCCAGAAGTCTTAGGTTTTAAAATTTTATGTTTTTGTCGAGGTTGCTAAGATTACTCTATTCCTCCGGATGGTATGCTAGCCATTTAGACCATCTTCGTTCGAAAGCAGTACCATTTCCCAGGGAATATGCCAGATTTTGTTCCATTTTATATTGATATTGAGTTTGGATTTTTATTTGAGACCATGTTGGTGTTTTCGTAGTTCTCCATAATCAGGAGATTACCAATTTCGTCGCTAACATTATATGAATAATGATGTATTTTTTATCATAGTGTACTTTTTTATCCAAGAAATGGAATAGAGCAGTTTCAAGTGACATTTCGAGATATTCGTCTATCACTATTATCGTTTCCCTAAATTCTATTTTCCATATATTCTTGATCATTGCACACTCCCACCGTATGTGTTTATAGTTACCTTCTTCTCTGTTGCATCTCCAGCAAATACTAGAGTTGTTTTTATTTAACTTATTCATTATTTTAGGGACCAGATACCATCTGTATATCATTTTATAGTGTAATTCCACTAGATTAAGACACTTTACTGATTTCCTAACTTCTTAGTCACACCATTGTTTATCATTTATAGGGGTTTTTAACCCCTTAGTGACAAGACATTTTCACCTTGACTTTCCCTTGGTGACAATGGCTGTTTTGACATCTCTAGGGTGTTTGTGTTTAGCTGTAATTTTTTTCTTTCTCACATACAGTACCCACACAAATTATATGTTGTTTTTATCGTCATAAGAAGGGCTTTCATATCTTATAATTTACTACAAAAAAAATCATAAAATATGATGAAAAATTTAAAAAAACACACTTTTTCTAAAATATAATTTACACAAATAAAATCATTAAAAAAGACCTTGTCTAAATAGTTTCTAAATGTTCTCCCGAGTTCAAAAATATGCATGTTTCCATATTGTTCGGTATTTTTTTGCGAGTTATGGGGCAAAAATAGTGTTTTTTGTTTTTTTCCTATATTGATCTTTTGACCCCAACCCGAACCCAAAATTTAACCCTAACACTAAATTTAACCCCAACTCTAATACTTATTATATCCCTTAATATTTTTTAACTTTAATTTAATTTTAACCCTATCCCTTATGCTAAAAAATATTTAATTTTAACCCTATAGGCTAATATAGCTAAATAACCTGTTTTTAATTAATTAAATATTTATTTTAAATATTTCCCATTGCAATGCTACTAAACTACCACTAGGGGTAGTCAAGTAGCATATTCAGAGCGACGGAAGTGAAGTTACTTTCACTTCCGAAGCTCAGACCGGCAGAGGACTTAGCCATATTGACGGAGCAGCATGCTCAGTCAATATGGCTCCCCACGATCGCTCCGTGGGGCGATCGTGGGGGTCCTGAAATAGAAATTTCGGTGCTGGCTATTGCCTCGATGTCGAGTCAATAGACCAGCACTGTTAAACCGGTTTTCGCGATCGTTGATCGCGAAAACCGCTTCATTCAATGCAGGACGTGCCAGGCACGTCCTTTGTCGTTAAGGGAGTTTCTCCCAGGACGTGCCTGGCACGTCCTTTGTCGTCAAGGGGTTAACTCATTATCCCAGGAGTTCCACGCTTTAGATCTCGTATTTTTTTCTTTTATCCCTAGAATGGTGTATATCCTCGGCATGATTTTTCTTTTTGTCTTTTTTCCAAATAGTTATTCTAGGTTTCTCTCAAGATCATCTTCTCCGCAGTTCAGAACTGTATTTTTTGATAAGAAATTTTTAATTCTTAAGTAAGTTAAGATCTCATTATTAGGGAGATCAAGATCGATTTGGAGTTGTGCGAAGGTTTTAATGCTCCTCCCGGGGGCTATGTCTAGTATTACAGTATCTTCCCTAGTTTTCCATTGTTTAAGGTTTAGATCTTCCACATTATATTTTAGAATCTCTAGTGGTAAATTTGAGTGAATCTTTCCACTTATATTATTACATACAGTTTGGGGAATTGTTTGAATTATGTTGAAGATGCAGGCACAACAACTACATTATAAAATAGTATTGAGGGTGTGCAAAATTTTAGACAAAATATTAATAGACGTATCTTATTTTACTGATGTTTTCATGGTAACATGAAAAAGACAGAAAGGTACAGGACATAGTATAGGCTGTTTCACTATCTCCCTTTTAGTAGCAATGCCCCCCCAGATTGGTTCCACTCACACTATTTGTCCAGGCTCAGGATGATGGGCATAGAGTTGATGACCAGCAGGCAGATCAATCAGTAGTTCGGCGGAAACATACATTTTTTTAACCATAAACTCTTTTTTAATTAGATTCATTTTTATTATAATTACAGGGCTCCATATGGGAAACATTCACGATAATTGGGAACAGAACACGGTTTCCAATTTAATTTTTAATTAGGTTCGAATTTTCCAAATATATGTTGTTATTAAAGAAGCTGCAAAGTAAAATAGTTTTTATGACTGAAAAGTGCATTTTCAAAAGTGCACAACAAACAAGCGCTAGCAATATGCGGCAAGGAATGGGTTAAAGGCAAGGTATTTAAGGCAAGGCAGGCGATGGAAGGAACAACCATGAAGAAGCTATTCATAGTGAAATGCGTAGATGGAAGGGGAGGAGCCACAGTCCGAATCCTGGAAGAGTTGTCGGAGTCTTCCGAAGCAGTTCGTTTAAACCCATATGCTGTTCACAACAAGCCTCAATGTAAGCATCTTTGGCACAATTTATTATTAAAACTACTTGCTTCTAATTTACCTTTTTCTTCTCCATTTTTCTTTGCTTTGCCATTTGCCTGCCTGAGAACCAATATCAATTTTGTCCTGCCAAACTACTGATTGATCTGCCTGCTGGTCATCAACTCTATTCCCATCATCCTGAGTGGATCTACATGTGAGTGGGAGGCTACAGGGGGGGGGAGGCAGTCCTGCTAAATGATGTATACCAGCCAAACATCAGTGAAATAAGACAAGTCTGTTAATATCTTGTCTAAAATGTAGCGCACCCTCACTACTTTTCTATAATAATAATCATTTAAAGTATTGTACTGGAAATAGGTACACCACTTGAGTGGCTGCTGCACTAAAGCTAAAAAAAAATTGAGTACCACTGTCACAATTCACTTTACTTTTTCACACTTTTTTCACAGCAACTACATTACCCCAAGCTGGGGCAATCCATTCACTTATAATAGTGTAGCCACAAGTCACCAGCATGGTGCAAAATCCAGAAGATCCAGTAATCAAAAAGATGGTGGACTAAAACAGAACCAGGATGATCTAGGATGATAACCAACAGGATACAGGCCAGCCTATCAAAATGGGGATTCCAAGCATGTTTCATGTTGATGTCATTACCTCATAAATTACTCACACCTTCAGAAAATGGTACACATGAATGATGTAGCGGCTTAACTTCTATTTTTTAAAACTACTTCTGAAAGAGAGGAATGGCTTACAGAAAAGGTCCAGCTTCCTACCACCATTTATGAACAGAGAAATCCAGAAGCCCGTCTATGATCTGGAACCAACTGAAACTCTCTGTGTCTCAGCTATCTGCTTTCTATTAACACAAAGCTGAAAGCTGATAACATAAAACATCTTGGATTTTAACAAAATTTAAAAAACACTTAATGAAAACAATATATTCATTATTAACCATATAGGGCTATTTACAACCTTTACAGCTGTTTGTAGTAATTGTGATCTAGTTACTTCTAAATAACAGTCCATCTTCATGTGGTCTGTATGGCAATTTAACTAAGCAAACCAGCAGACTTAGGATTTTGCCATAATGATTGAAACAACACAACATAACTCTTGATACTTTATCACAATCAACAAAATATCCACCACAGACAAGGTGTGGTCTGGCTCTAAATGAGATTTAAATAATTCTAATGGTAAATATTATTTAGAATAGTTAGGTGAATAACTGACTAATCAAAGTTTTATAGTATTAGCACATTTGAATAGGTACAGAATTTCATCTGAAGTTCAAAACAATGTATTTCAGTATTTTAACATTAATTTCTTGAAATCAAGGAACAATGTTTTGGGTGGGCTAGATATAATCAAAATAAAACATACAATACTTTACCCAAAGACAAACGTCTTGGTTGGTTATGCTGGTTGAGAATTGAACAGTATTGTACTGGATATATTTGCTGAATGTGTGCAAGTTTAAGTGTGTGCAAATCTGAGAACAGAGTGTATCATCTTCTTCCATGTGTCCTTCTCAGCATGATCTAACATGGTTCAGTGTGATCCTCTTAAAATTTACAAACTACCTTTTTTAGGTGTTTTGTTTCAGTTTTACTTTAAAACATGTCTCTTGTCATTCATGTGATTCCCTTTGTGTACAACATACATACAGGTAACTTTTCTGGCTACAAGGAGGGGGTTCTGTATCACTTATTTATCAGTTTCATGACATCATTATACAGTCATCAATTCTTTAGTTTCTTATATCATGTCATCATAAATCATGGCCCTGACACCAGGGAGTGTAGAGCTACAAACTTACAAAGAGTTCTTTTGGGGGGTAAGTCTAACTCGTAAATGTATTTAAAAAAGTAGAAGGGTTAACCCAATATGTGCTGATAATCAGATTTGAAATGGTTCTGCAATGTCCAGAATTATATGGATCACATGGCACGATATAAAATGCAATTTGGAAATGGTACTCGTATGCAATTCGGACAGCATAATCGATTCCACCGCAGGAGCTTTCGCACACAGGAAAAAAAATCTGAAATCCTACCAAAGTATAGTATGTATAGGCCCTTCCCATCCACATGGAACTTTTTTTATCGGGCATATATACAGGGGTTAAAGATTGTACAATTTTGCTCTTATGCAAATTATTTTTTTTATCACAATCTATGGAGACATGTTTAGTTATGTTAGAAAAATAATGGCATCTTTATAAGTGCAAATAAGAGCAACAACACAAAACACATTTGTAATACAGTCTAACAGCTATTTTATTGCCTGAGAATACCCTCTTTGGGACTCTGTCACCAAAACATTAGCTGTACATTGTGCTATCAGAATTGCAAACAATTATTAAGGTTTTACATTTGTCTCCTGTTTATGCACATTACTCATTTCTCATCAAAAGCAATTTATTTGCACATCAAGCTACAGGTAATGCGGTGAAGAGGAAACAACACAGACACATTTAAAAAACAATGTTCCCTTAACATATGCATTTGTTTGTAAATTTACTAACACAATGTATAGATAATTTGGATTTTTTTTTTTAGACAAACAGTTTTTAAACAGTGTTTAGGTAGGGGGTCCTTAAAATGATTTTAAGGAAACTAGGAAATAAGCTGAAGGAAAGGACCTCCAAGGTAATATTCTCTGAAATATTACCAGTACCACGCGCTACATCAGGGAGACAGCAGGAGCTTAGGAAGATTTATGTGTGGCTGCGAAGGTGGTACAAGCAAGAGGGATTTGGGTTCTTGGAGCACTGGGCAGACTTTGCAGTCGGCTACAGACTCTATGAACGGGATGGGATGCACCTCAATGATGAGGGGGCTGCAGTATTAAGGGAGAGGATGGCTAGAGGGTTAGATGAGCATTTAAACTAGGCTCTGGGGGGAGGGTCAAGATCAAAATGAAGCAATGGTATCTAGAGTATATTGGAAGGTGTTTATAGCTATGGGAGAGGAGGAGGAAAGCAGTGGTGGGGTTAACATAGATCATAGGGAGGTACATACAATTAAACCTGCGGACATTCAGTGTTTGTCAACTAAACAGAAAATGGATAATAATCTTAAATGTCTTTTAGTAAATGCAAGAAGCTTAACAAACAAAATGGGTGAGCTGGAGATACCAGTAAGTGCTGAACAGTATGATTTAATCGGAATCACATAAACATGGTGGGGTGAGACCCATGCCTAGTCAAGGCTACTCACTTTTTAGAAAGGACAGAGTAAATAGAAAAGGGGGAGGGGGATTTGTCTACATGTAAATCCTAAATTAAAGCCCAGTATTTAAGAAGGTGTACATAATGTAACTGGAAATGATGTGGAGACACTGTGGGTGGAGATTAGCATAAACTCTTAAAAGAGTCACACATTACTTGTAGGTGTATGCTGAAAGCCACCAAATATTAGCGATGGAGAAGATCAGCTTTTATTACAAATTGAAAAGGCTGCAAATCTGAATGAACTTTTAATTATGGGAGGTTTTAATTACCCAGATATAGATTGGAATTGTGGCACAACTATTTCCGTTAAGGGCAGAAAGTTTCTGAACCTCCTCAATAACAAATTTATGGCACAATTAGTTGACACCCCAACTAGAATGGATGCCTGTCTGGATTTGGTAATAACAAACAATGAGGAGCTTATCTCAAACATCCAAGTAAGAGAACACTTGGGGACTAGGGACCATAACATGGTTTCATTTAAGATTAATTCAAAAAAGCAAATTGGGAACTACGCCACCAAAACACTTAATTTTAGAAGGTCCAACTTTGACGGACTATGAGCATCGATTGAACATTTAGACTGGGAACGATTGTTTTCTGGACTAAACACAGAAGACAAGTGGAATGCCTTTAAGCACACATTACAAAAGTACACATCCCAATATATACCTTTGGACAAATGTAAAAAAGGAAGATGTGGGATCCCTCTCAGTTAGAACGGGCAAAAGCTGATATAGCCAGCCCTATAGGATGTAACCTACTCGAGAGAGGAATCACAGTATTTTGCGGTGCGTTTTTTCGCAATAGAGAAAAAAACGGTGATTCCTCTATGTTGGAAATTTGCAAAAGCAGTATCAAGATCCCTAGAAGATTCAGCTCACACATTAATCTAGTCATCTTGCTCATAGTAAATATTTTATGGTAACTAAAATATACGAAGTTCCTATAACACCACTCTTGAAATAATGATTGGTGCTTCTTGTCTGTGGCACATTTATTACATTCTGACATGATATAGCATGTAACAAACTGAACTTCCTCATGAAAGATGCCATCCTACAGTTCGATAATAAGGTTCACCAATTAAAAATATTAATTAGAACAAACTACAATGTCTTTTCTATTTTAAAATTTTAAAGATACTGAGATCTCGTCTGCACTTTTTCCTGTGCATAAATATTAATTTAACCAATCAGATTAAAACTTCTGTAATACATTATAAGAATAGCTTGTTTTCAAGGAGAGCATTGCATCAGAACTACTCCTTGAAAGAAGCATATATGGGTCTGGTTATTTCTTTATTGCAGTTCAAGCAGTGCTTTAGTAATTGTTTACATTATCATGACATAATTCAGCAATTCTGCTTTGTGTCAAAATCATATGGAAAACACACAGTGCATGTGTTGTCCCTCAAGGCCTAAAATCTGCTTTTATAGATTTGTGAAGAACCAATGATTAGGATTGCTCTTTAGGTGATAAATGTTTTAGATAACATTACACAATTTATGACCGGTCCACTAGGAATGATCATTGGAACTTCCCTTTGCTAATTAGGTTTCAAGACACAATCACTATTTTTTATATTGTTTTGATTATACTGATACAAAACCAAAATATCCTTCCTCTACAATCCACCCACAAGGTTTATTATTGTGCAGTTAATTGATTTAATAATTATGCAGCTGACCCTCTTAGTCAGCATGTAACATGGGAAACAATGAACAAATACCAGGCAAACTATTTTTAAACACATAAGGTTGTGTTAGAAGTTCTGTAAAATTTTGAAACAGCTGCATTATTCAGTAAACCCAACAGCCATGCTTTTTACTATAGATTACTCTCAGCAGGGAATTCCATGTAAAGTTTCTTCATAAAGTCATTCTTAATTACTCTTTTATTTTCCAAAACCTACCAAAACATAGGAACTATAAATGAGCATTATTGAACCATAATCGTTCTTGAATGTAAACATATAACCAGAATTAGTAAGATTTACATACATTTGTGTAACATTATTTGTTTCAACATTACAGACCTCAGAGGAGTTGTTTAGAATGGTAAATGATAGGTGAAACTTTGTGGCAACTCTTTCTCGTGGGGACATGCAACACATTTAATTGTGCTCTTGTCTGCTTATTAGTCAGGGGTAAAGGAGTCAAGCCTTAACTGCATTCCACTATTTCACACTACACAAAAGAAAATGTAACAACATATCCCTATAATCTCACTTACCTTTCGCAAATTAAACTTTCCTAGCCAAGGGCCAAGAAAATAATATTTTAGTGTTTACACTTGCACTTCATTTATATTTTATTCTAATATGCTAACTTTTCCCCCCAAAGGGATAATATATATACGCTGAACAAAATTATAAATTCAACACTTTTGTTTTTGCCCCCATTTTTCATGAGCTGAACTTGAAGATCTAAGACTTTTCCTATGTACACAAAAGGCCCTTTTCTCTCAAATATTGTTCACAAATCTGTGTTAGTGAGCACTTCTCCTTTGCCAAGACAATCCATCCACCTCAAAGGTGTGTCATATCAAGATGCTGATTAGACAGCATGATTATTGCAAAGGTGTGCCTTAGGCTGGTCACAATAAAAAGGCCACTCTAAAATGTGCTTCTACTTAAAGGACTAAACTTGTTTTTGTTTTTGACTTTTGTTTTTCAATACTGATTCAATAATTAACTTAATAATACTTTTATTTTTTTTGGAAGGGGGCTTACTCCTCCTACTTTCATGGCATCTGAATGCAATTCTGTATGATGCCTGATCGCATGCACAGTTGTGGCTTTTAAACAAAAGTAGAATCAATGGGAACTATATTTCCCATGATTCTGCAGTGGAAGAATCCGTGCATGTACATGCACACAAACACACAATTCTGCAGTCAGGTGTTGAAAAACATGGAATCAAAAAAAAGTTTCATTTTTTAAAATACATGTTCTGTTACTTTTGAACCTATCTGTATGTACACTCAGAGCTTAACAAATATATGTATACAATTTAGGAGCCATATTTGGCTGAATTGGAGATTTTTTCTAACTCTACTTTGGCCTTAAGATTAAAATTCCATTGTCAATTTCCTCTTTCAGGATTATTAGTGTGTCTTTTTAAGTACATTAGTGAAGGAAGATAAAGAATATAGATGAAAAAAATAACTACTATCCAAATGAGCACTCACAAGTGAATAACATGCAACAATAAATAGACAAACAAATGCAAAAAGATGATGCATATTGACTTTTATTCTCACAGTGTTGTGCCATAATTGGCATAAAGGTCATTGAAGGTCATTAAATCGATGAGCAGTAAGAGCTAATAAGTAAATATCCTGCTATCAGCAGTTTAAATTCTCACATACTAACAAGATCAGTCATGCACCACTTATACTACATATTAAAGTAGCATAGAAAAAAATATCATAGCAAATAGTGTTAAAATAAAACATTAAGCTCACTCATAAAAGTGAAAGGAGGGACAAGAAATCAAAGTATCCCTTTCAAAGTATTTATTTCATGTGTAAAAAACAAAATAGACTGTTTAGAGAATGGTTGCAGCAAATAATTATATTTTTTATAGATGCGTTTTATATTTTAATTTTCAATTTATACTAATGCTTTGCAATATTCAATATAAAAATTCATCAACATTCATATTTAGGTAAATGGCTGGTCAATTTATCATCACTATTACTACAATTAGGTCTGCCACTGCATTTATGATGAACAGCTGCATCATGTTGTGCCAGTTAGCGGTTATTCACTGTTATAGTTTTACTCATTACGTTTTAGAGTTCATTTTTATGAGTGGTATAGGCTATGCTGTTTAAGGCATACATGTGTGTCTATCTTTAATCAAATGGTCTAAAAAAACATAAAACTACGATACTGCCTTCAAGGAAAATGGTGGCAATCATTAAGTGAATTCAGTCATACTGATCTAAGATGGATGAATTGTGGGAATTGGTGACAGTAACCATTCAACAGAGGCAACAGATTATTGTTTGAACATTATGTATTTGCTTGTTATTCTTGCCAGAGTGTTTAATCTCTTTTTAGAGTTCTAATTGCTTTATCCAGCTGTGAGTGCCATAATGCTAGATTGTTCATAGACATTGAGTTTGATTCACTGGAGTGTGTTGGGGGGAAAAAAAGTGTTTTGTGTGGTGTAACACCAGATTAATATAAAATATATCAATGAGTCTGTCTACTGTAACATATATTTCATAAGAGACAAAAACACAGTAAGATACAATAATTAATGACCGCCCAACACACAATACCACATTCTTCTAAGATTAACCTTAATCCTAGTTTTCAACCAAAAGACCCAATCATAACCCATCACAGATCACAGATTGCCCCATGTATCCAGGAGGCAGGCAAGGCAGGGAGAGACTGAATTCAGATTGTTCATTCAACAGGTATATTGAATGGCTTGTGAGGTCATCAGATGTGTGCCCTCATTAACATATCAACAGACAAATGTTGTACAGGAAAAGTTCAACTAAAAGCATTGACAACAGTTTGTCACGCCACCACATTGTGCAGTAAATTAAAAGGGGGGAAAGTGATTAAATGTCCTCCATTAAAGCCATTAATGGGTGCGGTAAAATGAATACCACACCCTTTAAAAAAGCCATATACCTAACATGGAGCCGCACAGTAATTACCACCAAAAAGAGATTCAATGAGACCCATTACAGGTAAATCAGCAAAAAAAAAAATACATTTTTTTTTTACCAGTATCATAATACATAGACATAAACTGTACAAATCCAAGTGTTGACTCTTTGTTAAGCTGGTGGAGGTCTGCTCTATTCTGGCATACATCTATAAGCTGGTGGACAATCTGGAAAGAAGGTGCAGTTGGTATAATTACAACTCCCATAGGCTAGTTACAGTACAAAACTGCCATGCTCAACTGTTTTATAGATTGCTATAAAGATTTATATTGTTTTAAAATGATCTGCTCTCCTTCTTATTTAGAGAATATTGTTTGTCCAAGTCTTAGTGAGGAAGATGAAAATTGATTTGACTCTCCCTTCTATTTGAATTAGATCACTTTGGCCATTGAGAATATGCAATCTAAAAAAGTTCCTAGCCCAGACGGTTTTCGTATAGCTTGGTATAAATGTCACAAACAAAAACTGTATAGGGATTTATTGAATGTTTTTGAATATATTCTAAAACAACTAAATCACTACCACCTTCAATGTAAATAATTTTTCTGTGAAAACCTGGTAAAGATCCAATTTGGTGTGATTCTTACACACCATCATCCGTCCTAGAGAGACTTGAAAGTTCTTGCTAAATTACTCTTTGCTACATTAAATAAAGTCTTGCCTAAACTGATTAATGTGTATCAGACATTTTTATGCCAGTTAAATCTACTGCACATAATTTGAGAGGTCACTCTTTAAAGCAGTCACCTGGATATAATCATTCATTTCAGGTGATTGTGTCACTAGATGCTCCTAAACCTTTTGATTGGGTAGAATGGAACATTCTATGGACTGCTTTAGATAAGTTTAAGGTTGGGTCTGTATTTATTGACTGGATTACGCTTTTGAATCATAATCCTAAATGTAGAATAAGAATGGATAATTAAGTTTTAGATTGGTTTGATTTAGTCAGTGATTATAGACATGGGTATTATAATCAACAGGAGCTACGCACACGGATGCTTAGGTCCTTCACCTGGTCCTGAGCGTCCATGTGCGCAGTTCTTGTTGATGACAACACCATCCTCAGCTAATTATGTACAACTAGGCGTTTCTCTTGCAGCAAGAGCAAATCTATCTATAAGAACAGAATTCAATGTTTTTTTTTTTATCACTGTGGTACTACAGCAAAAGTTACGCTGGACTTTGCCTCATTTACTATTATTTATGCGTGCAGGAGGTTCTTATTGCTCTGATAAGTCCAGATACATGGGTTGATTTCATTGTTAATTATACTTACCTTTCTCATATTTTTTTCCAATCTCTTTTGACATATGTGTGGACTTCGTTGCTAATTTTTGGATGTTGCATTTTCTAAAATTTTCTTTCATTTATATTTGATGGTTACCCCAAATTGACCTGGATCCCCTATTGCTTTCTATTTTTTGTTTCCCTGATTTCATGTGGGAAAATACATTTTTCATAAGGTATTTCTTTTATTATTTATTATTTTTTCTATTTTTTTCTGCTTGTTTTTTTTAACTTCTCCACAAATACCTCACAAAGACCACAAATTGTGCAGTATTACAAATACGTTTTAAATTTACCTGAAATAATGTTTATAACAAAAATAAATAAAATATTTTGAGGGTGATTTATTCAACTCTGGATGACACAGCTTCTATATTTTATTTTTATGCACAATTAAGAGAGTTCAGAAAATTCTTACAGGGTAAACAGTGTAAAACAGTCACTGTTCACACATACATCTATGTTCTAAATTACATCACCAGGGTTGAATTGTTGGACTTAGGTCTTTTTTGAAGCTAAATTACTATGTATGTTACTCAAAATGTCTTTGCACTTCACTTTACAATAATATGTACAGTGATATCATGTGTGGGTGGTGGATGTTTAGAAACTGCAAGGCATCGCTGAATGATCTTATAAATAATGATAACTTACGTTACCACTATGCTAGTTGTAATTAGCACCCTATATGTTAATGAATGGTCAAGTCTTTTGATACTGTAAACTGCAATCAATTAGCACTTCCAAGAATTGTTATTGACCAGGACAAGCTAATGTGTAAAAAGGATTTAGCACTTTATATTTCATTTCTAACCTGAAATTAGTTATATAAAATCCAACCCATTGGAACCCATAGACGAATTGCCACTATTGTAATTATGAGTAACATTTGTATTCTGTATTATATATGGTTTTATTGCATTTCAAGTGTTATGTGTACTCTATTCGTTATACACCATTAATTATTTTTAGAAGTCATGGCCCACATGCGGCATCTAAAAATATTTAAAATAATAGATATAATGGCTGTTTTGATACCTGACTTCCTTTATTCAAATACTATGCTAAATACACATTCTGCAAAGAATTCCTATGGAGGTTTAATCTTTTCAACTACCTCAAAAAGGTGCAATCAGTTTCATAGTACAACAAGTACGTTATGCTGTAGCAAACTGCCAAAATAATACATGCATAGATATATACACATTTCAACTTTCATCCATTTAACACTAGCAGTGCCAGAAAAAATCCTTTACAACATCAGTAAAAGAGCAAACACTATCAATGCACAGAGGCAAAACAAGGGGTTTACTTTGTATACATCTAATTTCTGTCCATGGTTGACACTGTTGAATCAGAACCCACAGCATTCCATCTTTAACCTCTTCATGATGCATGGGTTCTTGCATCATAGAATGTTTTGTGTTCCTGGCTTGATCACAAGCTGATTAGTAGCCAGGCATACAGTGGCAGAGACCAGAACAGAGTCTTAATAGACCCTATGGGTTCCTGCCAAAAACTTGCGATATCTTGCAAATTAATATGTGACATCACAAAGGCATGCCCAAACACAAAAGTTTAGGCATGGAGCGATTTAGAAAAACATAGCCATTGCTCACTTTGACAGGTGGCATCTGACAGGTAGGATCCTGCTGCATGTCCCTGCAGTGGATCTGAGCACAACTCATGGAGGGTGGCCACGATGAGCTGTTAAGTGAAGGATATTCAATGTCGTACTAGCATCTTTTGGGACCTGTCAATTATGACAGTATTGAACTTCCTAACATCACAAAGGGGATAAAACGCATAGCAAGACATGCTGAAATTAGTCACGTTGCCATTACAAATCCTAGATTTAAGATGTGCTCTTCTTTGTCATGTAAGGTGGGAAACAAAAGATATCCTCTGTGTCTTTCCTAGAGGTTATTAAATGGACACTCCCTCCAAAATATTTAAAGGTTTTTTTTTTGCATCATTGATTTCAGATATGTTTTTGTTATATGAGTTTATTTTATGAAATATTTTACTAAACAAGTGTGACTGGGCACCACCACTTTGTGAAATATAGTGTTTTTGGGTACCACCCCCCAGAGAGCACTAGTATCTCACTTTGGGGCTGGGGACACAGAATGCAGTCTATAAGTCAGAATTTGGATCATAGACTTGCATTGAATGTGTAATGTATCTATTACATCAAAAGGGGCAGAGTTATGATCCTGTTTGACCAGGTCATTCTCCTCTGGAAGGTAGGTTAAAAAAAAGTTGTACACAGCCACCTAGTCTGGCCCACTAGTGATATACAGGAGCCAGTAAGAGAGCAGGGGTGTATATTATGACATCATCATGCAACCTTTGGCCACAGTTGTAAAGTGAGTGTTTCTGGAATGTTTTGGAAAATGTTGCATCTTGGGTAGAATTCTCAAAATGGATGCTGGAGACAGAGACTTAGCTTTATTTTTTACTTTTATATGCAATTAATTCAAACAAGACAAAAAACAGTGTTTTAAATGCACAGGTAATCCAGTTACATCTTATGTAATTGGTAGTGTCCCTGGTACCCACAATGCATCCTCTGACTGTTAATGCATATTAAAGTATGTTCAAAAAACTTTAAAATGCATATTTTGCATTGGTTAAAATAAGAAATCTTTACAGTTATAAGACATTGTGTTAGCTTTTGCAGGCTTTCAGGAATGCTCTCTGACTGGCTCTGAGAAAAGGGCAGGGTAGGTTATTTTCTTTTTTTCTTTCAAGAAACAGGAACCAATAGAATTTGAATGGGATTTCCTGTTTGCCTAGTGATATCATCAGTAGATGACTAACAATAACTTATTTCCATGTCACTTGATTAGGTCAGGTACACATAGCAGCACACATTGCACTCACACTCCAACACGAGTTGGGATCAGACACATATAGCACTCACTTTGCACTGCAATTGGATTTCCATGGAATCTGAAGTCCCCAGAAGATGAGTCAAACAATGTCCAGGAGAAAGTTTGCAGAACATTGCTTTCTCCAAGAGTATCACTGTGGTTTTGTCTTCACACAGCAGAAGCTTCCTGTTCCTGTATTTGGCTAGGTTTTTGACATTTGTGAACACAGATTCCCTGAACTTGTGTTCTATATAAAGAGGTTGAACTAGACACTATCCCTGTACTGCATGAATCTACTTACTCCCCATAATTGGTTTCCAAATGTCTTCCCTGCTACACATTCCAGTTTTGAGAAGCTCACAAAGTACAGGTTTGTGTATACACACACACACACCACCCATATTACTGGGGTAGGTAGAATTGTATTCATAGAGAACATAAATATGAAGGACCCAGCACTCAAGATCGTTAGTAGAGGTGTTTATTCAGTACGCAGGCCTTCATATTTGTGTTCTCTATGTTCAGAGATTTGGGTGGCATCCCAGGACCTCGGCATCTCACCATAACTTGATCTATTCTATTTTAGAATTGTATTCATTGCATTAATTCACGAAAAACAATCACGTACAGTGTGCAGGAACTATTCTAATCAAGAGGCTTCCACATTTGACCTTCATATGTGAAAAGAAAAAAACCTTCAAAAAGCAGTTTATAGTGAAGGGGATTAAGGCATTGAGTACTGCAATAGTAGAATAACTGTTAATCACAGTCACTGATAATTTTATTATTTTCAACAACTGTAAGCATTTAATCATCACTTAATCTGTAGGATGATATGATGTACACTAATAATATTCCCTTCTGGAACATATATGAATCAATGTAATATGATTCACAGCAAATATCTAAAGATTTGGTTTAACTTATTGCAACACTAAATATAGGAGTAAATATAGAAACAAACTCTCAGTTACATTTACAAACACTTTCTGCAGTAGGTTGTCTGTTTATTTATATTACTTCACAAGTGTCACATATATTTATCACCCACACTTTGTATTTTAACTTATATCTCAAAAATATTGAAATTCTTATTAGCACAAAACATTTGTTTATAGTTGCATTTTTTAATTTGGTTGATTTTCCCAAATGGGAAGATTGATTACCTCTATTTTTTTCATTGTTTACCACCTTTATTTACCTTTAAATTTCTATCTTTGCTTTCATCTGTGATGTTTAATCCATAAGCAATGAATGTAGTCTCTGTAGGAGTTTAAATGGAGTATTTGGAGGTGATATTTCAAGTTTGCTATGTCCTAACTGTCTGAGACTTGCATTTCTAATAACAGATTGCACTTTAATTTCCCCACATCCTTTTCCACTGCAACGGATTTCTCCCTGGTGATGTCTGTGTAGGCAGTGAGGGAGGATGTATAACCAACAATGGTAGCACTGGCACTGCTGCCGCCCCATCCAATCTGCCACCCTAGAAATCCCTAGGCCAAGGCATCCTAGGCATAAATGCAGCACTGGCTACCAGGTATGGTAAATCTTTGTGGCCTACACTTCATGGGATGCAATGTTATTTAGAAATTATCAGAAGTTGCCAGTGCAAAAAAAAAAAAACTACGATTAGCAATTTTACAAAAAACAAATGTTAATGACAAGTGAACTGCAAAAATAAGGCATTGATAGCCAAGTTGGAATGATAGACAAGCTGACTAATGTCTGGTTTTTGCAGTTCACTTGTCTGTTCACCATAGTGACATTTTTAGTTTATAGACCCAAATATGTCATTGTACTGTAGAGACAGTGTACTCTAGGACCACCATAAAATTTAGTTTAGCAGAGGGAATCATGTTTTTATGGACTTCTTTAAACACTTTCTATCACAGTCACTCTAATATTAATATTTACACCCACAAAATTGAGAATAGAGAGCATTCATTACAGGGTGTTTACTGAGACCTGTTTTCAAACAATATACAAATCAGAGCACTTCCAAAGCTATAGTTTTCATAGTCAACTTAAAAAAAATTGGGACATTCAGTCACTTTTTATGGCCATATTATGCAAAGACCTCCAACATATCAAAGTAGTCTAATGTAGGTGTGTCCTAACACTAAGTGCTGTAGCTTATATGGAGCTTAATCTAAATTATTTTGCATACCAGGGAGCAAAAGCCTTCCTATTATACAAAATAAATACACTCCTGCAAGTCATCGGTGTGGACACCACTAATACAGCACCTGTGATGGGGGAGGGTGCTAGCCAAAAATTGAAAAAAAAGAGCATTCATCATAAGGTGCTTACTGGGACCTGTTTACAATCAATACACAGATCAGAGATTAATTGAGACTGTAAAACAACAAACATAAAATAAGGTAAATGCAGCAGTAAGGCTAACAGTTGATATTACATCACAAGGAAAGTAGGGCTTACCCAGATAACGTTGCTAAAAAAAAGTCAAAGGGGGTCTCAGTTATTTCCAGTGGAGTTTATATAGATGAGCTATTAGAAGAAATAGGGCCTCAGTTTGAGGATAACAAACAACGTAGAATATTACCATAGATGTGGGGAAACAACATATATTAAACACTTGCAGAGAAATACAAAAGAACAGTCAATGCCACATTATTTTTGATAGCTGTGATATAATTGTGATCAAACATAAGTGTCAGGAGGTTGAAGCAGGGACAAAAGTAGAGATATGCAACATTCTTACTTCTGGGGGAGAGGGAGGTGCTGTGTTTATTAAATGCCTATGGTGCATATCCTGCTTTGTCAGTTCTATTGTTCTGTGTTTGTTCCATGTGGACTAAGCAGCGTTTTCATGAATGGGGAGCCATAGCTCCTAAAAGTGTCATGACCTGGAACAAACCCAGCCACAATTCATGCATTGTCACATTATTGATATTATTAATGGGAAACTGGGTGGTGTGCAAAGTGCCATTTGGACCTTGTGCTGCCCCCTTGGAGAATTCAAATGTTTGACAAGCTATTAATTTACTCATACTATAGGGTACACTTGTGATGCTGCCCAGACATACACTGATGTCCACTATAATGTATTCCATGGGGTATACTGTCTTGCCTCCATTAAACACCCCCAAACAAAACAAATGAAGCTTGAAGCACAATGAGGTATCTGCAGGGAGTACTTGAGCAAATCACTGATTCCTCAACCTAGAAGCATTGATTTCCAGCACATAGGATGCTAGTTTTCCACTCCTAACTCCACCCTGGATATATCTTCACAGAAATATGGCTGCTCACATGCTGATTTCTACATAATGTATGTATAGCTCTTATTTTACTTCTTGCACTTTAATGCCTATGCATATGTATTACAACAGATAGTTGTTTTTGCAATCTTCCAATGATGACATTAATTGCAGTCCCTACCTAGCCTCTCAGTGCCATGAGGCTGGCGAGTGGTGATCAGTGACTACCTGGATCTTCATCATCTGGCCAGTGTAAATGGGTTGTCAAAAAAAAACCTAAAATGAATCCACTAATTCATTTTAGTTTTTTTATTTAGCACTTATAATCCAGTGGCAAAAAACAAACAAACCTGAGCGGTGTTATCTCTATTCATCTTGCCCTCACTAAAGAGTAGACTGCTAATGAAAACCAAACTAGGAGTCAGATAATCAGAGTCTCATAGAGTCTTATGAAATACCCTTTATTAGCAGCTTGCTCCCTGGTGAGGGTAGGCTGAATAGAGATAACTCCGCTCTGTTTTTTTTTTGTATCTGGATTTTTTTAGCGCTAAGTGGATTCATTTATTGTTATTTTTTGGATGGCCCCTTTCGCAGGGCTGGATGATGAGAATCCAGGGAATCGCTGATCGATGCTGGAACCTGGACACAGGTGCCAAGGGGAGGTGGGCAGTGAGTTTCACTCCTTATGGCACTCAAAAGTGTGTTTGTTTTTTTTTGTTTTTTTTTTTTACAGTTATGGGGGCTATTTAGATGCTCCTCCCCCCTACCTGGGAAAGGTAGAAGTGGGGAAGGTAGCTTGGGACTTTTCGTTTAGGGGGATTTATTTAATTTATTTGCTATGCCAGGGGCATTTATCCAGCCCCTGGTGCGGGGGTTGTGTGAAAAGGGGGCATCTTATTTTAATTGAATCTCAGTCTCCGTGGGTGGCTATTGATTTCATATCATTGGGGCTTAGGTAATAGGGCGCTCTCTAAATCCCGTGTTTGGAGTGGCTTTTACTTTAATATAATCAGGACTTGGTGGCATAACACTACACAAGCCCCAGGAGTAATACATTTTATTTAATTTGGCCTTCAGACATATCCTGGCCTACAGGCTCTGTGGGCCTTTATTTTTTTTTCAGGCATCTTGTTGTCCTGCAGTCACTTGGTGCCATTTTTTTATTCAATAGTGCCAGTGGGAGGTTGCGGGCCCAAGGGGGACAAATATAAAAAAATTTGGTGGGGGAGCAAGGAACATTGGGAGAGCCCCTGATTCGAAAAAAAAATCTTAGGATTAAATCTTCCCCATTAAAAGTAATAGGAGACAAAATGATCAAAGCTATTTTTGAGATTATCCAATTTGGCTCCAAAGTTTGACATAGTGTCAAACATAGCTTTGCTCATTTTATTACATTGCATTTTATTACTAGTCCAAACTTTATGAAACAAAAGAGACACCTATTGTTTTAGTGTCCACCTGTGAACGGATTAAGACTGAACCGGTAGCTGTGGCCAAACTGAGACTAGATTGGTAGCTGAGATCTTACTGAAAATTGTACTGGTAGCTGTCTAGCAGAACACTAAACTGGAAGCACTCAAGCAGTGCACCAACAGAACTATAACAGTAGTGGTCAGGAGGAACCATAGTGAAGAGGTGATGCACAGAAGTTGTTTTTAACCAGAAAGGAATTCACCCTATGGTCGAGCCTCAGGTTTAATCCTCCCAGGATGTTTGCACAGAAACTGAAGGATGGAACCACAGTAAAAACAGCAGAACACCAGGATACAAAAATAACAAAAGAACCGAAGACAACACACCAGAAGGGCAAGGCAAAAGGCGTAGTTAGACTGCCAGAAGGTCGTGGCTGGCAGAAATAGGCAGTGTCAGAGACAGGCAAATGTTCAAGGCATTATGATATAATGATATATTTTATTTATACACAATATATATATGAAAGGATATAACAAACAAAGTTACAAGCACACAACTTTTATATTCTATGTAGCATTGTATTAATTAGATAACATGTGTACTTAACTTTAGAGAGTTTCAGCAAAGCAAATGGCTGTGTCCAAAATGGCTATTGATTCTAGGCTAATAAGGATGATTTTGAAAGAGGTTCTCCAGCAGTTCCTTTCTAATTGTTGTTACAGTACAAGGCATTAAACTAAACCTTAGGTTATTGGCTCTTAAACTAAGGGACTTTAACTTGTGGTTTGGGGAATGCTGTCGGGAGCAAGGATTTGGCTTTGTTTCTCATGGAAGTTCACTATGGTATAGAAAGATGGTTTGCATCTTTCTCAAAAGGGAACGAATGTTCTCAGCGAGCAGTTCAGAGGTTTTGCTAGGAGGTTTTTAAACTAAAAGAGGGGGGCAAAATGGCGATAAAACATCAATCCATTTGCCCCCCAAAACAGGGACTGAAGGTGCCTGTAGTCAGTGTGCTGAAAATTATAAGCTTAGGGTCATGTCTACAAATGCTCGCAGTTTAGGGAATCAGATCCATGGGCAGACTAGATGGACCGAATGGTTCTTATCTGCCGACACATTCTATGTTTCTATGTTTCTAACTTGTGGCAATATTGGCAACCGAGAATGTAGATTTAGTGGCTGTTACTGAGACATTATATAATGAAAAACATGACTGGGACATTTCAATACCAGGGTACTCTTTATGTAGAAAAGACAGAGAAGGTAAAAAGGGGGGAGGGGAGGCCCTGTATGTGAGCGATAGCTTAAAATGTAACGTAATACAAGTTAGTGAGGCGAACATAGAGTCAGCTTGGGATACATTAGAATTTGGTAATCATATGGTAACTCATATGGTAACTCGGGTAGGTGTGATTTATAGGCCCCCTGGACAAATAGAGGAGTTAGATAATCTACTAGTTGAGAAAATAGCTAAAATGACAATGAAGGGGGAAGTAAACATCATGGGTGACTGTAATCTTCCTGATGTGAACTGGAAATACAAAATAGCTACTTGCGCCAAGAGTACGCATATCCTAAACTCCCTACTGGGATTATCTCTAAAGAAAGTAGTGGAGGAGCCAACTCGAAAGCAGGACATATTAGATTTAGTGTTCAAAAATGGAGATTTGTTATCAGATATTACTGTAGGTGAAAGTTTAGGATCTAGTGATCACCAGTCAGTGTGGTTTAATATAAGAACAGTGACGCAGTCACACCACACAAAAACAAACCAATGCAGATAAAGTGACAAGCGCTATATATAATGTGCAGACAAACAAATTATGCAGCAAACACTAGTGCATTTTCCTCCAATTAGCACAAAATAGTGAATATCGTATTACACGATACACACAAAAACAAACGCTTTAGATTTTAGAAAAACAGACTTTTCTAAAATTAGATTATGTGTAAAGGAGTCATTATCAGACTGGGGCAATTTAAATGGAGTCCAGGAGAAATGGGATTATCTAAAAGTTGCACTACTGAAGGCAACTGAAAATTGAATAAGGCTTGTCAGTGAGAGCAAACAATTTAAGAAACCACTGTGGTACTCTGCAGAGGTGGCCAAAATAGTAAAAAAACCTAAAAGCTAGCATTTAGTAATTATAAAAATACTCAGAGTGAGGAAGATAGAAAGATCTATAAGAGTAGGCAGAAAGAGGCAAAGCAAGCTATAAGAGCTTCCAAAGCACACACAGAAGAGACTATAGCCCAGTCAGTGAAAAAGGGGTTAAAACATTTTTAGATACATAAATGAGAAAAGGAAAGTAAAACATGGTTTAGTTAGATTAAAAAACAAAAGAAGGATGCTATGTAGAAGAGGCTTAGCAGACTGCCTTAAAGAATATTTTTGTTCAGTTTTTAAAAATGAAAATGAGGGTAAGGGAAAAAGACTAATGAGTCTTTTGATGCATGTAAGTTTACAGAGGAAGAGGTTTTACTTCAGCTGTCTAAGGTAAAGACAAATAAGTCGATGGGACCTGATGGGATACATCCAAAGTTATTAAAAGAACTTAGTGGTGTACTAGCAAAACCATTAACAGATTTATTTAACCAATCATTGTTAACGGGAGTAGTTCCAGAAGATTGGAAATTAGCAAATGTTGTGCCCATTCACAAGAAAGGTAGTAGGGAGGAGGCGGGCAACTATAGACCAGTAAGTCTAACTTCAGTAGTGGGGAAAATAATGGAAATCTTGTTAAAGAATAGGATTGTTGAACATCTAAAGTCGCTTGGATTTCAAGATCAGAGACAACATGGGTTTACTTCAGGGAGATCATGCCAAACTAATCTTATTGATTTTTTTGATTGGGTGACTAAAATAATAGATCAGGGTGGTGCAGTAGACATTGCTTACCTAGATTTCAGTAAGGCTTTTGACACTGTCGCACATAGAAGGTTTATCAATAAACTGAAATCTTTAAGTTTGGATTTCAATATTGTTGAATGGATTAGACCAGGGGTCCTCAAAGTACGGCCCGCGGGCCACATGCGGCCCGCCGCCGACATTAATACGGCCCGCGGGGGGGAGCCGGCACCCCACTGTTTACCTTTTTTTTTTCTTTTTTTTGGGGCAGCCGCAGCGGATGCGGCTGCAGAAAGAAGAAGAAAAAAAAAAAAACCACCGCGACCGGAAGTGACGTTACGTCACATCCGGATCCAGTGACTGTTTCCCTCCCCTGTGCAGGAGGGAAACTCTGCGAAAGGCGTCCGGCCAGGGACACAGCAGCTGGAGGTAGGTGATGGGGATGCGGGGGAGGAGGGAGGTATAACGAGCATTGCAATGGCACTTTATTCCTGGGCATCTGACTGGCACAATGTTACTGGGCACTGAATGGCATAATATTACTGGGCATCTGAATGGCAAAATATTACTGGGCATCTGACTGGCACAATGTTACTGGGAATCTGACTGGCATAATATTACTGGGCATCTAAGAGGCATAATATTACTGGGCATCTGAGAGGCATAATATTACTGGGCATCTGAGAGGCACAATATTACTGGGCATCTGAGAGGCATAATATGACTGGTATCTGACTGGCATAATATTACTGGGCACTGACTGGCATAATATTACTGGACATCTGACTGGCATAATATTACTGGGCACTGACTGGCATAATATTACAGGGCATCTGACTGGCATAATATTACTGGGCACTGACTGGCATAATATTACTGGGCATCTGAATGGCAAAATATTACTGGGCATTTGACTGGCACAATGTTACTGGGAATCTGACTGGCATAATATTACTGGGCACTGAATGGCATAATATTACTGGGCACTGAATGGCATAATATTACTGGGCATCTGAGAGGCATAATATTACTGGGCATCTGAGAGGCATAATATTACTGGGCATCTGAGAGGCACAATATTACTGGGCATCTGAGAGGCATAATATGACTGGTATCTGACTGGCATAATATTACTGGGCACTGACTGGCATAATATTAATGGACATCTGACTGGCATAATATTACTGGGCACTGACTGGCATAATATTACTGGGCATCTGACTGGCATAATATTACTGGGCACTGACTGGCATAATATTACTCGGCCTCTGACTGGCATAATATTCCTGGGCATCTGACTGGTACAATATTACTGGGCATCTGACTGGCATAATATTCCTGGGCATCTGACTGGTACATTAATCCTGGGCTCTGACTGGCACAATATTCCTGGGCATCTGACTGGCATAATATTACTGGGCATCTGAATGGCACACTATTCCTGGGCTCTGACTGGCACAATATTACTGGGCATCTGACTGGTACAATATTACTGGGCTCTGACTGGCATAATATTTCTGGGCATCTGACTGGCACACTATTCACATTGAAATAAGTAAGTTTGTTGATTTAACTTTACTTCATTTTAAATATTGTATTAGTTCCCGATTTGTTTCAAAATAAGATGTATGCAGTGTGCATAGGAATTTGTTCATAGTTTTTGTTTTTACTATACAGGGAGTGCAGAATTATTAGGCAAATGAGTATTTTGACCACATCATCCTCTTTATGCATGTTGTCTTACTCCAAGCTGTATAGGCTCGAAAGCCTACTACCAATTAAGCATATTAGGTGATGTGCATCTCTGTAATGAGAAGGGGTGTGGTCTAATGACATCAACACCCTATATCAGGTGTGCATAATTATTAGGCAACTTCCTTTCCTTTGGCAAAATGGGTCAAAAGAAGGACTTGACAGGCTCAGAAAAGTCAAAAATAGTGAGATATCTTGCAGAGGGATGCAGCACTCTTAAAATTGCAAAGCTTCCGAAGCGTGATCATCGAACAATCAAGCGTTTCATTCAAAATAGTCAACAGGGTCGCAAGAAGCGTGTGGAAAAACCAAGGCGCAAAATAACTGCCCATGAACTGAGAAAAGTCAAGCGTGCAGCTGCCACGATGCCACTTGCCACCAGTTTGGCCATATTTCAGAGCTGCAACATCACTGGAGTGCCCAAAAGCACAAGGTGTGCAATACTCAGAGACATGGCCAAGGTAAGAAAGGCTGAAAGACGACCACCACTGAACAAGACACACAAGCTGAAATGTCAAGACTGGGCCAAGAAATATCTCAAGACTGATTTTTCTAAGGTTTTATGGACTGATGAAATGAGAGTGAGTCTTGATGGGCCAGATGGATGGGCCCGTGGCTGGATTGGTAAAGGGCAGAGAGCTCCAGTCCGACTCAGACGCCAGCAAGGTGGAGGTGGAGTACTGGTTTGGGCTGGTATCATCAAAGATGAGCTTGTGGGGCCTTTTCGGGTTGAGGATGGAGTCAAGCTCAACTCCCAGTCCTACTGCCAGTTCCTGGAAGATACCTTCTTCAAGCAGTGGTACAGGAAGAAGTCTGCATCCTTCAAGAAAAACATGATTTTCATGCAGGACAATGCTCCATCACACGCGTCCAAGTACTCCACATCGTGGCTGGCAAGAAAGGGTATAAAAGAAGAAAATCTAATGGCATGGCCTCCATGTTCACCTGATCTGAACCCCATTGAGAACCTGTGGTCCATCATCAAATGTGAGATTTACAAGGAGGGAAAACAGTACACCTCTCTGAACAGTGTCTGGGAGGCTGTGGTTGCTGCTGCACGCAATGTTGATGGTGAACAGATCAAAACACTGACAGAATCCATGGATGGCAGGCTTTTGAGTGTCCTTGCAAAGAAAGGTGGCTATATTGGTCACTGATTTGTTTTTGTTTTGTTTTTGAATGTCAGAAATGTATATTTGTGAATGTTGAGATGTTATATTGGTTTCACTGGTAAAAATAAATAATTGAAATGGGTATATATTTGTTTTTTGTTAAGTTGCCTAATAATTATGAACAGTAATAGTCACCTGCACACACAGATATCCCCCTAAAATAGCTAAAACTAAAAACAAACTAAAAACTACTTCCAAAAATATTCAGCTTTGATATTAATGAGTTTTTTGGGTTCATTGAGAACATGGTTGTTGTTCAATAATAAAATTATCCTCAAAAATACAACTTGCCTAATAATTCTGCACTCCCTGTAGTCCGGCCCTCCAACGGTCTGAGGGACAGTGAACTGGCCCCCTGTTTAAAAAGTTTGAGGACCCCTGGATTAGACAATGGCTGAGTGCCGGGCAACAGAGGGTTGTAGTCAATGGGGTATATTCGATGCAAGGTCTTGTTACTAGTGGGGTACCTCAAGGATCTGTACTTGGACCCATTAATATTTTTATTAGCGATATTGCAGAAGGTCTTGTTGGCAAAGTATGTATTTTTGCTGATGACATTTAATGTGGACAAGTGCAAGATTATGCACCTTGGGCGTAAAAACCCAAAAGCAGAATATAGACTATTTGGTACAGTCCTAACCTCAACATCTGAGTAAAGGGATTTAGGAGTTATAATTTCAGAGGACTTAAAGGTAGGTAGGCAATGCAATAGAGCAGCAGGAAATGCTAGCAGAATGCTTGGTTGCATAGGGAGAGGTATTAGCAGTAGGAAGAGGGAAGTGCTCATGCCATTGTACAGAGCACTGGTGAGACCTCACTTGGAGTATTGTACGCAGTACTGGAGACCGTATCTCCAGAAGGATATTGATACTTTGGAGAGAGTTCAGAGAAGGGCTACTAAACTGGTTCATGGGTGGAAGGATAAAACTTACCAGGAAAGGTTAAAGCATCTTAACATGTATAGCTTGGAGGAAAGACGTAACAGGGGGGATATGATAGAAACATTTAAATACATAAAGGGAATCTACACAGTAAAGGAAGAGAGTATATTTAAAAGAAGAAAAACTACCACAACTAGAGGACATAGTCTTAAATTAGAGGGGCAACGATTTAAAAGTAATTTCAGAAAGTATTACTTTACTGAGAGGGTAGTGGATGAATGGAATAGCCTTACAGCGGAAGTAGTAGAGGTAAACACAGTCAAGGATTTTAAGCATGCGTGGGATAGACACAAGGCTATCCTAGCTATAAGACCGGGGACAAATAAAAGTATTCAAAAAAATTGGGCAGACTAGATGGACCGAATGGTTCTTATCTGCCAACACATTCTATGTTTCTATGTTTCTAAGATGAAGTCACAGCTTCCTATTTGACTAATTCATGAAGAGGGGTGTTCTCTACTGTCCAGGAGTTTGAATTAAAGAAGAAGCCCAATAGAAGTATCAAGGGGAAGCATCGCTCTGAATGGGGAAAGGTATGGATAGCGACCAGAGCTAAGAGCCTATTTTTATAAACTAATATTAATTTAAGTGGCATGGATAGTTACAGTCAAAATAGCAGACTTATAAAGATCTTTGGAATAGGTGTATTTGCTACAACTAGAGTGTGGGTAGAAGGTGTTATGTCTAGATGCAGTTTATTTAGATACAGGTTCAGTCAACATATTCGGTTTGAGAAATGGAAAAGAAGTGTACTACATAGCATCTAATGCAAGTGGTATAAATACAGTTGTATGCAGGAAGTACTTAACCACTCTGGTAGTTCTGCTCTGTCATCAGAGAACAGCTGAATTTCATATATCAGGCAGTCCTTCAGATGTAAGTTTGTGTAATTGTAAAAAGAAGGGAACGTGCGCTGTTCACAGTCTCCATGTGACCAAATTTTTCTTTTTAAACAGGAAAAAGATGGTAATCCTGTTTGGCAATGTTCGTTATAGCTGGCAGTAATCAAATCTTTTGTGAGTAAAAGGACCAGATTCAGATTCTCATAGGTCCAAGTTCTAAACAGACGTTTTAGTAAGCAGGCTTATTATTAGGAGGACACTTTAATTTTTCAACCATTCCTGGGTAAGTCTCTGGGAAAATAACTTCACCAGACATTTTTGGAGGCAGCTGTCATTTCCACACTTTTAATGCCTGCTGATGGTGAATTGAGATTTTTCACCACACCATTTCTTTGCGCCAGGAGCTTTGTTGGGAACCCTCAATGATACGTTATGTCATGTTGTAATCGGACTGATGTTATTTGTTGGAATTACCTTTGCATACACATGGTGAATGCTGATAGACCTGCATCAATAGGAAGATGCTGGAAAGCTTAATAGATTTCTTTAGTGGCTCTGGCCATCTGCATCATTCTCTATTTTACCAGAAAAAAGTGGACTCTGGTAATCATATCTCTAGGGATGTTGGGTAGGATGTGGTTTGGCTTTGTAAGATATGCCAAAGACAGGTCTTACATGATATCCATGTTTGACAAGTCTGAAACCAGAGCTTTGAAACAGTTCTGTATGTAGGTAGTCAACTCTTACAGGTTTACAGTATACAGTTTGTGGCCTTCTCTCCTTTATTCTTCCCTTGAGGCATGTCATCCTGTATTTTAGAAGATATTTTTGCTCAGGTGAGTTCCCACAGCTTTGAAAAATAATGTTTAACTTTAATTGGGAGTTAACTCATGAACAATATGTGATTTTGGATGCTAAAAACTTCTGTTTGGTCTGGAGCTACCGAAATGTGCGACCTTTCGTGATGACTACCAGGCCATGATCCACTCTATTTATATATTGACATTGTACATGAAAGCTAACAATAAGTGAGAGCAATCATAATGGTAGTAGTAATATAGTAATAAACAGCATTACTATATCATCATCATCTAGACTGAATAAATCAATACACTTTACAAATCCCAAAAGTCTTAATATTAGCAATTATTTATTTATGTATTTATTATCTTATGATGTGTAGCTTAACTTATTGACTGGAAAATGTAAGTCGGAAAAGTATGCTATAATTGTCTCTGAAAAATATATAAATGCAGAAAGAAAAGTCCTGCGCTCACTCCCATCACTGGGCAGCTGCAATGACTACAGTACACATCAGCCCCAATATATAGTAAAAACCAAAGAAAAACAAAGTTACCTGCGCTCTCTCCTTTATCCCTATGTATTTTCAAACAAATGGAGGTTTTTTAGTTACCTCCAATGGCCATGAGAGGATGAGCCCACCTGCCAACGTCAAGGCAGACCCCCCTAGGTGGGTCCTAACTCTAACCATTCACCTTGCTTCTTTGAGCCTCTGGCAAAAATCTCTAATGAGACAGAAAGGGGTGTTTTTTATATACACCCTTATACATTATTAACCCTTAATAGGGAACACATGGGATGGGCGGCTGCATTGTAACAAGGCTGAGTAATACAAAAATGGATACAAATGCAGAAAGAAAAGTCCTGCGCTCACTCCCATCACTGGGCGGCTGCAATGACTACAGTACACATCAGCCCCAATATATAGTAAAAACCAAAGAAAAACAAAGTTACCTGCGCTCTCTCCTTTATCCCTATGTATTTTCAAACAAATGGAGGTTTTTTAGTTACCTCCAATGGCCATGAGAGGATGAGCCCACCAGCAAGGTGAATGGTTAGAGTTAGGACCCACCTAGGGGGGTCTGCCTTGACGTTGGCAGGTGGGCTCATCCTCTCATGGCCATTGGAGGTAACTAAAAAACCTCCATTTGTTTGAAAATACATAGGGATAAAGGAGAGAGCGCAGGTAACTTTGTTTTTCTGAAAAATATATGTTTACTATTATATATATAATGATTGCTTAAAGAATTGATGATCCCGAGTAATCACCTAAAATGTAACATCTACTTTATTTATATTTAAGAAGATACATGCTAGAGTTTTTTATACAGATGCAAGATGTTTAACAAACATCCATATTCTGTACTGTTAGCTTCCTAGCAGCATCTGTGTGCCCTTAATTCAAAGGCATCTGTTTCACATTAATTCATTGACTTAGATGGCATTTTGTACATTACTTGCTACCTTTGGACACATGAATCTTATTTATAATTCATAGGCTACAGATGCTTACAGGCAGCAGAATCTCAAGGTGCACTGACTGTCAATCTTATTATATTTTACATTCAGGGGACATAAATATACAAGATTTCATTCATCATAGTACATATAGGTATTCACTCAGCAGCAGATTGATCATTTATTTCTGCCAGGGTTTAGCATGAAATAATGAAAGAAAAAGTTCCCTGCTACGTAGAGATAATTAGAACAATTTGTACCAAAACGACATTATGATTTATATTTAACACACTGGATTCATTATCTTTCATAGATATTAAAACAAACGATCAAATACCCTTTAATTGAAAATATACTAAAAAATGATTTCCACAACATATCAATTTTAATAGACAAGTTATATCTTTATAATGTTTACCTGGCAAATGGCTCACAGCCCCAAACCCCAGAAAATATTACTGAGGCTGTTTATTTTATCTGTGATTAAAATATTTTTATTTTAATCATTTTATTTACAATGTTTAAAATAAAAACAAGTGCATTTCAAACATATTCAAAACATGTACAAAATTTAAAAAAATATATGTGTAACATTAATACAATAATTATTTATACTATTCATTTTTTAATGTGTATTTTTTATATTCATTTATTTTTTATTTCACTTTTATTTTAACATGTTTAATTAGATTAAGTGCCTGTTTATTTTTAAGTTTTGCTGATTATATGTTAATGGGACAAAGGCTTGGCATGATGCCCCCAAACTACTTTAATGTAAAACGAGCAGGGTCCAGGGCATGATGTCACCTTATTAATTAGGTCTGGGGCTGCCCCAATGGTCCCCCTATTATCCATGGGGCCCTGGAGTGCAAAAAACATCACTACCTAGTCATCCACTCCACCTTTAAGTAAACCAGCAGGGAAGGCATGTGAAACCTAAGCTCTAAAAACACACCCTTGAGTACCAGGAAGGTTGGGCATTAAAAATCACTACTAGTAGGGGGTAAGGGGCATCATGCCCATCACATTTATCTTAACGGCATCATTGAATAAACTCCAATATCTTATATTATATCATAATATATCATCTCAGTATATTACATTCTCAATTTCCTATTTTATGCAACTGTACTAAGGGAATTGTAAATAAACACATATTGTTAGAATATGTTAAATGCTAGCCAATTTAAATGTTTGAAGTAATGTTTCATTTTCATCATGCATTTACATCTTCATGAAGGCTTAGTTCAAACAGCATGTTGTTCAATAATTAATATTTATAATTTCTATTTATTAAATGAACTCTTTCACCTAGTCTCTGTGAATATAGATAATCCAAATTATGTTTGTGTTAGCCTAAGTGTATGGCAATGTATATAATAAGAGAAAAAGGTGGTTAAAATGTGTGTGGTGTCTACTGTTTATGACATCACCTCCTGAAATATTTCCTATGGAAAGTTAAATTTGCATATTAAACCAAGGTGAGACATAATTAGAAATCCTCACAGACATATAAAAACACTTTCTCTTAATATAAATATTTGCTTGTAGTTCTGCTAACATAACATTACAAAAAAAGGTTTTCAAAAAATCAAGTTGGCATTTCAATTCCCATTAATTGTCTATACCTCCTTAAAAAAAAGTACTGTTCAGTTTAACATGGCCAACATTGTGCAGACTAAAGGGTTATTTTGAAGAACTGGCAACCCTAGTAAAAATGTTTCAATTATTAGGTGTGTTGTATTTTTTTAATAAGATAAATACTTAACTTGTTATTTTACTTAATTTATTCTTGTGTTAAAGTATGTTATATTCCTTGGGACTACTTGCCAATTTAAAACATATGCCGTTAATCACACTTCTATCCACTAAAATGTTTGGAAGATTGACAGCAAACACCAATGTTTCCACAAATATGTTCATATCCTTTGAAAATTCCCCATGGATATTGATTACTAAATATTCTTTCAATTAAAAAAAAGAAAATAGCTATGAATTTTTTTCCACCACCTGTAAACTATTTTTTTTTTATATCTTAAAAAGAGTAATGTCAAACGTTGACAACATGCCCTGTTATTTTTTTTTACATATGTTCTATGTATTTGTACAATGTAACATATTAAATTAAAAGGTGTCCACACTAAAAAGCAATATAAAAATATGACGATTAGCAGTTTTATCCATCTATGTACCATTGCTGGTTTAATTAGAAATATAATACATATTGCAAAAGGATATAAACAACATGTAAAACCAGGCCAAACATATTCATATACACATTATTGAATTTTGGAAGCTTTACTTTTAATTTTTAAAATAAGTTTTAAGGTAAATGTTTGCAAAAATGTGGTTGTCCGTCATTACCAGCCATATGGCACTGGGCATAAATGCTTACCTATACCAGTTACAATAGTTTTTAATTTGCGATGTTCTATGAAAGTTGATAACTATGAAGGCTTTCTGCTTAGAGAGTGAAGGGCAACAAATTGAATAATAATACTAACATGTAATAGTAGTATACATATAACAAACAAATAACCTTGTGCAGAACACCATTGTCACCTATACTGCATGTGCCATAGTGTATTTTATGGAAATAAAGAAATACAGGCGGCTCACCTGTATTTTTTTATTTCCATATTGCGGAGGACTCGAGTATCCCAAATCTTCTCTATGCTGCCTAAACATTCTTATAGTGTATTTTGTATGAAAACAAAGTAATGGCAACACAACCCCAAATCTGCATATTTAATATCTTGTGCTTCTAATAGACCAAAATTTAAACACAATACACAGTGTTTTGTTTACACATTTTAGTCTGTCAGTAGCACAACATATTAAATAGGCAGATTTGGGGTTGTACTGCCCATTACTTTGTATTCATATGAATATATATATATGGCCTGACCAGCCTCTGGGGCATAGTCCACAGCCCACCCTCCGGTGCTCCATAAGTTGTGTCTAATTCAATTTGTATAAATTGTACTGCACACTAGATTAGCTGAGAGACAGAGTTCCATGCTAATAAGAAAAATAATTAGGACCCACTGACGTTTGGAGTATTTTGATGCAGTGGTAGGCTAAGCATTATATGGCCATAATGTGACTAAATCTCCAACATTTTGTCTTAAGTGAGGTGCTTTTAAAATATCAAGGAAAAGAAGATGTGGGCTGACAGGTAAGTGGTATAGTTCAGAATCCTAGTGCCTCTGCTGGTGCCTGGCTATCACCATTAGATCCAACACATGCAGATTAGAAGATGCAGAAAAAGAAGCACTCACTGAATCCAGTAAAAAAAAATGGGTGATTTTAATGATGTGCAGAAGGGTCAAAATTCATCACAGCAACAAGTGGGAAAATTTCAAAATTAAGAGAAGGTTCACAGCATGACGCGTTTCGCGCATCAAGAGCTTAATCACATGCAATGAGAATCTCACTGCTTGTGACCTTATGACAGTCACACATTACCCATCACACATTAAAGATAGTGGTACTTGCAACTAAAGAAGCATTCTTGAACCAAATCAGAATTCCTGGGGTCATGCTATCGCTATGATGAAAGTAACAACAGGCCATCATGCCAAATTCGATGTCTCCAAATATTAACTTTGTCTCCAAGGTAGTCTCTGTATCTCACACACTAATCGTGAGGTACAGTAAGTGACATGCTCAGTGTAATAAAGTTGCAGAAGCAGTTTTATTACAAGTAAAGCCTTGTAACCCTTTGCATTCCTTGCTGATGACCTTTACAAATGTCATCAGTGTCTTTCCTACTTTGTGGTCCTCATTTTGTTTCCCCCAATGTTTGTTTTTTGCAATTTGTAAGGTATTTATAATCTAATTTTTGTTATCCACAGCACACCCGTTCAATAGGTCTTCTCACTCAGCACATTGTGCTAATGTTTTTTCTATTTTTTTCTTTTCTATGGGATATTTTTTTAATTTCATTAGTTAGTTTGGAAATTGACTGGGATAAGTTGGATAGTTTTAGTGTTTCACTAAGTTCCCCTTTTGTTTCCAATCCTAGATTGTAGCTATGTGTTTTAAGTAGCTTTAATGAAAGCTGTAGCTTTAAATTTATTGTCTGACAGAGTTTGATAGCAGTTTGATCTTTAAAGTTTGTAATCACCTTTCATTACGCATTAATGTGGCTAAAACAAAATGACATTAAAAAAAGCATAATTCACTGCATTCATTTATGCAACAAAATACAAAGTTATTGAAGCAAAATACCCAATTTTATGGAGAAATTCAGTTTAGTCAGAACATAAAGCTATTTGACACATGTCCTGATCATCCAACATCATAAAACTCATCATCTATGCATAGTACCCAACAGCAATGCATGTGGGAAAAATAAGCCAAGCATTCCACAAAAAGTTTATTTCCCTCAGATCCATTCTATCAATCAGAAAAGAAAAACAAACAGACACACCTGTTGGAGAGTATTTCTGTCAACCTAGACGCAGAATCCAGGATATAAAACTTATGGTACTGTTGGGCTTGTTCCATACGCAGAGGGAAAGAAAAATATGTGAGGTCAAACTGATATGCCGGTTTTAATGCCTTAGGCACTGTCCTTATTAGAGACTGTGGATTTATTTCCCGGTACAATATTTTTTTTTACAAACTCAGGATAACTGCAATGTACTTCTTTCAAACTGCAAACATTTGGCATGTGTCAAATGGTTTTATTTTGCCTTTTTTATTCTTTATTTTTGCAGATTTACAAATGTATGCAAAACACAGTTTTAGAAATAACAGGGATATTTTAGGTTACCTGATGGTAAGGCTAATGTAGAATAAAAGTGCAATGATTTACACATGACTTTTTGAAGAAAAAACAGGAGTAAAAGGAAAAGAAAGGAAAGGAAGCAATCAAGTAAGAGAAAAGAAGGGAACTGAAATTGAGGGAGGGGGAATTATTCACTATTAGGGGGAGGAGATGGCCAGTTGCTGTGCAACTTCTTATATTGATGTAAGATACTATTTGTTTTTTTATAAAAGTTTTTCTTGTTGCTTCATCAAAGAGTGTTTCCTTTCCCATTCTGTGTCTCCAGATTGTCCGATAAAAGGGTCCCTTTTTACTCTTTAAGGGCAAGAACAAATATAAGGAGTTGGCACATTTACAAGCGCAGAGTTCTTATAACAGTGAAATAATACACTATATATTGTCATACTATTCACACATTCAAGTGCTGCCTCTCGCATGGTGAAGTTGTATAAAAAATTGCGAGTAATTCAGGGAATAAAGTCTATTTTTTTCCCTATGTAGTTTGAATAAAGTTTGAGGCCTAGGTATTTTATAGTATATTCAGAGATAATTATATCAAACTTTGGGTTACAGCACTATTACTGTTGGTCTGGAAAGTGACATTGGGAGAACTTGTTGTCTACATTTGTCTTTAAAGTAGATAGAATGGAAAAGTTGTCTAGTTCCTTGAATAGGTAGGGGAGGGAAGTTTGGTATTAATCACCATGAAGTTGTCTCTGTATGTTGCCACTTTGTACTCTATAATTTGTACTTGGGTATGAAGTCAACCTGGTCTTTGAGTATGAGTTTAGTGTGGACTAATTGAGTCTGGTAGCTACTATGTTTGTGAATAGTTTATAATCTCCATTTTGAAGTCAAGGTGGTCTGTAACTGGATGTTAGAATTTCTTCTTTATCCTTCTTTGGGTGTGAAGGACATATTTGCTATTTGCATATTGTCCATTATGTAGGAACCTGCAAGATAGTTGTTAAAAAGGGCCAGTACATGACGAATGAGTTCTGTAGAATATCACTTACAGTACAAATTGGTGAACTCATCCTGAAGTTCGGTTTAATCTTAAACACTTTATTGCTGTTAAGATATTGAATTACTTGCACACTGGTTGAGTCAGAAGTGTGTTATTTGGGGAAGTATTTCTAAAATGTGTGAGCAATATTATTTGGGTTATTAGTGATTGTGCCAGATGTGGTTTATAAGCTGGAGATTGAACTATGGGCAGTCTGTGCCTGAAGGTGTGAAGCCAGGTGTCTATCCACTTTCCTAGCTATTATATAGTTTCTGTCTTCTAAATTTCAAGGCCTTTGATATGTCAGTCATTGTGAGTTCAGATCTTATGGTGAGGAGTTGCTTGGCAATCAACTTTGAGGGATTCTGCTTTTTCTGGGTTTCTAATTGTATTAATGCGGAGCTAAGTGCACATGCTTGATTTGACTGAGTAGATTCATTATGGCTATGGAGTGCAATAGAGTTGTCAAGTATCCATGACCAGTGCATGGAGAATTAGGGAATGCTTAAGGAGACAGTTATGTCCGCATGATCTGACCCGGTTATGGTATGAATTTGTGATTATTCAATTAGTTTAAGACAGTATTGTAATAGCAGAAAAAAATAAGTGTGAGTTCGAGAAAAACTTGTTATCCTTTTGGGAGGAATGCTGAAGTCTCCATATGTTTACTAACATTATTATTTGTGGAGGAGAGAAAGATGGACAGCATTTTGTCAGAGACATAAGAAGAAGAAGCATCAAAGCCTTTGGAGTGGTCTATATTTAGACATATAGTGGAATTGAAATTGCTGCCTATCATAAATTTAGAAATCAGGAGATTAGACTAAAATGACGAGGTTGTCCCAAACTTGCAGTTCAAGAGTGGAAGGTGTTGTCACTATTTGACCGCTAAGGCAGATGAATCTTCATTCCAAGTATTTATGGATGAGTTACAGAATGAAAAGGCAAATATAGTGTTTTTTGGGTTTTTCCTATATTTGACCCCAACCCGAACCCAAAATTTAACCTTAACACTAAATTTAACCCCAACTATAACCCTCATGCTATCCCTTAATATATTTAAATTTTAATTTATTTTTAACCTTATCCCGTATGATAAAAATTATTTAATTTTAACCCTATAGGCTCATCTAACTATATAATCAGTTTTTAGCTAATTAAATATTTATTTAGATTTTTTCCATTGCTATGCTACTTAACTACCACTAGGGGCAGTCAAGTAGCATATTAAGAGCGACGGAAGTGAAGTTACTTTCACTTCCGAAGCTCAGACCTCCAGAGGGCATAGCCATATTGACGGAGCATGCTGCTTCGTCAGTATGGCTCCCATGATTGCTCCATGGGGCGATCATGGGGGCCCCAGAAAATAAATTTCGTTGATTGTGAAAAACGCTTGATTCACCGCAGGACGGAGTTCCCGGCATTGTCGCGAAGGTGGTAAGCAGCTAGTCTCAATAGCTCATATGCCCTTGCATTGTTTCTGGCATCCAAGGGCAGTCCCTGTTTTCCTGTGATCCCTGTGTTGCTGAGCCAGCTCGGCTGACTTCTATACTGGTTTTTGATTCCTGGCTTTTTTCCTGACTCTGCTGATCTCCATTCTCCTGACTCTGACTCGTATGACTACCCACTTTGGTTCCTGACCCTGGCTTGCTTTCTCGATATTGCTTTTTGGAGTATTCTTACCTTTTTGCTATTTATTATTAGCTCCTTAACCCCTTGCCGACAAAGGACGTGCCAGGCACGTCCTGGGAGAAACTCCCTTAACGTTGAATGAAGCGATTTTCGCGATCAACGATCGCTTTAACCGCTTTAACAGTGCTGGTCTATTGCCTCGACATCGAGGCAATAGCCAGCACCGAAATTTCTATTTCGAGACCCCCACGATCGCCCCACGGAGCGATCGTGGGGAGCCATATTGACGGAGCATGCTGCTCCGTCAATATGGCTAAGTCCTCTGCCGGTCTGAGCTTCGGAAGTGAAAGTAACTTCACTTCCGTCGCTCTGAATATGCTACTTGACTACCCCTAGTGGTAGTTTAGTAGCATTGCAATGGGAAATATTTAAAATAAATATTTAATTAATTAAAAACAGGTTATTTAGCTATATTAGCCTATAGGGTTAAAATTAAATATTTTTTAGCATAAGGGATAGGGTTAAAATTAAATTAAAGTTAAAAAATATTAAGGGATATAATAAGGATTAGAGTTGGGGTTAAATTTAGTGTTAGGGTTAAATTTTGGGTTCGGGTTGGGGTCAAAAGATCAATATAGGCAAAAAACACTATTTTTGGTTTTTGCCCCATAACTCGCAAAAAAATACCGAAAAATATGGAAACATGCATATTTTTGAACTCGGGAGAACATTTAGAAACTATTTAGATGGGGTCTTTTTAATGATTTTATTTGTGTAAATTATATTTTAGGTCAAAGTTAGAAAAAGTGTGTTTTTTTAAATTTTTCATCATATTTTATGATTTTTTTTGTAGTAAATTATAAGATATGATGAACATAATGGTATCTAATGAAAGCCCTTCTTATGACGATAAAAACAACATATAATTTGTGTGGGTACTGTATGTGAGAAAGAAAAAAATTAGCTAAACACAAACGCCCTAGAAATGTCAAAACAGCCATTGTCACCAAAGGAAAGTCAAAGTGAAAATGTCTTGTCACTAAGGGGTTAATGCACATGGAAATATGTATATTTGTCCTGCAAAGCATGGTCCTTGAGGAAATGATAAAATCTCTTCTATCACTCTGAAACTGTTGCTTGACTACCCTAGAGGCAGTCAGCAACATTACAGCAAGAAAAAAAAAGGATAAAGCTAACCCTAGATCTACTAATAGATCTACTAACCGTAGATCTAGGGTTAGGGTAACAATTAGGGTTAGGGTTACAATTAGTGTTAGTACAAGGGTTAGAGTAAGGGGTGGGGGTAGATTTAGAGTTTATGTTAAATTTAGGGTTATGGTTGCGATAAAAGGTCACTGAGGAGAAAACACTTAGGAAACAAGAAAACACTAATTTCGGTTATTGTCCTATTAATTTAAAAAAAAAACGGAAAAACATGGAAACATTGGACAAATATTAGAAATTATATAGATGGTTTCTTTTTACAGTTTGTAATTGTGTAAAAAAAAAATCAAGTCAAAGTTCAAAAAAGTTTTTTTCGGCATATTTTATATAGTTTTTAATAGCAAATTAAATCATATGATGAAAATTAGGTGGTCCGGTTGTGGAGGGGTAGAAAAAGCAGAGACGGCATTCAAGGAGCCAGTTGAAGGTGAAAGGGTGTTTATTATTCCATACAAAAAAATATATAAATCCACAGCAGCAGTCAGTGCAAAGTCAGAAGGGGGAAAAGGCTTGATGCGTTTCGCGCACCAGGCGATTAATCATAAGCTGAATTTTGAATGTATAAATGGCATTTAAATAGTGACATCATATAACAGGGTGGCCAGTCCCCTTCATGAAACACCCCTCCACAGATGTAATAAGTTGTTTGTTAATTAGATGTAATAAATGGGTGTAACATGGAGGGGATAATCAGCCGTCGTGAAAGTTAGAAAAAAGTTTACAAGTTTCCAATATATGAAAATGATTTTTTTTTTTAAATCCATGTGATAAACATAAGTATTTCTCAAGAAAATAATCTCTATGTCTAAGAGTCCAAAACTTTTAAATTCACATTTAATTCATATGAAGTTATCTTTTTGAGATTTTAACCCATTAGCATTATTATATTAATTGTGCGTGTGCTAATCTGTATCTCCTCCTAGCTATTTATTCTTATTGTATGAATGAATATTGATAAATTATTGTCAGATAAAACCAGTCAATTTTGAAAAAATAAACAGATCAAATGTTAATATGCCCTAAATGTTGTCATTCTCTCTTTTTGTACATAATACATGAGATTTAGCCAGCATTATTCATTTAAAGAACTAGGACACATCATATTCTTTGTTTAAACCCATGGGAACATGAGTTCCCAATGTAAAAATCCAAAAGGTTTTTGTGTAATGTCACCCCTCATGGAACTGGTTTTAAACATTCTGCAATTTGCACTTTGAAAGGTATCGTACTTCCTGTGGAACACAAGTGGAAGTGGTCACATTTGTGCGTGCATTAGAAACAATATTGTTTAGATTTTCTCCAATTCTAGCCTTCAGTTGGCATGATGTGTGATAAACAAACATTATACCACATTTTTGACATTTTATTGTGTTAATTACATTTGGAATTAAACAGTTGGCATACTGTTTCAATGAATATATTTGACCGACTCTTTGACTCTATTTGGACTATCAATATGGGAGCAGACTTTGCATATTGTGTAGCCACCTTTAAAAGTGCCACAAGAATCCAGCAAGGTTCTACCTGAGGGCAGAACATTTCCTGTGAAATGGCTTGGGGAAAGGATATGATTTAGGGTATGGGCCATAGGTGAAGAAAATGCTAACATTTCATTATTGTAGGGGTCAGTTTTTAAAAGTGGAATAAACTTCTTTATGATGTTTACATTGTTGGTGTAATTTTACTGTATGTATTACAAGAGGTTACTTGATTATTTTGTGTGGAAACCCTAGGTTTAGGAAGTAATAGCTGTGTCCTATCCATTTCACTTGCCCTGTTTGTAGCCTTTCCTAATTAGTTTCAAATTATATCCTCTCTTTTGAAGTCTAGAGAAGAGTTCATTCACATTTGAGTTAAAGTCTGACACATCAGAACAATTACGTTTTGAACGAATAAACTCTCCCGTAGGGATGTTATTTTTTTACATGATATGGATGGCAGCTGGAGGCATGCAGTATTGTATTTGGTGTTCTGTGTTTTCTATAGGCTTTTGAGGTGATGGTCCGATCACAATTCAAGGGCCAACTAAATTATAATTTGCTTGTCAAGTTGCATTGTTAGAGAAACATTCATTGAATTGTTATTCAGATATTCATGGAAGGAAGATAGACTTTCTGTGGTTCCTTGCCAAATAAATATGAAATCATCTATATTTCTTTGATAAAATGACAAAGTATTGGAATCCTCATGCCCCATGAAGAGGTTTGCATATGAGGGCACAAAATGTGCCTCCATCTTGGTACCCCTCTCTGGAGGTAGTATGCATTATTAAAAAGGAAATAATTGTGAGTTAACAAAAAGTCTATAGCTTGTAGTAAAAAATCAGTGGTCGTATTGTATATTGTCTTAGTTGCTTTATTTCTCCAACATAATTTGTATTGCTGTAAGACCAGTGTCATTAGAAATGTTGGAATATAATGAAGCAACATCCATAGTAACCCACAAATTAGATGGTAACCATTGAAATTATGATAACTGATTAAGTACATTGTTGGTATCCTTAATGTAACTTTTAAGTTTCAATACTATGGGTTGCAGGTATGTATCTACCAATTCAGACAGACCTTCCCCCAGGGAACCTATGCTAGAAACAATTGGTCTTCCACGTGGATCTATAAGGCCTTTATGAATTTTAGGTAGATGGTAAAACGTAGGGACAGTGGGATGTTGTTTAAAATTGTACTCATATTCTTCAAAGTTAATTACCCCTCCTGGAGACCAGTTTGTAATAAATTGCCAAGCTCCGACAGAAAGGTAGCTGTGAGATTAGAAGATCATTTCTTACATGTACATCCATCAGAAATCTACCTCTGAGCCTCTGTCAGATAGCTGTCGGTGTGTTGTACAACCAAAGCACCTCCCTTGTCATCACTTTTAATTGTGATAGTAGGGTTATTAAGGAGACTCTTAAGGGCTCGAGAGCCACTCATCGTATATTGTCTTGTTTTTCTGGGTTCCTTGTCCTCTTCTTGACTTCCTCTTTTGTGCTGTTGTTTTTTCTTTATCCATTGGATTGACTGTGCTTGGTCATTTTTTGACATCGCTTCGAAGATTTATACTGCTCTCCGATGTCTTGTCGCTGTATTCGGGGAACTTGGTGGGGAAGATGCTGCAGAAACACTGTTATTAGTTGACCCTGGTTCAGAGGATTCCACACTTGCGAATGAGAATTATATTTTCTTTCTTAGAATGGACTTGTTTGGTTTGTATTGACTTGCATTTCCTAGAAGGGTCTGTATAATATCAGAGTGCTCCATGGAGCTAACAGTTAACAACAAGTAATCTCCATTGATACAGATGTAATCTCATTATTACAGAGTTGCAAGATGTAGCCAACTGCTCATTCCGATCTGTTATTATCATCCAAGTGTTCCAAAGTTAATAAGATTGGCAATACGGTGAATAAGATTCTTGTGTAAACACGCATCAGTAGTGCACAAGAAGATTTTTAGGACTGTGCACAAGTATATAGAGTTAGGAGTTAGTCTCTTTCTCAGTTTCCGATCCGTCCAAAATCCTCTTTGCTTGGCTAGCCATGAGGAGCTCCAGAAATGCTGATGTATATACAAACAAATGATCCAGGCTTCCCAGGTGGATATCCCGGTTAAAGGCTGGCGATATCTCCCTTCACCAGGTCTCCAGTGCCTCTGCAAGTGCTCGGCAAGCAGTGATCAACATAACTTATAGTGGAAAAAGCAGAGACGGCACTCAAGGAGCCAGTTGAAGGTGAAAAGGTGTTTATTATTCCATACAAAAAAAAATCCACAACAGCAGTCAATGAAAAGTCAGATGGGTGACAAGGCTTGACACATTTCACGCACCAGGCACTTAATCATAAGATGAATTTTCAATGTATAAATGACATTTAAATAGTGACTAGAGTTGAGCGAACCCGAACCGCAGAGTTTGGTTCATACCGAACATTACGATTTTTGGACCCCGAACACGGACATTCCACTGTATGGGGTTTCGCGATTAATATCGCCTTCAATTTAAAATTACTAGTGACTGGACAGCTGTTGCTGCCTAGTCACTAGTAAAATAAGCCCCGCCCCTGATCCCCACCCATTGCCTGCGGCTGGGGACCCTAATAATAATAATGAGGGGGGGATCTAGTGTCTCCCCCCCGGTCCCCACCCATTGCCGGTGGGTGGGGACCCTAATAATAATAATGAGGGGGGCACCTAGTGTCCCCCCTGGTCCCCACCCATGAGCGGCGGGTGTGGACGCTAATAATAATAATGAGGGGGGACCTAGTGTCCCCCCTACGGTCCACACCCATTGCCGGTGGGTGGGGACCCTAATAATAATAATGAGGGGAGGACCTAGTGTCCCACCCCAGATCCCCACCCATGAGTGGCGGGTGGGGACCCTAATAATAATAATGAGGAGGGACCTAGTGTCCCCCCCAATAAAAAAAAATGCCTACCTACCCCTCCTCACCCTAATAATAGTGAAGGGGGTGGGCAATAAACGAACCTGTAAAAAAAAAAAAAACAATTTTATACTTACCATTTGATGTCTTCTTTTTTCTTTCTTCAGCCCCAAAAAAGACCAAATAAAAAACCATAATACGTGCCACAACTGTAAAAAATAAAAAAAAATCCACTGGTGAAAAGAAAAAAAATCCATCTTGGCCCATGGAGGGCCCCGTGCAGACTGAGCTCTGCAGGGCGGGGGAAGGCTTATAAAGCCTTTTCCTTGCCCAGCAATTAAGCTCAGAGCACTAAAGAACTTTCCCATGCTGTGTAAAATGACACAGAGCACTCTGATTGGTTGGATTTCAAACCAAGCAATCAGAGTGCTAGCCATTTTAAACAGAGTGGGAAAATTCAAAATAACTTGCTCAGTCTGCACGGGGCACTCCATGCGAAGATGTTTTTTTTTTTTCACCAGTGGATTTTTTTTTTGCGCTGGTTTTTTTTTTTTTTTTTTTTAACAGTTGCGGCGAATATTATGGTTTTTTATTTGGCCTTTTTTTTGGGCTGAAGAAAGAAAAAAGAAGAAAGAAAAAAGAAGACATCAAATGGTAAGTATAACATTGTTTTTTTTTTTACAGGTTAGTTTATTGCCCACCCCCATCACTATTATTAGGGTGAGGGGGGGTGGGTAGGCAATTTTTTTATTATTAGGGTCCCCACCCGCCGGCAATAGGTGGGGACCGGGGGGACATTAGGTTCCCCCTAACACTAGGATGTTCGGGTACGGGGTCGAGTTCGACTTTTTTTACGAGTTCAGGTGTCCGCTCAACTCTAATAGTGACATAATATAACAGGATGATCAGTCCTCTTCCTGTAACACCCCTCCACAGATGTAAACAATTTGTTTGTTAATGAGATGTAATCAATGGGTGTAACATGGAGGAGATAATCGGCAGTCGTGAAAGTGTACAGGTTTCTAATATATAAAAGTGATTTTTGACCTGTTGTAAGGAGATATCACCAGCCTTTAACCAGCATATCCACCTGGGAAGCCCGGATCATTTGGTTGTATATACACCGGTTGTAGAGGGGTACTAAGAATGGGTCTATCGACCCCTTCGTGATGCATGGGGCTTGCGTCCCAGATGATGCAAGAACAAAACGGCACAATTTGTTCCTGGCCTCCTATCACAAGGTGATCAGTAGCCAGGAACACTATGGCAGAGACCCAATCAGGGTTTTAACAGACCCTGTGGGTCCCTGCCAAAAGACCGCAAGACCTCTGGACGTCATGTGTGTGATTTGGAGAAATTTAGCCAGTGCTCGCTTTAAGCACTGGCTACATTTTCCCTGTCAGACTGAGGCCACTCAAAGTGGCCTCATCTGACAGGTGTAAAAGCTCATCGCGGCGAAGCGAGATGACTTGTTTAACGGTGGATGTACTATTCTGTCCTAGCATCTTTTAGGCACTGTCAAATCAGATCCTACTTGTACAAGGTTACTTAGATTCCACACAATGCACTCTATTCCACCAGAAGAGGAAGTGACTTAATGAAACAGAACTGATACATGAGCAGTGCTTACTGATTGATGCAATTACGGTATTTGTTTTGTGGCTCCTAGGGAAGTTTGAGAAGGGTCAAAAGTGGAACAATTTTAGTCGGTATGAAGGCTGTTGTTCACTGTGAAGCACCTTAGAGCAATGCTGAGCAGAAGCCACACATCTTTCTTATATTTTGCCTTTTTTAACCCCTTAGTGACAAGACATTTTCACCTTGACTTTTCCTTGGTGACAATGGCTGATTTGACATTTCTGGGGTGTATGTTTTCTTTGCTTCGCCACCTCACTTACGTCACGGACTCTTCCCCATCACTGACAAAATAAGGCTTACGTAAACCACAGTAGAATTCTGAGAGTTTCTGTGTTATTGTACTGTGTCCATATCCTGCAACCCTCTCTTGTGATTTATATTCAAATTGATCTCCTGGTACCTGACACTTGCCTCCAAACTGATTATCCTGAATTCTATTAATAATTATGACCCTTGGCTTGTTGTTTAGATGCTGTTACTCTCTTTACATTCCACAGACTTTGCTCTGATTCCCTTTTTTAATATTTCTTGCCTAATATTACATAAAAGTGGTTCAAGCGACAAAATATACAGCATTGTGGCAAGTGGGCAGCCTTGATGGATGCCATTTTTAATACAGAAGGACTCTGATTTAAAGCCCTGTCCCACCACACTTGCTTTTGGGTTTTTATACATAGCCATTATTGACTTTGTCATACATTCCCCAAAATTATACCTCCTCAACACTTCTTCCAGGAATACCTAGTTGACCCTGTCAGAGGTCTTTTCTGCATCTAATGAAAAGGCCAACACGGGTGTCCCCCTGGATTCAGCAAAATGCAATAGATTCAATATTTTCAATTCTGTTAAATAGGGAGAAATGTTATTACACAGTTTCCTGTTGGTCAGGTTCAGATAATGTAATTTTTATATACATGCATTAGTATTGGTAGTCTCATTGTTCCAATTCTTTTCATAATAGTTCTCTGCCATTTTTACAAATTTTTTAACCCCTTCGCGACAATGTACGTGTCAGCACGTCCAGAGGTGAAATGAGCGGTTTCCGCGACCAATGATCTCGAATACCGCTCTGATGGTGCCGGTCTATTGCATTGATGTCGATTTTTGGTTTTTGCCCCATAACTTGCAAAATAATGCAGAAAATCATGCATATTTCTGAACTCATGACAACATTTTGAAACTATTTAGACAGGTCTTTTTTAATGATTGTATTTGTGTAAATTATATTTTAGGTCAAAGTTAGAAAAAGTGTTTATTTTTCATCACATTTTATAGTTTTTTTGTATTAAATTTATATGATATGATGAACATAATGGTATCTAATGAAAGCCCTTCTTATGACAATAAAAACAACATATAATTTGTGTGGGTACAGTATGTGAGAGAGAAGAAAATTACTGATAAACACAAACACCCCATAAATGTAAAAACTGCCCTTTTCACCAAGGGAAAGTCAAGGTCAGAATGTCACTAAGGAGTTAAGATTATCTGTGTTTAATATCAGGCTACGTTTCATTCTCCAATGTCTATCTCTTTTTGAGTATTTGCTCTCAATTTTTATTACCATCGAGTCATGGTCTGATCTGGCAAAGGAGACAATGTTGATATTTTGGATTTCTCTTATTGCCCACTGCAAGGCCAGAAGCATGTCCAGGATGGAATAAGACTGATGTTGTTGGGAGAAATAAGTAAACTCTTATCTAAAGGTCTCAGAGTTCACCAAACATCCTATCATCTAAATTTACCAAGTGTTTCCTGAAAGACTTGCTCTGCAAGCTGGATCAATCTCCCTGCTCCCTGGGATTCTCTTATCTATGGAGGTATCTACCACTCAATTAAAGTCCCCCAAGCACAAGAAACTGCCCTGCACAAGATCCTGTTTCCTATCCAAAAGACCATTCATAAAATTTACTTGTCTTATTTGGAGCGTACACATTCAATTTTGCAAATGAGAAATATGTATCCCCTATGTATCTTCCATTTTGTATATTCCTTCATATTTAATACTATTTGAGATCATTATAAGTACTCCTCTTTTTCAATCTAAGTGCGTTCATATCTTGGCAATGAGTAGACACGTGTTTTCGGATGAATGCATTTTTGTCCGAAAATAGCATTTTCAATTTTCTTATAAAATGGGGCGCTCGTTCAGTTTATGAGAGCCCCATTCATAAGAATTTCTTATGAATGGGGCTCTCGTTCGGTTTATAGAAAGCCAATAGTATTACACGTATTCTATAAACCGAAAGTCTATAAACCGAAGGTCGTTAATGTTAATTTTGCACATGTCTAGCAATGAGTCTCTTGGAGACAATAGCAATCTACCTTTTCTCATCTTCGCATATCTATTAGGGTCACTCTTTTCTGGGGCATGTTGATGCCCTGAATGTTCAAAGTCATAAACTATAGAAAGTCGTCCTTCATATTTTATCTATTTTTGCATCATCAAATATGGGGCCCTTATGCCACACATACCAATACATACAATATTTACATACAGCAAGTACCAACAATAGGTGGTTTTCAACCCTAAAAATGTTTGTAACCTTTGGGATACTTACCCTACACATTCTTAGTCAAACCTCATGTCTTTACAGTGAAAAAAATGCCATGTCTCTTCCACTCTCCCTGCCCACCCCATCCCCCTGTAAACCCAGGAGGAGTTCAGAGGCAGACCAGGAGAAGAAGAGGACACATAAAGTCCCAGACAGGGGGAGGTAGGGGAGAGGAGAAAAAAAAATGTTGTTTTAGACTCATAAATGCATGAGGAAGAGATCTAGCAACTTGGGTTTGAAAGCTTGTGATTAGAGTTGAGCGACACCTGGATGTTCGGGTTCGGCCGAATTTTGGAAAAAAGTCCGGGTTCGGGCTTGAACTTGACCCGAACCCCATTGAAGTCAATGGGGACACAAACTTTTGGCCACTAAAATGCCTCTAAAAAAGTCCTGGAAAGGGCTAGAGGGCTGCAAAAGGAAGTAAAATGGGGGTAAGAGTAGGACAAGTGCCCTGCAAGCAAATATGGATAGGGAAATAACTTCAAATAACTTAAAATACATACAAATTAAAAATACAGCTGAGCCATAAAATAGCATTAGATGGAATCTTCGATTTTAGTTTTGGAAGAACATAAATCTAAATCTAAAGCATGGCTGCCAGGAGGATCAACAGAATTATCCATTTGAGAGAGGGTTGGAGTGCAGGGTATTCTCGTTCAGTTTATACTAAATGACCCATAGGTTGAGGAGGTGGTGACCGTGGCGGTGTAGGTGGAAGCGGCGCTGGAGGAGGAGGAGTAGGAGGTAGCCATCATTTTTCAAAGTGCGCTGTAAGCACAGTATTGGACTGTTCTATTTGACTCTCAGATATGAAGTGCACCGCAAGAAGCAAATGTACTACTTACCACCCAATACTATTAGAATTTTTCAAAGTGCGCTGTAAGCACAGTATTTGACAGTTCTATTTGACTCTCAGATGTAATACATGTAATGCTATTGCTATTCTATAAACCGAAATAGAGTCCCCATTCATACGAATAGGTCAATTGACCTATTCGTATGAATGGGGACGCTATTTCGGTTTATAGAAAAGCAAAAGCATTACATGTATTCCATAAACTGAAAGTATATAAACCGAAAGTCATTCGGTTTATAGACTTTCGTTTTCTGGAATACATTGTATTCTATTGCTATTCTATAAACCCAAAGTCTATAAACCGAATGTCTTTCGGTTTATAGACTTTCGGTTTATAGCCGAACACCAAACTCCAACACGAACATACAGTGGAATGTCCGTGTTTGGGTCCAGGGTCCAAAAACCGTAACGTTCGGTACGAACCCGAACAGTGCGGTTCGGGTTCGCTCAACACTACTTGTGATCACACTCTATTAACCAAAAAATGGTATAATTATTATTTTATTTGTTTCCTGTTTTTCCATGGCTAATACGGTACAATCTTTTTTGCTAAAACCTGTATTCTACCGTTTCTCCTCGGAAGTGCTCGCTGTCTTTCTCTTTTTTTCTTTTTACCTATATAATTTTTCCATGAACCTCCTGCTTCCATGTATCATCCCAGTACGCCCTTTACTATGTCTTCCCTTCAATGCCCTATGGTAGTGTATCCTTTTCTCTTTTCTTAGTTTCTTCTTTCTTTCCCTTATTTTATAGGAACCTCGACCATTAGGCTTCCAAAATTGGGAATATGCTGTATGATTAGGAGGGCGGGGGGAAGATGCGGAAATATTTAAATGTTAATGTAACAATTTAGAGGTTTCTGTCTTATTTCTGTCTTATTTCTGATTGTTTGTCTTTATAAATGAGAAAAGAAAATAAAAAAAAAAATAAAAAAATAAAAAAAAGAGGCCCTACACATACAGAAAATATAAAAAATATGAGTAAAGTGAGTTTTTTAAGTTGACTCAGTATAACAAATCTAAGGGGTCTATTCACTTTGGAGGTCAACTTTCATTTTAAGTGAAATTTGGCACATGAGTTTGACTTGGTTTCAAAAATAGCATCAGTATCAAAATGAGAGTCGGCCTCCAAAGTCGAATTTCAGTGAATAGACCCATAAGTGTTAAATTCTTTCTAATTTGATGTTTGAAATTATATCATTTATATATTGTTGGATGTTGTACTATGTTCTAGCATGTTGAACAGATTCATAATTTGTGGTGACATAGCTGAAGCAATTAGGTAACAACTTTTACCACTTTTTATCCAAGGTCTGATCACCGAATAACATACCGTCATAGTAAAAATATTTATCGAAATAAATAAATGAAACGTTCGATCGGTTTTATATGAAGCTGTAGGGACTGAAAATATTATATAAGAATGAGGGGCACGCACACATTATAAGCAAAAATAACTGCTGAGTCTCATAGCAATCCATGTATAAAAACCTCTGCAGCAACCTCTTCAAAATCCTGTATGTAATATTGTCCAGATATGTAAAAAAGAAAAAAAGGGGTATAATCTTCATTATACACTAGAGAAGGCAACTGCTCATTTTTTGTAACTTCTAACATTTTGATGAGAAGGACTTTTTTTAAATACTCCCAATATGTCACCATTTGCTTGTTTTGTCCATATGGCAATACATATTTGTATATTATGTTTACCCATTGTGTAATGCAACAGGATGTCACTAAACAATATAAATAAGTAAAAATACAAAAAAAAAAAAAAAAAACCTGTATGCTACCTTTGTGTATTGTGTAAAACTGCAGGTCAATTCAACAGTGTCCATAATAATAATTGCATTTTCAGGTGAGTGCATTCCTCATTGGGTTTTGTTTATATAAATTGTGTGTATATATTTTTCTACATGTTTTTTTTTGTATATATATATATATATATATATGAAAAAATATATATATATTTATTTTTGTCAATAATAATTCAATATAGCATGTAAATAGTCCATTGGATGAAGACAGTATTGGTGTATTCAATTTCCAGTTTTTTATCAGGTAGTTACCGATTTTTATATAATAGTCATAAAAAAAAAAAAGCAGGGAATTGCTATTGAACTACTTGTAGTAATATGAGAAACCGACTCAAAAGGAATAGCCAGTATTCTGATTTATATGAAAGCTACAATAGCCAGTACAAGACTTAATTCAAAGCAAAAAAGTTCAGCTTCTGCACTGTTCAAGTAAAGATGAATAGGCTTTCATCATGGACCTTGCCTTGACAATACAAATAAATGGCTGTGATTTCTGAACATTTTCAAGGAGACAAGGAGATTCAGTATGCAAAGATTCCCATTCTATCATTGCAAGTACAACCTTGGATTATTACTGGCAGCCAAAAATGTAGTTACAGGAAAGTCAGGCAGAGTATTGACAAGAATATATTTGAAGATGTGACTGATCTTGGTGAAGGAGTATAACAGACACAACTTAAAAAAGTGTAATGTTTTACTAATAGCACCAAGATTATAAATACTAGAATTAGTAATATGATTATTACTTCACTTGCAAATCTTTTAATGTTTTTAAACCTCAGTGAAAGAACCATTGATTCTTTCTAGCATTACAAAAAAAAAAAACAACAAAGAAAAATAAGCAATGTATTAATGTATTTTTTCCTATATAGTTTTAGGCACATAGATAAAAACAGGAATGGGTTTCTGCAAATATCGCAACAAAAGCTGTGACTAACCAGTGGCCTGCCTTTGTAGCATATGACTAGAGTCTGAAATCTCACTCAAAGAAAAAAATATTAGTGGCAACAAATGTTGTGTAGGTGTGATCTTAAAAAATCTTTGGTAATACCATTTGAATTATATATTGTATTTTTGATGTATAACAGGGAGTATGGATATGCACAGATAAACCATATTTATATAAAAGCAAATTAAAATATTTACGTGATTATGCAAGATCACTGAGTATTCATTATTTGTCCTCCGGGAGGCATAACCACCTAGCAAAGCTAGTGGGTATGTGGCAGCCTCCCGGAGAAATATGCCAGCTGAAAACACTCGCGCTGTGCTTCTACACAGCAACAGCGTTTCAGCCAATCAGGTAATCAGGTGCTCCGTGCTAAGCGCAGGGAAACCTGATTACCTCAGATTTTTTAAAATGGCATTGATGGTGGACGCTATTTCTGTGTCTGCCACAGATTTAGCGGATGTCTCTCCTAGAGACAGCCCCATCAATGCTAGAAAGCTCCATAAGAGAGCTTTCCTTGCCAGGGATCTATCCTCTTCATCTTCTGAGGAGGATTGGACCCCAGTTTTAAATAAAAAGAACAAAGAAAGGCGGCTGGTCGCCTCTGCCAGTTCATCATCTGAGGACAATTTCTCTGCCTTTCATTCCCCTCACACTGGTATGTGTAAAATTAAGGGGACAGGACCCCAAAAAAGGGATAGTGTGTTTCCCTCGTTTGAGAACCAGAAACACCCTCAAGATAAAAAGACCAAATCTCGTTTGAGACTAGATGGTTTTTCCCCTTCTTCTTCTAGAGCGTTTGCTCATTCTTCCTCTCAAAGCCGTCCCAGTTCCAGTTACGGCTCTCCAGTCATAGACTGGGAATCTGAAGAAGTGGTACGTTCAGCAGCTTCCACTGAGCGAGGGAAGTTAAGTAACGTCCAGATGGCTAGAGTAAGTCTCCTAGGAAAGACTCTTCCATCAAAATTATTTCACTCTAGATGGGCTATGGAGCATGGATCCCACAGATCAGACTTTTCGCAATATACAGTTTATGATTGCAGATGCTGTGGGTCCACTATTATTGATGCTGGATAAGGCAGAAAAAGAAGGCAATGCCCAAAAACCTTCTGCATCATCTCGGTTGTCATCTAAGATGGCTCTTTTAAAAGCAGCTGGCAGAGCAGTGCTTATTATTGGCCAGTCATTTAACTATATTTCAAATATACGTAGGTCCCGCTGGCTCCATGCAGCAGGTCTTTCTGATCTGGCTCCCAAATCTTATGAGTTCCCAAATTTGGAGGATTCTTACCTTTTTGGTCCCTCGTTTATTCAGGAGGTTAAAGGCCGTTATAAGGCGAGGAGATCTTTCTTAGAACTTAAGAAGTCTGTTCCCGACTACAAAAAGCCCTTTCGGACAAAGGGTCGCTCCTATAGGGCTGCAGGAGAGTCCCGAGAAGTCTCACACCAGGCCCAGTACCGCCACTACAGTGGAAGACACAAGTTCCAGGGCGGTGGCAGAGGTGCGCTTTCCAGAGGCGGTTCCGCTTCTAAAAGAAAACCCATGCAATCAAGTAAGTGTGCCTCCTCATTTGCCAATGTATTGGAAGGACATTTCCTCAGACAAATGGGTTCTAAAAATATTTCAAAGTGGTTTACATCTCCCCCTTTTAAGGTTCCCTGTCCAGAGATTTCCACCTCACAGAGGGGTAAACCCAGTGCTAGATGCCTCTGTTTCCCTAGCTTTAAGTCAGGGGAAGATAGAGTTGGCAGACTTGTCTATGACAGGATGGGTCAGCTCATTGTTCCCAATCCCAAAATCAGACAGTTCCTGGAGACCGGTCCTAAACGTGAGGGCACTGAACGCTTTCATCAAAAGGAAAAGGTTCAGGATGGAGGGTTTATCAGATCTTCCAGGCTTAGTTCAGAAAGATTTTTTCTGCATAAAGGTAGACCTAAAAGATGCTTTCCATTCAGTCCCCATAGCCAAGAAACACAGGCGTTTTCTTAGGTTTCAGTGGAAAGGAAAAGTGTGGCAGTGGACGGTTATGGTGTTTGGCCTATCCAACGCACCTTACACTTTCTCCAGAATTATGAAATCAGTGATAGCCCACGTCAGATTAAAAGGCTTCATGTGTCTATATTATCTAGACGACATCCTACTCTTGAATCAAGATGGGGAAGTTCTCATTTCTCAAAGAGATTACCTTGTTTCCCTTTTACAGGACCTAGGTTTTGTAATAAATCTCCAGAAATCAATCCTACTTCCCACACAAAGCATCCTTTTTCTGGGTTTCGTTCTGAACACCAGAACTATGTCTTTAGGTATTCCACAAGACAAGTGGGACAAACTACTAGAACATCTGACTTCATCCCTCAGGCTCCAGAGGTGGTCTTTGAGAGACCTAGCAAAGATTATCGGGAAATTAATAGCTTTAACACCAGCATACGACAATTCCCCTTTATTTTGCAGAAGAAGTCAGCTGTTTTTAGGGAATCAACTAAGACAGGGTGGCCATTGGGAATCAAGATCTGTTCTCCCCAAAAAGGTCAGAGAAGAGTTGATGTCCATACTGCAGTTCGAAATACCTCTCCCTCGTCCCCTGTTACAGCATCCTGCAGCAGTTACTCTGACTTCAGATGCATCAAGTCACGGTTGGGGAGCTTTTACAGCTCAGAACGCCATAAGAGGAATTTGGTCAGACCAAGAAAGTCACCTCCATATAAACATTTTGGAGTTAAGAGCCATAAAGTCTAGTTCCAGAGTCTAGTTCCTCAGACCCAGTCACCATTGTCGGTAAAAGTCCAATCGGACAACAGGACAGCGGTGGCTTATATAAACCACAGAGGGGGCACAAGATCAAGGGATCTTTGCTTAGAGGCTCTAGATCTTTGGTCCTGGGCTTTAGAAAACAATGTTCAGGTATTCGCAGAATATTTTCCGGGAGAGGCGAACAAGCTGGCAGACTCTCTCTCTCGCCAGGGTTTGTCTCTGGCAACGATTCAATTGAAGATTGCTCTATTCCAACGGATAGAAAGCAATTTCGGGAAGAGACAGGTAGATCTGTTTGCATCTCAAACATCTGCTCAGACTCCCAGGTTCGTCTCCCGGACCTGGACAAAGGGAGCTTGGAAAATGGATGCAATGTCTTTCCAATGGACAGATGTTCCAGCCCCATATGCTTTTCCTCCTCCATCTTTACTGATGAGAGTTCTGGAGAAAATCCGCAGGGACATGGTTCAGAGCTTAGTTCTTGTTTACCCAGTATGGACCTCCAGACCCTGGTATCCCTTGATCCATCAGTTAATCAAGGGAACCAAGATCCCATTGGGCATGACTGTGGACTGCTTTCAGGGAACCAGCGATCTTCTGCTCAGGCTCCCGCAACTGATGTGGATCGCTGCTCTGATAGGCTGTTAAATCATCCCCTTTTATCCGACCAGGTTTTGGATATTATTAACTCATCTCTAAGACGTAGAACTAGGGTAAGATATAGGAAAATGACTGAGGATTTTAAAGAATGGAAGGTTTCTTTTCTGTCTAACTCACAGGGATCTGATACTGTTCCATTGGCTTTAGAATTTCTTACCCTTAAGTTTCATTCTGACTTATCTGCCAGTACAATCAAGACATATGGTTCTGCTTTAAACTTCCTGATCCCTAATCTCACTCAGGATACCCTTTACTTGAGATTAATAAAAGCGTTATCGGTTTGCCGCCCATATACTCCACGATACACATCTACTTGGGATGTAGATATCTTATTAAATTTCCTTAATTCATTGGATAATGCTAAAATTGATTTACGATGGACTGCCATTAAGTTGGCCTCTCTGCTGTCTTTGGCTCTGGCAGCTAGAGGAGCTGAGTTAACTCAAATTCATATTTCAGATCCTTGGTTGTCCAAGACTCCGGGAGGTTTCCATATTATACTTAAAGGCAGACAAAAAACATCCCATTTTTCTCCTGGTCCGGTAGAATTGGATTTGTGTCAGGTTTGCGGTTGGGAGCCTATGGCAGGAGGGTCGTGAGTGGCCACAGGGGAGCAGCAGAGAGCAGGATCTTGGTTGGAGTAACCAGAGAATAAACAATACAATCCAGGATCAAAGGCAGGAGAAATCAGAATGTCCAGGAGGAAAGCCAAGGTCAAAATCCGGGGAATCAATGAGAACAGGAGGTAAGACAAGGGACAAGAACTCTGGGAAGGAACCAAGGGTATACACCACTTAGCAGCTCACTACACAAGCACTGATTGAAGTCAGTGCTTGGTATTTATGGGCTGTCAAGTGTACCTCCCCGCCTCCTCCAATCAGGGAAGTCCACCCACTCACATAGGAAAGCCTGACACTCACTGGGGTGAGTGGCAGCCTCTGGCCACACCCCCGCTGTCTCCACCAATGGATCGGCACCATCGCGCAATAGGCCACGCCCCTCTGCCATCCGAAATAACAGTAGCACCAGCAACTCGCGGGACGCGAGTTACTGGAGTCCGGGGATGCGGCCTACCACGCGGCGGCCTTCCCCTTCGTCGGGCAGCAATGGGAGTGGAAGCAGGTAAGGCACCCCTAGCCTGTTGTAGACGGGGTCTGGAACCCCCACAATTTGGTTCATGATCCTGCCGAACCAGGCCTATGTTTAGTCAGTTTGTTACAATCGTACCTTCAACTTTCTTCGGCATTTAGAAATAATATCAGTCAATTATTCATCACATCAAGGAATCCCTTTCGTCCAGCTAAGGTTAATACAATTAGAGGCTGGATATTATCCGCTATGGCTTCAGCGGGTATTGATGTTTCTGTGTTTAAAAGCCATTCAATTAGGGGAGCTTCGGCTACCAAAGCAGCACGAAAGGGCCTTCCTCTCTCTATCATTTTGAAAGCTGCTAGATGGTTGTCTAGTAAAACCTTTGTTAGGTTTTACTGGAGACCATCGGAAGTTGAACGACAACAGTTTCTTAGGACCACCACCAGGTGCGTGCCATTCTACCCACTAGCTTTGCTAGGTGGTTATGCCTCCTGGAGGACAAATCAGAGTTTGCAGGAATCTATGATCTGCAAACTTTCTTTGTCTTAGGGATGAGCATAACCACCTAGCAATAGCGCCCGTCCCACCCTCCCCTATGTTATGGGTTTTTGCCTGCTGGTGGTAGTTTTTTGTTTCTAAACATAAGGTTATTGGATGCTTTTTCAGCTTATTGATATCTGTCCTTTGTTTGTTTTTTACAGATTATAACCGCACTTCAAGACAGGACCAACAATCTAAGGATCCTCCTAAGTAGGAAGTTGGGATGTTAATAGTTTCATCAGTATAAGATCCTCATGGTTTCCTGTTTAAGGAATTGGTTCACCGGGAATTGTTACAATGTCTATTTTCCCTGTATTGAAATCTTTTGTTTCAATTTTGGAATGTATGTTTCCAGGGTTTTTGATACTTTCCTGGATATTCATAGTTTCTCTTTTTTCTGTTCAGCTGTTTGTTTAAAAAAAAAAAAATATGTCAAGCCTATCTTTTATGTCTGGGTGACACATTAAAAGATTTTCTTGTTCACCTGTATTATTGGCCATTCGCATTGCTTTCGTTCATGTTTAAGTGTTTTAATCATATTTCTATACACTTCGGCCATTATTTAATTTTTTGGTACTTTATGGGATGTGCTAACCATCCGCAGTTTCCCAATTTAAAAAATCTGAGGTAATCAGGTTTCCCCGCTCTTAGCACGGAGCGCCTGATTACCTGATTGGCTGAAACGCTGTTGCTGTGTAGAAGCACAGCGCGAGCGTTTTCAGCTGGCATATTTCTCCGGGAGGCTGCCGCATACCCACTAGCTTTGCTAGGTGGTTATGCTCATCCCTAAGACAAAGAAAGTTTGCAGATCATAGATTCCTGCAAACTCTGATTTTCCAGACCCTCAAATTACTAAAGTAATAAAATGTGTAGACAACATTGCTTGCAATGTAAGTGTCCTGTATACTAGTAATTAGTACTCAAATGAGTCATAACAGGAGTTATGTATCAAGGACAATTATAAAGCGGGTTTCTAAAAGTAGAGTAATCAACGGGAACAGTTAAAGTGAAGCTTTAAAAATGTTGTTAATGAAAAGTTAAGATTCAGGTAGTATATCCACTTGAGCTACGTTTCCTGGTGAAACATCTTCCCATTGAAGAAAATTACCAGCAGACATGTTGATACTTTAGTAGCAAATGTGATTCCCCCTGAACCCACAAAAAACCCTGCTATATAACATGCCATAGTCTACAGCTTAATATACAAGAGAAAAACTGAATTACCCCAATCCATGAACCATCCTCTGCAGCGGTGTCTTCTGCCACTCAAAACAAGAGGAAAAGCTTTTTGATGCAAGCTAAGGCCTCAGAACTACAGTAAATAAAAAGAGATATACTTACCTGAATGCAACTGCCACCTCCTCCAAGATCGTGAACTTATTACTTTTGGTGTGCAGAGCCACACATTATTATTTGTTACCTCCTCCAAGAGGCTTCATTCCTCCTGTCATTTATGGTCATGAGTCCAAACCCAAGCACATCCATCAATCCCCAAATGCTGATGTCACCATCCCTCAGTACTATATGTGCTTGATTTCTATACATGTACTAGTAAATTGGCTAAATTAAGATTTGCATACTATTTGAATTACCATATTTTTCTTTACCTAGCAGCATGAAAAAAAAATCTTGTCTATTTTTAACATATCCATATAACTGTCATTCATATTCCTCCGTGAATAACCTTTGATATTAACCTAAGTTATACAGCCATTTTATTCAATTTTGCATATGTACACCATAAAACAGAATGGGTTTCCAAGGCACTAAATATGTGTTTCACAGAGAGAATGTGTCTGTTTGATGTGGTGTTTTGTTTTTGGTTGGCCTAATTTGAGATACATTTAACTTGCCATCCTATTTTAAGTTTATTTTAAATTATATTTAAAATGTTGCCAATAAATGTTTAACATTTCATGCAGAGAAATCACACACTCATCAAAAAATCACAGAATAGTGTTAACTTTATAAATCTTATATTGTCTGCCTGCAATAATAAACCCCTCAGTCTTTTGTGTCCCAAACATGTCTGTATTTAAAAAAAAAAAACTTTTTTGTTGTTGTTGAGAGCCTGCTTTACAATCTTCTCATATTTCTGACATATTCATTACAGTTGAATGTGCGGAAAGATCTGCAAGAATAACTATCAGTGCAAAGGGTAAAGCTAATGGCAGAAACTAAAGAAAATAGACACAAATTACATGCTGAGTGGCAGCCACCTATGACTTCCTGTTTTAGTGGCTATGTAACTAGTATAAGAGGAGCCTGATGCCACCAGCAAGCTGTTCAAAACAAGTCTATTTTGTCTTTTGAAACCAGTTTCCATTCTTAAGAGCTGGAAGAATACACTGCAGGAGCAAACATGCAATAAAAGGTTAAAGGGAAAAGGAAAAGATTGCAATCTTTAACGGGAAATAAATACAGTTCTGGAAGTTTAATATAGTAGAGTCTTAGTACACAGAGAAAGTAACCACAAATGAACACTGCAAAGGAATAAGAGAATTGAGAGAAACCTGTGATGCTTAATAGTAGACAGGATGTACCCATGCTTAAAAAGAATGGTTTACAATAAAAAGAAATACAGATTTAATGTTTTCTATTGTGACTGGGATAATAGAAAAAAATATATTGGTTTGTACTATAATAAGAATCACTGAATGCTTTTTTTTAAAGAGTGACAATAAGCTTTTGAGTTGTAATCCAAGTTGTAAATGGGAAGGCAGAAACAATGTTCATGAAAATAGAATAGGTTTTCCAGTGCAAAAACCGTGAATGTAAAGATCGGTGTCTATTCAACTTTCGGAAGGAAAGTTAAGCAAAAAGTGAACAATTATAATATTTGATAGAATTTTAATAGCAATTCAAAAAGGTGAATAGTAAATTGTTTCAAAATTTAGCTGGTAAATTGCTTCCACATTATGTGGATCATTCCCTTTTTATTTCTATTTCCTTTCTAGACATTGCATTGTTCCTTTCAGTGTGATCAATTATAGTCTACTGCATTATACATATAATAGTAGAGAACTATTATAATATTTAATTCAATCACAGACATAATGGATTATTTAGAGGCACAAGTCAGCAAGTAGTATATCTAGTAAAAATGATCTAAACAGTATATATGGTTGTTTTTTCAAAATATATATGCAATTATATTTTGTTGTAAACAAGTGGAGTTTGTGAAAAGAGAATATTTAGCATTAAAATAAGAAATTATGAAAAGAAACAATTAGAAAAAATGACATTAATTGGTAAATTAGCAGGCAAAAGTGATTAAATACTTAATTAACAGGTGTGGTAAAGTCAATACCAAACCCATTATAAAGCAATGTATTGCTTTTTACTATAATAAGAAGCAATTAATTTTTTTTAAGAGTAATATTAAAAAAAAGTCCTATCACTGAACCATACAATAAATACCACACAAAAGTGATTCCATGACCCCCGTTAAATAATGGACATTTGCGCCCATTTGCTATATTGGGTAAAATAAAGGCTAAACTGTGGAAAGCTTCCTTACTACAGCTGATATTTTCCCATTAACCCTTTTAGTGTTGTAGGGAACACAGTGTTTTACTAAAGCACTTAAAGGGCTAAACCTACAGTTTACAAATATTATGAGAATACCAGGTTTAACAAAAGAGTAACTAGATATGTTGAACCAACCATTTTCCAGTTTAGAAATTGCATCTGCCATATAGGAGATTACTTTTTTATATTATTCATAGAACCAGTAGTCTCTCCAATACTAGACTGTCATATAATATATTTAGAGTATTTTGTTCCTCTTATTACCAACAGGTCATCCAGGAGCATACCCATAGCCTCAGAAAAAAAGCAGGGAAAATTTGTAAGCAAAAATTGTGTACTTATCTGTCCTAGCGTTTGAGCAATGAATAGGGGCAGTCCATGCAGTCCGGGCCTCAGGTAAGTGTGCAGATTGTATTTCAGGACGGAAAAGCTACCGGGCAGGTCATTGCCCACAAAGGTAAAGGATCGGGAGCTCCGTCAGAGACAAAAAAAAAAATCTTGAGAGATAATCTTGGACACCTTATGTCGAACTGTTGCAGCAAGGGATGTTATGAATTAACTAGAAATAAACCTCTAGTTTAAACTCATGGTTGGAAAAGATGGTCTCCCTTAATTTTAATAATGGAATTAGAGAAATAAAAGGTTTGTTGTTGAAATGGAGAGGAATAGAGATATCATGGATAGGTCACCTTAATGTTATGAAAACTTATAGAACTCCCAATTTTATTAGATCTATTCCATTTCCAATTTCTAATAAAATGATAAAAGAGAGAGATTTAATATTCTCAAATTATATATACCAGGAGCTAAAAGAAAACCTAGAGTTTCAAGGGAAGTATTAAAAAGGAAACTGATCAAGATGGGTTGAGGTATCCAAATCTATATAGCATCCAGGACGTGACACAAATGGCCCATGTATTGGCCTGGAATCTATGAAATCTGAAGAAGGGTTGGTAAAGTATAGGTAAAGTAAAGGATTAGATGGAATAGATCCCTCACTGCTGTATTGGGTTAACTTAAAGAACCCCAAAAGATGAAATGTCACAAGTAACATAGGAAAGGGATTAACTGCAACTATTCAACAAATTGAAAAACATTTTATCTTTATCAAAGAATGCTCTTATTGAAACTATATATATATATATATATATATATATATATATATATATAATTTGTGGTAAGGGCATAAAGCCGTAGCATTAGTAACATAAGACAAACAAGGAATGGAAAGGTCAGTTGTGGTGTGCCGTAACTGACGAGGTAGTAGGCCTGAAATAAAAGAGGGCAAAAAGATATAAACCAGTTTATTCAGTCTACAAATACATCATAGTATATCACATAATCATATTCTTAAATGCCAGGCGCACCTCTTGTACTGGCTGAGGAATGTATCTGGTGTAAGCCGTGGATTTCCATCGGCCTAATATTTTAATGATGTGCGCAAGGATATTCCTTTTAGAAGCTGTAGTAGCTGCTCCTATTCTGAATGAGTGACCAGAATAGTTGGCTGGGTTCAAGCCTAACCGAACCAACAACATTCTAACATAGAGCATGAACTTACTCGTAGTGAGCCTATTACTGTGTAAAGCTAGCAGTGGTTGTGTTGGAGCCATTGTAACGATGGAGAGGTATTTGTCGAAAACTTCCACAGGACACCATTTATTACTAGTGGGGTAATATGTAATAGTGACCCTCTGTCCTTTGGCGCTAGTTTTTGTATGGTGTAGGGACAGTAAATAGTGATCATGTGATTTCACCAGGTTTGACCTTGTGATGAAATTGGGGGAGTTGTAGTTAGCAGTGGTAAATTCTTTGGGCCGAAGAAAACCGTAAAAAGCCAAATAGATGGCTGTTTTAATGACATGGTTAGTATGAGTTTCGAATGGTGAGGTGTCTAACAGGTTTGACAGTGACTGAAACAATAAATCGTGGATGGGTAATCTGGATGGTGTGGGTATAGGGGTGGAGTCCTTGATACCTTTAAGTATGGCTTTCACTTGGTAAGATGACAGAAAGCGTTGTCTATTAGGCCAAGTGGTGAGGATGTTATGTTGAATACCGGTGATATATAACTTAATGGTATTGAATTATAGTGAATTATATATTAGGTGAAGCTGGCAAAAGGAAATTAATGCAATCATTGTCTCCAAGGAAAAATGGTCTGTGATATTAAAGTCCAGCAAGAATCGATTACAAACATGAAAAGCCCTGTCATATGCCTTACTGGTGTTATCGGAGAGACCAAGTTGAGAGAGTTGATGCCCGTGATTGAGTAGTTCTTTTAGTCCCAAACCATCTCTTGCCACCACGGTGCCAGAGTTCGTATCAGGGTAGCTGTTGGTAGTGCCGCCCGGAACTCCTGAAACCGAGATCATCAGCGTTATTCAGAACCCCAGGCACATGTATGCAAGTTAAGAGAAAACTGTGTTTTGCAGCTAGCCACGTGAGAGTCCTCATAAATCGCATCATGGCCAGGGAAGAGGAACGTCCCTTATATACAACATGGCACGTTGCCATGTTGTCCGAGAAGCAACGCACCGTATTCCCAGACCAGCAAGCTCCCCACTTAACTGCTGCTGCCACAATTGGGTAAAGCTCAAATAATGCTGAGGTGTCCTTGAACTCGGGGGATCTCAGTAATTTCCCCCGGCCAGTTACCCCACATCCATTCATTGCCAAAAATTGTGGCAAATCCAGAAGTGGCAGCGGCATCCGTCCAGACAGACACCGACCTATCTGTCCATACTGGAATAAAAATGCTTTTCCCATTCCAATTTAGCAAAAATTCCCTCCACATGCGTAGGCCAGGGGTGGCATGTACATTTAACGTAACGCGGGAGGAATCAGATTGTAATAGGGGAAATAAGCTAAGTAATCGGGATATGAATGCTCTCCCCTGTGGAATAATTTTAATTGCAAAATTAAGTGAACATGGATTGCAACACCTTATTACAAGAACCCCCTGCTAGGTAATGGTCAATGGATGAAAGGACGCGTTCAATCTTCTCCCCGGGAGGCTGGCCTGCATATGCACAGAGTCCAGCACCACCCCCAAGAAGTTGATGATCGTATTCGGACCTTCAGTCTTTGTTGGTGAACTAGGTACTCCTAGTTGTGTGAACAGTCGTGTTATAGAAAGGAGGCTACTGGGAGGTAACAGGTTACTTTCAGAAAATCGTCTAGGTAATGGATAACGGTGGGGCATTTACAGATGTTAAGCAGCTTCCAGCACAACGTCTCAGCAAATATATAAAAAATCCTGGGGCTGCTCTTAGAACCAAATGTGAGACTCGTGAAAAAATAATATGAACCCTGCCACTTAACACCATGTAAATGCCACAGAGACGGATGGATAGGGAGTAACTTAAAAGCGTTCACTATAACTGTTTTGCTAAGCCATGCCCCTACCCCAGCTGTGGCAGTGACGGCATTATCTATGGTAGCATATTGGAGAGAAATTTCTTCTGATGGAATGAGCGAGTTAAGACTTGGGGTAGGTGATGCATGGGGAGCAGAGATGTCGAGAATTAACCTTTGTTTATTGGATGATTTACTCGTGACCAGTCCTATGGGGTTAGTTCTCCAAACCGCGAAAGGCGGGGAGTCAAAAGAGCCAATTAAGAATCCTTGTTCAATTTCTTTCTGGAGAAGTAGGTAAATTGTGTCGGGAGCTGCCTGGGCTGTCTGTAAGTTTTTACATTCTAAGATTCCAGTAGGCATATGAATAATACCCGTGTGAAACCCCAAGGTAAACCCTGCCACCAAAAATTCTACGAGATGTTGAGATGGGTGACCACACAATAACTCTTTCAGTAGGGAGACATTAAGAGACGAAAAGTACTGTTTGGGATATAGTTTATTTGGGCACATTACTTTAGAGTGAGCCCGGAAACATTGGAAGCAGACATGGAGTAGTCTGCAGGCACTGTTTCCGCAAGTGCCAGTGTTAAAATTGTTACAAACTTGTGATTTTCCCAAAAACACTATATCACGTCCCAGTTTATCTTTCAGCACCCTGCCTGTTCTCCCAGTGGGCATCATATTAGTTGGTGGGAAATAAGGCATTCACCTCTGGAGAGTTAGGGCACAGATTAGCCGTGTGGGAGTTGGATGAACAAATAGCACACTCTGGGGCTTTGAGCCCTGCAAAGTGTCAACAAAAAAGCTCCATATCAAGCACACCCCACTCAGCTTGATAATTAAACTGGGATAGAGCCGACGCGGAAAAAGCACGGTGGTAGTCGTAAAAAGACGTACCACCGTACTTATGCCCCAAATCCACCAGCTTGTGGAGATATAGATCCAATTCTTTTCTCCTATCAGGATACACAGAGCATATCACGTCTCTATAGATCCCGAAAGCCAACACAAATTCAGGTATGGACAGCTTGCGATTCAACCTAGGGTCCCTAGATTTCAACACAACCGACACATCCCCATAAGCATACGTTTTGTTTTCAAGGACAGCAAGGACAGCATGACCGCCGGGACTTCTATGATGAAGCTGGGTACTTCCGGCTTCCTCATAAAAGTCCTGGCGGTCGTTCCGGGCGGCAGCAGGGGAGGTCTGCGCTCATCGTGCAGACATCCTCCATGCTGCCCGACACTTCCGTCTATTATGTATAGTGCATACATCCCCCGGCTGCCCCCACTAGCCACCAGGGAGCAAGAAACAGGTGAGGGGGGGACAGAATAACAAGGGGGGGCAGAGTAACGAGGGGGGGGAGAGAAACAAGGGGAGGGAGGGGGGAAGAGACAGAAACAACGGGAGGGGGGCAGAGAGAAACAAGGGGAGGGAAGGGGGGAAGAGACAGACACAAGGGGAGCGAGGGGGGAGACAAAGGGAGGGTGAGAGAGAGACAACACTAAGGGGGGGAGAGCAACAAATCTGGGGGCAAGGGAAAGAGAGAGGCAGCATTGTCACATAAAAGAAAATAAAAACAAGAAATTAATTTTTTTATATCATAATTTTTTATTAAAGCAATTTACATGTGAATATATACTAGACATGTGCATTCGTTTTGGACATGTGCATTCGCCCGAAAAACGAAGAACGAAAATGCTAAGCTAACGAAAGCCGAATGAACGAATGGTTAATAAACGAAAATCATTCGTTCATTCGTCCATTCGTAGTACTATTGCATTCTATAAGCCGAAATAGAGTCGGTTTATAGAATACAATAGCATTTAACTATACGGAGACAGAGTCTCCATTCATAAAATTTTGAATGGAGACTTTGTCTCCGTATAGTTAAAAGCCGACAGCCTATAAACCGAACGTTCGGTTTATAGGCTGTCGGCTTATGGAATACATGTATTCCTATTGCTATTCTATAAACTGAACGTTCGGTTTATAGAATAGCCATAGGATTACATGTACTACATAAGCCGAAAGTCTATAAACCGAACGTTCGGTTTATAGACTTTCGGCTTATAGAACACATGTAGTACTATTGCCTTTCTATGAACCGAACGAGAGCGCCATTCATAATAATTTCTTATGAATGGGGCTCTCGTTCGGTTTAAAGAAAGCCAATAATATTACATTGTATTCTATAAAACGAACGAATTAAAATTAACGAAATGAAAATAATGAACGAATTTCGTCTGAAACTAATGCAGTAATGAACGAAATTCGTTTTAGACGAAATAAATAACATTTTCGTCCGAATGGACGAAAACGAAACGAAAATTTTAGTTTTGCACATGTCTAATATGTACCCATCATTCCCCCTGCTAACAAGATACCCACCGGTAAATATTCCAACAATAGCAGACTGGAACCAAATACTCAAAATGAGCAAGGATGCCTATACCTAGTAATATAGAAGAGTACACATAAGGACCCAGGTCTTGCGAGACCATCAGAGGATAAATAATCGTGATTACTGGCCTATGACAGGTGAAAAGTTGGTAGAGTAGCAGCACACTGTGGATGCTGTTGATACTGAAACATAAGAGGATCATAATCTCTAAATTGCTAACCTTGCCCGACCGTGAATATCTGCCTTGTACATCATTACAAAAACATTTAATACTCCTAAATGGGTAGCTATGATGTACGTGCTTAGATATAAATGAACTAGAAACAGAAAGTAGACCCAGTAAGCCAAGGTATCACACTTCTTGTAACCCTCCTGCTGACCACCGGATTTATTCAAGACATATATACTAATAAGCATATACGTGCCACATACTACTGCTGCCAATACCATCCGGACAATTAGCATCATTAGCGTTTGTTATGACGTATGTCTTCATATCCTGTGACCATGCCCAAATATCAAATGCAATTAATGCCACATGCCATAACCCTTATGACCACCAGGGGTCAGTCAGACATTTTTAACCCAATTCAGACAATATGGTGATAAAGTGTAACCAGGAGAAAGGGGAAATCAGAAATAATGATCCAGCCACCAGAGGTTGCCCTAATACATATAACAATCTTATAATCTAAATTTGAACAGCGTTTCGGCAACTGAACGGCCATAAGATAGCCAGGATATGCAAAGACTGCCCCAACCGAATAAACCCTGTTCAATCATTCTCATATTGCATATATGCCGTACCCGAACGCCAGCATTCGTCTAAATACGTACCGAACATGTGATACAATGCGTGCGCCCGTCGAAAATTGATGATGTAAACGGCCGTGCGAAACTTACGTAGGACTTACGATTTCGCGACCGGGTGCCGCCACGAGAAGCCCCGCGAAAAACCCCTAGTCTGATTTCCAAGTCAGACAGCCGGAACTGGAGGAACAGGACTCGTTGGGACCCTGGAAACTGCCCACGAGATGCAGGTAAGCAGAATGGAGTTAGGACAGACCGTAAGTGACGATCACTCTCCACAACTCACCAGACCTAAGACGGTAGTTCCTTAAGAAGGGGAACCAATCCCCTCCCACAACGTCAGGCCTCGCCTTCCATATATATAGATATCCAAGATCTAGACTTAAATAAGTGGAGATTATGTAGTCTCAATTTATATAAAGCAGATCAGTTGGCTTCCTTTCTAGATTTACAGAGACAATTTGGATTGCCCTCTAGCCCCTTAGTGACAAGATCTTTTGACAATATCTTTCCCTTGGTGACAAGGGCTATTTTGACATTTCTGGGGTGTTTGTGTTTAGCTGTAATTTTCTTCTTTCTCACATACTGTACAAATTATATTTTATTGTCAAAGAAGTGATTTCTTTAGATACCATTATGTTCATTATATCTTATAATTTACTACAAAAAAATCAAAAAAAATATGATGAAAAAATAAAAACAAAACAACTTTTTCTAACTTTAATCTAAAAAATCATTTACACAAATACAATCATAAAAAAGACCCCATCTAAATAATTTGTATATTTTGTCCCATGTTCATAAATCTGCTTCTTTCCATGTTTTTCTGCAGTTTTTGCGAGTTATAGGGCAAAAACCAAAAAGTGTTTTTTTGTTTTTCTTCCTATTGTGACATTTTGACCCCAACCCAAAACCTAAATTTAACCCAAACTCTAACCTTTATGCTAACCCTTAATATGTTCTAATTTTAATTTAATTGTAACCCTTTCCCTCATGCTAACCCTAATTTAATTGTAACCCTAACAACTATTCTAACCCTAACCCTAGATTTTAGCTAATTAAGTATTTTTTTTAATATTATTGCAATGTCGCTGACTACTTCTAGGGGTCAAGCAACAGCATCAGAGCGACGGAAGTACATTTTTTTCACTTCTGACACTCTACACACAAGAGGGCAGCATCCATCTTGGAGGAGGCCCAGAACCGAAAATTCAGTTCTGCCTAATGCCTTGACATCGAGGCTATAGAGCAGCACCGTCAGAGCGGTTTTCACATTGATCAAAAAAAACGCTCATTCCACCGCAGGACTGAACAGGCATGTCCACTGTCGGCAACGCAGTTGCTGGCTGGATGTGCCTGACTCGTCCATTGTCGCGAAGGTGGCAGGGAACTTGTACCGATCTGAGGTTAAAATATTTTCTCACATGAAGCCCCCTAGAGGAACATTTATTAGATGACTTTATGTATCTTAACACACCCTCTCATCTGATATCAAAGTTTACTATTTGCTTGTCAGGACACAAAGAAAGTGATACACTGTATAACTATTCAAGAACAATTCTATAAATGCATATTGGTACCTAGGTCCAGCTTTGAGAAAATTTCAAAGGGCACGGGACAATAGATGTTGGCTTTGCCAAAGAGAAAGACCTACACAGTTGCACATCTGGTGGGAATATGATCATTTGAACTTGATTATAGACCTGAATGTACCCATCTGTTGTGGTTCAGACTTTTCTTTTTCATGTTGACTTACCTGCTCAAAATAAGTATATTAAATATCTGATTATTATGTTTTTGTATGGCAGCTATAACCTTCATATTGGTGGATAGTAGAGGTGCCTTCATGGAAGAGATTCACACACAAATTCAAGTCCAACCTCAGTCTGATAAATTATTTTATAAATAAGGACAGAAATATGAAAAGATCTGGCTTAAGTGGTTTGCCGACAATTAGATAATAGTTGTTTTATGTTTTACTCAAGGACGTTGGGTTCATAATTATGAGTATGGTAATAAAGTGAGTTAAAGTTAACTGGGTAATTTATTTAAAGAATTAGTCTAAAGTTAAACCTTAATAGGTTATTGATGAGTATTTTAAATATAAATTTGTTATTAGTGTGAAAGTATACATGGTGCATTTTTGTATTTTTGCATATGAGTTTGTATGTGGTCTAATTAATATTATTGTATAATTCTAATGATTGATATTTTTAAACTGGGGGTGCTGCTCCTTTAAACCCCCCCCCCCCCCCCCCCCCCCATACAATTCACCTGCTGATCATGCCAGGGGTTGTGAACTGGCTCCCTAAATTATACCGGAACCATCTGCTAGGATCAATGCACCTGGCTTACATTATCAATATGTTCCATGTATTGCCCATGTTCTGTATTATTTAAAGGGATGGGAGTCATTTCCCATTCCCATGACCTTTCAGTTTATATGGGAGCAGGGTATGTTGATATTCTCAGGCCACTAATTGTAATGGGGAGAAGACTAGGGACTGGGTGTGACTGTTAAAAACCAGTCTCCTAGAATTAAACTAATGTGCATGGGAGGATAATGGCTTCAGTGCAATGCCCTAGTACTCTGGCATATATATATATATATATTGACAATTGTCTGTTTATTTGACAGAGAGATATCTGTTCTTTGGCTTTGTTTATCAACTATTTTTGGATTCAGAAAAATATATTAAGAACAACACAATCCAAACAAAGATGTTTAAGGAAACAGTAGACTTTAATGGTTGTAAATCTACCACTGGTCATCATCACACCCCTCGAGAGTACATGATACACAGATGGAAGCCCCATTACTCAGCAGAATAAAGGGGTATGTTTTTAGGGCAATATCATTGTCACAAAAATTATATAGGCAGGACCTCTCACAGTCAGTATTAGGATATCAGGACATTCAAGGAACATTAAAAATGGTTCAGACAACAATGAGGACCCTAATGGTCTTTTCTTTTAAGGCTTTCGAGTTGATTAATACGAATTGGAAAGGTTGACATTTTGGGGACAAACTTTAAAGACACAAAACAAGATGGATGTATATATTATTATATGTCTGAAAGGCCTTAATTTAGACTTTTAACTACAGGCCTTTGCTAAAGATTCTTAGTCTTACTCCCAACTGCAGTACACTTTTCATATATTAAGCTATGCTACTTATTCCATTTTTAATGTATTATTTTTGTATTATTTTATATTCTTTCACCCTGTTCAGCATATTCATTAGGTTTATTATACCCATCTGGGCATGGCTATTTATTAGTGTATTACGTTGTAGTGTGATTTTATTGCATATATATTGGGTGGGTGTCAGAACTAGATTTATTATTCTTAGTCACATGTTTAATATGATTATATGTTAATGGTTTTTATATGTTTTATAAATTCCTGTTAGGTCTTTACATTTGTGCTCCATTTATGGTTAATCTGTTGCAATGCACTTATTTAACATTGCAGACATTGTGCATGCAAAACACCACTATTAGGGTTAACAGCTTATTCCTTTGAACAGTATATAACCCTTGCACTATCATAACCCCTGAGGAAATGATGTTGTCACTCACAAAAGGCATTGGGTGGAAGTATCTGTTTCCACATAGCCATCTTTCCAGTTTGCTCCCATTTTGGCATCCGGAAAACAGTTGCAGCTTGCTGGCATTGTCATCCTGCCTATATGTGGCCATTCACCTTTAGGAGCACAGTTTCAGAATTTCAACAAAAGCTTGTTATCAGCTATACACAGCATGTTGGGCTCTCCTTTATTTCCATAGGCAATTGATGCTGAGTGAATGATTTATTCATGCTATAAGTGTCCATCGCTTGCATTCTTTAGCTACTGCTTTCTGCCTGCTTCCATAGAGATTTTACTCACCAGACTCACATTTTATTTGCACTTTGCTTCTGCAATCAATCACTTTTCCTATATTATTTTTTCTCATTACTTTATTTGTTTTCTGTATGTATTTGCTGTACACTAATTACTATGTATACACTGTTCACTGTCTGCTATTCTAGCTGTTCATTAATATTGCCTATGAGTTGTCACTAAATCTGTATTTATTAAACATATTTTTGGAATGTGACTGATTTAAGGCTTGCCAATCATTCTAATCTTTTTTTATGCCCTATTAACAATTTCATCTGCTATTTTACTGCATTGTTTGTGGTCAATAAATTACCATTGCTGCACCTTACTTATTAATCATTTGTATTATCATACACTTTCATATATGTATGTTATTTATAACCCCTTATTATAATTTAATAAATAGAGTTTATTCAACCAGTTGTGGTCAAATATACCACCTTATATTTTACAGCTTTTATATTTTTTAGTCTTTTGTATTATTGATATTTAAGCATTATAGAGCTTTTTAATTTTTGGCTAGGGTGTGTGCAAGTGAGTGAGTTTTCTACTCAGCCACTTATTTTTCCGCATTTGTTACATTGGTATTGGTAGTACACCTAAAACATATTCCTAGTCAAGGTCTTCTTCCAGAGTCCATTCTACCCACGTCTTAGTGGGCAAGATATAAAGCTTTTAGGAAGTCTGCAAGTCATTAACAAAAATCAATCAATTACGGAAGCTCATTTATTCCCCAAAATGGCAGAAAATATATTTTAATGTTGTAGTTATAGACGCATTAAATCTTGTTGTAAAACTTTATGCTCTTACTTTTTTTCAAATAGAGTGAGTTCCTTTTACCAAATGCATTACATAAAACCATGTTTTATGCAGGAAAGGAACTTAACCTAATTGATATTTCTCATATGGAATAAGGCAATGTATGTTTTCATCTAATGATGCAGAAAATGCATTTGATCCAGTTAAATGAATGTGACCATTACTAGGTTCCAATTATATACGAAGGATGTTGGCACTGTCTTAAAATAATGCAGCACTGTTTACAATGGATAATCTGAATCCATTTCAAAGTTACAAAAAAAGTAAAAAGGATCTCAATAAATAGCTGAAATACTATATAGTGATATACACAAGGGGGTAACCCTGATACTAACTAGTATCAGATCTTCCATTTCAAAGTTATTTTTTAAATAACACACTCAGGGCTATTTCTCACAATGCACTCTTTAATACTACTTGTATATTAACTACCACTGACACGCAGACAAACCCTGGCTCACTTGAATCAGATACCACTTTAATGCTTTCCTGTTTTCATGGTTGCCTCTGTTTATACCCAGCAAATCAACAGTGATGTAAAGAGAGGTAGATCAGGCGTTTTTACTTTGCACAGGAAGCAACATGTTAACTTGTATTATACCACTCCTTAACTCTCTTTCTCCAACTTCTACTTAGATAATGCAGCCTTTCAGACTCTGTCTCTCACAACCTCAAACTTTGTGCATCTATCAACACGAGTTAACAACTGATTGGCACTGTACAGAGTCCAAAACAAAAACATACGCTTAGCAGATACACTAAAGAACAGTACTAGTTTATTATCTCATCATGTTACCTGCAAATGCTCCCAAGCTAGGAGATATAAATCAGCTCCCAGCAGCTACCTCACTAGATTCCATGGGTTGGGGATAAGCTGGAAAGTGATGTTCTTACTGTTAAAGAGAGAAACAAAAATATTTAGACAGCAGACCATGCAACAAACAAAATATGATCTACAAATCTGAGGCAGATGAAATGTTGGTGAAACATTCAGACAATTATTGACTACATTAGGTATAGACCATAATAATGAAAACATTTTACCTTCAGTGCCATGGATCTGAATATAAAAATGGCATTGAAAATATAATAAAATATAACTCAACAAAGTTCAACTGTTTATCTTTTAGAAATATTTGATACTGCAAGTCTTCATGTAGTGCCTGTAATTATGTTTTTGGAAGTTGATTTATTAGTTTTTGTAGTTATAAGATTCAAGGACCTCCTGGAAGTAAACCTTGACATCCTTTATTGTACATAACTTTTTATCTACATATTTGTGATGTCCATCAGGGACACACATAATTCAGTTGTATAAAGACATTTTCAAATACTGACACTTTTTCACTCTGCCCACATTTGTCTTAAACAACAAACTATTAAACAAATAAGAAAAACTGAATAAATAGCTTTTTATTTTAATATTTAAAATAAGTATGCTTCCTCAATAAAAGAAAGGGATACAAGTATTTAGCTAACATTTGTTAAAATGTTTAAGGCTGGAAAATTGCAATTAAAACTATAAAAAACACAGGCCCCCTGGGTATTTAATTTTCAAAAAAGGAGGCATCTTATTGGCTTACTCTGTGATCCAAATTGGTTTAAAACTGAGTTTTCGCTAAGAAATTCTTTGCTACCTGAGAAGACCCTCTAATGAAAAAAATTAATTTGACCCCACAACTCATCAAAGTCAAACTCATACTACCACCATTGAATCTCATCATTGAATTCCATGGAAATAATGGAAAAGTGATAATAACTAAACATTTTGGGAGGTCGAGATGGGAATTTACATTTGACTTAGCTGGAAAAATCTCTTCTTTCATGTACTCTAAGGTTGGCAAGTGCCATTATTTCCTATGGGAAACAATTACACTGGAGTTTGACATGTAAAATGGCTTGAACTTCAAGTGTGACCTAATCTCAGGACTGACAAGTGATAGTGTAGCGCAGGGAAGCTCCAATGAACATAAACCAGGCATCACAAAAAAAAGGGATAGGCCTATGGGAGTCCAAAGGGTCAGGACTGGCATATAAGGATCTTGAGCAAGGAGGGGTAAAGCCAAGGTTGGGGTATAAGAAGGTAACAAACTCAAAAATGGGGGTCAAATGAGCCAGGTAATCCAAAAGTACTGGTAAACACAGCACAACGATGTACTATTGTGTAATAAAGTGTTGCGCAGGATATAATAAAATAAATACTTATCAGAGATATATAGGCGAAATCCAGCCTTTTTTAGATGTATATAAAAGAGAAGAAAAAAATATATACAAAATTGTGCAGTACTGTGAATATATGAAAATAAATATCTCCCCCTAAAGAATTGTTCTCGCACTCTACAGAGCCTATAGGACCGGCTCTGGGTGTATAAGGCGTGCAGACTCTGAGTCCCAAAATCCCCACATCCACTGGATAGATAATCGATGGAATACTCGTGGAGCAGGACACAACATGAGTGAGCAACAAACGATGTAGTGTCAAATGTAAACAATTTTAATTCCCTCCCCACATATAGCAGCTTACATAGAAGAAGTTAAAAAACAATATCCCATGTAAAAAACAGTTAAAAACAGCATAGGTAAAAAGCAGGCAGAGTCACCCAGCCGATCATATCACAGTCTCCATCCGTCACTTCATAGGAGCAGGCAGCAGCTGAAGTTTGTATAGGCAGCGTTCTGCTGGAGGAGCTGGTACTTCCTAGTTGCAAGTCTCGTCAATAATGTCACGCGACGCGTTTCGCCCACACATGGCCTTTTTCAGAGCAGTCAATGAACATAGACCAGGCATCACAAAAAAAAAAAGGGCTAGGCCTAAGGGAGTCCAGAGGGTCAGGACTGGCATATAAGGATCTTGAGCAAGGAGGGGTAAAGCCAAGGTTGGGGTATAAGAAGGTAACAAACTCAAAAATGGGGGTCAAATGAGCCAGGTAATCCAAAAGTACTGGTAAACACAGCACAACGATGTACTAGTTTTGGAATAAACAAGCATGGAATGACAAGTGAGCAGGGTTTATGCAGGGAGTCAAGACCATAACCTCTCCCACCAGAAGCAAGTACCTCCCCTACTGAGATGCTAAATAGGAGGTGTGCCTGGAAGGCTGTAAGACTGGAGGGGAAATGTACCATGATTCAGATGGGAACCCCACTTGCAGAAGGAGACAACACTTGCCAGACACCACAGACACTGAAGAACCACACAATATGGGCAGGCTTCAGTAATGATAGCGGGCACAGATGTCTACGTAGACAGGATGGTAGAAGTCGGGATACAGATGCAGGCAGTAGAATGGTCAAACAGAAAGCCAGGTTGGTGGAGCCAGAGAGGAAGTATAGCAAAAAGGACAAGCCAGGTCAGGAGTACAGAGAACAGCGTAGTATAAATAGGGATAGCCAGGTCAGGGGTTCCAGAGGTCAGCCAGGCCAGAGAGCAGGTACAGCAGGAGCATCCAAATAAACAAGCCAGGTCAGGAAATAGAAAGCTGGGAGAATCTGGAAACATTTTGGGTCAAAATCACAGAGAACAGGAACAAAACGCTGGGTACAAAGTTTAGTGAATATCAAAGCAATTTGAATTAGGCACATTGCCATTTTAACGGCCCACCCCAGTGATGTCTAAGAGGTGTGCCTAGCCGCTCATCTCCATAGCAATGCTGGAGACACAAAAGAATGTGCATTGTGGCGTGCGTGCTCTATGATCCACTGACGGGCATGCGCTACACCAAAACAGAATGGTTGCTGCTGCCTGATGTATGAGAAACAGGGCTACTAAGATTGCGCATATGACGAGACTTTTGCCAGTGGCAATGGGGACCACACAATGTAGGTATGGGAAATCGGACCTTACAGAGCCACCCTGAAGCGTCATTTCCGGGCACACAATGGTGTTGGCAACAAGGGTGTCTCTTGTGGAATGCACAAAGACAGGCAGGAGCATGGATTTGAGCCTGCAGTTCCCACAAGTGTTCCTCTGGACCATACTCGCTCCAGTGAATGAGATATTCGAGGCGCCCACCTATGCCACCGGGAATCCAAGATCTTCTGAACCACATATTATTCATTGCCATCCAGACTGGAGTTAGAGGCATGGGCCTGTGATGGGATTAGTGATGTATGGTAATGGGAAATAGGATGGATGTGGAGAGAAGAGGGTAGTTTAAACTAAATCATAACCAGGCTGATGACTCGAGAGACTATGTATGGACAACTGGATATGGGCAGCCAAAAACCAAACTTTGTCACCAGGTTTCTGATGTGGGGGAGAGGAGCGATATAGGTCTGTGTATTGTTTTTGAGCCTGTTGTGCTGTTCAAAGATTGTGCCTAATAGTCACAACTGGTGGGACATCTGAGAGAGCTGTTCGGAGACTTCAGGCACTGATGAGTCTGCAATTACTTCAGGGATTGCTATCGAAGGGAGCCAATAATTCACACAAAAAGGGGACATCTTGGTGGTGGTTTGTAGATTATGGCTAGAATTGTAGCGGAGATATTGTCCCACTGTAAAAGCAAAGAAATGGACAAATGAGGTGAACCAAAAGACAAAGCAGAACTTAAACATATGTCAGGTTTGAGGTTCTTACCTCAGGTGCTTCTTGGATGTCGAGGACAGGAGCAAAGTTGATGTCCTGGTTTACCACTTTAGAGGCAGAGATTGTTGACTATGGTCATGGACCATGGTTATGGATGTCGGCGATGGTTTCTTTCTACCTCAGTGAGGGGTACCCGAGCAAGACCGATCTGCATAGGTTCTTCATGAGGATTACCTAAGGTAACAGTACTGGTTGGCTCTGGAAATCTTTCTAGTCTTCTATCTCTTAGTCTTCTATCCAACAATATTAAAAGGTGGATGAGGGCATCGATAGAATATAGCATGCCAATATGTGCCAGTTCATCTCAAAAATAGCTTCTAGCATTTCACCTCCCATTTTTTTTAAATCAAACTCAATGACAAATTTGGCTTGGCCTCAAAGTGAAACTCTACCTCCTCAAGCTATTCTCAAATTTTAGTGAATAGACCCAACTGTGTGTCCAGTAGTAACCTGTAAATGCATCATTTTCTGTTGCTGCCTATAGAGATGTGACTCTTGTATAAAGGCTCCTTCATTGGAACACTTAACAGGCCCCTTTGAAAATGCTACATTAAGCTGAAATTTTGTGTTGTTATACCCATTTGAGAGAAAAAAGTTGGGGTCCGTACTTGAACTGCAATCTGAGATATTGGTAAACTGTAACATTGTAATGCACATGGCTATGTTGTTGCATGTTACTTTTTTCTGTATTTATTATATTGCATTGGTCAAATATGATCAGAGTGACCTTTTTAAAATAATGTAGTTTATAAAAACAGATATAACAAATATATACGCATTATTTTAAAAGAAAAAAATCTACATCTTTTTCATCAAATTGCATAAATAAAAAGAATTGCATATAACCTGATAACACAATATCAAATTATCTCAACAAATTATCAAAACAACTACATACCAGTTACAAATATATCATATAATACAAAAATAAAACATGCAGATATAAATCAGTGACAATACAGTGCTTTTTGAAAATAAAAATATTGTTAACTGTCTTATCATCAACATTACTACTCTGTAATGAGTTAATTTATATGCTCATTGGGATAGTTTTAGTAGCTATATGTCCCAGTTGTTCTTGGACTTAAAACCTAAGCTATTCCATTTTTTCTTGGAATATGGTCTGATTTGTTATATTTCATATTGGTACCTTATTTAATTTCCAATTCTTCACAATCATACATTGAGATCCAACTAGGACATATATAATAGGCATTTTCTTTTTTAAAGAATCATTTTCTGCAATAAATAAAACTTAAAAAGGTGTGATAGAAATGTTTGCTGCTATTAAAAATGTGTGTACCATAGTAGTATTATTTTAGTTTCTTTAATAACTTACAAAAATCTGTTTAATGTAAAAATGCATAAATATTTTTTATTGAATTCCTGCAGTTAATGTTGGTATTTCCATATTGTTACATAAATTTTTAATATGAGATTTTATTGATGTATGCTATACTTTGTTTGTGTTATAATAATAATGTAAAATATGATCCTATAAGAGAATACAGTTCTAACATGACTGCCATGTTCATTTGGCATTTTCAATGGTTAGCTTCCTAACTGATTTCAAATGTATTAATGATACAAGTTGACTTCCTTGTTAGTGTTAACATTTAAGGACAACGTACATGTGCCCAATGTCCGTACAAGGACACCATTCCTTTAATTCCAGTAAGAGTCAACCATGATTTGTGCCTATGTCTGGCTTTGTAATTAGAAATGTACATGTACATTAAGATTCAGTTTAAGTTCATATTCACTTAATTGCTTTATTTAATTTTCAAGATTGCCTAATCTAACCTAAAACTTGATATAATACATTTTAAAATTAGTATCTCAAATTACATCAATAAACACATTCAAATATAACATAGAGAAAAAATTAACCAATTGTTCTTGTGTAAGGAAAGCAGGCAATTTAAAACTACCTTTTTCCCCCTTTCTGTTTTAATTTTAATCATTACAAAAGATGGCAAAATGATCCGTTCTTTGGTGCACGAAAAAACAAATTGCTCATTATTTTATTGTCTATGTTTTCCATCACTAGAACCTTATGTGCATTGTTTGCTAATTTAATGATGCAGCCCATCAATAGCATTAGACTCATGGAGGCTGATGCTACTTAGTTTGGGAATCAGTGTGTAAAGGGAGCTGGGGAATATCTAATATAAATTGATGATGCTTTTACAGTGCATCTCATTAAAGTCATAAAGAGACTTAGAATTTATGTCAAGGGTAAATAACACATCGCTGTCTGGACAGCTCATTAAATTCTAGAGGTGAAAGACTATATGTGAAAAGCTATTTCAGGTAACTGTACAAATTGTTTTCTATTGGATTTTCTAAGTCATTAGGAATGGAGAAAAGTTGATTCCAAAGTAATTTCTTAAAACTGAAATGCACTCCTCAAAACCATATGTCATTCTAAACCTTGAAAGATGATAATCTGATTGAAAGGCACTGAGAAAGTAAAAGGATATATGTGGAAGATATAAATGATATCACATTTTACAAAATATACTATAATGGTCTGTAAAAGGAGTCTCATATTTAATAATAATTGTAATAGAATAGATCTACAATATTTTTATTATAAGAGCGGATTTATGTGAATTATTCTGCATACATTTAAGACATCTAACTATTTTACTTTCCTAAATGGTTTTATTACTAATATTCACAAATGCATTAGGTATATGTATAATTATTTATATATAGATATGTATATATACATCTATAGATATATGTATATAAACATCCAAAGATAATTTAAAGCAAATTAAATTCTTTATCAATGACAACCAAACCTCAGACCAGACATATAAAACTTGTTTGAGAACTATATGCTAAATATTATCACGCATGTTGAGCTGTATTGTTAAACTGTATGTGGCTATATTTGTATAGACCATACGGATGTTAATTACATCTAATGTGATACAAATATCCCATTTTTCAATTTGTCTCTAAATAATTCTTATTTTATGTGAATAGCTCTTCCCTTAATGAGGTGACTTACATTGTTTTCATTTTCTGCAGTGTTGTTAAGAATATTTGTAACTTCTCAACCCATTCTTAATCAGACAACTGTAAAAAATGGAAAATGAATTGCAGTGATTCCCGTAATCAATAGCGTATTAATTCAACAAATATCTTGTTAGCTATACCACCATCCTGATCATGAAACTCAAAAGTGAACCTAGCAGACAGATGACCACCACAATTTCACTTAGAAGAATTTAAATGTGTTGCTTCCTGTTGGTGAAATATCTGTCTATATTCTTATCCTAAAAATTAAATCTAGTATTAATGTTATTACAGCTCCATGTTTTTTTTAATTTTTTATAAAAATCAATTTTGGCAGAAAATGTTAAAGTGGTCTAAAATACTTCTGGGTGTCTTCTTCTAGCAGTATCCGATGGCCACATAAAAGTGAAATAAATAGGCAAATAAACAGTGGTGACAACTTGGGAAACCCCAACATATATAAGATAAATATGATAAATATTGGTAGTAAACCAGTGATAGTATATTACTATTATCAGGAAGTATTACTTTACTGAAAGGGTAGTGGATGTATGGAATAGCCTTCCAGCGGAAGTGGTAGAGGTAAACACAATCAAGGATTTTAAGCATCCATGGGATAGGCACAAAGCTATCCTAGCTATAAGATAGGGAACTGGGGACTAATACAATTATTTAGAAAATTGGGCAGACTAGATGGACTGAATGGTTCTTATCTGCAGACAAATTCTATGTTTCTTACTCTTAGTGTAGCAAAAGTGACAAAAAGCAAAGCTTAGATGAATAATCCACTTTCAAAATTCTCTGTTGTTTGACTGACTTTGCTACAAACTTTATATTAGTTTCACATTACAAACATTACCTGCTTGTTGCAAACCTTGTGGATCCCATGTGGGGTCTGTTGGCTACAATCCTGCAAAGGAAAAGAAGGAATCTCTATTAAACGATTTCTGACATATTCACTAAATAAGAGAATATTCTCCTCTAGATGAAAGTGCTGAAGACTGTGCCCACATTCAAAATGGATACATGTATAGCATCCACTACTAAGCAGCAAAGGTGGTCATGAAAAACCTGACAAATTGATAGTGTTTATCAATAACACACTCAGTTGGCTACAACAACCCATAGTGGATTACAACTGAAACTGAAAGAATAATTTCTACGTTTGAGGATGATTACAGGATTATCACAATCAAGGCTACACCAATACACCATGAAGCTTCAGTCACTATACTGCTTGCCCATATTGAAGATTTAGAAAACAGAAGCAGAAATAATCTGCATATAGTGGGGCTTCCTGAGTAAAGGCTGTTAATTAGATGGCATCCATAAGCATTGGGCATCATTGCTGCTACATAAACGTTTATTGTGGAAAGAATACATAGAATTTTGCCAGAACAGCAGCTTAAACATCAAACCTAGGGTGGCCATTAGAAGATTTATCAATTTTCAAGATAAGAACAAAATTCTACTGGCCTAATGCAAAACTGTGTTGGCTTGAATATCAGTGCTCAAACTACTTCTGTTCCAAGATTTTTAAGCACAGAACACCAAAAAATGTAAAGCCCTCTCCTCAATTTGCTCACAGTTAAATACACAGAAAATACAGTTTGCACTTATTTTATCCTGTGAAATTGCCTATAATGTACAACGGAACCACATCTTACCTGAATACTCCTGATGAAGCTAATTATTTCATCTCTTCAGAAATAATACAGGTAAAAATGCCTAGAGTCTCTCAACCAGGATCTCCTGCATCAAGTGTGTGAGTCATATGGAGGATGGTTAGTGAAACTCCAAGCAGTCTTCATTTTACTTGAATGTTTTATTGTTTAAAGGTTATGAGAAATGTTATATTTGTTTAGTAACTAAAAATTAAATGTAAAGTCAGTGGATGGCAAGCTCATCTCAAGAAATGGGGAGAGGTTGCTCTGTATATGAAAGATAGCATAAAAACTAACCTAATACAAGTTACTGAGGCAAACATAGAGACAGTATGGGTTATGTTAGACTTTGGTAATTGTGCAGTAACTCAACTCATGAAGGTGTTATTTATCGACCGCCTGGACAAACAGAACACATAGATAATATTGCATCTAGATCTCTAGTTGAGCAAGTAGATACAATGACATTGATGGATGCATTTATCATCATGGGTGACTTTAATTTTCCTGATGTTAACTGGAAATAGCTGCTTGTGCTTGTGTTCACATATGGAGATTTAGTATCAAATATTACTGTTGGTGAAAGCTTGGGATCTAATGATCACCAGTCATTGTGGTGTAACATAAGAACAGTGATTGAATAACACCACACAAAAACAAAGTTTTAGATTTTAGAATAACAATTTTTCGAAAAGTAGAAAATGCACAATGGAGTCATTATAATCCTGGAGCAGTTCATGGGGTCGAGGAGAAATGGGATTATTTAAAAGTTGCATTACTGAAGGCAACAGCTAATTGTAAAGCTTGTCAATAAGAGCAAAACATTGAAGAAACCAATGTGGCGCTCTGCAGAAGTGAACAAAATAGTAAAAAAAAAAAAACTTTTGCATTTAGTAATTATAAATAAAAAAACTGAATAAACTAGATAAACAAATCCATAAGATCTATAAGATTGGGCATAAAGTGCAAAGCAAGTTATAAGAGGTTCCAAAGCACACACAGAAGAGAATAGAAGAGTTTCTTGCATATATAAATGAGAAAACCAAAGGATTGGTTAAATTGAAAACAAAAGAAGGAAGGTCTAACTGACTGCCTCAATGATTTTTTCTTTTAATTTTTTACAAATAAAAATGAAGGGAAGGGACCTCAGGGAAAAAAAGACTGAGTCATTTGGTACATGTGACTTTATGGAGGAAGAGGATGTACTTCTGTTTTCTAAAGTAAAGACAAATACGTTTATGCAGATTATTAGGGGCACCAATCTTAATCATTAAAGAAAATACAATATGTACTTCCTCTAGTAAATATTCTAGTGAATATACATTTGTAAAAAAAAAAAAAATGTATTGAAAGAGAACCTGGTTGCATGTTGATATTCATTGTGCAGGGTAAGAACAGAAATAGAAACAAAGAGATACGGATTGGAATAAGGACTGAAGCATAGACATAGGTGGACTTTAGGAATTGTAGAATGTAGAATAGGAAAATGTTTATACTGCAGTTCCTACTAAAACCAAAGAGCTTTAGCTTGGACTGTGGACAAAGCAGAGGGAGGGGTAGAGAGAGTTAAACAAGGGGCAAGGTAAGGGTGATTAAGAAGGAACACCCTAGAGAGGGTGACTAAGCAAGAACACCCTAGAGGGGGTGAGGTCTGAGAAGGGTAACTAAATAGGAGAAACACCATAGAGAGGGTGAATAAGCAGGAACACCCTAGAGAGTGTGGCTAAGCAGAAGTGACTTTAAGGGAGCAACTTAGCTGAATAAATATTGCTGTAGCCAAAGGGTCTCAGGAGATGCTGAAAAACATCTTTCGGGCTGGTTGAGCCTCCTAGGTTCAGTTTTCCAGTTCCTGGACAGGGTATCCGTTCAAATTTAACATAGGGTTCAGGAACAGAAGAGCAGCTCTCACAAGTCAGGCATCTAACTTCAATGCAAAAGCACTGTTGCAATCCACTACAGCTATTTAACAGGGGTGTGCTGCAAGGTAACAAGCCCACCAGACACCAACAGAGGGGAAGTAATACATTAAAACAAACGTAGACCCTTTAGCTACAGCAATATTTCTTTATCTAAGTCACTCCTGTTTAGTCACTCTTTCTTGGGTGTTCCTGCTTAGTCACCCTCTCAGGTATTCCTGCTTAGTCACTCTCTCTCAAGTGTTCCTGCTTAGTCATCCTTCTCAGACCTCATCCTTACCATAGGAATCACCCCTTGTTAAACTTTATCAACCCCCATCTCTGCTTTGTCTACAGTCGCTGCTGTAGCTATTTGTTTTCATTGTAGTCCCTACTCAAACCCTTTTCCTATTCTGCAGTCCCTTCCTAAAGTTCCCTTTTGTCTCTGTTTAAGTCCTTATTCCAATCCCTATCTCTTTGCTTCTATATTTGTTCTCACCCTGCCCAATGAATAACCACATGCAACCAGACACCTCCTCTACCCCTGCACTGAAACTCCTACCTGATCTGGTAATGGCCCTGACAGCTATATGCCGGGGGCGGGGGTGTAAATTGTTAAATTCACAAAATAGAGAAGAGTTTTTTGATTACTATATTCTTGAACATAGTAAAAACCCAGACAAAAAAAAAATATTATATACTTACAGAATATTTATATAACTTATACAAATTGGCTAATGTGACTATAAGTATGTGAAAAAGTTGCTTCACCAAAGCCAAAGATTATCTGTCTTCATGACATTTGTGAGTGAGGGGATTCCATGGGATATTCCAAATGAATATAACGGGAAAACAACTTCCTTTACTGATGCTCTAAGCAGCTCATTGACCTTTGACAATACTCTGTCCACTATTTTAATGAAAAGAATGTTTCTAGGCTTCATCAGCACCTTGTTTTGCCCTATTAATAGCCATACATTCATGGAATTCATAATTCTAAGGTAGTTAAATACAATTTAAACTTGGTTTCAGATATTTATGTATTAGTAACTAAGACTGAAACACAAATATTTGAATCCACTAGCCTGCTCCTCAGTAGCACACAACCCTTTTGATTTAGGGGATTCAATTTGTAACCAGTAAACATGAGCAATGCTTTCCTGCTAATTTGTCTTAATATTAGGAAAGCCCAGACCCATCTTAGATTTCTACAGGGCCAACATATGTTGATTAAATATCAGCCTTTTGCCCTTCCAGACAAAGTTTGTAAGACTGCTTTGTATCATGGCTAGCCCACTTTTCGAGATTCCTTAAGGCTTTACCTGTAACAGGTAGGCCTATTTAAGTATAATTTATGATTTAATTGGATTAATCTGGCCCCACCAAGACACTTACAGATGATTCCTTCAGCGAAGGTGCAAGAAATGTACTGCCATTATTCTATTGAATTTCCTTGTAACTTTAAATTAAAGGTATTTAAAATGTCTCTTAGCAGAGGCAAAGTTATATTTCTGTTTAACTAATCCCTCATGCTCTGGATTAGGTTTAAATCTAATACTTTGGTTTTATTCATATTTGTTTGCAATCTCTTCCATATGCTAGCTAAAAAATTATGATCAATATGTTGTCTTCATAGAGATACATTTTTAGGTCTTTCTGGTGTTTTTTTTAATAGCCCTTTATTTTAGAATAATTTCTACCAATTGATAGCTAATGGCTCAATTGAAATAATAACGAGGAGTTGAGAAAGTGGGCATCCTTGTTTGGTTCTGTTTGTTGATAAAACTAGAGCAAATATTTGGGCCAACTGTTCTGGCTAATGGGTTACTATATAGTGACATAATTGATTGATGTATCCAGCCTTGGAAGTCAAATGCCTCTAAAGTCTGACTCTGTTGAATATCTTTTTTGTGTCAACTGATAGTCAGCAGTGTGCTCCCATCTTTAAGTCCAGGTATCATTTCATTTTCTAGTATTAATTCAAGCTATCCTGCTTAGTACAAAACCTATCTGACCATGGTGGTTTACCTTTTCTAAGATATATTATCTTATTCAAGTTTAAGGGAAATACTAATTTAGAAAAAGATTACAAAATAAGATTTGATATTTGACAGATTTGTTTCAAAGGATTTTCATAGTACTAGTATTATAAGACATATCCTTGAATGTAACATTTCTCTGCAGACATATATAAGTTATCTTTACTGGATATACCTCAAATTGCCAATCTGCTGCTAATCTGACCTTCAGACATTTCAATCTTCAACCCAGTCTTTTCAATCTGCCACCAGACTTGCCAACCTGATGCCAATCAGCTCCCCACACTAGCCGATCTGCCCCCAGACTTGCCAAGGCTCCTCCCTGGTGTATAGTGGGAGCATCCAGTGGATGTCTCACAGGCCTATTATCCAGCAACCCTGAATGTGCATTTAGGCAAAGAGAGTGAGTGAATTTATATTATTCCCTATATTAAGGATATGACTATGTCCAACTTGTGCATCTGTCGATCAGGATAATAATTGAAAACAATGTATACACAGTGATTCACAGTCCTTTAGAGGTACTTTGCACCTATAATTGCAGCGCTTTACCATATAGATTCATAATCCTGATCTCCAGGTTGCATAGTGCACCGACACACTCCAAAATGCAAGTACAGATGGCCATTAGAATCCCAGTCTGCAAGATCGCAGTTGACTACAGGAAAGGCTACTTCAGCTATAAAGTCACCATAGGTTGAGCCCGTCAAATTAGCTTATAAGTGTTACAACGCTGACTTCCCAGTGACCACATATGTAATGCTGTCCTAATAGTTGATCTATGTCAGTAGAACTCTTATTATGAATCATCCTGCAATAACAACACTGACCAGCATGAATTAAAAACAGAAGCTTTTACTTATGATCTATTATATTTTTTTCTGTGGTAGTCTATTGTTTGAAGTTTTTATTGAAGAGTTTCTGATTTAACTACACATTCAGTGGGGTTCAATACATTAACAGAAGCAGGAATCTTGATACAGTTCTTCAGGATATGGCCCTCACATGTCGAAAAGTGATCTTCTGGGTAGTGAAAAAGCAGGCATCATTAGACCAGTTAGAGAATTTGGCTTTTAATACTTCAATTTTGTAATTGTCTTGTAGTTAACTTGTCAGTTACCAATTTGTAGTAAATAGACATTATGACTACTACAATTATTGAACTAAAAAGACAGTATATTATTGTCTGTGCGGGCAGACACTTAACATAATAACACAACTGATTGAAAGCAGCATAAGAACTGTACATGGACTAATGAACGATGTATAATTTACACCAAATTTTGTTAGATTTATATTCTCTGCTTCAAATCAGTTTGATATTTCTGTATATGTATAAGAGTAAAGAGACACATTTGCAGCAGCACATAATTATGACTTTTTTGTATTTGTATTAAATAGACGCACATATGTTTTTAATGTTAAAGCATGCAGTATTTAAATAGATTCTTTGCTTTTGAATAGGATAAGTAATAGGAAAGCTTTGACGATAAAATGATAACATGTGCAGTGTAAGGAATATGATAATGTTGTACCTGAAGAGAGCAAATTACTTTTATTACAAATACAATCACTCTAGAGTATACCTAAATTGTTACCTTGAAAAGTAGCATGTAAATTTTAGTCCATCTTATGCAAAAATATTATAACAATTGTTATTTCTTGCTAAAATGTTTCTTTTTTTCAAGAGGCTCATAGCCTGCCCATCAGATACAGCACTGACCTGTTGCATATTGCATGTACATCATCCTACAGAAATTGTAGTTGATCAAATGGTTAAAAAAAAAAAAAGATAATAGATTACTATTCTACACAAAGCTATAAAACTATCTCCTTGGTGGTTACATTCAAAAGAATGAAATCTGGCAGCAATTGTAACACCTCAATTGTGTTACATCTGTAGAGCTCTATCTGCAAATGGTAAACATTTTAATGGGAATATCCTGTCCATTTGATGCAATTCCTATATATAATTTCTTTCCTTTTTTTCTTGTGAATTTAAACCTAAGAGTTGACAGATTACCGTGAATGGAATGAGAAAAAAACTGCCTATTTAAATTCATTTCAATGGAACCTTTTTCATAAAGCTTTTGTCTACTGCAAAGAATGTTCATTGTACATCCAGAAGGAAAAAAAATTCATCCACTTTGCTGGTATACACTTGTGGGATTTGCACTCAGTTTCATTACAATAAAATGTATTTACAAGCATCTTTTAATTTCAAGAATTTCCTGAAACACAATTGAAACACAGTAGGTTGTATTTAAACCTCACAGGATTAGAGATGTAAAGCATTGAGTCATATTTGTTTCAAAAGGTTTGTATTTGTATTAGTGCTAAATTGAATTAATTGTAACATTGTAAAACTAATCAACCATTTCACATGGGCTGAATAACTTTATTAAGGAGCTGTCAAGGAGGTATGCAGAAGTTTTTTTATTTTAAATGCCTCAAAATACAATGTTCCCTATCTAAATAAACTGAGTATCCCTTTTTTTTAAAAATCCTTACAGTTCCTCAATGAAAAAATCACTATAGGGTCATCTAAAGTAGATGACTCTGGAACCAGAGATTGTTTCATTGTATTATATGGGGCCAAGGCAAGTAGTCCTGACCCCCAATGCATTAGATAGAAACATAGACTTCTTGACTGTGTTTACATCTACCACTTCTGCTGGAAGGCTATTCCAAACATCCACTACCCTCTCAGTAAATTAATACTTCCTGATATTACTTTTAAATCGTTGCCCCTCTAATTTAAGACTATGTCCTCTAGTTGTGGTAGTTTTTCTTGTTTTAAATGTACTCTCTTTCTTTACTGTGTTGATACCCTTTATGTATTTAAATGTTTCTATCATATCCCCCCTGTTACGTCTTTCCTCCAAGCTATACATGTAAAGATGCCTTAACCTTTCCTGGTAAGTTTTATCCTTCAACCCATGAACCAGTTTAGTAGCCCTTCTCTGAACTCTCTTCAAAGTATCAATATCCTTCTGGAGATACGGTCTCCAGTACTGCGTACAATACTCCAAGTGAGGTCTCACCAGTGCTCTGTACAATGGCATGAGCACTTCCCTCTTCCTACTGCTAATACCTCTCCCTATGCAACCAAGCATTCTGCTAGAATTTCCTGCTGCTCTATTGCATTGCCTTCCTACCTTTAAGTCCTCTGAAATTATTACTCCTAAATCCCTTTCCTCAGATGTTGAGGTTAGGACTGTACCAAATAGTCTATAATCTGCTTTTGGGTTTTTACGCCCAAGGTGCATAATCTTGCACTTGTCCACATTAAATGTCAGTTGCCTCTGCTCTGACCATTTTTCTAGTTTAGCTAAATCATTTGCCATTTGGCTTATCCCTCCATGAATATCAACCCTGCTGCAAATCTTTGTATCATCAGCAAAAATACATACTTTGCCAACAACACCTTCTGCAATATCGCTAATAAAAATATTAAAGAGAATGGGTCGAAGTACAGATCCCTGAGGTACCCCACTAGTAACAACACCTTGCATTGAATATACCCCATTGACTACAAACCTCTGTTGCCTGTCACTCAGCCATTGTCTAATCCATTCAACAATATTGAAATCCAAACCTAAAGATAACATTTTATTGATAAGCCTTCTATGTGCAACAGTGTCAAAAGCCTTACTGAAATCTAGGTAAGCAATGTCTACTGCACCACCCTGATCTATTATTTTAGTCACCCAATCAAAAAAATCAGTAAGATTTGTTTGGCATGATCTCCCTGAAGTAAACCCATGTTGTCTCTGATCTTGAAATCCATGTGACTTTAGATGTTCAATAATCCTATTCTTTAACCTGGTTTCCATTATTTTCCCCACTACAGAAGTAAGACTTACTGGTCTATAGTTGCCACCTCCTCCCTACTACCTTTCTTGTGAATGGGCATAACATTTCCTAATTTTGAATCTTCTGGATCTACTCCCGTTAACAATGATTGGTTAAATAAATCTGTTAACGGTTTTGCTAGTACACCACTAAGTTCTTTTAATAACTTTGGATGTATCCCATCAGGTCCCATCAACTTATTTGTCTTTACTTTAGACAGCTGAAGTAAAACCTCTTCCTCTGTAAACTTACATGCATCAAAAGACTCATTAGTCTTTTTCCCTTACCCTCATTTTCATTTGTAAAAACTGAACAAAAATATTCATTAAGGCAGTCTGCTAAGCCTTTATCCTCTTCTACATAGCATCCTTCTTTTGTTTTTAATCTAACTAATCCTTGTTTTACTTTCCTTTTCTCATTTATGTATCTAAAAAATGTTTTATCGCCCTTTTTCACTGACTGGGCTATAGTATCTTCTGTGTGTGCTTTGAAGCTCTTATAGCTTGCTTTGCCTCTTTCTGCCTACTCTTATAGATCTTTCTGTCTTCCTCACTCTGAGTATTTTTATAATTACTAAATGCTAGCTTTTTGTTTTTTACTATTTTTGCCACCTCCGCACAGTACCACAGTGGTTTCTTCATTTTTCTGTTCTTACTGACAAGCCTAATGCAATTTTCTGTTGCCTTCAGTAGTGCAACTTTTAGATAATCCCATTTCTCCTGGACTCCATTTAAATTGCTCCAGTCTGATAATGACTCCTTTACACATAATCTAATTTTAGAAAAGTCTGTTTTTCTAAAATCTAAAAATTTGTTTTTGTGTGGTGTGACTGCATCACTGTTCTTATATTAAACCACACTGACTGGTGATCACTAGATCCTAAACTTTCACCTACAGTAATATCTGATAACGAATCTCCATTTGTGAACACTAAATCTAGTATGGCCTGCTTTCGAGTTGGCTCCTCCACTACTTGCTTTAGAGATAATCCCAGTAGGGAGTTTAGGATATGCGTACTCCTGACCCAAGTAGTTTTGTATTTCCAGTTCACATCAGGAAGATTAAAGTCAACCATGATGATTACTTCCCCCTTAATTGTCATTTTAGCTATTTCCTCAACTAGTAGATTATCTAACTCTTCTATTTGTCCAGGGGGCCTATAAATCACACCTACCCGAGTTACCACATGATTATCAAATTTTAATGTAACCCAAACTGACTATGTTTGCCTCACTAACTTGTATTCCGTTACATTTTAAGCTATCCCTCACATACAGGGCCACCCCTCCCCCTTTTTTCCCTTCTATGTCTTTTCTATATAAAGAGTACCCTGGTATTAATATGTCCCAGTCATGTTTTTCATTATACCATGTCTCAGTAACAGCCACTAAATCTACATTCTCAGTTGCCAATATTGCCACAAGTTCATGGATCTTATTCCCTAAACTGCGAGCATTTGTAGACATGACCCTAAGTTTATCATTTTTCAGCACACTGACTACAGGCACCTTCTGTCCCTGTTTTGGGGGGCAATTGGATTGATGTTTTATCACCATTTTGCCCCCCTCTTTTAGTTTAAAAACCTCCTTGCAAAACCTCTGAACTGCTCACTGAGAACATTCGTTCCCTTTTGAGAAAGATGCAAACCATCTTTTTTGTACAGTTCCTTTCTATCCAATAGTGAACTTCCATGAGAAACAAAGCCAAATCCTTGCTCCCAACACCATTACCCAAGCCACAAGTTAAAGTCCCTAATACGCATCCATCTATCATTCTGAATGTTATGCACAGGCATAACTTCAGAAAATGACAGTGTGGACACAACCTGCCGTATATCATTGGCAAGAACACGAAAAGCTTCCTTCACCTCTGAAACCTCATCGCAAGCCAAATCATTTGTCCCTAGATGAACCAGTACATCCAATTCTCCTTCCTGATTTGCTTGCTTAACAATATTAGAAATACGCCTCCTGTCCATAAAGGAGGGTGGTTCCTCAAATTCCATGTCTGAGCCTGCCTCCACAACACCACTGCACTCTGAAAGTGCTGAAAATGAATTCTGGAGAGCCACAGACTGCGGGACATGCCTTTTATCCACAACTCTAAGCCTATCAGATCCAACAGTAACCCACTTGCGATTCCTAGGAAGCCTCTGTGGCAATGGCCTCTGTGGCAGTGACTTCGCAACAGTCTCAGCCCGAGTTTGTTTTACAGATAAATTACAAATCTCGGACTTTAAAAATGCAATCTCCTGCTGAAATCTTGAGAACTGTCTACAGATTAGACAGCATCCAAACCTCCAAAAAATGGAACGTGAAACAAATGCAGAACAATTATCACAGTAAACCAAATCTGCCATTTCAAGAATTTAAATCAAAAAGATCTTTTAGTTTTGCTCACCTCTTGTATACCTCCAGAGTATCTCCAGAATATCTCTAAAATACACTCTTTTTAAAGCAGCTCTTAGAAGAGCAGCCAAGCTATTAATTTAGCCAAGCTAATTTCCACTAGGCCTTATATACACAACATACACCTACAAGCAACAAGGAAGGTTTTAACACCTGATTGGAATTTATCATGAATGGGGGCTCTATTTCGGTTTATAGAAAGCCAATAGCATTACATGTATTCCATAAACCGAAAGTCTATAAACCGAAAGACATTCGTTTTATAGACTTTTGGTTTATAGAATACATGTGATGCTATTGCTATTCTATAAACCGAAAGTCTAGAAACCGAATGTCTTTCGGTTTATAGACTTTCGGTTTATAGCCGAACCCCGAACTCCAACACGAACATACAGTGGAATGTCCGTGTTCGGGTCCGGGGTCCGAATACTCTAATGTTCGGTACGAACCCGAACAGTACGGTTCGGGTTCGCTCAACACTATTTGGGACCCCTCAAACAATTATGCTTATATTGACTCTTGGTTCGTACAGTTTATACAAGAAAAAATCTTTAATACTCGACCATGAAAATATTATCAATTTAATACAAAGGGCTTAAGCACCCCACACAAAATATGTATGCCCTTACAGGAAGCATCCAACACTCAATAAAATATTAGTTGCATTCAGGAAACATTTCAACAGCCAAAATACCAAATTTACAAACATATTTCATGCCACAAACTCTGTGAAAAATTCTGGAGTCTCCATTATGCTGCATACCTCAATTGCGACAGAGATTCATGAAACAAACCAAGACCCAAAAGGCCTGTTGCTACAATCAACAGTACCTTATACACCTTCCTAAATCTAAGCACATTACTAAAATTAGAGCACCACATTAAAGGTTCCCTTATAGTCTGTGGAGACTTCAACTCGATCTTAAACCCACAACTTGATAGAACCCCTAAACCTACAAGAAAACACAAAATGCAACTAAATACACAAGACGCACGTCTCCAACAATTGTTGAATGTATTTCAGCTTCATGACATCTGGCGTACAAACAACCCTTCTGCTAAAGACTTTACAATTTACTCCAATGTGCACCACACATACTCAATACTGGACTACATCCTCACAGACAAACATACACTTCAAAAGGTAACAAAATGTTACAGTTCATGTCAATGAAATGCACTCAACCAGGGGAACTGGGTGTTGGAGAATAAATGATCACCTTCTATCCCAAACTGACACAAAACAATTCATAGAAGTCAAACTACAGGAATACTTTACAACTGATAATACCCCTGACACATCAAGAGAGATGCTCTGGGAGGCCTACAAAGCTACCATCAGGGGATTTTGAATTTCTTTATCTTCTTACCAGAGAAAACATAGGGACCTGAAGATCTCTTCATTAACAGCTCAACTTCAGAAACTCTCTCTCTACAGAAGCAAAAACCTCTAAAATCCAGAACAAAACAAATACAGAAGAATAAACATGAGCTAAGCGACCTGCAACTATTCCGCATGCAACTACTACTACAAAAACTCAAACAAACCTACTACATGCATGGTAATAGAGGAGGAGCATTGTTAGCCAGAAGGGATAAGAAACAAGAAACGAAAATGGCTATTCCATATATTATCTCCCCATCTGGAAGAAAAATGTTAAACCCCGCCGACATCCCGGAAGCTTTTGCAGAACATTATGGAAACCTATACAACCTTAAGGGTGATCTTAAACAAAATTCACTTCCCCCAAATCACGGAGACACAAAGCCTGGAGTTCTCAGCACTCATAGAAGAATCGGAAATACTATCTGCTATAAACCAACTTCCACGGAATAAAGCCTCATGCCCTGATTGCTTAAGTAATCTCTATAAAAAAATGTAAAACCACATTAATACCGTATTTACACTCAGTACTTAATGGAAGAAAATCAAAGATACATTTCCCTCCCTCTATGCTCACAGCCCATATCTCTACCCTTCCCAAACCATTTACACTATGTCCAGGTGGGTTTCACGCGAGGACGTCAAGCCACCGACAACACGAGAAAATTTGTAAATCTTTGTTTTCTCTTTTCTTTTTTTTTTCTTCACTTTTAATTCCCTTTATTGTCAATTATTAAATAGAAAAAATCACACAAACAACAGGTGGTAGTCACAATAACAATAATTCATACATTTTTTCCCTCCTTTTTCCCTTTTCCCCTTCCCTTCCTTCTTTCCCTTTCCTCTCCCCCTTCTCCTCTTCCCCTCCCTCCCTCACTTGCTTCCCCTCCTTTCTCCTCTTCTTATTACTTGAAAAATTCAACCTGAAGTCTTCCTGTCTTAATTCTTCTAATCTGTGCATATCAGACAGAACTATCCGTCTTATTAAGGACAAGAGGTTCCCTTAAAATGTTGAATCATTCTTACAAAGGAAGGAAGGGCAAAAAGCATACTTAACATTTTATAATTCTTATAAACAGGGTTCATTATACATTAATAAAGTGCGAACAGTGTGAACTACCTCTCAGGACAAAGGTTAAGGTGGAAAGTGGAGTTTCCCATAGGGGAGATTCAAGAAGTCCATTTATATGTCTAGGAAGGGCTGTTTTTCCTGAGGATCAGCCTCTTGAGTGGAAATAGAGCTCTCCATCTGATTTTGATAAGTGAATTGTGTGGTAATTTCTTGCCAGGTGGGGAGTTGGGGGCTCCTCTAATGTTTGACTAAACACATTTTTTCAGCGGAAAACATGTGGGCCAGACGGTATTGCTGGGTTTTAATTTTTGTTGGGCAATCCAGTAGAAAATAGATATAAAAGTGCAGTGAGTGAACCCCGAAACTCACAAGTTTCACGAAAGAACTGCTGCAGTTTATTTTTCATTTCCCTTAGCTCTCTACACTCCAACCAAATGTGGTACATGGTTCCAGAAACCACTCCGCATCTCCAGCATAAATTTGAAATATCATGCTGAAATTTGCTCAGACGGTTGGGAACCATGTACCACCTGTATAAAATCTTATAATAGACTTCCTGAAGGGAAACACCGTGAACCGCAGATCTATTAAGATCCACAGCATTATACCATTTCTCTCTAGGGTATGATTTCTGCAGGTCTCTCTCCCATTTATCGATAGCAGCAGGAAGTGGCAAATTTTTGAACCTTGTCCATGTATTTAGTTAATTTTGAAATTAATTTTATCTTATGTTGGGTCTCAATAAAACCATCCAAGGAATCCTGAGGAGCCAACTGGATTTTCTTAAGGTAAATCCAAATTTTAATAAATGTAAAGATCTCTGAGCTAGGGAGAGCAAATTTATCCTGTGCCTCTTCAAAGGTAATCAGATTATCCCCATTCATCAAGTCAGATATTAAAGTTATTTCTCTCTCTCTCCAGGCTGAAATATCTATATCAGATATATAAAATTTAAGGGAGTCAATTGGTGCATCTTTTTTAGTGGATTGCTCGTACCAATGCTACATCTAATTTTCTCCATGTTATTAAAGATGTCCTTTATTATAGGTGATTTCATTTCCATTTTTTTAAATTCCGGAGCTGCTACACAATATAGGGAAAAAATAATTTGTATGTAAAGTTTGACTTTTTTTCAGTTGTAACCATCTAGGATTAGTATCCGCCTTCGTATTCCATTCAAGGGCATGGGCTAGCATAGATACTTTATGGAGCTTATAAAGGTCTGGGAAACCCAGACCTGCATATTTGGTACTTCTCATAAGGTCCGCTTTTGTTATTCTAGGCTTTTTGCCCTGCCAGACATAAGCTAGAAACGTCCGTGTAATAACATCTAATATACGTCTGGGGACTCTAAGAGGGATTGCTCTAAACAGGTACTGAACTTTTGGAAAAAGGTAGGCTTTAAGTACATTTATTCTACCGATCCAAGAGAGCTCAACTCCCCTCCACTTTTGTAGCTTAGCCTTTAGTTTCCCAATCAAGTGCTGGTAATTAAGATTCACGAGTCCTTCTATATCAAATGTAATTCTAGTTCCTAGATATTCTATATTAAATTTTGAGCAATCCAATTGGTGAAAAACATAAATTTTTGCTATTTTCTCTGACTCAAGGAAGATGGTAATTACCTGAGTTTTTGCAAAATTGAGTTTAGAATTTGAGTGTTCCCCATACTCTCTTTTAATGTTCAGAACTGCTGGTATCGATGTTAGTGGAGAAGAGAGTGTCAATATCACATCATCTGCATATAATGCAAGTTTGTGTTCCTCTGCTTTAAGTTTAATGCCCTTCACCAGTTCCGATTGCCTTATAGCTACAGATAACGGCTCAATTGTTAAGGCATATAACATAGGAGATAAGGGGCAGCCTTGTCTGGTGCTATTATAAATTGTGAATGGATCAGATTTTAAAAAGGGACCTGTAACATAAGTTTGGGGGAGATGGTAAAGGGACATAACAGAATATTTAAAGGAGCCTCGAATACCAAACGCATCCAAAGTCTCCCTCAAGAAAGACCAGCTTACCCGATCAAAGGCCTTTTCGGCGTCCAATGCCAAAAAGGCCGATGGTGTTTTTAGAGCGTTAATTACTGAGATCAGGGTAATTAGTCTGTGTGTATTATCCTCCGTTGTTCTCCCATAAATCCTGTCTGGTCCGGGTGAACCAATCTCGGAAGTATTGGGCCCAGACGAGGATTTTCTAGTACATTTTTATATCGTTGTTGATTAGGGAGATCGGTCTATAGTTATTTATGAATTGTGGATCCTTTCCATCCTTCAGTATCGTGGAAATAGAGGCCTGCAGCATCTCGGGTTGAAATGAGTTACCCTCTTTAATATATTTAAATACCCTGAGGAGTATCGGGGAGATCCACGGGTCCAGGAGCCGATAGAATGCAGTGGAGTATCCGTCTGGGCCCGGCGATCTCCCCGATTTGAGGCCTTGCACAGCGTCTCTTACCTCAGGCAAACTATAGGGTAGATTCAAGTTCTGAGTTTCTTGTTCTGTGACCTTCGGGAGATCCAATTTCTGGAGAAATGTTTTAGTCTGGGGGGGGCGTCATAGTGGGATTATCTAAATTATACAAAGAGCTGTAATACTCCTTAAAGGCGGTACTAATTTGGGCAGGGTCTATAAGAGTCTCCGATTTAACTTTCAATTTAGCTATTCGCTTCTGTTTTAATTGAGTGTTTAATTTTTTCGTTAAGATTTTATTTACTTTATTATTTGTATAATACCATTTTTGTTTCTTGTAAAAAATCATTTTATTGTATTTTAGTTCCATTCTTTCCTTAAATTTCCTTAACATTTTTAAATCTGATTCACAACACTTCTAATATAAAATCCCCTTGTTTGTTACTCACCCTTGATGCAGAAAAGGTCTTTGACCTATTTTCCAACACAATAGCTAAAATGACTTAGTAAGTGCAGTAATTTTTCATACCACAAAATAAACCCATTGAAGACCCAGGCATTTCCTATCAATCTTTCACCCCTTCTCATTTCCTCCCTCAAATCCACTTACAAATTTGACTGGCAAGAGATCAGCATATCCTACTTGGCTATTCATCTCTCCCACTCCTCACAATTTCTTTTTCAACTAAACTTTCTCAACAAATGGAACCAGATTTAACAAGACATTTGTTCCTGGCTGTCGCTGCACCTGTCCTAGATAGGTTGAATTGCTATGTAAAAATGTCCATATTGCCCAAGTTATGGCAGATCTCGCCCACACTTCCCATTGACACTCCAAAGACTATTCTACAAGAAATCCAAATGCCTTTATTACACTTTATTCACGGGAACAGTAAATCCAGAATCGCCAACAAATGGCTCTTCCTACCTCTCAAAAAGGGTAGCCTGGGAATCCTAGACCTTCTATCCTACAATACAGCAATGTCACTGGCCCAAACAACACTTTTTGTGTTGAGTCTGGCCAAATAGCCTGGGTGGATACTGAAGACTCTGCTACAGACCCTTTTAGGATACAAGACTACTTATGGCTCCAAAAACCCCTACCACACATCTTAAACAAACTTTGCCAAGCACTCAGTCATCCATAAAATTATGGAAACAGATGGCAAAGCCATATCCCGAATTTTCAAATCTAACACATGCCACTCCAATTCGCTCTCTGGAAGTAATGTTTCCCCAACTCAACCTTTCCACCTGGAAGAAAGCAGGAATTGTCAACCTAAACCACATTTCATCCCAGAACTCCATCATTCTCTTCAGCGCCCTGCAATCAAGCTTTAATCTCCCACGATTAGAACATACAAATCAGACACGCATTTCATGCTCTTACACCGCAACAAACACCTTCACAAATAGTATCTATATATCTACTGTCCGCCAAATCAAATAAAGATATATATATCGCAAATGTACGCTTTGCTAGTCACTCATGACTCCTCCATAAAACTTCCCTGTATGGAAGCCTGGGAACTGGAAATGGGACTTACCCTTCACATCCAAATGTGGAATAGGCTTTTAACTGTAATTCCAAAATGTCATCAATCTCATCAACTCTAAATTACCTGACCCAATAGATGAAAACCTGACATTGCACAACTGCACAATATTCCCAAAAGTCTACCATTGCATAATCACCAATTAACTTTCCACATACTTATAGCAGCCAAAACCTTAATATCGCGCAAATGGAAATCCCAAATTACCCCCACAAAAAAAAACTACACTACCTCCATCAAGGTAGCCTCGCTTATTATGACACTCTGTATAAGAGTTGGTCAACCAAGTGAAGTTCTATATCCTCCTGCCCCCCATTACCCTCTCCTCTTACTTCTACCCCTTCTGTTACACCCCTGCCTTTTCCTATCACTATTTCCTTCCTATTATCTCTCTTTTCCCCTTCTCTGCCTAGTACCTCTATATTTTCTCTTGAACGTATGAGATGCTTATGACCATTGAACCATTTGTTCTGAAAATACTGTATTGCCCTGCAAAGCATACTTTTACATTCTGTGTTTTACATGCTAATAAAAATGTTATTACCAAAATAAATAAAAAAAAATAAAAAAAATAGTTGCAATAAATAGAAAGTATTTGTTTTTTAGTAATTAAATAGGAAACATTTACATTCAGAAAAAAATGATATAAATTAAAATTGGAGCTGCTATGTTTTTTAAGCTGCTTAGTCAGTGCCCACAACTCATCTAATTAGAAGGAAGAAAGAGAGGCTGAAGTCGAATCCTTCCATTAAAAAATTGCAGTTCATTTGGGATTCAGTCATTGAAAATGACTGTACAATTCTCATAGACTGTTATAAGAGAGATAATAAATGAAATTATGCATATGATGATGCCAATCTTAATGTATTATGAGCTATATTGCATGCTGCCAGTCCATAAGCCTTCTTCAGTCATTTTACTATGTTTTTTTCTGAAGTGTGCTTAAATGGGCAATTCCACCTGCAGTGTCCCAAAAATGTCTTATCCATTTTCTACTGAACTCTTCCTATCTCCTAAAAACTGCAAATAAATTGTAATAGATTTATTGCTGTTGTAACAACAACCATCCTGCCTATCTCTCCCCTCACTGAATTAAGAGGCCTGCATGAAATTATTTCAGTGTACAGGAGAACTGTAATTTTAAAGTAAAAATAAGTGTATTTCACATATACTTGAAGCAGAAAATACAACATACAGAAAATAAACTAGGTGGAACAGCTTCCTTTGCTTTGGTAGGATCATCTTGGCCAATGAGCTGGTTTGCATGTTAATGAGCTCTCTTTTTAAATGTATTTATATGTTATTAATTTAACTTACTGTATTTGTTACTTAAATCGTTAATTATAGTTTTTTCTTTAAAAGGAATGGAAATAAAAAACATGCTTTATGAAGGGCAATGTGCTTTACATGTTTGTTCAAACTTGATAAAATGAATATAAATACATAAATACATATGTACATAATAACTTGCAAAGCTCATAGCAGTTGAATACAATAAAAGTATTAAACATCATTCAAATAGAACAAATACAATGTCTACCACAGATATGAAAGATGCCTATGGGTATATATTTGTCCAGGTTTCTTTTTTTTAGAATCTATACTTGTTTTGGTTTAGAAGATTATCAGATGGCTTGACTTACCTAAACTATTTTTTTTAGAATCTACGGGTACATGAATATAATATTGTAGTGTAATCCTGAAAGATGCTGTTTATAACTGTAGTATGCGACTTGTAAACTGCACTTATCTGGTAGCATGGGGCTCCAGGTTTTGTGCAGCCACATACCTGGACCCTGTGTAAGCATCTTCTGTATTCAGATTACAAGGCTAGGACAAAATTAACTAAATGACAGCCAAGCAGAAAAGCAACTAAGGGAGAGCAAAACTGAAATACAGGGTGAAGGGCTACAGGACAGAGGAAATATATAAGCGAGATAAAGCAGAAACCAAACTAAGGATAAACCATACAAGATGCAGGGTTAAAGATAATAACAGAAATTTAATGCAGGGCACAGAGAAAAGACAATGATATAGAACTTAGGGACAGGCAAAGATATAAATAAGACTACACACAGAGGACAGGGCAAAGGAACACAAGAGAAACTTACAAAGAACTAGCCTAACACTAAAGATGGTAAAATGGTGGGGATTTGGTTCATCTATTGGCCAATTAGATGTTAGCTTTCCAACCACATCAAGGTACCCCACCACATCAAGGTACCCCGCATTTAGGCAAGTCCTTAACTAATATCAGCAAACCATAATATGTTTAAAAATTAACACTGACAAGTGTTTCGAAGTAATAGAGCTGAAAGACAAAGGGGGAAACCAAAAGCCTGGCTGAACTGGGAAAAGGACATAGGTCAAAAGATTCAGCTGGAGAAATGTCAGACTCTATTAAAGATGTTTTAAAAAAATCTTTCCACTGCCTAAATATAACTGAATTACATTATAAAATATTGCACCAATGGCACCTTGTCCCAAAAATTTTTAACAGAATCAATCCAGCTTCTTCAAATCAATGCTGGTGATGTGGTCAGATCAGAATGAGGGTAGTTCCAGGCATATATGGTGGGTCTGTACAGTTCGACAACCTACATTGGAAAGAGTTAGCATGGTCTTGTCTGAAATTATTAACGAACCAATTTCAGTTGATCTACCTGTAGCTATGATGCACTTGAACCTAGCAATTTTTTTCATTTAGAAATAGATACTTAATAATCAACATTTTAATGGCCACAAAAAATATTTCAAGGAACAGGTTACAGGTAGTGGCCTTGTGCTGGTCCCAGATACAGAACAAGATCACCTATCAGTACAACATGGAGAGAGGTATTCACTTTCAAATAGTTAACAATGACACATTTGAGGATACATGGTCCCCGTGGGCAAATTGGTTGACACGGGCAATTATTAGAAACTTGCTTAAGATGACTCCCTCAGTCCAGACATTAGACCCCCAAAATAACAATAAAATTGGGGAGCCGACCCTGGGCATTCCCTAAGGTTAATGTGCTAATTTCGCTTTAGTCATCCCTTTCATTTTAGCACCAAAAGTGTCACAAACTAAATGGTCAAGCCTCTCAGACAATGGATTTTGTCTTGTTTACCTATAACTTTCCAGTGCTTCAGATATATAATGACTGAACTGGGAAGATCACAATGACATCTTAATAGCAGGAGCTCTGTATTTATGTTTTTTTGTTTTCATGTCTTTGTACTTTGTGGAAAGTATGTACATCCCAAAGCCATAAGTAATATCCCAATAATTGGTCTCCAAAAAATGTAAAAAAATATAATATTTAATTATTTTCATTAGAAAGAAGTAAAAAAAAAAAAACAATAAAAATATAAATATATTTGTGGTGTGCAATTACTTCTTGAATAATAATAGAATATGTTGTTTAACATCCACTAAGTACATTTTTCAAAATTGAATAACAAAACGGTTGACTTCTATAGCTTCGATTTTATTGAGAAAATGCGAGCTCTGAGTCTTGGACCCAGTCAGATACCTTCAGTCACATCCCTGAAATTAGACCTACTCAGAGACCACCGAAGTGCTATCAAAATTGGCCAATGTGGCTGATTTTCATCCTGACATTTCATAAGCTTATTTTAGGGCCATTTTAGGGGGACCTTGGCTGCTGTATAAGCAGATTTTGGGCCAATTTGGGGGGTTCAGTCCTTTTGGGACAACTTAATGAGGGACTGAAATCCATAGGATTTCACTGTCCAACCCCCAAGAACCAAATGTGCCCATATTGTATAGCTCACCTATGGATTTCTCTGCAGTTCGGCTTTCTGCGCCTATCTGGCACAAGTTCAGGACAGATCCGGGCATGTTGAGTAGACCCTAAAATGTATGTAATTGATTTGTGAATTCTAACAGATAGAGAGCACTGAACTAGACACATTAATTATACATACTGTACTGATTGAATCTGTGAAATGCAAATGCTTACAAGTACATGTGATAAACACACTGATTCTTACAAGTACCACTTCAGATTAATTAGAAGTCTTCAATGACCCTTGTTGACCTCTTGTACCATTTTAATCAGCAAAGTTAACACTTATCTGATCTGTATTAGCACTTATATGCATGCGTTGACATTAAGGTGAACTGTATTTTAATCATCTATCCAAATATTACATTACAAATTTGGAAATCTGCTGTACTGACATATAATCTAGTACTTTGCATGATGAGTGATTTATTTCATTATTTTGATTATAATACGGTTAGGGTGAATCTTTCCAATTAGAAAAGAAAATGAGTGATTTGATCTTATTTATTGAATTGTACAATTTTATCATGCAGTATTACAAATAGCTTTTTCATTTTCAGCTCAATGACAAAACACTTCCAGAAAAAACATTTTATGTTCTCAATTTTTCTGTTGAAAACATAATTTACATTAGGAATGGTTTACCTTTTAAAGGGACACTACATTACGTTTGTGTTAAAATATATATATATATTTTTTTATAAAGGAATGCAATAAAGTGTATTACTGAGCCCCCTTTGCTCTGTATAACTCTATCAGTGGACATCATTTTGTGGATCTTCCTTCATCTGAACCAGTATGAGCACAAGATTATTCTCTCATTCCTTCTTATGTGGTACCTTACGTTCATTTGTTGGCAGGGCTAACAAAATTATTATCTCAAAAAAGTTTAATACCCGTTATGGTTTTTAGGTTGTCTTTTAAGTTTTTCAGATGTGGTACCAGGATTAACAGTGGAAGATATCTGAAGTCATTTTGAAAAATAACAAGATATGAGCTGGTGTTTGAGTAGAGATCAAAGTTCTTAAAATTGTTAAAATAGCTAAGGGTGTGAGAAAAGTTGGTTGGACAAGCTTGTAATGAGTGAAAATGACGACTGGGTTTGTTCCCGACTCACCAAATACATGAGCTATGATTGAAAGCTGAGCTGCTGCACCTGAGAGGGTGTTCATAGAATGTTTGATTTGTTATTTTGCTACATTAACCCCTTCACGACAATGGACATGTCAGACACATCCTGCCGGGAACTCCGTTCCAGACAATGGACGTGCCTGGCACGACCTGCAACGAATCAAGCGGTGTTCACGATCAACGATTATATAGTTAGATTAGCCTATAGGGTGAAATCATTTTTAAGATAAGGGATAGGGTTAAAATTAAATTAAAATTAAAACATATTAAGGGATAACATAAGGGTTAGAGTTGAGGTTAACTTTAGTGTTAGGGTAACATTTTGGGTTGGGGTCAAAAGGTCAAAAAAAATAGGAAAGGAAAAGAAAATATAGGAAAAAAACCCTACTTTTGGTTTTTGCCCCATAACTCACAAAAATTACCGAAAAATATGGAAACATGCATATTTATGAACTTGGGACAACATTTAGAAACTATTGAGATGGGGTCTTTTTTAATAATTTTATTTCTGTAAATTATATTTTAGGTTAAAGTTGGAAAAAGTGTTTTTTTTTTAATTTTTCATCATATTTTATGTTCTTTTTTGTAGTAAATTATAAGATATGATGAACATAATGGTATCTAATGAAAGCCCTTCTTATTATGATAAAAACAACTTATAATTTGTGTGGGTACAGTATGTGAGAAAGAAGAAAGCTACAGCTAAACACAAACACTCCATTGTCACCAAAGGAAAGTCAAGGTCAAAATGTCTTGTCACTAAGGGGTTAAGTGATTAGTTTTACACTACAGTTTAATAATGTTTCATAATGAGGATTGCCACCTTTCCTTCAACAAACTACTGGCCATGCTGCCATTGAACATACAGGTTAGGAAGCAATATAAAATCCAATATATCAATATCTAATGTTAGAGAAAAAATATATTTATCACTGTTGTGACCCTATGATCAAACTTATTGTGTGTCTCAATAATCATATAGAAACCATTAATTAATATGGCAATTGTGTCAGAAAACAATTCTTTTAAATATATACTTACTGATAATAAAGCAAACAAAACTTGCTTTGCAGCAAATTTGGTATAAGCCGGGCATAATATATAGTTATATATTATAGTTACATGGTATGTTCTTCTTCTGCAATATACATAGTGCCTCATGCATGTCTTTGTACAACAGCAGACTGACCCATCATCCTTTGTGGCATGAATTCAAACACCTAGAGCTACTGTTATGGATGGCACAACTTTGGAGAATTGTGAGTCAGTAATGATTTGTTGTCCTTGTAGTATTCACAAATAGTATATTTCTAAATTAGCAAGAGCTATTTAAAAAAAAAATGCAGTTGCGATTTTATAATAAACATATAACATCATTATATTAATTACATTAATCAATAGTTGCATTACTTTAATTATTTTGCTTCTTATTCAAAGTGCTCTTTTGTTGGTTTAAAATGTTGTGCAATGATTAAAGATGCATTGTGAGAAGAATACTAAAATTACATTAAGGCACTAACTTGTTAGGTGCATTTTTATTTAATTAGTATGGTATTACTAAGTTTCTGATCTAGACCTCTGGCAAAAATAATTTTAACTTAATTGAATAAAATGTTTAGAAGACAAAGATACAATCACTATTGTCTGGAAGCAATCAGATTCTGGTCCTAAGCATTTATTGACTTAAAAACATTAATATAATATTAGTGGATTCATAGTAGTAAAGGATGCTCTACGGCAGAGTATTAAGTACAATATGTACTGTATGTAAAAGAAGAGACCTTAACAAGTTTCCTTCTGTTAATCTCCTTTGAAAACGAGGTTCATAATGCACCAAGAACCCTTGAACTACCTCTGTGCCCGATGGCCATTTTTCATACTGACAGTACCCTTAATATTATCAATTTACCTATATATGCACATTGGAACGCACCCTATCAGTGCTGCCCACTGACAACCATCTCCCCATGTTTATTTTGGGGAACCACAGTTTAGGCCTAGTTTTCCAAGGTCTAAACTTATCACGTAGACATGTATCACTTGTTGTCTAATAGGTTTTTTATGACAGTCACTGCATGGCTATAATCTATCAATTTATGTAGTTTTCTAGGGTCACCAGTTTAGTGCACCAGCTATTCAATTTTATGGCGGTGATTGACTAACATTTGCCCATTATTTTAACACACGCTTTTATTTTATTTTTTTACTTAACGGCTACTATATAAAACAGCACATTATCTGCTCTGTATTCCTAGTGGTTGCAAAAAAAAAATCCATGTATGTTATACACATGGAAATAATGAATAAAAATGATTTACTATTTTTCATTACATGTTAGAATGTCATATTCATTTAGACATGAAATAATGTTTGGAGAAAACTTAAAAAACATATAAACAAAGCCATTCAAAATGTTCGGTATTGCCATTAACTTTAGCCTTGGATTTATTGACATTTCAATTAAATTAAATGCTAAAAACACATTATAAAAAGCAGCTAAATTGAAATAAATTTTATGAACACAACTTCACTTGATTCAATATAAAAACACACAACTACATGTACAGCCCTAACAACAGCAATACGGCCAAAAGCATTGGACTAACCTTGACCTATCCTTTCTTAACCTCAAAGTAGTTTAAAAGAAATTAAAGTGATTTATTGTCCAATTTCACTTGGACATTGTAAAGTAAGGATTTCAATGATGCTATAACTAGGAACACTGGTTTGCTTCCTATAGAGTAGAATCTACATTAGCCTGGTCTGATTACAAACAGTACAAAAAACAATTTCAATGAATTCACTTTCGGCTCCTCAGAAATGGCAAATAAATTCTTAACTCCTTGTAAGGTGTAATGAAACTGTATTGTCTCTTCATCGAGGATTTCTGTTTCACATGCATATATATATATATATATATATATATATATATATACATTATCTTTTTTTTTAAATTGAACACTAAGGTATACACTGCTGTTGTGGAGGGTTCATTTTTTAATAATGCTCAGCCAGTATTATATTTAGTCAGTCAATTATTAAGAATGCATCAGCTGAGAGCAACCTTGTAAGTTGTTGCGGAGTGAACATACGATCATTATGAAGCAATTGCTTTCTAAACATTTTTGAAATTGTACTCCACAGCAAGTACAATACCAGTTACCTATTCCTCAATGCTTGCTGCATAGGGTCTTTATGAGTTGCACTGTGCATACAGTAATGCATGTAGATTTCTGCACAAACATATATCTCCACGGCTCCCAAGTTCTGCCACCAGCGAATTGGGACCCTGGGAGGTGGAACTTGGGAGATCGATTGTCAGCAACACTTTCTCAGACACCAGAGAATGAAATTGGGACCGCATGATTTCAATCCCAAAATGTATTATCCTGCCAAGCTGTGCCTCAGTCCCGAAAAGTGTACAGAGGTAGAGCTTGGCAGGACGGCCTCCAAAAATTGGGACAGTTGGGGTGCATGCATCTCATCGCATCCAAATGCAAGCTTTTATAGATGTCACAATGCATCACAAAGAAGATTGCAGTTAGTAAGCAATACACACAGGGTGAGCTTTTGTTTCTAAGAGAATATTGTCTTCAAATACAATTTAGAGATGCGACTATGAACAGAAAAATAATCCCACCTTCCAAAGAAAGCTAAAAATAATGAAAATGAAAGAATATGTAAAGTAAAAATTATCACATGACCATGGTCCTTATGTTCCATAGGCGAGAACTAAGATGTTACTTGTGATTAATAATTTGAACAACCTATTTCAGTAGTAAATCCTCAGTCAGGTTTGACTAAATTTGTTTCCATTAGGGCTGCCCTTGGTTATAATTCTGAACAATCAGCATCTTCTCAAATTAGTTGGCTTGATTATGTAGCCAAATTATCAACCCTAAGAAATGGAGGGAAACATTGTATTTGGTTTAAGTATTACAAAAGAAATGTAAGGGTCATTTTTTCAAACTGAACTGGTTAGCTAGTTAGTCTCCTAAATAACAATCATTGAGTAAAGTACATAAATTACCTATACTGTGAATGAAGCACACAGAGCTAGTTATTTCTGACATAACCACACATCTGACTATCTTGATGTGTTACATTACAGAACCATATTTGCAAAATATAAGAGGACTGATCCATGCATCTGTATATAGTCTCTTGGGTGCTGATGGAACACGTGCTTTGTAAAGGCATGCTTGTCACTTGTTTTCATGTTTTAAAAGGTAAGTAAAATGTCAGATTTGCTTCTTGTCACACAAAAACAGGAACATCTGTCATTGTGAAATCATTATATGTACGAATACCTAGTGCTTAGTCACGTATTTGCACTTACCATTCGTCCACCTTTCTGTACTTTCTTCCTGTATCCTTATTGAGTTCTAATTTAACCCCTTCCCGACCTTATGACGAGTTAACTCGTCATGCAGTCTAGCCGGCGGTGCGCTCCGTGGGCACCGCCAGCTAGTCTGCAACGGGTCCAGGACTAAGCCTCGCACCCGAGGCAAAGCTCCTGGACCCGATCGGTCAGTTTCCGGGCATGTGATCACGGTGATTGAATAACATGCAAATTAGATGGCAAAGTCAGTGTGTTCACACACTGACTTTGCCTCTAATTCACTCCCTGTGCTTCACATTCTTATAGTGAAGCACAGAGAGTGACCTGTAAGTAAAAATAAATTAATTACATACACATAGGTTAAAAAAAAATTAAAAAAAATTAACCCTTTCATTGCTGATCACAGTTTTTAACTGTGATCAGTTTCCTTCCACTTTATGGCCCTCATTTAGGTTTTTTTTAACAGATTTTTTTATTTTTACAATTTATAAAGTTTTTTTTAATAAATAAAGGTAATTTTAATATATTTAATAAAATTTAACCCCTGCATGCCTGTTGCATAATTTTTACTGATCTGACATCGCACTCTTCAGAGTTTTTTTTCTGTCTTTTTTGTTATGGGGGGTTTGGGAACCAATTTTTTCCTTTTTTTAGTTAGTTAATTAGGAGGGATAAGTGGGTTAGTGTTGCACTAGTTATGTAGCTTATTATTGGGAAAGAATTGGGGAAAAACTTTTTTTTCCTCAAAAATATCCTCTTTTATATGTATTTTTTAATACTAAAATGTAAATCATCAAAGAAAGCTCTAACTGTCCTCTAAAAAACAACATATAACTTGTATGGGTACGTTAAATGAGAGAGAGGAAATTTATGTTTCAAAAACCGCGTATTAAAAATTGAAAAACGCTCTGGTCCTTAAAGGGTTAATTACTTGTATTCACAACTGTTTGGATAATAGAGAATGTTTTAAGTTCTACATTTACAATTTCTGCCAGTAGTCAGCAGTAGTGGTGTCAATCTGACACATTTTGCACTGCAAATCCATCCCTTTCAGATTAATGTAAGACATGTCTGATGTCCTTCCCAACTACACATTGACATTGATGTAACACTAACCAAATCCCTTAAACTAATTCATTTAAACTACTTGCAAACTACGCTATAGTTAGTCAACTTCACCCTTCCTGTGCTACAAAATATGTCTTACTAAAGTGTGTGACAATTATTGAATATTGGTGAATTGTGTTTATAGTAGTGTGTAAACATCACTGTTAAATTGACAGCAATAATGTCAACTCAAATCAAGGATCCCTTAAAACTCAACGTCTCAGTATATCCTCACAAATATAGTTTCCTTGGTATTTCAATTATAGTAAAATAACAATATTAAATTAGGATTAGTACAGTCAGATATTCTCATTTTTAAGTACATCCTTGGGATGTTACTGTTGCCCTATTTAATAGTCTTCTATTCTATGAGAATAGCCAGAAGTAACTGCTCTCGTGCTATGTAAATTCGACTGAAACCTTAAAGCATTCACTCAAGTAGCTCCGATTTTCTATGAGAAAATCTGAGCTCCGAGTTACAGACCCATAACTTCGGTTTAATACAATTTTACTATTAAAAATACGAATTTTGAAAAAGAACATGATAATCAAATTAAAATACATAATAAATTAACAGAAAGCAAAAAAAAAAAAAAAAAATTAATTTTAAAATGCATATATTAATGAAAATATACTATTAAAATATAAACATATTACAACTGTTTATGAATATTCTTGTATTTAAGATATGGTAACTTTGTATGGTACAACTAAAATCTGGAGAATTGAAATGGCCGAAATTCAACTATTAAAGTCAAATTCAGCCATTTTGTTGGCTTTCAGATCTTCATTGAGCAGGGGAAATCCATTTTGCCTGAATTTTGCCTAATTTTCCCTGAACCAAACATCTGATTTACGGCCGAGATTAGCCATATTGAATTGCCAAATTCAGGAAAATTCCATAATTCGACTAGTAGCTCCAATCTGACCCCATTTCAGGCCAAATGTGCTTCTATTGAGTAGACCCTTAAATCTTTGCTCAATTTATGATGTACCATAAATAATAAGATAATTTTGGAAGCCAGGTAGTGCCTTTATTTCCTCATATGTATATCACTGGCCGAAACTTCACCCAGGCATTTGGAAGACTTTACATTTGTCAGTTGAGTGCAAGACATAGGAACTTTTGTGCACTGCTCCATTAATACTTTCATATGAAAAAATTATACACATGAATTGCTCTCTCAACAAGGCAGAAACACATCTGGAATAAGCTGAGATTCTACAGATCAGCAAAGATGAAGCAGCTAAGGTTCTATGGCCTAAAACATTTTATTATCTACCAGATACAGTAAGTATACAATATTTTTATTTGTATTTGTTAAAATTGAAATAAAAGAGAGAGATTGATTTATATTTACATGAATGATTTTTTTTTGGGGGGGGGGGAATATTATTGTGCTAACAAAATCCCTAGAGGATTTCACATAAAAAATATATCAACCATAGCCCAGACAAACCCTGATGTCTGTCACAAATGGATAGAGGTACAAGTGTTTTCATGAGTGTCTTTAAGGCAGTGTGTTTAAAGGGATAGTCACTTTTCAGTATGTTACACAGACTGCCTATGCAGACACAATTCATCTGTCAAGTGGATATTTTGGGCAGGATGTATAACACCGGACATTTAGGATGATGCTGGAATAGATATTCATATAAAGTTTTGGTGATGATACCAGTGACAAGCGCACCATGTAATAGCTTATCCAATTTGGCATATACACAAACAGTGGGACATTTATACCGTCTCTCATATGTGTTGGTATCAGACAATTGTTGCAAGATTTCTGCTCTACATGAACTGTAGTTTTGACACACGAATCCTCCACCCTTTTCCACAGGGTGGATCACAATGGACTAACCATTAGATAAGGACTCCATCGCTTTAAACCAATACTTAGAAAAGTTAAACCCCTTGTGTGATCTTTACAACATTACTTTGGTAGTTTCTGTCTTCATAGCTTGAGAGAACAATTTATACATGACATTATTCATGTATGGGGTAAGCTGACAATTTTGTTTAAACGGAGATACAGTTGGTAGGCTCTTGTCAGCAGAGTACTCTTTTAACTGCAGAATATATTTACACCTATACCATTAAATGTCCAACTCAAATTAATTTGGTAAATTAGTTCCTACAAATGATAAGCCACAAGATAAGAGCTTTACCCAGTAATTTTAGTGTTATAGCAGTTATTAGCACCATATCATACTCTGATGTTGTTCCTGGAATCTGTTGGCGCCACCCAGCTTTTGTCACAGCCCTGTTGTCACATCCCTAAAGTGCTACTATTACTAATGGGTCCTCTTTGACCTTCAATTTCTTCTATAATTTTGCTTTCAGGCCCTGGTACTTCTCCAGCTTCTCATGTATTACAAATAAATAATGTATCATTATATTATTATTTATATTTAAATAATATAATTTCATTTCTTCTGTGATAATTACTGAACAGACAACATTGGTGTCCCATTGTGTATTAAGCTTGGTTTTGGTTTTTGCATATATATATATATATATATATATATATATATATATATATATATACACATACATATATATATATATATATATATATATATATATATATAAAATCTTGTCTTTCCTTCCCGATGTATACATATGTGAGGTACCACAAGAGAAATATTATGCGTAGAAATACAGTAACTTAACATTTTTATTATTCTTCAGATTTTCTCTAAATAGATTTTACAGTTATCTTACATTTTATCTCTCTACTTCTTTCTGGGTCTTCTAAATGTTAATGTCAAACTCTGACCTTTTGTTCATCCACTACAACGGACCATAGTGATTAAAAAAAAATCAAACTGTGGTTGAAGGGAAATACTGATAAGAAAAATAATTTTCGAAAGTAAAAAATCATATTAGCATTGCACAAAAAGGCAAGCACACTTTTGTATTCGTTTTTTAATGTGAAACCACCATGTATTAGAATTAGGGATTATAAAACATGTTGCATATAAACTGCAGGATGTCACAAATCTTATTTCATTGCTGCTTAGTGGTGCATTATATATTGTGGTCTATAGAATGTAGTATATTTCAAGCAAAAATGCTGTAAGCTAAGGTATTTTAATGTTGCATCCTGATCATGTTTATTGCTTTTATGAAATCTTTTATCCTAGAGGATGCTCAATAAAACAATACAATGTAAAAACTATTTAAAACTACCAAAATGATGTCATATTTTGCTTTAGAGTAAAAAATAATAATGACATTTACATAAACATTTCCAAAACTGAAATTTCATTTGAAAGCAAACAACACTCTCCCAAAAAATAGAATACATTTTTTATTTCATAAAATAAATAGTCTAGTTCATAGCTTCCTTAGACACAGTCGCTGGTAGGTTTAAGATAACAATCAAAGGAATAAATGACAACAGAGAGTAAATATAGATAACTATATTTAGCACACACGACAGCAGAAACCAAGTGTTACAGGCAGCCATTACTGTAACCCAAGAATATACGACAACTTGATTGCTATGGGACAATGGTCAAAGCTTTTATCAAAGAGAAGAGGCAGTATTAATGAACAAATACTAACCTGCTAACCTTGTTGCTGCAGGCAGTTATCAACCTAATATTCGAGAGTTATTGCTTTTAACATTGGCTATAGTATGCCTCCTCAAATCCTATTGGCTGAGCTCTTAAGGTTTTTTTTTTTTACCTTTTTGAAGATGTCACAATAATCTACAGATATGGATGTAACTGGATTAATAAAAACATAAAAATGAATGGTATATTTATTTATATAGAGTTATTGTAAAGAAATATAATGCAGGTGTATACTATTTATAGTATGAGGAAAATGGTTTTGTAAACTATCTCAGGCAAGCACACACAACATAAGTTATGGTGGGTTGCGGCGATGAGAATACCCCTCCACTCAGGCAATCGATGGAACCAGCTCATAAGTTTATTTAAATAGCTGATATATTAAAATGAGAGTTTGATTTGATAATTTAGTTATTCTTTTTTGTCAGTTCTCATTTGCAGACTGAAATGTTTTTGCACTATAAATAAGTGGTAAAAAAGTACTGATCTTACTGTGCTTTATCTAGTTCTCTGCTGTGTCTTCACAGCGCATAAGGCTTTTGGATTATGGTTAATTGAAAAAATATTGATCTAATTTTTGTTTATTTTTGCTGAATTTGTTGCTATGAATAAAAACTGAAAAAGGTGATACAGATGCAGAATAGCCCAACATAGATTTAACTTTTTGACATGGATGGAATGTTTTTAGTTATGGGAGAAACTAAGATGTGATGAGTACCATTTGTATTGATATATACTATCTTATAATGGTTCCATGGTTCAATGCTCCAGATTTAAATGGGGGTTCCTCCTATAATAAAAGTGGATATATTTGCACCCCTATTCAGACAGTGAAAGAATCCTTAAAAAATATACATATGATAGCAAATACTACATGCTCTCAATAACATTTAACATGTATCTTAATGTGGAATATGAAAAATCTCCAGTAGACATCTAACTTTTGTCCCATTTTACAAAGAAGATCAAAATTCCTTCATCTATCCTCATATACCACTGATATTAATAGCACTAAAATCGCAATATAAACTACAAGGCTTTTAGTATCACTATTTCCACTGAACAAATGCATGGTCCTTAACTATGTCTATAGTAAAGAGTTACCCCATCCTGTAGCATGTTGAAATAAATAGTGAAAAGAGAGCAGGCGCAATATAAAACCTTGTTTAAATACATTTCAAATCTCCCCCATATAACTCACCTTCACAAAATTAAGAAGCCTAAAAACTCAACTGTGTAGAAAACATTGTGAGTACTATATAAATATAATTAATGTGTTCTCACCACCCCCTCCATGCTTGAAATAGAACTAGCAAATATACTTGTTAAAATCCCAAATTTAGTTACTGGAACTACAAATGATGGAAAATTGAAGTATGATTTGTAATCATGGAGGAAGATGTTAAGGAAACAGTCACAAAATAAATACCCCCCCCCCAAAAAAAAACTAAAAAAGTTTATTCTCGATGTGGATATCAAATAAAAAGGTAGATACCACTAATTAAATAGTAAATAAAGTAATGATATCTTCTGCTATTGGTATTTAGTCTTCAAAAACTGGACACTTGTCTGTCTTGAAGAAGTCGCAAACGACGAAACGCGTCACAGTGGAGAGACGCTTCGCCCGAGGGATCTTGGGAACACGGAAGAGAGGCACCAATTCAGTCCCTGTTGAGAGCAGATGGAAAGTGCACACCGCACTGAACAACAAAAAGGCTGATCACGGGAGGACTGGTGACCTGCTCCTTTTATATTTTCTGGTATATTCTTTTGGTTTTAATGTAAGCCTCATTATGTACAGGGGCCAATACATTTTCCTACTTTGAATATACTTCACCATATACATCTTTTTTCTATATTTGTGTCCACCAATATTCCATCTCCTGGACAAATGAGCTGAAACTTGGAATTCCATTTCTGCATACGTGTGATGATGGGACTTTAAGTCCAACTGCCTAACATACTTAGAGCAAGTATTCTTAGGCTCTATATAATTTTTTTCCATATATTATTCTGGAAGAAAAAAGCTGCTTGTGGTATATCCCATTTGGAAACAAATTACCTCCATTCACTTTTTTCTTTGGCTTGATAAGTATTTATTATTATTCTTTATTTCATTTTATTTATTTATCCACTTTTTTTTTTTTTTTACACTTTTGTATTATTTACCTGGTCACATATTCCTTTTGTGCAACACTTCATCACTATTATTTTTGTATTCCTTTTTGTGCCATTCTGGGGGAATTGCACTAGTGTCTGCAGCACGTTTGTTTATTCGTTTATTTGTTTTTATATATTTCACTAATAATAGCGCCTATCACTTAACACGTTTATATCAGAGACATATTACACAATTAATAAAAGATATATAAGATTTTAGCTATCAAGAAAGGACATTTTTACACTAAGGTGTAGTCAATCAATATATTTAAAAAAAACTATTGGGTTGTTTTCTAGCAATGAAATGCATAAAGGCGAACGTTTTGGTCCCGAGTGCCCAATTTTTGACCGACACAAATTTGCAGACCACAAAGTGCCAACACTGCATACTCACATACGCTTATACTCATACACACACACTTATACTCATATACACTCACACTCATCCACACGCACACTCATCCACACGCACACTTATACTCATACTCACAAACACACTTATACTCACACACACACTTATACTCACACACACACTTATACTCATACACACACTTTTAATGATACACACACTTATACTCATACACACACACATATTTCTAGTCATGCGCACGCACACTTATACTCAAACTCACACACACATTTATACTCAAACTCACACACACATTTATACTCACACACACTCATACATATATTCACACATACACACACACACACACACACACGCATATACTCATACACACATATACTCATACACACACACTTATACTCATACACACACTTATACCCATACACACACACACACTTATACCCAAACACACACACACACTTATACTCATACAGACACTAATACTCATACAGACACTCATACTCATACACACACTCATTCTCATACACACACACACACACTTATACTCATACACACACTTATACTCATACACACACTTATACTCATACACGTACACTTATACTCCCACACACACTTATACTCCCACACACACACCTATACCCAAACACACACACTTAAACTCATACACCCACACACACACTTATACTCATACTTGCACACACTTATACTCATACTCGCACACACTTATACCCAAACACACACACTTATACTCACACACACACTTATACCCAAACACACACACTTATCATACTCATACTCACACACACTTATCATATTCATACTCACACACACACACTTATCATACTCATACACACACTTATCATACTTATACACACACATATACTCATACTCGCACACACACACACACACTTATACTCACAAACGCATACACACATGCAGGTTCAGCTCTCACCACTTATCTGCTCCATTGTCCTGGAGGTGCAGACATCAGTGTAATAGACGGACGCTGCCGGTCACCTGCTTCTTCTCCAGATGATTGATGCATGTGCGTTATGTGAATAAGCGTTCAAATCGGAAAGCAAACAGTTAATTTCTTTCCGACTTGAACGCTTCTTCACAGAACGTGCATGCGCCAATCATCTGGAGAAGAAGCAGATGACTGGCGGCTCCAATCTATTATGCTGATCCCTGCACCTCCAGGACAACGGAGCAGATAAGCGGTGAGAGCTGAACCTGACCGCGTACCACTGCTGAGGGCTCAGCGTGCCAGTAGTGGCACGCATGCCATAGGTTCTCCACCGCTGCCTTATCACAATTACCAGCATCCTAGGACATGAATCCAACTGGCGGTGGAGTCAAGAAGGAGTATGTTTCCCCCTGAGATGAAATTGAAAGTATCCAATTTTATTATATTTTGCCTTTTTCTTATACAGAGTGATATCCCTGACATTCCAAAAATATATAAGCAAAAAAAGTAGTGGCTAAATATTCATTCATGTTGTATAATTAATTTGTTTTAGAATCCACATACAGTAATTTAGTTTGACATCAACTAATTTGTATACAGAACATGAGAGGCAGCCAGTTTAAGTATAGAAAATATAATATGTCACTTTTTATTATTTAAATGTATAATTGTACTAGAAAAACTCCTTTGTTTTTAGATATGGGATCTTATGCATTTGGAAGTATATGTTTCGGTAATTCACAGTTAAATCTCATCATATTTACCTTTATTCAATTTTAGTATTTGCCAGTTTCACTTTTCTTTAATGTAATGGAAAATCACCTTTGCAGAAAACCTCAGAATTGTAGGTTGGAAGGATCAACTTCATGACATTTTAAAAATGTCATGCAACATGGTTTACATTTTTATATATAATATTAAATTATTTAGCAATAATCATTGGCATATTAAATACATGATGATCTCTATTATGTATGTAGATATTAATATGTTATAATAATGTTAGCATGAATAATGTAAAACATTTATATATAGGATTTTCAAGTTAAAATTTTCTATAGCTTATATATTCTTTCACCTGGTTAATGAATGTACTAGTGATGGCCATAATGTTCAGTTTTCTCATTACTGGACTGTTATCAAAACATTTATATGTCAGAATGTTGTCAATGAAAACCTTATAGAAGGCTCTGAGCAAAGGGAATCTTCCATCCATGTCAACAACTAATTGAGTTGTACCCTCAAGTAGCCTACACAGCGGATAAACAGCAGTGCTCTTACATTTAACTTAAATTCAGCATTACTCCATTGCTAAAGTTGCAATGATAGTACATTCAGGTGGTGCTTCCACAATGACTTATCTTAACTTTAGTGTCACCCCCATTTATTTTTAGTGAAAAGGTGTATTATTGTTGAATACTTAGTACACTTACTTACATACTACTTCACCATCAAATAAAAACAATTTAGCCATTCGAGAAATGGTAGGGGAGATTGATAAAAAATAGTCTATAAATCAGGACAATGCATCTTAGGGACTGAAATTAATTTTTAAACAGATATCATGCTGAATATATTTCCTGTTAGTTTTCCTTTTTATGTTTTTATATTTAATTTTGGCCCATGGGATGACATATTGTTTAACATATTCTAAATTATAAATCAAGACATATTAAACTGACTCATCAAGCTTTTGTTTTGTCTAATGAATCCACTCACAGTAATTGCACATGGGAAAACATTTTCTTTTCTCTTTAAGTAAATAATGTTCATTACCTTTTACAGTTACTGGCAGTAAAACTCTTTGATGTAGCTAAATTTCTCAATTTACATGTTCTCCAAGGAAATTGTGCAGTATACAATTAAAGCAATTGCAGCGGATACAATGAGCATGTCTGCACACACATTTATTAGATATAAGCAATTGTGCCCCTGTATTCATAGTCATACACCATACAAAGGAATTTTTAGAAAAAATATCCGTCATAATATTTCCTAATTACTTCTTTGTACTAAGGGATTATATACAAAGCTACCATAATAAATGGTGAGGCCCCATTACAGAAGAATGGTTTGGGCTTCCCATAAATGCACCCAACACTTAGGCAACCCTGATTATAAGGGTACCCCTCCAAACATTTGATATTCATTTAAAAAAAAAATGGCCTAAATATAACAAAGTGGCATTTCACCTCCAGGAGTTGCCATTGCACCCACAGGACTTGCTATTTTATCCCCAGGACTTGCCTTGTAGCCATTTTTATCTGGTGACTAATGGGGGTAGTTGGAGGGTCTATGTCATCCTCCGATGCTGCCCGATGCTTTTATGGGCATTTTGGCTCATAAGACCAGTCAGAAGTTTTGGGCAGCATAGAATATCCTGCAACTGTATTAGAGGAGACTGTCTCCCCAACCCATGTCTGCTGTCCCCCTCCCATGTATACTGTCTGTTCTCCCCCCCCTCCCAAGTCTGTTATCTGTCATCAACCTCTCCCATGTCAATTGTCTGTCCTCTCCCCCTCCCATGTCTGTTTTCCCCCCTCACATGTATGTTTTCCTCCCTCTCCAATTTCTGTTGTCCTCTTCCCATGTCTGTTTTCCCGTCCCATGTCTGTTCTCCCCTCCCATGTCTGTTCTCCCCCTCCCATGTCTGTTCTCCCCCTCCCATGTCTGTTCTCCACTCCTCTCATGTCTGTTCTCCCCGTATCCCATGTCTGTTCTCCCCCCTCCCATGTCTGTTCTCCCCCCATGTATGTTATCCAACCTTCCATGTCTGTTCTCCCCCCTCCCATGTCTGTTTCCCCAAAGTCTGTTCTCCCCGCTCCCATGGTTGTTGTCTCTCTCCTCTACTGCCCTTCCTCTTTTTTTCCCCTCACCTCCACCTCCTCAATTTCCCCTCTCAGTGTAGCATTATGGGAGCTCAGCTCCTCTTGTAAAAATGCACCCTAGGCCCTACTCAGGGATAGGTCATTTGCAAGACTTAATCTTTACTGATTGTCAGCAGCATTTCCAATATACTCCAAGACACACGTAGAGTCCATTACGAGCTCATTTTAGACCCCTTTTTTATTTTTTTTGCTAAACTGCTAAATTTGAATTGTTTCTAAGTACTGACAAAAATGTATGTATTCTCTAACAGAGACGTCTTCTCCACAAACACAGTATAACATTGATAACAAACATTCTAAATAAATACTTGCATTATGATACTGACCATAACTGGCTTTAGACTTCTGCCTGTAGCGCTTATTGTAAAACGGAACCATCTGCATGTATTTGGCATTTAAATGCTCGATTTCAGGGACTCGTCCTCTGAAAACTGCTGCTTAATTCACACTGAGAATGTCAGCTTTATACTCCAACATCCAATACATTTTTATACACATTATGTGAATACATTTTGTTGATATTTTCTCTTTCTGAAACACTGGCTTAAATAGTGAACTTAGACCCCTTTTATGCTTGCTGACTGATAAAGTACTCTTCTAACTTTGCAGTAGCCTTGCCTGCTGTTTGAAGCCTGTGGATTCACTGGACCGGTAAAGTACTTTTACATTCATACATACTTCTTTTTTTTTTACTATTAATGCACACTGTATTGTTTGTTATTATTACTTCTTCATATTCTGAATAAAATATAATTTAGTTTTTCTTCACATTATCAGTCTTATCAGTGCATTGTAAATAGTATATAATGTAAAGTGAGGGCCTCTTATTTAACATATATAGTGAGTGATGTATTTCTGCTTATGCCAACTAAGGTGGCAGACTGGCGTGTATAGCAGCAGAAATAAAGGAGAAACAGCAGAGCTAGCTGTTGGGTGGTACATCCTCCTTCACTGCTTTGCACTGCATGCACAGACATTCAAACTGCCCCCACTAGATCACCAGGGAGCAACATGATGTTAATTACAAATGTGTTTCTGTATATACAGTAGATTATTAATCATAAGGATTTTTAGACATGCTCAATTTACAGTACTAAGCCTAAACACTGTGGTACCATTTGTTTTCCTGGTAATTCTTCACAATTTTATTGCACATTATTTCTTTATATAATCACATTTGTGTCTATTTTATTCCACTCAGGAACCTATTTTATCATGAAGTATGTTGCAAAAATCTTTTTCTCACAGGAAAACAGGGCACTACAAATAAACTGACAGATATGCTTAGAAGAAATGTCAGCTATACAATATATGAGCACAATTTAAGTTCAATAACTTTCCACATCATTGCTGTGTGCCAAGTATTTCTACAAGCAGATAGTGAGGCATTCAATCCACACTGTGATTAGAATTGCATTATTGAAAAAGCAAGAAATATACCAACTGTACGTCACACAATGGAAATAGCAACATGACTACAATGCCGAAAACAAACAATTAGAGATTAAATCAAAGTCGTGCATTGTAGGAAAATGAGCACAATGATAAAATATGAACCGATGCAGAGCAATGTAATTGTCTTCCAGGTACAATGAATGAATATTAAAAGTTGTCATGCTATTCTGTTTCATCATACCCTGAAACACATCATATTGTTTTCCTTATTCAAAATTAAGTATAGTGCAAATTATCTCAGTGTCTTATTTGAAAAAAAATAAAAAATAACCAGTGATTGTACATAAAATTAAAGGACATTTTTACATACATATTATAGCTAAATGCTGCAGAAAGTGGGTTGTGGGGAGGTATACAGCAAGACCCACTGAAGAGTCTACACCAAGAATACCCGTTTAAACTCAAGGTTGTAGGTCATTCTTCCGAGGTCAATAAAAGAGTACTATCGATTGGGGTAATATTAACATCCATTATTCAATTGCCAGTTTGGTTAATTCCAGAGTCCCACTGGAAGGGAATATGCTAGTTATTAACATTATTATTATTATTATTCCTTCCCTGTCATTTGCATTCAGAGGTTAAATAAACAACAATGCTCAGCTGTGCTAGGTGGAATACTCCTTATTACTATCTCCTGGTTGTTGGGCTGGGACATATATCACTAGACAACCTGCATTTAAGGGTCCTACTCCCATTGCTGGCTATGGGAGTGTGAAGAGAATTTGTGTGACATTTTTTTTCTTTTTTAATTACAAACCTCTATTTTATTTATTTGAGTTTTATTAAGTTGTATATCTGATATCATACACTTGGCACATTACCCCTCAAAACCCCTGGATATCATACCCCTGGAACATGTGTAGAGAAGAGAGGGCAGCATGCACTGGCTCCCTAAGTTTATTTTGGGATATTGAAGGTTTGTTTTCAGGGTTTTTTCTTCCTTTTTTTAAATTTTACTTAAATATAACTGCACCTGTTAAAATATTCCACATCCGTAAAAAAAATCCCTATGCTTATAAGGGGTCATTATTGCACCCGTTAACACTTACCGCACCCTTTCAAAAAACGCTCAGTATTCATAATGGATATTACCGCACCGGTTATGAAAATTATTAATTATACAGGAAACTCATGTTAATTAACACAATACAAGTGATTCCATGAGGTGCGCAATCCATTAACAGGTACGTTTATGAGAAATGTAGCCCTTTCAATTAACACCAAATAAACGATGACTTAACTGAACTGATCTGTGTTATAAGATGTTACCAGAGAAGGAAAAGGTTAACGCAAACACTAAATTCATGGGAATAATGAACTATTCACACGCAATTAACTTCTATCAATGTTGGATTACATTTAAAACATCATTTGTTAAACAAAGATGCACAATCACAACAAATCTGAGGGGTACAACAACAACCCCACACTTTTCACATGCATTTTGATATTATACACATGCTGCTTATCAGTTACAAATACAATTATATACATGTAATTTCCTGAAACATGCAAGCACACAACCAGCAATCACACAGAGCAACCGATCAAAAAGCAACTTTAGCACTGCACCCACATTTAAAACACACCCATACACACACACCTACAAACAACTGCAGCTTGGTTTTCTCTTAAGTACTTGAGAGGCCAAATAGCTAACAACAGGAATGCAGATGCTATAGCAGCTCCCATACAACAGGATCAGAAGAAGCACCTTCCAAAAACAAATTGGTTGTACAGAAGGATTATCACAGTCCACCTGCTCCAGAGCCATAAGTGAAGTAATAGCAGCTCAGATGGCTCTGTTATTTGGCGCACTTTTTTAATCAGTTTAGCAGGTTAAAACACATTTTTTTACATGAGCAGTTACATGATTATGAGTTATTACTAACCAGCTCTTTGCTGCACTTAGAAAAAACTATTCACATTAGAATTATTTAACATGAACATTTTACACATTACATATTAGAAACATTTATCTTACATCTAAGGCAGTATGGAATTTGTAATATCAACTTTGTACATTTGTTGCCAATTGTTGGCACTCTGGACAAATGAGGTCTTAGACATTGACCCAAAAAAGGCCTGTCTTGGTTGTTTTGATTGCAGGCAAAGTACAGTGCATGTACAAGTAGCAAATACTAAAGGAACATAAATAATTAAATGTCAGTGCACTGTGACTGTGATTTTTTTATGATATGCTACCAGGAACTGGTGATAAAAAAAAAATCAGATTGAAAAAGTACTGACTGATCATAATTTATAGCAGTACATTATTTATTAGATATATAAAACTATTACGCATTAAATTATTTCTTTGAAATCAGTGTGCAATCTGCTAAAAAATATACACTATATGGACAAAAGTATTGGGATGCCTGACCATTGCACTATTGGAGAATTTCATTGTATTGCATTTCAAATACATAGATATTAATATGTAGTTGGTACCCCATTTGCCACTATAACAGCTTCATCTCTTCTGGGAAGGCTTTCTATAAGATTTCAGAGTGTTTTTATGTGGGGGAATTGTTCCCTACTCATCCACTATACCATTTGTGAGGTCAGGCACTGATGTTGGACAAGCTTACAATCTCTGTTCCAGTTCATCCAAAATGTGTTTGATGGGGTTGAGGTCAGGGCTCTGAGTGGACCAGTCAGGTTCTCCCAAACCAAACTCACCCAACCAGGTGTTTATGAACCTTGCTTTGTGCACTGGAGCACAGTTATACTGGAATAGAAAAGGGCCTTCCAACAAAGTTATAAGCATAGCATTGTCCAAAATGTCTGAAGCAGAAGAATTTCAGGGACTAGCACAACACCTAAAAAAAAAAAAAAAACAAACAGTGAAAAAAGACTGATTATAGCACTTAATATTAAAGATATTCTAATGTGTGGAACAACCTCAACAAAACAACCACAAAAAAGATGTTTATACAATAGATCAATAATAACAACAAAAGTGCCATGCAGAGTATAGTACACACCATTTGGGAATTTGAATAAAATAAATAAACTTAATGTATATGTTGAAAGTTAACTCAAGGAAACAGGAACATGTATAATAAAGAGAAAAAAAAAAGAAATGAGCATAGTGTGGTATTGAGTTATTAAAAGGTGTAGCACTGCCCACACCCCAGTGTACCACATATTGGCTTCTCACCAGTATAGACACAAGGTTACCCTTCTGGGACCAATGGTAGATATCACTAATGTCACTACCTCCATGGTCAGACAAATACACAACAGCCATAAAATACATCAGACACCCATTTTTCAAGGTCATCAATCTTACATGATTCAAGAATGGCTAGTGAACATTGGAAGAGAGGTCTCAATAGTTAGAAGAAATTGCGGGGGGTGGAGCCAGCTGGCCATGATGGTGGACGTGTTCTTGTGAAGCTCCGTCGCTGAGCTGCAAATACAATGCAGAAAACCCTAATACAAGCCAAAATGGGTAGACAGAACAAGCCAATTGATACCCCAAAAGCCAAGGGGACCAAGCAAATTACCATTTCTTAGATACAGGCGGCATTCTTCCAATGAACTCTGAGTCCAGCAGGTACTGCTGAAATATCTAAAATGGTGGCTGGCTCTTCCAACGAGCCCCATCAACAACATCGTTCATCTGATCCTGTGGAGGGCCACCAGCCTCCAGTAGACTGGAAAGAGCTCTTACAAAAGATACCTACAAAAGCGGACAAGACTGTGATTATTAACGCAGCAATTCAACCCCTGCGAGATGACATTGCAGAACTTAGAACAGACATCAAGTCCATAGATCAACGGATCTTGGCCTTAGAAACCAAATCACCGCAAATACAGGAGACCTTTGACTGGCTTGATTTCCACATACAGCAACAGGAGCACTTGGGGTTTATCCCCAGCCCTTCTCATCTTTTCTGTTCTCTTACTTTACCAGGACTTTTCTTCTATGTACTCTGACTCTCCCCTCTCCTCCCGTTCTCTGTCCTCCTGATTATTTCCCCCTTTTCTTCTTTCCCTCCTTTGAACACTCCTTACTTTTTATATGTTCCATGCTATACCATAACAGTCTTTTATTATGACAGTCTTCAGTGTGGCTATTAGACCTCATCGCTTTAATTAACTGTAAGCTCTACAATCTGTTCAAAGTTGCCTCTGCGCATGCTCCATAACTGGCTTGACTTTCTACTCCCCCTTCTTGCCTTTGCTTTCCTTTTTTCTCTCCCACCTCTGTATTCTACTAAACTCTTTCTCTTTTTATTTCCTTATCTTGGTTAGACTTTATATTGATGTTTCATGTCATTATTTCTTGACAATTTTATTTTTATTCATCTGTATGTAGCACTATATGTCAAGCATTGCCTCTGCATAGGCTTTGTAACTTGCAGTAAGACCAACTGGTTACTAATTATAAAATCCAATAAATTTTGATTTACAAAAAGAAAAAAGAAAAATTGCACGTTTGCAGGTCTTCCAGGACAGCCCCCTCTTTTTTCTCCTCTTTAGAATTCTTAGATTTGACTCCTGGAAAAAAAGGCCCATACCATTATCCCCTTCTCCACCAAACTTTACAGTTGGCACAATGCAGTCACAAAATAGTAGGTTAACCCGGTGCAAAGACTATACCCAAAACCATAAAACAACCAATAAGTGTATTACTGAAATGATACACTTACTTTTAAAAACTACTGCAAGATATGTACTGCAGTAGCCCTTTAAAAATAAAAAAGAAAGAGCTGTAGTGTAATACAGTGACCACTGAATCAAATAAAATCTGTCAAAAGAGTACTCGCAAGCTGAGCTCATATAAATCAGTGGAGCAGTGTAGGTGCATGTTAGCTGTTTAAGCTAAAATGAACACCCACTGGGGTCAATTGAAGAATGTCCATGAAATACACAAGTACATGTAACAAAGGTTTATTCCAGGAGCAAATAAAATAGATGTAAATAATAAAAACAATAAGTTGAAGTGGTAAGACGCGCTGTAGTTTTTTTCGGGTCCAGAAGCTGTAATTCCACTAGGTTATGGCTGGCCATAAGCAGCACTGAATATTTTGACAACTATGGCACACAACACCAACTTGCTAGGGCAAGTCATATGAGTGCACTACCCTTGCTGGGGTAAGTCCTGGGTGCTGGGGCAAATTCTGTGAATGCAAGCTGAGTGCTGGTTTAACAATTGCATATGTGGGAACTGGGTGAAGTTTAAAACATAACTTTTAATCAGAATTTTATAAAATGTCTAAGGGTGGTTTTAGCTTGCACCCCACCTAATAGGTGATAAGAACTAATTTATAAGGTGATATGTGTAACAACTCTGAGGAGGATCAGAGAACCTGGTGTCAAAGGAAACTGAGGACTTAAGAGGTAGTCGCAGATAGTTGAGCCGCAGATGGAGAAGGCCAGAGACTTGTGCGGCACCCAGAACTACCTCCAGAACCTCAGTTGTCACCCACCTTGTTTTACCTCCTGATCCGCCGCCATCGCGGATCAGGAGGACGCCATCCCGTCGGCTGGGGCTCAGAGTGAGAGCCCCAGCTTCCCTTGATGCTGAGACGCGCGTCCAGTAAGACGCGCGCTCAGTGACGTCACGCACCCGTTCGCGCATGCGCGAACGGGTGTTTCATGAATATTCATGAGCCCAGTTAAAGGGCTATTTATTAAATTAACCCCTCCCTTGCCAATTGATCAGAGGTGTGTCCTGATCAATTGGTAGTGTATTTAAACGGTAATTTCACAGGTTACCTTTGCCTGTGATAGTGCCTTGTGTATCTCACTAGCGTTTTGACTCCTGATTGACTCCGTTTATCTGTTGCTGACCCGGTTCGTCCCAATATACTCCATCCGTTTGTTCCTGCATTCCTGATTATTCTGTGTATGACCCTGCTGTTCCTGACTATTCTCCGTCCGCCGCCTGCCTCGATTTCTGCTAGTGACCTGTTTATCCGTATCTCTCCTGTCCGTGACCCGGCCTGTCTCCTGACTCTCCGTTTGCCTGTATTCCTGTACGATCCTATACGGGCTCCACTTGCTGAGTATCCGGTAGTAAGTGTTCCAGCAAAATCCTTGGTGACATACCACCGGCGGCTCAACCAAGGGTGTGTAGTCATTAAGGTGAAGACCAATACTTGCTACCTACGGTACTTAGTGAGTGTCCCTATAGCCTCATCTACACTTGTGGTCCATCTCCTGAACACGACCGTTACATTTATCACAGGCCAAAAATATGGATCCCGTAGATATGGCGAGGATTTCGTCCAGACAGGACACGCATGATCAAGTCCTGATGACCCATGCTACACATCTCCAGTCTCTTGAGAGGAAAGTGGATGAAGTTGCAGATCTTCTACGTCAAATGACTGGTCCGTCTACGTCCTCCAGAACCATGGCCGAGACCGCTACTCATTCTGCTTCTTTGGTGAAACCACCAAAAATGCCACTTCCTGAGAAGTATTCTGGTGAACCTCAATTATGTCGGGGTTTTCTAAATCAATGTTCTTTACATTTTCGGACACAACCACAGACCTTTTCTTCACACTTCAACAGAGTTTCCTTTATTATCAACCTGTTAAAGGGAGAAGCTCTTGCCTGGGCCACCCCACTTATGGAACAGAACTCTATACTTCTGGAAGATGCAGATGAATTTACAGCTGCCTTTTGCTCGGTATTTGACGCCCCTGGTCGACGTGAAGCTGCAGAATCAAATCTGATGGAACTTCTCCAAGGGAGAAGAACTGTAGCTCAATATGCAGTGGAGTTCCGCACCTTGGCCTACGAGACCGACTGGAATGCTAGCGCTTTACGGGCTGCATTTCGCAGAGGTTTAAATGAATCCATCAAAGATGCTCTCACATATAGAGATATACCACACGATCTAGAAAACCTGATTGCCTTATGCCTAAGATTAGAAGCTAGAGATCAAGAAAGAAGATTGGAGAAAGATAGAGACAGAGAGATAAAACCTTCTCGTCCATTTCGTTCACCTTACCCCAAACCCACAACCGAAAGTAACGTTCCCGGTGCAGAACCTATGGAGATAGGCCCAGTTCTTCGGTTAACTCCAGAAGAAAAACAACGCCGACGATCTCTAGGGTTGTGTATGTATTGTGGCCAAAAAGGTCACTTGGTAGCTCTCTGTCCTAAAAAATCGGGAAATGCCTAAGCTTGGTGGAGTCAGGAGGTTCTCCACTGAGCGTTTCTATGATCATGCCTCCAGACAACCAAAGAATGTATGTACCCATTACTCTCCAGTGGAGAGGCCACCAAATGGCCACACAAGCCTTCATAGATTCAGGGGCCGCTGGGAATTTTATTGATGAGACATGGGCTCTTCGTCAAGGGATCCATCTAAATAACAAAACCCAAAAGACAGCTGTCGCCACATTAGATGGGACTCCGCTGGGTACAGGAATTATTTCTTTACAGACTGAACCTCTGGGAGTTGTAGTAGGAATATGTCATACTGAAGAATTACATTTTGATATATTGCAGAGTCCTCACATACCTATCATTTTAGGGATGCCATGGTTACAACTCCATAATCCTTGTATTGATTGGGAAAACAAACAAATTACTTCCTGGAGCAATCGGTGTAAAACATCCTGTTGTATAACCCTCCATAAAGTCAATCTTGTTCTTGATTTACCTACCGAAGATCCCCGGAAAATTGTACCATCTCCATATTGGGATTTCTTAGATGTATTTTCTAAAAAGAAAGCAGAGTCCTTACCTCCACATCGGGCATATGACTGTGCTATTGAATTATTATGTGGATCCAGTCCTCCCACAGGTCATACTTATCCTTTATCAAGTCCAGAAAATCAGGCTTTAGCCCAATACATAGAAGAAAATCTAAATAAAGGATTTATCAGACCCTCAGCATCCCCAGCAGGAGCAGGTTTTTTCTTTGTGGCTAAAAAAGAGGGAACTTAACAAGATCACAGTCAAGAACAAATACCCTCTGCCGCTCATCACTGAACTGTATGATCAATTAAGGGATGCCACGATTTTCACTAAATTAGATCTTCGGGGGGCCTATAACTTGATCCGCATCAAGGAAGGGGATGAATGGAAGACGGCATTTAATACCCGATACGGCCACTATGAGTACCTGGTAATGCCGTTTGGGTTGTGTAATGCGCCAGCTGTATTCCAAACTTTCATGAATGATATCTTCAGGGACTTACTTCTGTCCCACGTAATGATTTATTTGGATGACATTTTAATATATTCCAAAAACCTTGAAGAACATCGCAGTCATGTCAGACAAGTGTTGCAACGTCTTAGGGATCACTCCCTTTTCGCCAAGGCAGAGAAATGCGAATTTGAATCCAACCGAATAAAATTTTTAGGCTACATTATCTCTGCTGGTCAATTAGAGATGGATCCAGACAAGCTTTCAGCTATTAATGATTGGAAGGAACCCACTGACCTCAAAGGGGTACAAAGATTCGTAGGTTTTGCCAATTACTACAGACGATTTATCCATAACTTCTCTCGTGTCATAGCCCCCATCATTGCACTAACCAAAAAGGGAGCCAACCCCAAACATTGGACACCCGAAGCTACTGCCGCCTTCAAAAAATTGAAATTGGCTTTTACCTCTGCACCCATACTTAAACGACCAGAAACCAACCAACCATTTGTATTGGAAGTCGATGCTTCGGAAATTGCAGCAGGAGCTATATTGTCACAAAGGGATCAGAAAACCAATAAACTCCACCCTTGTTCCTATTTTTCAAGGTCATTTTCTTCCGCAGAGAGGAACTATGATGTAGGTAATCGGGAATTGTTAGCCATTAAATTAGCTTTGGAGGAATGGCGTCACTTACTTGAAGGTACAGAAATCCCCATCACCATCCTCACTGATCATAAGAATTTGCTTTATATTGAAAAGGCCAAAAGACTAAACCCACGTCAAGCTAGATGGGCTCTATTTTTTACTCGTTTTAACTTCATAATTTCTTTCCGTCCTGGTTCAAAAAATACTAAGGCAGATGCCTTATCCAGACAATTTGAGACTCCGTTAACCGAGCATCCTGTAGAAACCATCATACCCTCGTCCAAGATGGTAGCTACTGTACAAAGTTCCTTAATATGGTGGATATCCAAGTCACAAGGAAATAAACCAAAGAACTGTCAATCACCTCCTGGCAGATTATTCGTTCCGCTCCGCTTCAGAAAAAGAGTACTATCCTGGGGTCATAAATCCCCTGTGGCAGGTCATAGGGGCAAACAGAATGTACGATTCTTACTTCAGAGATATTTTTGGTGGCCCTCTATGTTGAAGGATATTTCTCTTTTCATCCACTCATGTTCTGTTTGTGCTCGTTACAAAATTCCTCGTACTCGTCCTTCTGGATTACTACACCCTTTACCTGTACCCGACAGACCGTGGACTAATATAGCCATGGACTTTATTACCGATTTACCTATATCTCATGGGTACACTACTGTCCTGGTCATCGTCGACTTATTTAGCAAACAGGCTCATTTTATCGCACTCCCCAAGTTACCCAACTCCAGCACGCTTGCTAATATTTTTCTTAAAGAAATCATTCGTCTGCACGGAGTCCCGCAATCGATTGTCTCTGACAGAGGTCCTCAGTTCGTCTCAAAATTTTGGAGGGCGTTATGCAAACTTCTACATATCGAACTTCATTTTTCTTCTTCTCACCACCCTCAATCCAACGGTCAGGCTGAACGTACAAACCAAGCTCTTAAACAATATCTGAGAATGTATGTGTCTGCCGACCAATCTGACTGGTCTGATCTTTTATACCTAGCCGTGTGGTCCTATAACAGCTCTTACCATGAATCTCTCCGGATGTCCCCTTTCAAGGCCGTTCATGGATATGAACCCACCTTATGGCCTCAGGATCGCATTCTCACTGAGGTTCCTGCCGCTGACCTCCAAGTTTTATCTATCCGAGACCATTGGTCTCGCCTGGCCAATATTTTGCGTCAAGCCAAGGTCAAACAGAAGACAGCCGCAGATAAACACAGGTCGGTGGGTCCTGTCCTTACACCTGGTACACTGGTCTGGCTGTCTACAAAACATCTCCGCCTTCGTCAGGCTGCCAAAACATTGGGGCCAAAGTATATAGGACCCTATAAGATTCAATCTCGACTCAACGTCGTTTCTTTCTCTTTGTGTCTTCCCAAATCGTTACGCATTAACAACTCTTTCCATGTGTCCTTATTGAAACCTGCCATTACTAACAAATTCTCTCATATGCTCAAAGTTCCCGAATCCGTTTTATTCCAGGGGGATGAAGAATACGAAGTTCAGTCTATCTTGGATTCTCGGTTCCAGCAGGGCTCCTTGCAATATCTAATTAGATGGAAGGGTTATGGTCCTGAGGAGAATTCCTGGGTACCGGCTAGGGATGTTCATGCTCCTGTGAAACTCCGATCTTTTCACTCCAAGTTTCCTCTCAAGCCGGGTCTTGGTAGCCAGTATGTCTCCCGTCGGGGGAGGGGTAGTGTCACCCACCTTGTTTTACCTCCTGATCCGCCGCCATCGCGGATCAGGAGGACGCCATCCCGTCGGCTGGGGCTCAGAGTGAGAGCCCCAGCTTCCCTTGATGCTGAGACGCGCGTCCAGTAAGACGCGCGCTCAGTGACGTCACGCACCCGTTCGCATGCGCGAACGGGTGTTTCATGAATATTCATGAGCCCAGTTAAAGGGCTATTTATTAAATTAACCCCTCCCTTGCCAATTGATCAGAGGTGTGTCCTGATCAATTGGTAGTGTATTTAAACGGTAATTTCACAGGTTACCTTTGCCTGTGATAGTGCCTTGTGTATCTCACTAGCGTTTTGACTCCTGATTGACTCCGTTTATCTGTTGCTGACCCGGTTCGTCCCTATATACTCCATCCGTTTGTTCCTGCATTCCTGATTATTCTGTGTATGACCCTGCTGTTCCTGACTATTCTCCGTCCGCCGCCTGCCTCGATTTCTGCTAGTGACCTGTTTATCCGTATCTCTCCTGTCCGTGACCCGGCCTGTCTCCTGACTCTCCGTTTGCCTGTATTCCTGTACGATCCTATACGGGCTCCACTTGCTGAGTATCCGGTAGTAAGTGTTCCAGCAAAATCCTTGGTGACATACCACCGGCGGCTCAACCAAGGGTGTGTAGTCATTAAGGTGAAGACCAATACTTGCTACCTACGGTACTTAGGGAGTGTCCCTATAGCCTCATCTACACTTGTGGTCCATCTCCTGAACACGACCGTTACATCAGTAACCCTAATAATACAAACAACTGAAGAAGCAGGTCGGGATAACAGCTGGTCAGAAGGGTAGGACAAGGTAGGATAAACGATGAACAGGCCGAGGTCAGAATCCAGGGAATCAATCAGGAACAAATAAGGAACAAGGACAAAACACGGGAAGCAGGATAAACAGGAACAAGCCGAGGTCACGAATATAGAAGTCAGAATGGTCAAAACAAGCAGGAGTCAGAATACCGGAAATAACGAATACCGAATCCTAATACCACAAATAGGCACATGGCACTATCACAGGCAAAGGTTCAATGCAGACTGAGCCTTTAAATATCCCTCCAAAGCATGTCTCCGCCTCTGGGATGAAAACGAGGCTTGGAAGCAAACAAGGAAGTAGCTTTTAAAAACTAAGATGAAAACGAGGCTTGTAGACAAAATAGGAAGTAGCTTAAAAAACTTAAGATGGTGCCGCCGTATGGAAGGGACTTCCCTATGGCAATAGCTAAGCCATTGGCAGCGTTTAGTGTGGAGGAGTGTGCACTGCACTGTGTAAGCGCATGCACACATTTTCTGAAACCGCAGCAACGGATCTTTGCGGACAGAACCTCAAGGTAAGTATTACAATATGAACCAATTTATAAGTAATAGAACCCTTACTATCTCACCAAAACTATACAGGGTATTTGCCACCCTAAGGACACTGCAAATAATAAAAACAGGTCAGCATATCTAAGTGGCTACAATCCCTGTACAATCATTTTTTGAAACCCCTATATGGGGAATAGGATTTTTTAATTAATATATTTGTAATATATAAACTTTACATGTGTTTTTTATGTGTGTATTTTTCTGCACCAAGTCACTGAGGGGTGCAAGCTAACACCACCCTTAGGCATTTTATAAAATTCTGATTAAAAGTTATGTTTTAAATTTCACCCAGTTCCCACATATGCAATTGATAAAAAAAAACTTACCAGGAAAGATTAAAGCATCTTAACATGTATAGCTTGGAGGAAAGACGTAACAGGGGGGATATGATAGAAACATTTAAATACATAAAGGGAATCAACACAGTAAAGGAAGAGAGTATATTTAAAAGAAGAAAAACTACCACAAGTAGAGGACATAGTCTTAAATTAGTAATATCAGGAAGTATTACTTTACTGAGAGGGTAGTGGATGTATGGAATAGCCTGCCAGCAGAAGTGGTAGAGGTAAACACAGTCAAGGATTTTAAGCATGCGTGGGATAGACACAAGGCTATCCTAGCTATAAGACCGGGAACGGGGGACTAATAAAAGTACTCAAAAAAAAAAAATTGGGCAGACTAGATGGACCGAATGGTTCTTATCTGCCGACACATTCTATGTTTCTATGTTTCTATGTTTCTATGATACTCTAATTAGGTTTTACCCACCTCTCCCAGGGAATCTGGTAATTGAAATTGAGTCAAATGTGGCTCTCTTTCTTTCTCTCCACAAACCGTTTCTGAGCACTGGTGTAAGTCTAGGGTGCTGGGGTAAGTCATGTGAGTACAATAAATATGTTAGGGTAAGTCCTGAATGTTGGGACAATTCCTGTGAGTGCAATATCCATGCTGGGGTAAGTCCTTGGTGCTGGGGCAAGCTCTGTGAGTGCAATCTAAGTGTTTGGGCATGGCATATGAATATAATATCCATGCTGGGGTAAGTCAAAGGAGCTTGGGCAAGTCATGTGAGTGCAATGTAAGTGATGGGGTAAATCCTGGGTGCTGGGGCAAATCATGTGACGGCAGTCTCTGTGCTAGGGTAGGTCCTGGGTGATCTTACATGTTAAGATCCCCACTGCATATGCAGTTACATTTTGGGTGCCTTTTATGAAAAAAAGTAATTAAGAGAATGGAACACTTTATAGTTAATAAATGAGCTGTTTATTAACCCCTTCGCAACAATGGACAAGTGTTCCATGTAGGAAAAAACAAAAACACTATTTTTGGTTTTTGCCCCATAAGTTGCAAAAAAAATACCGAAAAATATGGAAACATGCATAATTCTGAATTCGGGACAACATTTAGAAACTATTTAGACAGGGTCTTTTTTAATGATTGTATTCTTGTAAATTATATTTTAGGTCAAAATTAGAAAAAGTGTTTTTTTTTAAACTTTTTCATCATATTTTATGATTTTTTTTGTAGTAAGCTATAAGATATGATGAACATAATGGTATCTAATTAAATCCCTTCTTATGATGATAAAAACAACATATAATATGTGTGGGTACAGTATGTGAGAGAGAAGAAAATTACAGCTAAACACCCCAGAAATGTCAAAACAGTCATTTTCACCAAGTGAAAGTCAAGGTAAAAATGCCTTGTCACTAAGGGGTTAAAAGAACAGTACAAAGGGCAATGGACCACCCACTAAGACATAAGCAAAGGAGATGCTTTCCACTACAGTGGAAGATATTCTATAAATAGAGGTATGGAATTCATTGTCTGAAGAGGTTGTGCTTTGGAATACATTGGACACCTTTAAAAAGGGCCTGGATAGTTTGTTTTTGTAATACAACAGAGCATACAGGGCTCTCTATGTTAATATTGGGATTAACATTTATTTAGTGTGGTTTGATCCAAGGAGATATCTGTACTATGTATGTATGTCTGACTATGCGACTGGGATCCAGGTCCCAGAGAGGCAGCATTGGAAAAGTCTAAAGGAGGGGGAGGGAGGAGTAGAGGCAGCATAAGGCAAGTCTGTCGGGAGGGGGGGGGGGGGGAGAGGCAGCATTTGGCAAGTCTGGTGGAGATGGAGGAGACAGCATTGGATAAGTCTGGGAGAGGGAGGGGGCAGCATTGGGTAAGTCTGGGGGGAGGGAGGGGGCAGCATTGAGTAAGTCTGGGGGAGAGGGGCAGCATTGGCTAAGTCTGGTGGGCAGATGGGTGTGGGGGCGATGCATTGGCTATGTCTGGGGGCAGATGGCTGTGGAGGTGATGCATTGGCTACGTCTAGGGGCAGATGGACAAATAAAAGGAAATGAAAACAAGAAATGCAGTTTTTCTATCATAAATATGAAAAAGCTATTTGTATGTGAATATATAAAAGATAAATTTCTTTCCTGTAGGGTAGTATTATATTCAGGCACTTTTTCCTAAAGGAATATTAAACTTTTGGGGGTCATCTTATAATCAGGGTCGTATAATATTCGAGCAAATACAGTAATAAACTGACTGAAATAATTCATAGTCATGCACAAAGTATATATTCTAATAATACTGAGTGTGTAATCAGTAACACATTTTACAGAATTATATTTAAATATGGCATATTCGGCCTTGGGCCTCAGAATTAATATGATACAGTGTCGACAGTAAGTACAAAGATGTTCTTTCTTTTACAAGTACTTCTTAAAAAAAATATAATTGTTAGTTCAACGAGTAAGGAGGAAACGGATACATGTAGGTCATCATAAGTTCATTTTAAATACACGTACTGTACTTTAGAATATCATAGGTAATATTAGCCATATATTGAGTTGGTGATGATAGGGAAAATAATATTTATACATGAATGTTTGACTGGGAAAAATAAAAGATCACTAATTAATTCTGAAAGCAATTCATGTTTTCATTATTCTCACCAGCCAATCATGTGCATGAAAAAAAATGGTTGTGTTACCAATCAAAATAATACAATTACTATAAATATAGAATATAAATGAATAGGCTAGTTACAGTACCAAATACAAAAATCTTAATATTTATCACTTAAGGTACAATTATTTCAAATTATATCATGACCATTGTTCATTTTTAGGGCGTTTGAGTATCCACATGGGCTGTACCATAACTCTTCATACAACCCATGCAGCATGGATAGCATTCTTCATGGGTTCTGCACTGACCTCTGCTTCAATAGAAAATGTATTGGAAGTGTGTTCAGAAGTCCTTCTAATGGCCTATCTTGAGATGCAATCCTATATTATGCAGCATTTTTAATGCAGTACACATTTAAAGTGATTTCACACTTTTATATTAGTTGAAAAATGTTTCATCTATGACTAATTTTTAAGCACGTGAAGCTATTTTTTTCTTGAAAGCTCTATACTAAAAGGGACACTCCCAAAAAATGAAAAGGTTTTAATATTTTTATTTTGTATTGTTGATTTCAGATTTTTGTATTGTTTTTCTGATGTGACTGTATTTAACCCCTTCAAGACAATGGACATGTCAGGCGTGTCCAGCCGGGAACTCCATTCCCGACAATGGACTTGCCTGACACATCCTGCCGGGAACTCCATTCCTGTTTGATGGCGAAAACTGCTCTGACGGTGTTGATCTATTGCCTCGATGTCGAGGCAATGACCAGCACCAAAATTTGGGCTCTGGGGCACCCACGATAGCTCGACGGAGCGATTGTGGGCACCATATTGCCGGAGTGGCATGCTCTAGTGTGGTCAGAGCTTTGGAAGTGAAAACAATTTTATTTCCGACGCTCTGAATATGTTTCCTGACTGCCCCTAGAGGCAGTCAGCAACATTGCAATGAGAACATTTTGTTTAAAAAAAAGACTTAATTAGCTGAAATATAGGGTTAGAGTTAGAATAGCTGTTAGGGTCACAATTAAATTAGGGTGAGTATAAGGGAAAGGGTTAAAATGAAATTAATATTAAAATATATTAGGGGTAAGCATAAGGGCTAGAGTTGGGGTTAAATTTAGGGTTAGGGTTAAATTCAGGGGTGGGATTTGGGGTCAAAAGGTCAATAAAGGAAAAAACAAACAACACTATTTTTGTTTTTTTCCCCATAACTTGCAAAAAACTGCAGAAAAACATGGAAACAGGCATATTTCTGAACTCGGGACAACATTTAGAAAGTATTTAGATGGGGTATTTTTTAATGATTGTATTTGTGTAAATTATATTTTAGGTCAAAGTTAGAAAAAGTTTTTTTTTTTTTTTTCCATCATAATTTATGATATTTTTTGTAGTAAATTATAATTTATGGTGAGCACAATGGTATCTAAAGAAAGCCCTTCTTATGACAATAAGAACAATATATAATTTGTGTGGGTACAGTATGTGAGAAATAATAAAATTACAGTTAAACACAAACCCCCCAGAAATGTAAAAACAGCCCTTGTCACCAAGGGAAAGTCAAGGTCAAAATGTCTTGTCACTAAGTTGTTAATAAAATATGTAACTAAACAAGTGTGACTGTGTGCGGCCATTTTGTGAAATATAGTGTTTTTGGGTGCCACCCCCCTTGTGTTGGAAGGCAAGTAAAAAAAAATTTGTACAAAGCTACCTATTCCTGCCCACTATAATACACAGTAAGCCAGTAAGGAGCAGGGTACATGACATCATCATGCAGGCTTTGGCAACAGTTGTAAAATGAGACTGGCTAGAAGATTTTGGATGATGTTGCATCATGGGAATTATTCACAAAATGGAGCAAGGAGATAAATACCTAATTTTATTTTTCCTTTTATATGCAATGAATTCAAGCATGTACAAAAAAACAACGGCATATACTAGCATATGATTTATATATACACAGACTTTCTGACTCACAATAACCTACTTGACCCTTTTCAATCTGGCTTTAGACCCTTACACTCTACTGAAACAGCCCTTACTAGAGTATCAAATGACCTCCTTGCTGCCAAATCTAAAGGCCACTTCTCGGTGATGATCCTCTTAGATCTCTCTGCTGCCTTTGACACCGTTGACCACCGCCTCCTTCTGAATACATTATCCTCGCTTGGCTTAAGTGGTGTGGCACTCTCTTGGATCGAGTCGTACTTATCTGAGCGCTCCTATTCGGTGTCGTTTGCTGGAGCGACATCGTCACCTGTTCCGCTCTCTGTCGGTGTTCCGCAAGGATCGGTCCTCGGCCCGCTGTTGTTTTCCCTCTACACTACCTCTCTGGGAGAACTCATCCGCTCTTTTGGCTTTCACTACCACTTGTACGCGGATGATACTCAGCTCTACCTCTCCTCCCCTGACCTCACTCCCTCTCTAGTGTCACGAGTAGCTGAGTGTCTGTCAGCCATCTCCGCTTGGATGTCTGATCGCTACCTGAAACTTAACCTCTCCAAAACAGAACTCATTATCTTCCCTCCCTCAACTGCTGTCCCTACACCTGGGTTCACGGTCAACGTTGATAATACTACGATCGTACCGGCTGACCGTGTTCGATGTCTTGGGGTCACTTTTGACTCTGCTCTCTCCTTCCTTCCTCAAATCCAGTCCTTGGCCAGATCCTGTCGGCTGCACCTAAGGAACATTGCCCGCATTAGTCCGTTCCTCAGCGAAGAGACCGCCAAAATTCTAGTGCACTCGCTTGTGATCTCTCGCCTGGACTACTGTAACGGTCTTCTGACTGGACTACCTCATGTTCGTCTGGCTCCCCTACAGTCTATCCAAAATGCGGCTGCCAGACTCATCTTTCTTGCACGTCGGTCTGATTCGGCGGCTCCTCTCTGCAACGCCCTCCACTGGCTTCCCGTCTGCTCGAGGATAAAATTTAAAATTCTGTCATTAACCTACAAAGCCCTCCACTCCTCTGCTCCTACGTACATTTCCTCCCTTGTTAACCGCTACTTCCCTACACGACCTTTGCGCTCCTCCAAGGGGTTAACACTCTCTTCTAATCTCATCACCACTTCTCACTCGCGTCTCCAAGATTTCGCCCGAGCTGCCCCCTCTCTCTGGAACTCCCTTCCCCGGAGCATCCAGCTCTCTCCCTCGTTTTCAAACTTTAAAAAGTCCCTCAAAACTCATCTCTTTAGAGAGGCCTACTACCCAACCTAGCTGGAACACACACTCCCTCTTTGACCTATCCCACCTAATGCCTCCCATCCACTCTACTGTTTCTACAACTTCAATCTCTCTGACCTCTTCAATCCCTTAATTGTGTCATTGACCCCATTCCCTCTAGATTGTAAGCTTACGAGCAGGGTTCTCTACCTCATGTACCAGTCTGTACTAGTTTGTCCAAATTAGTATGTAGTTCCTTTCTTTGCTCTGTACCAAGCGCTTCGAGAATTGGTGGCGCTGTACAAATAAATGTTAATGTAATGTAATGTAATATGTGTTTGTTTTAAAATTGTTTGTAGTGTCTCTTTAAAACCAAACATAGACCACAGACTGGACACAATGAATATTTCAAATAGCATGCGGCATTGCTTAATTTTAAGTATGCAATGTATTTCAGAAAACTATGAGGAACACATATGGCACTGTTAATAATATTGGCATCTGCTGCAATAACTTCACATTGGTATATATGTACCAAATTATGGTGTGCCATTTATATCCCACCTCACTTTATACATTGTCATTTGACCCCACATTTTCCCACAATACTTTCTATGCTTCCTTTTTCCACAGTGCTATGTATATATATAATAATGAATCTCATCATTCTCAGAAGTGCTAGGCTTCTCAATGGAAAGGCATTGGGAATCACCACTAAGTGCACTTCTAGGTTTTTATATGACCAATAAAAATATTTGGAGAATTGAAAGACCTCTAGTTTTGTAACAATCTGTGAATTTGGTGCTAAGGCTAATAGGGAGAATAGTATACTTTCTAAGCCCACTTTCCCCAGATTAGCCCCGACAAGAAAATCCCTGAATTGTCAGTCTGTATTTGGGAAAAATAGCCGACATTCAATAAATATGGCCAAATATACCATTACTTATAGGAGGATAACACAAAAAGTAACGTTTAGTGCAGTGTATAGATTTATTATAAATGAATAGCTAAAAACTTGAAGTAAATAATTGTTGTGGTGAGTGGTAGTTGTGTAAAAATGAGTCATTCATCATTATAAATTTGTAATAATGAAGACCAAATGCAACAGTATTCATCAGACAATCCTTAACTACACTGGTAAGCCTTATAAAGAATACAATTAAACTTGCAAAAATTATAGTACTTTTGCTTATCATTATTACAGGCAACAATAACACACTGTGTTTTTTGCCAAATATAAAGAAATATAGTCTAGGTTTGGAAAAAGTTTGATTTTTAGAATAACCAACACCTAACTCTCCAGCTTCTCTTTACTACAAGTAAAAGAAATGTCATAGAACCAGACAGCTCTGGTTCTTCTTGTTCAATCATGTTTCTTAACAAAGTAATATATAGATATAGGCTAAACAGATAAGGTTAAATATTCAACTATGATTACACCCTGAAAATCCCATGATGTATGCACTATGTAAAATAACATAAAAGGATAACATATTAATAGAGCTCAGAAATGTATTACAAGTTACAAAAATAAAATCTCCTTCACCCCTCTGAAGTAATTATAGGTGCAAAATGTTGTCATTTTTTATACAGATCATGTGAGGTGTCACCTGTGTGCATGACCAATGCTCATCTCACTGTTTTAAATGGAGGAAGAGCTCTGAATGTTTTGAGCATACAGCTGTACATTTAAAATCTTCAAGAAAATGCATGGAGTGTAGTTAGTTTGTCCATTGACAGTTTTATTTATTTTTATTACAACATATAGGGGCTGCTACTGGGATTTAAAGTAACTTCATAACTGTATACAGACTAGCAAATTGACTAGCATAATTTATAGAGTTAAAGCATAGTAATAAATGGCAGGTGTACTTTAAAGATTGTTTTTTGAAAACATGTTTTCAACATGTCAATGACTAATATCTATCATAGTAATACACTCTCATACTACAAAACAAATGTTGTTTATATGCACAGAAATATTTTTGAAGTGATAAAAAGGCTTAAACTTTAATAAGATTTATAGGAACAGGAAGAAATTGTATTTCTCTGCTTTGATAGCATTTAATTGAATTATTTTAAGCTGGATATGATATTAAAAGATGTTCATGTTTCCTATTTAGTCTTTCATTTGAATGAAATTTTCTGACATCATTTAGTATCATACATTCTAAAAACAATATGCCTTTATAACTAATAAATCAAACCTTTTCATACTGGCATATTAAGTTAAGAAAGTTAATTGATCGTGTTTTCAAAAAGGTGTTGTTCATTCTGCAAAAGTTAAGTTAATTCACATTGACGTAATTCAAATTAACCTTAATCAGCTTGTAGGCTGACTGTTATTTCATTACTGGTGAGGATGCAATTATACATAGATGTGTAGATGCCCAGCAGCCTTACATCACTTTTTTATTATATATTAAACACAGATTTGCACATTAGACCTTATTAGGATAATTGGCTTTAAGATTGACTTTTGCATAGCCACATATTTTGGTCCTGTTGATCCTGAAAAGGTCAAGTGATGCCGTTAGATGTGATCAGTATCAACATCAAAAATATACAGCTTTGTTAACATTAACATGCTATAAATGTGGGAGAAACAATATCAGTTTAGTTAACAATATTATACTGTTAAATGAGATATTGTTTCCATAATCTCGATACTTATGAACTTTTCTTATTATCACAGTTCAGTATAGACATATTTAAGAATACTGTAGTTATGGACTTGTTTTTATTTTTGCATCTATGCAAGTACTACATTTTAAAACATACTACACTTGCACTGCTTTCTGTATTATTTGTTATATATAAAGTACCAATATATTTATTTAATATGTGCAAATAGAAGCCTAACATAATACAGACATATGTTAGATAGAGTTACTTAAACAAGTTAGATTGAATATGGAACTTTTCACATGTGCAGTAAAGCTGTTTAAATTTGAGTAGCTTTGTTGCATTCTGGACTGGTATTTAAAAGCTACCATGTCCACATTACCTAAATGGAAAAAAAATAATATTAAAGGAGAGCAAAACATTTCAATACAATATTAATCCCAAGAGTGGCCTAAGTGATACACAAAACATACTTTTATAAATGTGGAAAGGGTCAAACACTTGTAAAGGTTGCATGAAGATTCCGCATGTCACAAAGTTGAACCAATAAATGAAAAATAGCAACTACAATAGTGTTCTCTGATGCAGAAAATATACTTCATCCAAATATAAATGGTAGGTATACTATATGGACAAAAGTATGAGGTCATCTGACCATTACACCAACGGGGACAATTTATATATAGCTGATCCCTCTTTGCAGCTATCACAGCTTCCACTCTTCTGGGAAGACTTTCCGCAAGATTATGGAATATTTATGTGGGAATTTTTGGACATTCATCCAGTAGAGCATTTGTGAGGTCAGGCATTGATGTTGAACAAGAAAGCCTGGCTTGCAGTTCATCATGGAATAGAAAATGTCCTTCCCCAAACTGATTCCACAAAGTTGGAAGCATAGCATTGTCCCAAAATATCTTGGTTTGCTGAAGCATTGATTTCCCTCCACTGAAAGTAAGGGGCCTAGCCCAACCCCTGAGAAACAGCACCATACCGTTATCTCTCTTCCACCGAAATTTACAGTTGGCACAGTGCAGTCAGGCTTTACACCACTGGATCAGACGCTCAGCATTGTGCTTGGTGCAGCTGCTCGGCCATGGACAGCTAATCCAGTTTTTGTGTTGATAGTAATGTCAGTGGAAGTTTGGAACTCCTCAGCCATAGAATCAGCAAAGCATTGGTGACTTTTACGCATTATTTGCCTCAACACACTGTGACTTTACATGATCTTCCTCTTCATGGCTAAGTTGCTGCTGCTCCAAAATGCTTCCACTTTCCAATAATACCACATTGTAGTGACTTTGTAAAAGTCGCATCCTATCACAGTACCTTGGTTGAATTCACTGAGCTATTCAGAACAACCCCTTTTTTTTCACAAATGTTTGTAAATACAGACAGCATGGCTAGGTGCTTGATATTATACACCTGTGGCAATGGGTCTGATTGAAACATCTGAATTCAATTATTGAGAGGTGTGTCCCAATACTTTAGTCCATATAGTTTATTTATTTAAGTTATATCAATTAAGAGAATTACACTGCCTTAATGTTGCAAGGCTCAGAAACTTCCAAAGGCATGAACTTAACCTTTCTTTGCGTTACTCAGGATACAATGTAACATTTACTCTGAAGCATACATGATGCAACAGTGTAACAAAGATCCAGCATATATTTGGCCACATAAAAAGAAAAAATCATGTGTAACGTTAAAAACAAGAATTCACTTGACCCCGAAGGTATCTGATATTGAAATAAAAAGTTACCTCTCGAGTTTAACCTAACCTCAAGTAACAGAGACACATTTGTCTATATTAAATATGCCCATTATTGAAGAGGAAGTGTTAAGAGCAATCAACAATCTAGTAAAACAGAAAACACCAGGCCCAGACGACTTCAGTAATAAATATTACAAACTAATGAAAGCCAGTTTGACACCATATTTGACTAATACTTTTAATTACACTGTGACGGCTGGGGGCTTAATGTCTGAAATGTTGAAGGCAAATATACTACCTATATTAAAGCCCAGGAAGGATCCCACCAGCGTCACAAGCTACCGACCTATATCACTTCTAAACGTAGATGTTAAATTGTATGCCTCAGTGTTGGTTTCTCGATTAAATTCCCTCTTGTCAAACCTGATTAATAAAGATCAGACCGGTTTTATTCCAGGGAGAATGGCTAAAAACTACATTAGAAGAGTTATTGAAATAATGGATTCTGCAGCTAATGATAGGAGGCCCGTGATGATCCTGTCGCTAGATGCCGAAAAGGCCTTTGACAGGGTCAGCTGGGGCTTTATGAGAGGGTTGCCTTGGAGGCTTTTGGAATAAAAGGATCGATGTCCTCTGCAATAGGAGCATTAGTGTCTCCCTTGAATAGGACAATAGGACCAAATATCTGCTCGTCCTGGTTTCCATTAAAAAACGGCACAGGACAGGGTTGTCCACTATCCCCACTGATTTATATCTTCACGGTGGAGATATTAGCAATCAGAGTGACGCAAAACTGTTTGAGGGATACCCACTAGGAGATGATGACCTCAAGATATCATTATATGCGGATGACATCTTGTTAAGCTTAACTCACCCCAAGGGCTCCCTCACCTTTTGAAAAAGATAGACGTATACAGTAAGGTATCATTATCAATTAAATGTGCTCAAGTCTATCACCATGTATAATAATATGGAAATACAGGAAGAGAGGGTGATCCAATATAAATACAATTTTAACTGCCCAAAACAGTACACATACTTAGGTGTGAACTTCACAAAAATAATAGAAACAATCATGGAAATAAACGTTATGTCCCAACTAAAACAAACAAACCAAGATCTAAAAAACTGGTGCTCCTTAGAAATTACCTGGTGGGGAAGAATTAACGTATTGAGGTCCTATGTTCTGCCGAGGTGGACCTATATGTTTTGTATGCCCGGAGGGTAGAGATGGCTCAAGCTTCTTTTACAAACGTTGTCTGAAAGGGGGAAAAACCCAGGATAAAGTTAACAACTATGGCAAATAGGACAGATAAGGGGGGACTGGGAATGCCCATCCTGAGTAGCTACTATGAAGCTGGAATAATCTTCCATGTCTCAATGCTGAATAAAGAAAGTTGTAATAAAGAAGGATGGTATAAATTAGAGGGTAGAAAACCCCATTCAAAAAAACTTAAGTATTTACATTTGGAACCACCTGACAGAAAGATACCAAGCCAGTTTTGTGCTAGACCAAATATTAACAACTTGGAACAAGATAAAAATTTAAATAAGATCTAAGATCTAATCTGTTTGGATTGTATAGAACTAGCCATTAATGTTTTCTCACTGAAAGAGTGGAAGAAAAGCAACATAAGTAAGATTGCCCAATAATTTCAGAACAATGCAATTAAGTCTTTTGAAACACTCTCTAGGGAGTTTGATTTAGCCAGTAGAGATGTATTAAATTTCCTAAAATGAAAACATTATTGTACTAATAAAAAAATTATAAGAGGGGGGCAAGGTTTATAATTCTATAAGAGGTATTCTAGATGAGAAAGACCTAAAAAAAGGTTTTTCTAAATGTGTAAAACTATTGGACTTACTTAAAAACAAAGCAGATCCATCGGTAATTAAGACCTTGGAAAAAGATCTAAACATCTCTATTAAGGAGGATGAATGGTTTCACACTTTTGCAAAAACAAACAAAGAAATACACAGTCTAGCCCTGGAAGAAACCCACTACAAATTAACCAATAGGTGGTTAGAGATGTCCCGAATAGTTCGCCGGCGAATAGTTCCCGGCGAACATTGCTTGTTCGCCGCGGCGAGCGAACATATGCGATGTTCGGTACACCCCCTATTCGTTATCATTGAGTAAACTTTGACCCTGTACCTCACAGTCAGCAGACACATTCCAGCCAATCAGCATCAGATCCTCCCTCCCAGACCCTCCCACCTCCTGGACAGCATCCATTTTAGATTCATTCGGAAGCTGCATTCTTAGTGAGAGGAGGGACAGTGTAGCTGCTGCTGATTTAATAGGGAAATCGATAGCTAGGCTAGTGTATTCAGTGTCCACTACAGTCCTGAAGGACTCATCTGATCTCTGCTGTAAGGACAGCACCCCAAAAAGCCTTTTTTAGGGCTAGAACATCAGTCTGCTTTTTTTTTTCTCCTGTGTAATCTAATTGCAGTTGCCTGCCTGCCAGCGTGTGTGTCTGGCTCACAGCGTATACTGTGCCCACTTGCCCAGTGCCACCACTCATATCTGGTGTCACAATAGCTTGCATTTAAAAAAAACTAAACTTTTTTGACTGTAATATAATAGCAGTCAGTTTCTTTCACACGTGTGCGTTTCAGGGCCTGCCAGGGCACAGTGTCACACCAGTGCAACTCATATCTGGTGTAACAGTAGTGTACATTAAAAAAAAAACTAGAAATTTGACTGTGAAATAATAGCAGTCAGTTTCCTTCACACGTGTGTATTTCAGGGCCTGCCAGGGCACAGTGTCACACCAGTGCAACTCATATCTGGTGTAACAGTAGTGTACATTAAAAAAAAAACTAGAAATTTGATTGTGAAATAAAAGCAGTCAGTTTCCTTCACACGTGTGCGTTTCAGGGCCTGCCAGGGCACAGTGTCACACCAGTGCAACTCATATGATGATCGCACATCACAAACGCCTATGGGATCAACACATGAGTACAAGCAGCGCACAAACTCAAAGCCGCCATTCTCCTCCTGGTTCAGCATCTTCAGCAACGTCAACCACTGCTGTCCTTCTTGCCCCCTCTCAACCATCCGCCACTCCGTCTCTCGCTTTGAGCAGTTCATGCTCATCTGCCCACATTCAGGTGTTTGTCAAGGACATGTTTGAGCGTAAGAAGCCAATGTCACAAAGTCACCCCCTTGCCCCGCATCTGACAGCTGGCTTGTCTGAACTCTTAGCTCGCCAGCTTTTACCATACAAGCTGGTGGAGTCTGAGGCGTTCCAAAAATTTGTAGCTATTGGGACACCACAGTGGAAGGTACCCGGCCGAAATTTCTTTGCACAACAGGCAATCCCCAACCTGTACTCGATTGTGCAAAAGGAAGTAATGGCATGCCTGGCACACAGTGTTGGGGCAAGGGTCCATCTGACCACTGATACCTGGTCTGCAAAGCATGGTCAGGGCAGGTATATCACCTACACTGCGCATTGGGGAAACCTGCTGACGCCTGCCAAGTATGGAATGCGTGGCTCTGCAGAGGAGTTGGTGACACCGCCACGACTTGCAGGCAGCCACCTCCTCTACTCCTCCTACTCCATCCTCTTCCATAACCTCCTCGGCTGAGTCCTCTTCTGCTGCTGCGTCTTGCTCCACATCAACGGCACCCCCCCAGCTCCCCAGGTACTATTCCACATCCCGGACACGGCAGTGTCACGCCGTCTTGGGGTTGACTTGCTTGAAAGCAGAGAGTCACACCGGACCAGCACTCCTGTCCGCCCTGAACGCACAGGTGGATCAGTGGCTGACTCCGCACCAACTGGAGATCGGCAAAGTGGTTTGTGACAAAGGAAGAAATTTGTTGGCGGCATTGAATTTGGGCAAGTTGACACATGTGCCGTGCATGGCACATGTGTGTAATCTGATCGTACAACGCTTTGTGCATAAGTACCCAGTCTTACAGGACATCCTGAAGCAGGCCAGGAAGGTGTGTGGCCATTTCAGTCGTTCCTACACGGCCACGGCGGAGCTGGGACTTTTTTTGCCACGTTACTGGACTCTCATGTGCAATGCCTGTAGGCTCATGCGTCCTTTTGAGGAGGTGACAAACCTAGTCAGTCGCACCGAAGGCACCATCAGCGACATCATACCATTTGTTTTCTTCCTGGAGCGTGCCCTACGAAGAGTGCTGGATCAGGCCATAGATGAACGTGAAGAGGAAGAGGAAGAGTTGTGGTCACCATCACCACCAGAAACAGCCTTATCAGCATCGCTTTCTGGACCTGCGGCAACGCTGGAAGAGGATTGTGAGAAAGAGGAGTAAGAGGAGGAATGTGGCTTTGAGGAGGAGGAGGAAGACCAACCACAACAGGCATCCTAGGGTGCTCGTTGTCACCTATCTGGTACCCGTGGTGTTGTACGTGGCTGGGGGGAAGAACATATCTTCAGTGAGATCACTGAGGACGAGGAACGGGACATGAGTAGCTCGGCATCCAACCTTGTGCAAATGGGGTCTTTCATGCTGTCGTGCCTGTTGAGGGACCCTCGTATAAAAAGGCTGAAGGAGAACGACCTGTACTGGGTGTCCACGCTACTAGACCCCCGGTATAAGCAGAAAGTGCCTGAAATGTTACAGAATTACCGCAAGTCGGAAAGGATGCAGCAGTTACAAAATAAATTAAAAAGTATGCTTTACACAGCGTATAAGGGTGATGTCACAGCACAACGGGAATCTAACAGGGGAAGAGGTGAAAGTAATCCTCCTCCTCCTACGACCACGCCGGCAAGGACAGGACTCTTTACAGACGTGTTGTTGATGGAGGACATGCAGAGCTTTTTAAGTCCTACACATCGCCACAGCCCTTCGGGGTCCACCCTCAGAGAACGACTCGACCGACAGGTAGCAGACTACCTCGCCTTAACTGCAGATATCGACACTCTGAGGAGCGATGAACCCCTTGACTACTGGGTGTGCAGGCCTGACCTGTGGCCTGAGTTATCCCAATTTGCGATAGAACTTCTGGCCTGTCCGCTTCAAGTGTCCTGTCAGAAAGGACCTTCAGTGCAGCAGGAGGTATTGTCACTGAGAAGAGAAGTCGCCTAGGTCAAAAAAGTCTAGATTACCTCACATTTATTAAGATGAATGAGGGATGGATCCCGAAGGGACTGACAGTGGGCAATATATTCAACTAAAAAAGGCCTGATGAGGGGGACGTAACAGGGATGAAACTGATAAGAATAGTACTACTTAACACACCACTCACGGCATAGTTCCAGGATGAAAATAATGAAGAAGATGGGGCCACTTTTAGTCAAAAAAAGCCACATATTTGAAAGGACCTATAAAGAAAAGAAGAAAAACAATAATAACATCTAAAAAAAATCTAAAAAAAGAAAAATAAAGATTAAAACAGGGATTTAAAAGCTGAGGTGGGATTCTAGCGCCTAAATGGTGTGAGGGCATGGTCCTCATTAAGTCCCCTAAGCCATACAGTATCCAATTTGTAGATCCAAAAGAGTTCCCGCTGCTTGAGTTTAATGGTTCTATCCATGCCTGATACCAGTTTAATACATTCAATGGCCTGGAAGCATAATTGAGAGACAGAATGTCTCATCTCAAAGAAATGGCGTGCAACCGGGTATTTGAGATTGTGATTACAGATGGTACTATTATGTTTGCCAATTCTCACCGTGAGGGGACGAGTGGTTTCCCCCACGTAACCCAGATCACAGGAACATTTAATGAGATAGACAACAAAATCCATCTGGCAGTTCAAGTATTCAAGGATACTGAAGTTCTTCCCAGTCCTAGGGTGGGAGAAATGATCGCTAATGGTGACACTGTTACAGTTAGTGCAGCGTCCACATTTAAACATGCCGTGGATCGGGGTGAGCCAAGTCTTCTTGGTGCCACTGGGTCTAGTCACTACAGACTATGGAGATTCATTGATATTTTAAAGGCCATAAGTGGTTTGTCTGTAAACAGACTGCCCAACTCCCTATCCCTCTGTAGTATATGCCAGTGTTTGTATAATATATTGTAAAATAGTATTAGATTTAGTGGAATAGGTAGTAACACATTGGACGTACCTTGTCTCTTCAACAGAACCTCTCATGACGTGTTGAGTACTTTCTTTTTGTGTTTATCCAGAATTTATCTATCGTAGCCACGTGTCTTAAAATTCTCTGCCATCTCATCAAGTCGAGTCAGACATGTTTCTTCCTCTGACACTATTCTCTGTATGCGCAATAATTGGCTAAAGGGAATCCCAGCAAGTAATTTCGGAGGATGGAAGGAACCAGCCTGTAAGAGAGAGTTGCAATCAGTGGTCTTGAATAAAAGATTGTAGGTAAAATGCTCAGGACCCTTACTTACATTGACATCATTGAGAGTACAGTTTACAAAATAAGGCAATCCAGCTTATACCTCCGAATCAGACACCAACTCAGAAGAATCTGTTGTTTCTGGTCAGAATACTTTTTTAGACAAAGCCCATCCAGTGGGTGGGGGAAAAGGACGTGGAGGGGACGCAGACACCACCGACAATCCCAGGGGCAATTATCAGAAGAGGTATCCCGTCAGGACACGCCGGCCATGGAACTGCTGGTAATTAACATTTCATCAAGACCACTCTCACACACAGAATCTACGGTTCTAGGTAAGGGGTTGGGTTTTGTCCCTACTTTCCAGGGTGACCACCTTAAGCTTGACATCAAATTGGATGATTTTTTTCGTACACTTACACTTAAAGCCTTTTTCTCTGATAGTTCATCATTTACCCCACCCACTGATGACATTCATCCGGGTCTTGATTTATCTCCTTTTAATTTGTCTAAATGTAGACCTAAGAGTAGATTTATGCCTCCGGCTAGTCACACTTTATTCGTATGTGCAACTTGACCTTGAGAAAATCAAATGGTGTGGCCGTGGAGCTAACAATCTGTCTGGCCACGAGAGATGCGCATTGCAATCACTTGCAGAAGATCCATCAATCATGATTATGCCTGCTGATAAAGGTGGCACTATTGTGGTCTTGAATAGTGCCATGTATCTTACTGAGGCCTTTAGGCAACTGAATGACCCTATTAACTACAGAGTCCTAGATAAGGATCCCGTTGCTGATATCAATGAGGTCATTAGACAAATCACTAGTAGTGCTCGTGACAGTAAACTCATCTCTGACAAGTGTATACATTTCTAAACAATTCGACCTCTTCCACCCCTTATCTATATTCTTCTCTCCAAAATCCATAAAAATCTGAATAATCCTCCTGGTCGGCCTATTGTGGCAGGGTGTAATTCGGTGCACAACCCATTTCCCAATGTGTTGATTGTCATCTCCAGGGTATTGTTAAAGAAATTAGATCCTTCATACTTGACACCTCTGATTTTATCAATAAGTTATCTACTATTGAATTTCCTGACCATCCTTTTCTCCTCTGTACCATGGATGTCAACAGCTTATACACTTCTATCCCCCATGATTGAGGACTCGAGGCTGTCACTTTATCTCTTGCGATGTTGGACTTACCTAATTCTTACAAAACTTTTCTATTATCTCTTTTGGAATTGGTGATTCGGAGGAATTACTTCTCCTTCAACGGTAAATTCTATTTGCAAACCCAGGGCACTGCCTGGGTTCAAATGTGGCTCCCTCATGTGCGAACATCTTTATGACATTATTTGAGGATACTTTTGTGTATACTAACGATCTGTTTTCTTCTTTTGTCCTATTTTGGGCTCGTTACATTGACGACATATTCTTTCTCTGGTCGGGTGACCGTGTACAGTTGCAGGAGTTTAAGACTTTTCTTGATACCAGAATTCCAAGCATTTCATTTACCATCGAATTCAGTAAAAGGAATATTCATTTCTTGGATTTCAATGTAACTAAGGGTCCTGAGCATTGTACTACCGATCACAACTCTCTCTTATAGGCTGGTTCCTTCCATCCTCCTAAATTACTTGCTGGGCTTCCCTTTAGCCAATTCTTGTGCATATGGAGAATAGTGTCAGAGGAAGAAACATGTCTGACTCGACTTGATGAGATGGCAGAGAAATTTAAGAAACGTGGCTATGATAGCCAACTTCTGGATGAACACAAAAAGAAGTACTCGACACGCCATGAGAGGTTCTGTTGAAGAGACAAGGTACGTCCAATAAATGAGATTCATCCAAAAGAATTCCATGTGTTACTACCTATTCCACTAAATCCAATACTATTCGCCATATAATAAACAAACACTGGCACATACTACAAAGGGATAGGGAGTTGGGCAGTCTGTTTACAGACAAACCACTTATGAACTTTAAAAGATCGAGGAATCTCCGTAGTTTAGTGACTAGACCCAGTGGCACTAAGAAGAAAGATCCTGAGACTTGGCTCACCCCGATCCACGGCATGTTTAAATGTGGACGCTGAACTAACTGTAACAGCATCACCATTAGCGATCATTTCTCCCACCCTAGGACTGGGAAGAACTTGAGTATCCTTGAATACTTGAACTGCCAGATGGATTTTGTTGTCTATCTCATTAAATGTCCCTGTGATCTGGGTTACGTGGGGGAAACCCCTCGTCCCCTCACGGTGAGAATTGGTGAACATAAAAGTACCATCCGCAATCACAATCTCAAATACCCGGTCGCACGACACTTCTTTGAGATGAGACATTCTGTCTCTCCATTACGCTACCAGGCCATTGAACGTATTAAACTGGTATCAGGCATAGATAGAACCATTAACCCCTTGCCGACAAAGGACGTGCCAGGCACGTCCTGGGAGAATCTCCCTTAATGACAAAGGACGTGCCTGGCACATCCTGCAGTGAATGAAGCGGTTTTCGCGATCAACGATTGCGAAAACCGCTTTAACAGTGCTGGTCTATTGCCTCGACATCGAGGCAATAGCCAGCACCGATATTTCTATTTTGGGACCCCCACGATCGCCCCACGGAGCGATCGTGGGGAGCCATATTGACGGAGCATGCTGCTCCGTCAATATGGCTAAGTCTTCTGCCGGTCTGAGCTTCGGAAGTGAAAGTAACTTCACTTCCGTCGCTCTGAATATGCTACTTGACTACCCCTAGTGGTAGTTTAGTAGCATTGCAATGGGAAATAATTAAAATACATATTTAATTAAATAAAAACAGGTTATTTAGCTATATTAGCCTATAGGGTTAAAATTAAATATTTTTTAGCATAAGGGATAGGGTTAAAATTAAATTAAAGTTAAAAAATATTAAGGGATATAATAAGGATTAGAGTTGGGATAAATTTAGTGTTAGGGTTAAATTTTGGGTTCGGGTTGGGGTCAAAAGATCAATATAGGAAAAAAACAAAAAACACTATTTTTGGTTTTTGCCCCATAACTCGCAAAAAAATACCGAAAAATATGGAAACATGCATATTTTTGAACTCAGGACAACATTTAGAAACTATTTAGACGGGGTCTTTTTTAATGATTTTATTTGTGTAAATTATATTTTAGGTCAAAGTTAGAAAAAGTGTTTTTTTTTTAATTTTTCATCATATTTTATGATTTTTTTTGTAGTAAATTATAAGATATGATGAACATAATGGTATCTAATGAAAGCCCTTCTTATGACGATAAAAACAACATATAATTTGTGTGGGTACTGTATGTGAGAAAGAAAAAAATTACAGCTAAACACAAACACCCTAGAAATGTCAAAACAGCCATTGTCACCAAGGGAACGTCAAGGTGAAAATGTCTTGTCACTAATGGGTTAAACTCAAGCAGTGGGAACTCTTTTGGATCTACAAATTGGATACTGTATGGCCTAGGGGACTTAATGAGGAGGACCATGACCTCACACCATTTAGACGCTAGAATCCCACCTCAGCTTTTAAATCCATGTTTTAATCTTTAGTTTTCTTGTTTTAGATCTTTTTTTAGATGTTATTATTGTTTTTCTTCTTTTCTTTATAGTTACTTTCAAATATGCGGCTTTTTTTTGACTAAAAGTGGCCCCATCTTCTTCAGTATTTTTGTCCTGGAACTATGCTGTGAAGCCCCAGAATATATTTACCCACTTTTGTCACAATTTGTTCTAAGTAGTATATATATTTTTTCTTTCCCCATGTTGTGTAGATATATTTTTCATTTATTATTGTGCTGTTTGTTTTTCTTCTGACTATATATTATCCTTGTATTAGCATTACTATTTTGTATTTTTTTACATATATTTTTTTGACTCCCTATTTTGTGCTATTCGATTTTGTTTAGTTTTGCATAATTGTTATGCTTTTTTCTGCCTTTATTTCTTTATTTCTTTTTTCTTTTTTTCTTGTTTATTATCACACTCATATTCTTTTTGCATCCCTTTTGCATCTCTTCAGTTTTTTCTATATTACTATATTTTGGGTATTCTCATTTTTATTTTTTTATTTTAGTAGTTTTTTCTAATCTCCAGCTATTTCTATATTCTTGGGCTCCTTTGGCTCTTTCCTGGCTCTATATGTTTTTAATATAGAAGCTTAGGCTGGTGAATTGTCTCACCAATTACTTTATGCTGCCTTTGGGTATAATATTATTGTGTTTCCTTTATTCATAGGTTTCCATTTGAGCTTTAGCAATGCTCTGTGATGACCCTAACATAATATGATCCATTTTTTGTTTTTCAGTTTTTTTCTGTTTTGGTGATGTCATCACGCAATTTGCATGATGACGTCATCGCGCTTGCGTCATGATGTCATCACATTGTGACGTCATCGCGTTACTTGGAGGCCACCATTTTTCAGTTTTATTTTTAGTATTTAAGGACCTCTACATGGAGACAGGGATCTAGCTCCTCTTGTAGAAGGCATCAAGCTGAAACGTTGGGGAGTTAGCTTCACTGGGTATATTCCTCCTGTCTCATTTTCCCCTGGAAGTCTATTTTGTTGTTGCTTTTTCAATTTTTTGCTCTGTTCTATATAATATTACTATTGTACTTTTTTGATTAGTTGTGTAGCATTTATCACTGACCTGGATTTGGTCTGTTCTTTACTATGTTTTGTATTCATTATATATGTATTTATGTCTTCTGTTTTTGTGTCACCTGAAGAGGCGAAGGCGAAGTTGGCAGATTGGGGCTTTATGCCTGCAATGAAAACACCATCCCCGGCGCAAAAAGCGAGAAGATTGATACAAGAAAGGTCTACGGTCAAAAAATAAACTGTTCCATGCTAATGATGGTAACTGTATTGAGAGACAGTCTTACTGGTTTTTCTCTTTTTTCTTCCTCTTTTCTTTTCTCTGATTTCTTCCTTTTCTTCTCTCTATCTCTTTATCTTTATGCTTGTTTCTCTCTTTCCAATGTTTTTTTTTCCTCTTCTCTCTTTCTTTCCTTCTTATTCTGAAGAAGGCACACAGATCTCCTTGGCGGAATTGGTTGTCTACTCTCCTTGGCTCAGTTTTCTACTAAGTTGCATAGTCACACTTTTCATATAGAACTTGGTTGGTTCTAATGTAGTTCTTTTCATGACAATTAAGCTCATGTTATTTGATGAGTTAAGTGTTTCTAGTGTTTTTGTATTAAATGTTTATGGGTTTTTCCTTTTATCCATCATATGCTCCCAGTTGTGCTCCTGTATTTGGGCTATATGGGGAGATGTTTATGTAACATTTTTTGCCATATATGCACCTCTGACTGTTACTGTCCGAAGATTGTTTTATGTGCTACGATTACTTAGGGTTGAATTGCTGATTTCTGACCTAATGTTTACTGCTTTTTAATTTTGTTGTAATTTGTATGTGGGGATGTGACTACAGCGTTCTTATCTGTATCTGATTGACTCTTTTATCTATTTATGCCAAGGGTCTTAATAGTCCTCATAAGAGGAGAATGATGTTGTTGGAAGCTCATAAAACTAAGGCAAAAATTGCATATGTCCAAGAAACACATTTTTAAAAGGATAAATCCCCATTTTTGAAATCTGCTAATTTTCCGCATATCTTTCATTCTATGTATAAAAAAAAAGAGGGGTAGCTATTCTTATTAGTAGAGATTGTGCCATTCAACTTATTGATAGTTTTAATGATACTGCTGGTAGGATTTTGATTTTAAATTGCCTAATTGATTACCAAAAATATACTATTGCTGACTTATATCTCCCAAATAGTAAACAAATACGTTTTTTAAACAGGGCTTACATTGGATTCAAGATTTTAAACATGGTTCACTACTAATAGCTGGGTATGTTAATCTTACTATGTTTCCTGAGATGGATATTTCTTCATGGCACCTTATATCAACTAAATCTAAAAATATTTGAGTAAACAATTTTGCAGTTTAATCTCTTCTTTTTGTTTATATGATGGATGGAGGACTAATGAGAGTGATTACTCTTTTCATTCAGGAAGATATAATAGTTACACAATAATTGATTATGTCTTTCTGGATCTAACTTTATTACAATCTTTGGAAAATATCTCCAAGTTGAAGATACTGAAACAAAAAAATTTATGTTCAGGGAAATAAGGCATCTCGATTATTGGCTAATAAACTGAGGAAAATTCAATTTCAATCCACGATACCCTTTCTATATGATGATATGCGCCAAAAGACATTGTTAATTGCTTTTCTAAATAATATGAGAAATTGTATAATTTGAATAAGGAACAGGATTTGAGACATCCATCAGAAAATTTGATAAACAATTATTTGGGTCGTATTAATCTTCCTAAACTGTCTGAAGAGAAACAACTCAGGTTGGCTTGGACTATTTCCTCTGAGGAGGTGGGTAGATTTGTTGAAATTATCCAAGTCCACTGTTAGCTTTATTAATGAGATTAATTAAGGATATTCTGACTCCTCATTTAACAGAGGTGTTCAATTCTATTCAATTGGCTAAATCTATCCTTCCAGAGTTTTTAAATGCCCAGGTCATTACCATTCCTAAACCAGGGAAGGCACCCAATATCTGTGAACATTTTAGGCCTATCTCTTTGGGTTTTTTTTTGTTTTTTTGTGCCATCAGTTAACATCTTCTGGAGTAGTGCAGCTATTTTTTTAGGGACAGCTTCTTCTCCACTTATGTCTCATCCTTTGGCCTTCTATATCTTGATTCCTAATTCTGTTCCTAATTTGGATTTAGTAGATAATTCCCTTGTCCCATTGGGTTTATCCTTTATTCGTACCCTTAATAAGATAATAGGAACTATTCATAACTATTTAAAAGTGAAGTGATTGGCCTTATATAACCCCCAACCCCCAACCCACCCCTTGCAGCAGGGAGCTTTTGAAGGCCTGTATACCTCAATGTTTTATTATTAAACTATGTTCTGATAAGTTATTCTCGCAACCTTCCCTCATATAGCCCCACTCCCATTCTTCCCGCTCTGAAATAAATCTTACTTTTTCCCCTGACTGCATAGTATCCCTTCTCCATTATCAATTGAAGATTAAATTGGTTTTGCACAATATCCCAGGGGATCTTGTCCTGTTCTTTCCAGTGTCTATCCATGCATAGCTTCATTGCCATAAAGAGTTGAATTGCTATTATCTTATATTGTCTGTGGGGCAATGTTTCCAAGTTCAGATGGAATAGGGCTTTTGGCAGGTCAGGTGTCAGTGTTTTACCAGATATATTGGAGATGAGGTCAAATATTTTCCTCCATGTTTCTGCAATCTGTTTACAACTCCACCATATGTGGATCAAGGACCCCTCCTGTTCCCCATATCTCTAACATTGTAATGAAAGATTTAGGGACTTTTTAGCCAGTCTCTGTGGTACTAGATGCCATCTATTTATAATATTGAAATGTAGTTCTTATATATTTAAACTGTGGTTTATTTTCCCAATTTTTACCCATGAGGCTCTCAGCATCTCACTATCTATGTCCTTTCCCAAATCTTTCCCCCAACTCTGCCAGGCATATGGGTCAGAAATTTGAGTCAATCCTGCCAGGAAATCATGCCATCTCCTTAGTTGTCCTTTCTCCAGTTTATTGTTAAAGATCCTTTGTGATCTCTTTGTTAAATTCTGACACAAAATTATATGCCAAGATTTTAGCAATAAGATTAAATACATGTTTGAGTGATCTAATTCAATCAGATCAGGTGGGATTTATTCCTGGGAGACAAGCTTCAGACAGTTTTAGAAAATTTATTGATATGCTTCAAATAATTGACTTGGATAAAATACCTACAATTGTGCTTTCGCTGGATGCGGAAAAAGCTTATGATTACATTGTTTATATATGTGCTGGAAAGTTCCATCTTCCACAGATGTGTATAGACTCAGTGTTACCACTTTATTCTCAGCTATCTGCTAGGGTTTCGAATTCGGGTTTTATGTCTAACACCTTTTTAATATCTAATGGGACTCGCAAGGGTGTCCTTTATCGCCCTTAATATTTGCCTTAATAATGGAACCCCTTGCTACCTTTATTAGGGAGGCCCCTGATGTCACTGGTCTTAAAATTGGAAAATAGATGCATACCATTGGTTTATATGCGGATTACATTTTATTATGCCTTACTAAACCGTAGACCTCCTTGCCAGCAATTTTTAATTTGCTGGGAGAGTTTTCTGAGGTATCTTTTCACCCGAATAATGAATCTAAGACCCAAGCATTGCCATTATTTGTAGAGGCACATATGCTGTGATCCTTGAAACTTACATATAAATTTATTTGGAAAACTGATTACTTGGATTATTTAGGTTTGAAGCTGTCTACCTCTTTTGATAAATTGATGGATAATAATCTACACCATATTTGGAGTGGGATACATAAGGAATTAGAGGATTGGATAGAATATGGTATTTCTTGGGTGGGATGTATTGCCTCAGTTAAAATGAGTGTATTACCCAAATTGTTAAATTTGTTTTGCACTCTACCGGTTAATTTCCCCAGCAGAGATCTTGATAAATAACAATCCAAAATACACGCGTTTATTTGGAAGAATAAAAAGCATAGAATTCCCTTTAATACGCTTAAAAATACAAGACAAGAGGGAGGTTTGGGAGTCCCTTGCCGAAAGAGATACTATTTTGCAGCCAGGGTGGCTCAGGACATGCATGCTATGCGGTATTCCTTTTGATTTACGATGGGTTAATCTCAAATGTGAGTTGTTGTCTCTGTTAAATTTTCAGAATGTATTTTGGGAGCATAATGGCCAATCTGAAACTAGCAGATTGCCCATTAAGTCTCTAGAAATATCTCATAATCTTTGGGGAAGATAGATGTGGACCAAATTGTCCAGATATAATATTTTTAAATACTTACCTTTATCTGCATTGGAAGTTATCTCTGTGAATTTGAAACTAGGTAATTGGCTGAAATTTGGGATTGTGTGGTGAAGCCAACTGTTACATGCGGGTGGGATATACTTTTTTCCAGAACTGAGATCACGCTTTGGCCTACCTTTGGGAGAATTGTTTGTGTATTTGAGAATTAACCATATTTGGGGGACAATTATTAAGAAGGAAGGGGTGTGTCCATAAATGCTTACATTTTTAAATATATGTGCTGTTCAAACATGCTTGAAAAGAAAATTATCTGTATGTTATACATGTTCGAATCATAATGCAGATATTAAATGTTTATCTTTTGTTAACCTTTGGGAACATGACTTGAGTTTCAATTTCTCAGAAGAAATGTGGCTCGAGGCATGTTATAATTATATTGGGGTTTCTAAAAATGTTTTGCAATCGGAAAACAATCGTAAAGTTGTTTATAGATGGTATATGGTCCCGGCTCAGTTGGCCAGAATTTATGAAGGAGTATCTAATAAGTGTTGGAGAAATTCTGGTCGCAAAGGCACCATGGGTCACATTTGGTGTGACTGTCCTTGTTTAATTAAGTTCTGGAAGAGGGTATCCAGGTTAATATATAAAGTTACTGGTTTGGAACTAATTATTATTTTCTTTATTATTATGATCTTGTTATGTATTAAAATGTAACAATGGCTGTTTCTATCTTGAATTCTATTGTGACCAGTCTTTATACAGCTATTTTTCTGTATAATTCTTCTTACAGTGATTATTTGAACTGTCATCTGTACTTATTATTTTTTATGTACTTATTATGTACTCTGTTTATACAAGTGTACAAAATGTACTTAATAAAAATATATTTAAAAAAAAAATCATATTGTGAATTACACCTTTAGCATGATAGGTGGGCTAACCTATCATCACCTGCCACAAAATCATATTGGGAATACCGCCTCTTGCTTGAGAAATCTAATGAAAAAAAAAAAACACTTGATCTAACCTGATCTAATAAATATCTACCTAAATAAAAAAAAAAAATAGTTACGGTGGATTAACCCATAATCTTTCTCCTCCCCACAAAATCGGATTGTGTATACCACCTCTTGCATGATCATGCTAATGAGAAAAAAAATACCTGATCTAACCTGATCTAATGAATATCTATCAACATCAAGAACATTCTCTACAAATTTTATGTGAGGGGGCTAGCCCCTCATCATCCTACAATATAGAATTGTTAATACTACCTCTTGTACAACAGTTTGCTTCCATTTTTGTTTAGGCTAGTTACAATTTATGATTACATTAATCACAATATCACACAATCGGCTATTTGCTAAAACTCACAAGTGGACTACAGATAGTTGAGTTACAGTTTAGACCCCCCTGAAAAAGATTGTTTATATTGTGTATTTTAGAGGAGATTGAATGAAAACATAATTCATCTATCAAATATCTAACTAATTGAATTATTGAGAAATATACAAACAAATATGTAAACAAGGACTGTTTGTAAACAAATAAACAAACAAGGATCGAATAAAGGATTTACATTTTTTCTATCACATGCCTTATTTAACCGGCTGGTTAACTGGCAAGTTTTGTTTGTATATTTATTGCTATTAAGCCAGGAGTGGGCTCTATGTGTTACAGCACAAAGAAGAGGCACTAAATTACATGGTCACTGCCTAGAATGACCTACTGGTAAAATGCCAGCTGGGGAGTGTCCCTAGTGAAGGGCTGTATAAGTGCCACACATAAGTAATCACAGTCACTCTGTGATGCATTGACATTCATGATGTACAGTAAAACAACCTGACACACTCACTAAAGAATTTCTAAGTGAGACTTATTGACATTGGCACATGGCCTCTGTCATTCAGTATAACATATGGACAATAACTCTCTGACACAGTCACTCACATTCTTACAGTTAGTATCTGTGTGATCAACACTAGAGTCTTGTAGTATGTAAGGGCAATAAACATGTTGGGCTGAACTCTGGCTCTAAGGATGCTGCCAGGAGCATATCCATACATTATTACATTAAAATGTCTTTCTTTAATATACAAGGCTCAATGAATTGGTATAATAAAGAAGAAAAAAAGTTGGATCCCACTATAGATACTTAACACATGAATTAGCTTTATTCACACTTAGTAATTAAGAATATATTTATAAAAGCTATGTTTAGGTATAGCAAAAATTGGCAGAATGTCATAAATGAAAAAGTAAAATACAACAGAGCATGTATCATTTGGAAATTTACTTTTCTTACTATCGCATATGCTTAAATGATTATTCAGCTCTATAAGGGACATCTGGTTTAGTAGCACTGACATGAATCACCTTCTGTCATTAGTCAATATGATAAACATGTTGGAATATTGTTATTCAAATGCTCTGCCAATATTTTATAAGGTATCCTTCTGCTTTGCTTTTTCATGTTTTAGCTTGTTAGATAAAACACTAATACTTTTTGAATGCAACATTAATATGTCATGAATGAAACTATATTGATGCCGCTACAGCATGATATATACTAGTTTATCATCTGTATCAAATGCACACATCTATTATTCAAATCCACTATTATAAAGCAGAATTATTTTAGTATCTACTTTTGTATTAACATTTGTAAATGCAAATATATAGATAGATAGATGTTGCATTCTCTTTTCTATAATCCATGCATCTTAGTAATGAAAAAAAGTGTCAAATGGTTAAAGAAAAAGTGATGCCAACATTTTAATATATTGGCCCTGCTGTGCTTGTTATCTTTCTATTATGTTTTGTTAAGAAAACATCACTAGATAAGCATGGGAAGAAATAAGGACTAGAATATACATAGTTAACCTCTTATGGACCAGTGATTTTAGTGTGTCAAGACCAGAGCAAATTTTCCATTTTTGATATTTGGTTGTTTAAATTTAATTTTCTTCTTTGTCATTTAAAGTACTCATACAAGTTATATGTTGTTTTTAAAAGGACTATTGTAAATTTCTTTGGATAACGTATACATATGAATAAGCTAGAATTTGATATAAAATATACATACAAAAAAGGAGGAAAGTGTTTTCCCAATGATTTTCTACTTATAATATTGCAACGCTAACACAGTTATCCCAGTCCACCCAAAAAATCTGAGCATACAAAGTACTGGCCAGATTTCTTTAATTTAGTTAAGAAAGTGAGTTATTTACTTAAGAAAGTAAGCAAAACAGGACCATTTGTTTTTCAGTTTTAAAGGTTTGGATTTACTCCCAATTTAAGCATTTAATATGGAGAAGTTGTTAGAGGTTGTTATGGAAAAAATAATGCGTAATATTTCTTCCTTTTTAAGTTATCTGTAAATATTCTCACATGATAGTAATGTTATCCTAGCTTTATACATGTAAAAAAATATACACTTCTCATTTCAAAATTATAGTGGCTGATTCATTATGGGGTTATATTTATCAGATAGGAGAGAAGATAATCTTTCCAATTGGGACTACACTTCATGACTTAATTCCCTATGAGTAGGATCAGTCTGTAAACTCCTTGAGGACACGAGAAATAACATTAATGGTAGGCATGCTTTTGACATCTCTGGAATCTGAAAGTAAGAGATATGTTCATTTGGTGATTTCTTGTGAACAAGAATTCATTCAAATAGAATTTGGCACAGTCTTAGGTTTTCTCAATAGTAGTTAATATGTTGTACATATGTTTATTACACAACATCAATTAGCTCTATGCACTTCCTTTTCTCCTGGTAAAAGCACTTTTATTTACACCATGCATGTTTGCCATCAACTTATCTGTGGAGATAACAATGTAACGTATTAACATGGTTATCTTATCTGTGTCCACAATTACATCAGTTCCAATTAGGTAATTACGTATAATTTTTGTTCACCTTCCTGGAGCTTCTATTAATTCCTTGGAGGTACCATGTATTACCAGGAAACCTGTGTCTACTCACCCTCCTAATGCTGAACTGCTACATATTAGCAAAATTACACATTACTTTTTAGATCACAAAAGCGTCAGACCCCAACCCTAACTTTGTTGTTTAGGGAATGATGTCTATCTGCATGTGTTTAACGTTTAGTGGTCTTGGTATGGTGTGATTGACTGGTACTAGTAGTTGACTAGTGTGCATTAGTTAAACAGTAGATTGTTGCTGTATATGAAAGATTTTTTTATGTAAATAATTATAATAGTCAAAGACTTTACACACTATGCACATGTATCAGATTTGTATGGATCTGCTCAATTTAACTTAACCTGATTATTTGAATTACAGTCATATTGCCTTAACTGTACATTTCCCTATAATACATTTTATTGTAATATTAAATGAAGTTCAATTTTCTTAAATGTATTTATTTATTTTAACATCTGTTTGGTATATTTTACTTTATTTCAAACCAAAGGCTTAGGCTTAGTCTACCATAATTTAAGCATTCCATTACAATAAGCCAGGGCAATAAATCCATGCAGAAATGAATATGTTCATGCAGGAATTAATTACGTTTGTTGCTTAATTTTGCTAGCCCAACAGGCATTTAAATTATATTATTTATTTTGTATGTAGGGTGGAGAGAGATGTGTCTGTGCTCCCATGTATCACAGTACGAGGCATCCAAAACTTCATCATTATCACATACTCTTTCCCTAAGTTACACATACACAAGGGATGTGCCTGGCTTCTACAGAATGTACCTACTTGTTTTTTTTATTTAACTTGTTCACTGATTGTTCATTAAAATGCTTTATAATCTTTTTTAAAAGTATTTGTTAATGTGGAAATGCAGGTGTAAGCGTTAAATTATAGTATCCATTAGTGATTACAGCCATATGTTTAAACCTTTGCATAATGTTTGAGTAGAGCATTCTTATAGTACGTGACAAATGTGCTAAAACACAACCGAACATAGATACATTTTGTTTTAGGATTGTCAAAATTTAAGGATATGTGGCCAAATATTATGCAATGAATAATGGAAAAAGAGGGTTTCCCACTGTTTGACATTGTCTTAAATTTGATACTGGCCCCGTATTTTACTCTTAAATTGAATTTAGCAAATTTATTTTAAAAAATAGATAATTATTTTACATATTTACACTTTGTATACAATCTAGAGTATTAGTTATCGCTTAGTGCATGTCTGAACAAAGGCATTTTTATTTTTTTACTAATCTTTAGGTAAGTAGAACAATGCATACAGAAAGAGAGAGAGGAAAATTTCAAGCTTTTAAAATGTATTTTAAAAACCCACATGCATGTATTTACATGTGTAGAAATTCTGAATACATGACTACTATGAAATAATGATAAAAAAATAATATACAATATGATTTTCTCATGTCAATACAAAAAACATTATTATAATTTGAAACATGTTTTATGTAACTTGTATTGTATGCTATTAGTTTAGATGTTTCAATAAACTACAAATTATATAAATTATACGGACCTCAGTGTTTGTTGGAACAAATAACCAATATATAGTAAATTGTACAATATATTCAAACAGGCTAGGAGAACAAAAGGACAAAATGCATAAATATGAATTTAGAACACCAATATTATTCCTGTATATGCATTAATATGGGTCTATAAAAAAAAAAAAATCTGATTTTCCAACATATGCCACATCTTTTTATTTGTTCGCTGGAACTTTATCAAATATTGCATCCAAATTATTTGTTGTGTGATGGAGGTTTACAAAATTAATAATGTGTTCACTGACAACCATAATGAAAACATTCATAAGTAAAAAAAAACTGAAATTAATGGAGACAAAGCTTTTATAGTGCCACACCATTTGTATGCAATATATCATGATAATAATATTATAAATCATAAATAATAATATACATAATAGAATATGGATACTTTGACTCTTGAGTGGTTAAAATCAGTTAATTGTACAACAATACTTTTATTCTCAATTTTTCCAATTTTCAAAATTCAAATAAAATGAAACAAAATGAAATACAAGACCAAAAATGTCCAAACTCTTAAAAAGATATACTAAATAGTTACACATAAAATGCATTATGAAAGTACAAGAAGAAAATACAATACTAGCACTATAAAACTATATAATTATTAGTTATTGTCAAGTTAAGAGAGAACAAATTACATATGATAATAAGCTATGTTATTCCAAAAAGACCAAATCAAAGGTTTTAGAATTTTCATGGACCATTGCAGTTAAAAGGTGCATTATTTCTTTGATTTTCTGTTTAATTGTGTTTAATGTTGCTATTTCCATCTTCTATCATAAAGCTGCTTTACAGTTTCCAGCGACCAATGCTACCCTTGTAATACATTTATTTTCATATTTTGTAAGGTTTTTAATTGGTCTTGACAAAAGATATGCGCCTGGGTCAAATGGTACAGATTTATTCAATATTTATGTCAGGTTATTCACAGAAATCCATAATTTATCCACTTCAGGGCAGCACTACCAGACATGAATATAAGTACTAGCACAGCCTCCAACATTTTGATTGCTTAATACCCATATCATAGAATTTAACTTCAGTAAAACAATATATAACAATATTCTAATACTTGGATGTCCAATGCAACTAACTCAGATACCGTTATTATTGTTGCTGAAGGAAGTTTCATAAAAACAAACAACATATGTGTGTTTACTTGAAGATCCAAAAAGGTCATGGAGTATGTAAGCCAGGAAATAAAATATGATGTACAATACACATCTTAAGAAAAAAAGAAATAGTGCAGAAATTATTGGCAGTAAATTAGTAAATGAACCAGTCTTATGGTGGCCTAATTGTTCAAATCAGTCAGAGACTATTAGATAGGTCCACATTTATGACCCTTTTAACCAGAACATGTACTGGAAGGCACATATGGGTAGCTAATTTACTGCTGTGCAAATTACACACCATCTGCATCTTTTATCCTTAATTTTTGTATTGTGTATGTATAATTCTCAGATTTTACTAATACATGAAGTAAAGTCTTGATTTATAAAGACACGGAGGCGAGTATTATGCATATCTCTTTCTTTAATTCACTCAGCAGCAAAGAAGAGATTGAATAAAAATGTAACCAATGGTAACACAGTAACTAAGCCCTCCCCTCCCATATATATATATCAGTGTCCATATAACCACTTCCTCTTTCTTTGGTAATTTAGAAGAAGCTGAACGAAATTTCCATATAATCCAACAGTAGATTCGAGAAGAAAAAAACAACCAGACTGGAACATGTACTTGAACCAGGAACTCATGGACATCCAGGATATTGAATTCCAGCAGCTCAAGCAAGAAGGAAAAGTAAAAATATGGAGTACTAATTGTAATAAACTGTATGATAACATAAATATGTGTAATCACATAAGAATCTCAGAACACAGAATATCAATAGATTTATGCTAATCTTACTAGAGGGAACAACGTCCAACAAACAAAAAAATGGGTAAGGGAAAATGTTAATAATGGCATTTAATGAATAACCCGGGTGGGAATAATACTCACCTCCATGTCTTTATAAATCATGACTTTGCGTCATGTATTAGTAAAATCTGAGAATATATAAAGACACTGAGGCTCATATTATGCAAGTTCAAAGTCGAGAAATAACATTACAATTTTAAAAGAAATGACAAGGAGTGCGCTTAAAACAAACTGTGGTAAATATCAAATGGTCAGTGAGAGGATATTCTCAAACTTTAACAGAAGAAAGAAATCTTGATACACTCACAACACCTTTTAGGCAGGAAATATGTATAAAGCATCAGTCAGCTCCAGCTGATATTCATCTATGGAGTAGACTCAAAGGGACATGACCACAAAGTATCCAGTTAGTAAAATGTAACAATCACATTTAATAAGAAAACAGTATCTGCTTACATGTAAAATTACTGCAACAAGCACAGTGGGAGCCACACGGCCGTCAGCAGTCTTTTTTCAGCATGTAGTAGGATTTTTTAAAAGTGTGAAACCAGGATACAGAGTGCACAGCATATAGGATAAAATTGCAGGATGAGTCCAGAACGCTACGCGTTTCGCCTATTAAGTGGCTTCAACTTGGCGTCTGGACTCCCTGCATAAAGTTTGCGCTTTTATTTAAAAAATATAGCCTATTAGGTACGAAATCTCGACTCTCGCGGGACTTTGACTTAGAGCGAGAGCCATTCAGTATTCATACGAATGTGATGGTTCTCACTGAGTTCGTATTATGAAAGTCTATTCGGTTTAACAAAGTCCTGATGTTACATGAGAATGTCGGCTTCTAGGTCAGTTCAAGCTTCGGTTTAACTTCTTTCAGCTTAGTTCAGAATCCGAAGTTCCGTTTATACTTCTGCTTGATTTTTAAACCGAAGGTTATACTACGAGCAAAAGTTAATTTGAAGTCCCCTCTGCTTTCGTGTTAAGGTTTTTTGGAGGCAGATTTAAAAAGTCCTTTGTCTGCATCATCAATTTTTACATATTGAACTTTACATATACATAAAACTTATAATAAAAACCTTGAAAATAAACATAAAAGACAATTTTCACCTTTTGAGTGTACAAATATCTATTTATTAGTAGAAATTATTTAGATATAATCAAAATATTTATTAATAAAAATTAGATTAAAAGTTAAAATTGTTTATATTTACTGAAAAAGTGATATTGTACAATCAGAATGTGGTGTATAGGAACAACTCACATAAAGTTATATAGGTCAAAATCTGCGTTTAACCCTTGTGGTTTTAACGTAGCCATATTAAAAACCCATTGCATTTCCTTTTGTCCTATATTTTTGATATTATCTCCACCTCTCCAATATTTTAAAAAAAAATTTTGGCACAGAATTTCATTCCTTTAGGATTTCTTTGGTGGAACTCTAGAAAATGTTTTGAGAGACTGTGGGTAGTTAAGCCATTTTTTATATTTCTCACATGTTCTTCTATTCTTTTCTTAGTAAAGCTAAGAATACAGCGCTGGGAACACTTTTGTTTTTATCGAGAAATAACATTAGAATTAAAGTGAATATCAGGTCTAAAATAAAACTCTCGGAATGTAGACTCCTGAGACCAATCAGCAGCCCTAAGTAGATCCTCTAATCTGCATCCAGAAGAGAAAGCCTTAGAGGCCATAGCACCCCTAGTTGAGTGTGGGCCAAAAATAGAGATGTCTACCCCAGCTTCCATGAGAATCCACTTAAACCATCTAGCTAAAGAAGGAGTGGAAATGGGCAGATGAGGTCTCCCGAGAGAAAAAAACAAGTCCTGAAACATTGGATCTCTCCAAGATGCAGTTCGGAGTTCATACTGCTTGAGGCAGGCAACCGTACATAGCTTCACATTGTGCGGAAAGGAAGGATAAAAAACCGAGGTAATAGAAGTTTTTGTCTGACGAGATATGTTGAAGGAAACTCCTTTAGGAGTAAAAAACCTTGAAGACAAATCTAATGCCCATTTGACAGAGACCCTTTTACACAAAATAAGACAGCAGAATGTAAGCAATTTAGCCGACAATTGGCGTAAGGAAAGGTCCTCATTCATAGGCCAAGATTCAAATAACCCAGATAGAAGAGTATCTAGGTGAGGGCACCCAATTCAACTGAACACCTCACAATATACGGCAGACAAGTGGTTGTCTACCGGCAGGAAGACTGGATAATGCTGGAGACTCTTAGATATTGTGAGTTCCCATCTGCGTCACAGTTGGAGATACCCGGTATATGTTCTGCTCGAACCGAAATATTGTGAGCAAGACAAAAATGCCAAAACTCTGTTGCTAGGCAGGACAGAGTTTGGGACCTCATGCCACCTAGATGATTGATGTATCTGACGGCTGAGACATTGTCCGTGCGGAGAAGGATGGCACAATTCTCCAACTCCCTGGCAAAACTGTGCACCGCAAAACTTCCTGCCAGGAGCTCCAGGCAATTTATGTGGAAATCTTTTTCCATCTCGGACCATTGTCCGCCAGTGGAGATAGGACCGCATTGGGGTCGCCAACCTTTCTTGCCAATGATTGCCTTGCCATTCCAGGTGTATATGTGGAGCAGACGCCAAGACAACTCCTCCTTTGCCTCGCAATCGAGGGGAACAGAGTGATCGTACGACTGACCGTCGAGAAGAGAATGATTCCTCAAGCGTTGAAATGCCCTGTAATGCAGGGGACCAGGAAAAATCGTTTGTATTGATGCAGAGAGAAGACCGATGACCCTGGCCAGATGCTGGATAGTAATGAGTGGTTGGCGTAAAACCTTCCTGATTTATTTTTTGATAGCTTTGACCTTGGGACGTGGTAAGTGAAGGGAGCCCTGAATTGAATTGATTTTAAATCCCAGGAATTCCAAATTCTGGGATGGAACCAATAATGACTTGTCCCAATTGACCAGAAAACCCAGGCCCTGAAGAAGTAACAGGCACCAATGTAAATGCCGTTTGAGGGTGTGAATGTCTTGGGAGAGGATCAACAGATCGTCCAGATAAATTATCAGATGAACTCCCCTCTTTCTGAGATGGCCTATGACCGGCTTTAGTAGCTTTGTGAAGCACCAGGGTGCTGAGGAGAGTCCGAAGGGAAGGCACGTAAAACTCCACATTTGGGAACCCCAATGAAACTGAAGAAACCGTTGATGGTCTGTGAGAATAGGTACAGTTAGGTACGCATCCTGTAGGTCTAATTTGACCATCCAATCCTCAGTGAGAAGTAGGTCTCTGAGGCAATAAATGCCCTCCATTTAGAAATGGTGGCATGCCACAAATGCATCCAGGGGCTTTAAATTGATAACAGGTTGGACTCCGCCGCCTTTTTTGGGGACAAGAAAAATATTGCTGGCGAAGCCTTGACAATGTGTACTGACGAGGGCGATAACGTATTTTTCCGCCAGACTTGCGATTTCTTTAGACCAGAAGGCGGTCTGCATTGGAAAAATGGATACTTTGAGGAAAATGGGTTTGAAAAGGATGGGAGAGAAACACTATTTGGTAACCCGCTACAGTCTGTAGTACCCAAGGGTCTGAAGTTAGGGCCTCCCATGCATCCTCAAAGAGCCGTAGCCTGCCCCCTACACCTGGTTGGGAAGAAAGGTGAGTTAACTGGTTACTTACCATAGGGGCGACGGGACTGGTATGAACCTCGGGCTCCCTGTTCTTCCATGAACGCCCTCGTTATGGGAAGAAGCCAGCAGGCTGGGTCGACCTGTAGTCCTCGTAGGACGCTCTGGAGGTATTGGAGGAGTTAAATCCAGAGAAGCCACAGGAACCACACAGCAGGGCCCTGGAGGAGCGGCCGGCCAGATCGCTTCTGGTTCTTCCGGCCCCTCCTAAAACCTTTGGGTTGAAGACACGTTTGAGGCTAGATTGTGCCTTGTCCAGAGCCGTGAAGGTGGAGACAAATGAGCCGAGGTCTTTTATAAATGAGTCGCCAAACAGTAAGCTTTTGGCTTGTGGACCCGGCTCAGACACAGCCATATTGTTGAGTTTTGGGACAATTTTAAGCAGGATAGCCTTACGGCGATCCGTAGCTAAAGCGGTATTAGCATTACCGATCAAACACACCATGCGCTGGATCCACACTTTCATGGTGGGCAAATCAAGGAGTCAGGGCAGACTCCGCCATTTCAAACAATTTAGTGCACGGGCCCAGGTTAAGAATTGAACGATCTTAGGATCAACCTCCGGAGTAACACATACTGAATCCGGGATAGTGGGCCTAGGGCACTCTGCATGGAGTTTACTCCTCGTAGCTAGGACTAGTGGCTTTCGGACCCGAAGGGCCAGATACTTGGCAATATGTTCAGAAGGATACCACTCGGCAGAGCGAGGGTGTTGAAGCGTTTCTGTGTCAAACATACGTTCTCCCATAGCATCCAGAAGGACAGAACTATCAATTTTAAGGGGGGACCCGTTACAATGGGATTCATCATCAGATGAGTAATCATAGTCACGGTCACCTGAGATATCATAAGCCTCCTCCTAGTCAGACTCAGAGTCTGTATTGCCTTTGGAGGCCTTAGCCTTTTTCCAGGAGCGAGCCTCTTTTGCCTTGCTCAGGGCTCTTTTTGGTGGATTGACCACCGGATGTGGGGCAGGTGAAACCTTGCCAGTACTTAATGTTTGGGAGGCTGGGGTCACCATGTGGTGGGATTTCTTGACTGACTTACGGCGGGTACCAGCAGTGGGAGTGGATTTCTGAGCAGAAATTAGGGCAGTGGAAATAAAATGGGCTTTTGGTGGAGGACATAAGGCCCATAGCTGACTGCATGGCTTGGGAGACAGATTTTGCCATGGTATTATCTAGGAGTGTCTGAAACTCCTGAGAGTTAATAAAATAAGCAGGGGTATCATCAGCCCTGTGATCAGCAGCACCAGTATTAGTGCCAAAAGATTGGGCAGGGGAACCTCTATCAGATTGGGAGTTAGCACTCTGCATCATGTACACAGGTCAGATAATAATACCAGCTCAAGGTGACAGGAGAAGCCAGGTACACAGCACAGATATAGACCAGCAGTATACCGGAAGAACAGCAGCAAAAACACAGTTGCTCTCTATACACCTCTATGACGTCACCAGTGGCAGTAAACGGCAGTGAGAGTAGAGTGATGAAAGAGCCGAAAAACTTTGAAATCGCGGTTCGGTTACAACAAAATGGCAGCCGCAATGCACAATTGCACATGCGCGATGGCCAAATTCAGCCGAAATTTACAGAAACAAGGATGGAGGCTGAAAAAACACAGAAAACACCTGTGACAGGATAGAAAACGGAGAGCAAAGTAACAGTAAGGAAATAAGAGGGAGGGAAGGGGACACAACCGACCCCAGAGGAGAAGGAATAATTGTAAGTAAGATAAACAGCAACAGTGACCATAAAAATTATAAACTGTAAATAATGGTACTTATCTTCTGAGTGAGCAGCAAAGAGAGAGGAAGTGGTTATATGGACACTGATATCTATATATATATATATATATATATATATATATATATATATATATATAGGAGGGGAGGGCATAGTTAGTGTGTTACATTGGTTACATTTTTATTCAATCTCTTCTTTGCTGCTGAGTGAATTAAAGAAAGAGTTATGCATAATATGAGTAAAAAAGAAAGTCCAAAACCTGGTGACTTAAAGGTAAAGAAATTCCCAGATCTCGCATGGAGTGCCTCAATGCTGTCCCGGCGCTTCCGTCGGGCAGACAACAAGGAGAAGAAAACGATTTATGAATGAAAACGGTGAAAAAAATGAAAATCCTACGCGTTTCGCATCAAAAACGTGGCGCTTTCTCAAGGCAAAGAGCCCCACGTTTTTGGCACAAAACACGTAGGCTTTTCGTTTTTTTCACTGGGTAGGAGCACTGCATTGTCTGTAAGCTGCTTTATGTTTAAGTAAATCACGCTTTGCAGCATATCCTGTGTCTGGTAATTTCTTCATTGTTTCTCCGGAGCCTCTGCTGACTTACCGCTTAACTCTGTTTTCTTCTCCATGCATAATATGAGCCTCCATGTCTTTATAAATTTAAATATTTGGTTCAACATATCATTAATGTGTAGCGAAGGGCCCTAGCTCGATCTTTATTCAATCGAGGATGTTTGTCAGTTTGCCAATTAAAAGTATCCTTTTAACTCTGCATATTTCCAGTAGAGTTGTCTAAAAGTCCATTTTAATAACATAGAAGTAATGTGTGTGTCGCTTGAGCAGCTACTCTTGGTCTGACAAGCATACTGAGGCTCAATTTGGAGGCCCACAGAGTCATAGCTCCTACCACGCAATTATACTGATCAATAGGGATACCAAGACAAATACTCAGATGGTTGTTTGGACTCAAGTAGTGGTTATTGGATGTTAATTTAGCAGTGAGGACTGATTGGTTGAAGTGCTTTTGCACTTTCTTAATCCCACAATGGTTTAGGACTCCTGTCCTATAATATATTTCTATACTCCAAACCATAGAGTTCCCTATGCCAGTTTTCTATCTAACATAATGTACAGCTCAATACAGGGCTGTCTGCTATCTACAATTATTTATGTATTAGCTCTGGAACCTTTGGCACAGATGATGGGGTTATAAATAACCACATGTTGGAGAATTGAAGCTTTGGCTTTTTGTAGATGACATTGTGATATCTTTAACAAATCCTCCCTTATTCCTCTCCAATAATATAGCACTATATCATACCATAAAGCCAGCCAGATCAAAACACAAGCCGTCCTATAGGAATAAATATTCAATCTTTAATCTCCTTAAAAACCGCATACCAATTTGAATAAAGAATGGAAAGCATTACATGCTTAAGCTTGTGAGCATTTAGAAAAGTTTAGATGAAATATAAACATTTGCATGGATACGAGTATCATAATTTAAAACAATTTCAATAATAAAGAGGAAGCCTTTTTAACCCCTTGATGACAAAGGACGTGCCAGGCAAGTCCTGGGAGAAACTCCCTTAACGACAAAGGACGTGCCTGGCACATCCTGCATTGAATGAAGCGGTTTTCGCGATCAACGATCGCGAAAACCGCTTTAACAGTGCTGGTCTATTGCCTTGACATCGAGGCAATAGCCAGCACCGAAATTTCTATTTCGGGACCCCCACGATCGCCCCACGGAGTCCTCTGCCGGTCTGAGCTTCGGAAGTGAAAGTAACTTCACTTCCGTCGCTCTGAATATGCTACTTGACTACCCCTAGTGGTAGTTTAGTAGCATTGCAATGGGAAATATTTAAAATAAATATTTAATTAATTAAAAACAGGTTATTTAGCTATATTAGCCTATAGGGTTAAAATTAAATATTTTTTTAGCATAAGGGATAGGGTTAAAATTAAATTAAAGTTAAAAAATATTAAGGGATATAATAAGGATTAGAGTTGGGGTTAAATTTAGTGTTAGGGTTAAATTTTGGGTTCGGGTTGGGGTCAAAAGATCAATATAGGAAAAAAACAAATAACACTATTTTTGGTTTTTGCCCCATAACTCGCAAAAAAATACCGAAAAATATGGAAACATGCATATTTTTGAACTCGGGAGAACATTTAGAAACTATTTAGATGGGGTCTTTTTTAATGATTTTATTTGTGTAAATTATATTTTAGGTCAAAGTTAGAAAAAGTGTGTTTTTTTAAATTTTTCATCATATTTTATGATTTTTTTTGTAGTAAATTATAAGATATGATGAACATAATGGTATCTAATGAAAGCCCTTCTTATGACGATAAAACCAACATATAATTTGTGTGGGTACTGTATGTGAGAAAGAAAAAAAATTACAGCTAAACACAAACACCCTAGAAATGTCAAAACAGCCATTGTCACCAAGGGAAAGTGAAGGTGAAAATGTCTTGTCACTAAGGGGTTAAATGTTACTTTTAGACAATCACATTCTCACCAAATGGGGTACATTGTTCCAATTCCAGTATTGCATCTCCAACATTTCTTTGAAATTAATGAATTCTGTCTGGAACTATGCACCAACGATTATATACGCGATATATAATTCATGTAAATTTATGCAATGTGTAACTTTCCTGACCTGCTTTGACGTTTTTAAGTATGTAACTGGCAAAGTGCCACCTACACCGGTTTCCCAATTCTGCAGTGGTTCACTCTTTTATCAAAGCCATAGTTTTTGAAATTTTTTAAATATGTATAATTCTTTATTTTCAATAATTTATACAGAAGAAAATGACATTCAGATTTAGGTACAGTATACAAAGTTTAAATATTAATATTCCAATAATTTAAAAGTCAGTACAAGTCTTATCAAATACACTCACTGTCCTACTACACAAACATTTTCAGGAAGGGGAGACTGTGTGGAATCAAAGAATATTGAGCTAATCTTCCTATCTAATGACTAGAGAAGAGGGGTCAAGTGCTCTCTATATACTAGCAACAAAAATAATGTATTTTAATTTTAATTTTCATTTAATTTAGGACCCTTTAGTATACCAACTGGTTTAAGTAAATTATTAAGAAAACCCCTGAGAAGTTTATGCACTTTTCACTGCATCAATCAATCCTATGTTTACTGTAACGGTTTCCTAAAACCAGTTTGCAGGTTTTTATCTTGGTAAAAACAGAAGAACAAAGTTATTTAAAATATCTGCTTTCTCTTTGTCCTCACTAACCAAATTTCCCATTTTTGATAACAGAAGACATTCATTGTCTTCCGTTTTTTCTACACACACAATTCGAATTAGTCCAATTTAGCTTATTTGATTGTCTTTTTTTAGACTTTGTTGACATCTTTGTAACTTATAAAGGATGCTGCTGGTCCCTAACTTTTATAATGTTTGAATTATAATATACTTAACTTTCATTTTGTGGGGGGTAGGGGCAGAAACCAACCCATCCCATTCTACATGTTCAATGGAATCGGTTGCTACCAATTCACTTTTCTGAATGTATCTTAAAGTACACCATGTTATGGTCACTATTTTCAAAGTGTTCCTTGACAAACTTTCAGAATATTTACACCCCATTGTCAGAAATAGGTAAAGAGTGGTCCCCTGCTAGTCATAGAAATATAGAAAACAAAGTGATACCCTTATTGGCTAACTCTCTGTGGAAGAAATATAAGTGGCCTTGAAAGATTACACAAAGAATATTTTTACAGACTTCAGCTTTGTAATTCCTTTATTGTTAACATATGTTGACTCATGGTTTTCATGAGAAAAACATTTTACTTCAATTGATTTTACTTTGGTCAATTAAGCTGTTCAAATCATAGTATCATAACTACCTAGTGTATAAAGGGTTCACATCAAACTTGCTGGACAGCATCATTCATATATATTGATTACTATTTACCTATTCAAAGAAAGCTTTGACAATCTTTGTGACGGGTAGTTTTTGAAACAAGAAATGTAAACTTTATTACATTTTTACTATGAAAATGAACAGCAAAGAGTCAGTGCAAAGTAACAATACTCTTTAAAACATGACAGGAAAATGCATAATTTTATAGAAATAAATCTTTTTGTTATGACCATTGATTTTGTGACTGTTTACATTCATTGAATGAGCAGGACGCGCTGTTTTGATTCTTTCTCAGTAAAATGGAAGTGAAGGAAATAAATAGGCATTTCACAAGCATATAGTGCAGAAAAATCAAAAGATGAATAGAGCAGAATACATAAACCACCTAAACATAAATAAAACATTAAACTATAACCTGACCACTTCACTGAACACAGTGCATTACAAAAGCCAACGCCCAGATTGGAATATATTGTAATGGTGGCAGACACAAAAAGTAATAATGGATCACAAGTTAAAACCAGAATATTTGAACAAATATGTATAAATATAAGTAATCAATTGGTTTCTTTGTAACAAAACATGCTATTATAATGGAATATATGCTTAGCTATCTGAGTTAAGTTTTCCTTAACCCCTTCATGACGCTAGGTGCTTGCGTCCCAAACGACGCAAGCACCAAAACGTCACAAATTGTTCCTGGCCACCGATCACAAGGTGATCGGTAGCCAGGAACACTCTGGCAGAGACCCGATCAGGGTCTTAATAGACCCTGTGTGTCCCTGCCAAAATATCGCGAGACCTCCGGACGCTTTGAGCACCGGCTACATTTTCCCTGTCAGACTGAGGCCACTCAAAGTGGCCTCAGATGATAGGTGGGATCCCGCTGCAAGTGCCTGCAGCAGGATCCGAAAACAGCTCATCGCGATGAGCTGTTTAACAAAGGATGTTCTATGCCGTCCTAACGACTTTAAGGCACTTAAAGTCAGGACGGCATAGAACGTCCTAACGTCACGAAGGGGTTAATGTCTGACCAACATTGACCAACATGGGCCTCTTTGTTACTTGGCTTATAAAGTTATATAAGAGAAGGAAATCATGAACACTATTTAAAAAACAAGTGCTAAATTTGGAGCAAACTGCCATTACTTTCCATTTGTTTCCATGGTTACTACTAGAATTTTAGCACTTTTTCCTGAGAGATTAGCTATTTTGTCTTGATAAATATGGCCCTAAGTATGTATATAGTATATTTTTTTGCCTATGACTTGGTAGTCATTATCCAATCCAGTAACAATGCTCAAGTGAATGCAAGGTAAACTAAAATGTTTACGTGTTATCACCTGAAAAATAATAAAAGTCTAAAGCTAAAGATACACTAATAAATAATTTAAACTCTATTTTAATTCTAGCATAAAGTATAGTCATTTTTGTAAATAAGGTTCAGCTGTGAAAAGTATTTTGAGCATTTAAATATTAATACATTCAATATTCCGTATGCAAAGTTTGATAATGTAATATCATCAAATAAGCAAAACAGTTTTATTGTGATGGAAATAACTATTACTGTCAGAAAATAGGGCCAATCATTCACTGTTGTAAGTTAATAAATGTATAGAATGCAAAGCCTTGAAAACAGTTCTTTTTAATAAGTCTGTTCCTTCATTTATAAGAGAATCCATTTGGCTTTACCTTCAAAATTCAGAGCCTGAAACCAATCAAGAGTATTACTGCTTATTAATTTTAATGTCAGCTTTTGATGAAAAATGCAACTGTCTTCCTCATTTTAATACAGTACATGTGAAGAGTGATATTAAACCTTTAGATGAAAAGTAAACCTCCTTTTGTATGAAACAAATTTATTGTGCTGCTTCAGAATTATTATATATTATTTTTTATTATTTAGTCAATTTTCTATTTGCATACAGACGAAGAACCAAAACAGCAAAATGTCCTTCACTGAAAAGAATATACACTTTTTTTTACACATTTGTATGAAAAGTATGACATCATAATATTGCAAAATGATGATAATAACGATTTACTGCAAATATTATTATTATTATTAATATTAATTTTAAGAACAGGGCATCATATAACACAGTATGCAGCATGAAAATTAATGAAATTAACATGAAAATTACAATGTTATTTTACCTCCAAAAAATATAGAGTATAATTTGCATAACAATATGTTAGCTATTTTTGTTACTGCATTGTTTAATCATTTTGCAATTAAGGACATTTAAGCATTAATGGCATTATTAGGTCATTTAAAAGACTTGAATAGATGCAACAATCTGAAGAAATGTTTTCATTAAAAATGGTGTTAATCCTACCACACTCAGTATCACAAAGTAATTTAATTTATGAGGCTCTCAAGACTTGTTTAAAGTGTGGATGCCTCATCGTATAGTTTAACGACTAGCAGAATACGCATAAAGTAATATTCAAAAGTTAGGTACCCTTTTATTTTTATTGATTGTTTAATTTAATATGTCTGCTATAAATTTTGCTTTCAAATTTCTTTGTTTCAGCATATACTACTCATAACCATTTATAGAATTGTTAGCATTCTTATTGTTCTTATGTGCATAATTTTACATTTTTCTATATTGAATCACATCTAACCATTCTCCAATTTTGTCTTAAAACCTTTGCAGAGAAATTACACCCTGCTGAGACTTTATTTTGTGTCAGCTGTGAAAATGTAGACACTTTCAATACCTTCTTCCAGGTACCTAATAGATATAAGTAACATATAAAAAAGAATCACGCATAGAAACATAGAATGTGTCGGCAGATAAGAACCATTCGGTCCATCTAGTCTGCCCAATTTTTTTTTGAGTACTTTTATTAGTCCCCCGTTCTCGGGATGAGGTGTAGCCTGCCCAAATAAATGGGAGCAAAATGAAGGTTGCTCCCATTCTTATCAATAGGTGAAGGAAAATAATGCATTTCTAGTCAAAGTGGCAAGGTTGAATTCACCTGAAAAATAATTCCCCATATGAAAAGATAGATTAAAAACTAAAAAACAAATGCAAAAAAGAAAACACAGGAGACTCAGCACACCGTTTAAGGGAGTTTAATCCACCCAAAAATAACAATGTTTCAGCCCAGCACTGAGTTTTTTTCAAGACTTGTTATTTTTTTGGTGGATTAAACTCCCTTAAACGGTGTGCTGAGTCTCCTGTGTTTTCTTTTTGCTTTATGGGTGTGATTGATGCTCCCTCGTTGCACTCGATACTTGTAAGTGTGCATACCCATTCATACTTTTCACTAAAAAACAAATTCACCATCCTGTCAATACCCAAAATGGCCCCTGGAACCCATAACACATATGCGGGGCCAGGGCAAGTAGCCCTTGCCTCCCTCTATAATAATAATTCTTTTGAGAGAGCTTGACAAAGACTTTACAAGGTTGGCAAAGTAAACATTAACCTTCATCTACTGATAAGTATAATTTCAAGGGCTTGCCAAAGGCCCCCAATATAAATACATAATAACACCCCTTTTTACTAATAAATAAAACCTTGCACACAAAGGGTGGCCTGTAAATAAAAAAATACTTTAATTAAATGTCCCATGCTCCTCATCTATAGCCCAGGGAATATGGGGGCCATTTTGATAGCTCCAAAGACCCAGTTTTGACAGGGGGGATTTGTATTCAGCTTTATTCATGGCAAAGTCCAACTCGCCTCCCAATTAAAACTTCTTTTCAGTTTTTAGTAAATCGCAAATTTTATTGTTTTTCCCTTAAGAGAGTTTAAGATGGGAGAAAGAGAAGCACATTGGTGAGGTGGAGGGAAAAGGAGGTCAAGTTATTTTAGTGAATAGCGTGAGGACGTTGACTTTTAAAGTCAAATTCAGCCTCCTAATTCTCGACATTTAGAATAGACCCCATGAGAACACCAAAAAGCTAACATTATAAAAAAAATGTGTGCAAATTCCTACTTTTCATGCACTGCCATAATCAGCAACTTTTATTTAAATACACCTGTCTTAATTTGTTAAAGTGCATTTCTTGGAAAAACAAGATTCTTGAAGCATCTTGAATTTGTATATTTAGCTTATTTGACATTTTAGACAAAAACAATATAATTTCATTGATTTAAGAGGATGTATCACACACCAGTCATGAAACCACATGTCAGATTGTGGTTTCATTGTTGATCCTACAAGCACTTAGAACTTTTTCCATATAACTATTTTTTTAACACATTAGTATGTAAAAAGGGCTAAATACAAAATACAATATGCTAAGATCAATAACTAATACCGAAGGTACACATACAAGTAGATGTCTTACAATCAATACACACAGCAGGATATGGTTGGAATGTGGCTGGAGTGGGAAACATTGTTTGATTCAAAATATCACTAGTAATACAGTGGTAATCCCAACACACGTTGTATATGCCTGAAAATGTCATAAAGGTAGAATGCATTATATTATCTGACCCAAGCATCACAGTAACCTCTACCTTTTCAGTCTTGGGATTATCAGGATAATAAGGGTCAATAATTGCAATGAGGAACGTAGCATCTATTGAGCAATGTGCTAGGAAAGGAATATATATGTGGAATTGATAAATTAATCAAGTTCCCATCTTAGTAGATTCTGCCTAGATGACTGTATACAGATTCAAAAATCTGCAAACCCAGTAATACGCAAAGATAAGGTACATTTTGTTACAAAACGCAGACCTATAGAAACATAGAAACATAGAATGTGTCGGCAGATAAGAACCATTCGGTCCATCTAGTCTGCCCAATTTTTTTTGAGTACTTTTATTAGTCCCCCGTTCCCGGTCTTATAGCTAGGATAGCCTTGTGTCTATCCCACGCATGCTTAAAATCCTTGACTGTGTTTACCTCTACCACTTCTGCTGGCAGGCTATTCCATACATACACTACCCTCTCAGTAAAGTAATACTTCCTGATATTACTTTTAAATCGTTGCCCCTCTAATTTAAGACTATGTCCTCTAGTTGTGGTAGTTTTTATTCTTTTAAATATACTCTCTTACTTTACTGTGTTGATTCTCTTTATGTATTTAAATGTTTCTATCATATCCCCCTGTTACGTCTTTCCTCCAAGCTATACATGTTAAGATGCTTTAACCTTTCCTGGTAAGTTTTATCCTTCAACCCATGAACCAGTTTAGTAGCCCTTCTCTGAACTCTCTCCAAAGTATCAATATCCTTCTGGAGATACGGTCTCCAGTACTGCGTACAATACTCCAAGTGAGGTCTCACCAGTGCTCTGTACAATGGCATGAGCACTTCCCTCTTCCTACTGCTAATACCTCTCCCTATGCAACCAAGCATTCTGCTAGCATTTCCTGCTGCTCTATTGCATTGCCTACCTACCTTCAAGTCCTCTGAAATTATTACTCCTAAATCCCTTTCCTCGTATGTTGAGGTTAGGACTGTACCAAATAGTCTATATTCTACTTTTGGGTTTTTACGCCCAAGGTGCATAATCTTGCACTTGTCCACATTAAATGTCAGTTGCCACTGCTCTGACCATTTTTCTAGTTTAGCTAAATCATTTGCCATTTGGCTTATCCCTCCATGAATATCAACCCTGCTGCAAATCTTTGTATCATCAGCAAAAAGACATACTTTGCCAACAAGACCTTCTGCAATATCGCTAATAAAAATATTAAAGAGAATGGGTCCAAGTACAGATCCCTGAGGTACCCCACTAGTAACAAGACCTTGCATCGAATATACCCCATTGACTACAACCCTCTGTTGCCTGTCACTCAGCCATTGTCTAATCCATTCAACAATATTGAAATCCAAATTCAAAGATTTCAGTTTATTAATAAGCCTTCTATGTGCGACAGTGTCAAAAGCCTTACTGAAATCTAGGTAAGCAATGTCTACTGCACCACCCTGATCTATTATTTTAGTCACCCAATCAAAAAAATCAATAAGATTAGTTTGGCATGATCTCCCTGAAGTAAACCCATGCTGTCTCTGATCTTGAAATCCAAGCGACTTTAGATGTTCAACAATCCTATTCTTTAACAAGGTTTCCATTATTTTCCACACTACTGAAGTAAGACTTACTGGTCTATAGTTGCCTGCCTCCTCCCTACTACCTTTCTTGTGAATGGTAGTAGGGAGACCTAATGGATTTGAATAAAATTGGAACAGTGGACATTGTGTTTGTAGAAGTTACAAACATGTCTTTAAACTAAAATCTTCTTATGATGAAGTAATGCCATTGTAAGTTAACCAGGAAAATTCATATTTCAGACAAACTTATATTTAGATGGTAAAAGGTATTTAATTGAAAAAAGTAGCAGGGCTCTATGCATGAAATTCATCTGTCATCTCATAAAAATGCTTTGGTAAGGAATATTAAAATATCCTTGAAAAGCCAGACTAAGTTATAAGTAATACAACAGTAGGAATTAAAGGGAAATATAGCTAATAAATTATTAACAATATAATGTTGTTAATAAAACCAATAAAAGAACTTTCTTCAAGACAAGATTAAATACATGTTGTGCCAGTTAGATAAAACAATTCTGGCTTGATCAGTGGGAAAGCAAGAAGAATCTGCACATATTTGATTATTGTCAAATAACTCCAATCTCATGCTTTGCATTGAACAAAATGTGACATGGGAGGGGGGCAAATTGCAGAAATAGGCAGTCCCTGGCCAAAAACTACTAAATGTGGTGTGACTTAAAAATCCTGTAATGTGCCAAGAGAGATGGAAGCAGAATACATGTGTAATATGGTCCTAGTACACAATTTCTATGTGTTAACATATTTATCCTAACAAAATTACCATATCTATTAACCAAGTTGTTGTCAAAGACTCATTATCAGCTTGTAAAAATTTCTGAAAACCTAACTGTAACCCAGTTGAGAAAAGTAGCAATTAAAAAAAAATAGATATTTGTATCACTCCAGTAGACTCAAATATCAAACTGGTATCACGCTGTCTTGGCAGGTGTTCTAAAGAAGAGCAACGCAGCTAAAAGAAATACAGTATAAATATGTACACCCAGGAGACTAGCCTTTAAAAGGTTAAGTGTAAAGAGGTACAATATTAAAACAGATGTTCCAAGGTCTATGCTAAAATAAAAGGTACCACGATTTAAACATATATATATATATATATATATATATATATATATATTTATATAAAAAAAGCCATTGTATGTACTCAGAGATAAAAAGTACTATAAAAGCAGTGTAGAGAACATTTCAAGATGTATGATTCCACAAGTCCTTAACAAGACAGGGGACAGGTGTGTCATATGTGTTTTACCCTCCCTGGGCTTTATCAGAAGAACACTTGGAGTCACGATGAAATCCTTAAAAATGTTAGTAAGTTACTGAGCTAAGTTCCCTAAGTACCCGAGGGTGAATTCCATTTGGTCCAGGAGCCTTACTGACCTTCAGTGTTTAATTCCTGCTGGATTTTGTCCTGTTTATTCCCTGTGTACTTGAGAAATCCAATGAGGTCCAAACACGGATGAAATGCCCCTGTCTAGTTCAGGACTTTTTGTGGAACACAGAACTTTCTGTCTGCTGATGGCATCTTTGGGACACAGTGTCCCACAGACTCAAGAAAGCTCATCAAACAAATTCATTAACATCTTCAAGGCTAAAACCTTGTGAACTGAGCAGCACACAGATATCCTCAAGCTGCCCCACTAGACACCAGGAAGTTGCACTTTCAAGTCTGAAGGCATGATTGCATATCTGGGGACTGATTGGCAAGTCTGGAGGAGCATTGGTAAGTCTGGTGACATATTAGACAGTATGGGGATGTATTGGTAAGTCTTGGGACACTTTGGCAAGGATGGGGGCATATTGGAAAGTCTGTTGAAGCATCTGGGAATGCTTTGGTAAGTCATGGGGCAAATTGGTGGGAATCTGTGGATGCATTGGTAAGTCATGGGGACACATTGGAAATTCTGGGGATCGATTAGTAATATTGGGGATGCATTTAGGGGCATATTGGCAAGTCTGGGAATGTATTGGGAAATCAGGATGTCCAAACTTTTCTCAGAGAAAACTATATGTATATTAATACATTTAAATACCAGGGCCTACTTTACTTGCTTATGTTTTTATTCATGTCATGGAAAAGGGTGCATTTGTTTATGTTTAAGTGTGTATAAACCTTTCATTAAATCTGTGCAAGCGGGATTTTTTTTTTTTTTTTTTTTTAGCAGAGTAGTGTTTTAAATTGTTCCTTGATTTCAAATTTTAGTTGGTGGATTGTTAATGTTGTCATGGAAATGTCAATTGCATTACCAAAACATTTGATTTCATTGTCTGCTTGTTCCAATGTGAAGTGATGTTTGATAGCTCAAAGCATCCACTTCACTAGATAAACCTCATTGTTCAACAATTCTTGTACATTTCTAAACTCTCTTCACATGGAACTGAATAACTACTTAATCTCTAAAAAAAAATCATGCATGCCACTTTAAATAAAAGTTTATTTCATCAAAGGTAATAAAATTGAACTCTTTCATGCAATTATAAAAAATATTTCATTACAAGCCATAGAGTAATTCAAACAACTCTACAGAAATTGTACTTTAAAAAAAAAATTCTTGATTCATTTTGGTTATTATTTTAGGTCAGTTTACATTTTTACTTTCATTAGCTTTTCATTTTAACCCCTTTGTGATGATAGGACGTTCTATGCCATCCTATTTTTATGGTAACAAAAGACACTTGGACAGCATAGCACACCCAGCTATTAACAGCTCTCGGTTCCCACTGCAGGGACCAAACAACAGAATCAGGAAACAGAAGGAGTTGTTCACCTGAAAGGAATCTACCCTACGGTTCAGCCTCAGGTTTTATCCTCCCAGGACTTTGCCACTCCCACCAAAACTGAAGATGAAATCACTACAACAGAAAATGAATAAGTAAATGATAAAATTTACTGGAGGCAAGAAAACAGACAGGCAAGACAATAGTACAAATCTTCACAGAGGGGTGCACTTATGCAAGGAGAGAAGAAATTTAAAAAAAAACATTACTATTGCAAACTAAAATGGGGTAAGTGATTGAGGTAATTGTTGCACTCACATCTTCAAAGAATCAAGAAGGTTCATCAAACAAATTCTTTAATATCTTCAAGACTAAAAAATATAAAAATTCAGAACCCAATAGGACAGTATCACAAATACACATCAGGAGTTGTAATTTATATAATATGCGTTTTCATCAATCATATCTTAGTTGGATAAATTGTGGATGTGTTGGAACTTATATTCATGTCGGTGGTACTGTTGGGAAGTTAAAAAGTTATCAGTTTTAATGAATAAATCGATACCATTGGATCCATGGGCATATCTATTATCAAAACCAATCAATTTCTTCACAAAATATGAAAACAAATTTATTTCAAGAGTGGCATTGGTGGTGAGAACTATGGTATAAAATACAACTGAAATTCCAACATTAAATACAGTTATAAAAAAAAACAAAAGAAGCAATTGAGAGGGATAGATTAACTCCTAGGGCTCATGAGAATTTCAAATCTTTTGATAAAACCTGGTCGTTTTGGCCAAACATGGTATAAAATGAACTGTCTTTTAACTTGACATTGATATTTGATTGCGTTGTGCAATACTTACTGGACATTAACTATTTGTCTTTATAAAACTAGTGATCTGTTGTCTTTTTGTAATTACTATATATATACAATTTTATTTACTCATTATATGTTTACATAATGTATTATTTTCTGGCCTTGTTATGTTATTATTTATGTTTAAATTTAATTATTTACTTGTTTCATTTTTGTCATATGTTTTTGTCATTTTGAAAAATGAAGATAAAGAATTTAATAATCTTTATATTTTAATGATATAGGTATGGTTTGAATCAAATATAAGAATCACATAAGCACATTCATTTAGATGGATTTTCATCTTTTTGGATCATTAGAAATAATTTAGTTTATTTTTACTTTCATAATTTTTCACCTGTTATTTATCACCCATTCGTTGTAGGATCAATTTGCTAATTGCTCTGTTAGTACCATAATAATAAATACAGTATGTAATGTGGGAAATTTACAAACGACATGGTTGGTTAAAATGTTTTACATCCAGAGAGAAACATTTACAGTTTTTATATGGCTAAATTTATATGCTGAATAACTTCAAAATATGTAAATGCTTAGCCATGTTATTTATTGATCTAAATGTAATGTTGAATAAATCTATCGCCTTGAAGAAGCCTGATTGGGCGAAACGCATCGCGTAGAGAGTGGCGTCCTTCGAGAGGTGTACCCGGAATTCCCCTTGTTTTATCCACCTTCATTCATTTTGTGTAGTAGATATCGCTCAGTGCAGCTGAGACTACTGATCGGATCTGGAGGATTGGTGACTGCCACTGTTTTTATTGTTGTTTTCATTGCTGTTTATCATCCTTCATTCATGTAAGCCTTATATTTGGGAGCCATTAAAATATATTTGATATACTTCACCATATCTATATTTGTATCTACCATTTATCTCCCATCTACATCTCTGAACCAACTCCATCTTCTATTGTCAAGCGAATTGTGGCCCTGATAGTTGACATCTTACATCAACCTGCGGATAATAGGGATTTGAGTCTCCAACACATTTAACACCTAGAGCCGGTAATTTGGGCTCTACCCCATGTGAGTTTGGTTCCACTGGGGGTCATACCATCATCATTCATTGATTTTGTACGGTGTTACACATTGCTTTTGTATTTTCTTTTTTTAATATGTTTCATTGGAACCTCATCACCTCATCTAAGCTAAAGCCACAGCTTAGATAAGTACCGTATTTGTTCAATTATAAGACGACCCTGATTAAAAAAACAACCCCCTCAAACTTTGGATATTCCTTTAGGAAAAAAACTAAAAGCCTGGATATAAGACTACGCTATAGGAAAAAAGTTCAACTTGTATATATTAACATGTAAATTGCTTTTTTAATAAAAAAAATTAAATAAAAAAATGCATTTATTGTTTTTATTTCCTTTTATGTGCCAATGCTGCCTCTCTCTTTCCCTTGCCCCCAGCTTTGTCTCTCTCCCCCCCTTAGTGTTGTCTCTCTCTCTCTCTCTCTCTCTCTCTCTCTCTCTCTCTCTCTCCCTTTGACTCCCCCCTCGCTCCCCTTGTCTCTCTCTCCCCCCTGTACCCCCTCCCCCCCTTGTCTCTCTCTTCCCCCCTCCCTCCCCTTGTCTCTCTCTTCCCCCCTTCCCTCCCCTTGTCTCGCTCTTCCCCTGTTCGCTTCCCTTGTCTCTGTGTCTTCCCCCCTTCCCTCCCCTTGTCTCTGTGTCTTCCCCCCTTCCCTCCCCTTGTCTCTGCCCCCCCTCCCTGCCCTTGTTGCTCTGGTCCCCCCTCCCTCTCCTTGTTGCTCTGGTCCTCCCTCCCTCCCTCCCTCCCTCCCTCCACACCCCTCACCTTGTTCTCTTCCCTGGTGGCTAGTGGGGGCAGATGGGGGATGTCTGCACGATACGTGCAGACATCCTCCCTGCTGCCCGACACCTCCGTCTATCATGACGGACAGCTGGTCCGTCATAATAGACTGAAGTGTCGGGCAGCATGGAGGATGTCTGCACGTATCGTGCAGACATCCCCCGGCTGCCCGATTCTCCCTGGTGGCTAGTGGGGCAGCAGAGGATGTCTGCGAAATGAGCGCAGACCTCCCCTGCTGCCACCTGGCACGACCACCGGGACTTTTATGACGAAGCCGGAAGTACCCGGCTTCATCATAGAAGTCCCGGCGGTCGTGCCTGGCGGCAGCAGGGGGAGTCTGTACTCATTGCGAAGACATCCCCTGCTGTTAGAGAGGGGGATCCAGGTCCCCTGCAGCTCTGCTGGGGACCTGGATCCATGTCTTATAGTCTGACCTCAATTTGAGGTCAGATTATAAGACGACCTCGAATATAAACACTTTTTTTTATCTTTTATTCACTATTTTGTGTCCTCTTGGGGGAGTTGCACTAGTGTTTGCTGCACATTTTTGATTTATATAGATTTTTTCTTTTATCAACTACTTTAGCGCCTATCACTTTATCCTAAATCACTCCTTTCATAAATCTATGACCAGTGCCTTATGCTAATGTGCATGCTTAAAGTTGTATATGGAGTTGTCCTGGAGATCTAGGTAAAGATCAGTTTGCAAAAAGACTCAAGGAGACATTTGTTGTTGTTTAAATACTCAAGCATATAATATGCAATTCTCAATGTTCACATAATCTCAAAACCTAAAACAAATCAACTGATTAGGTCACAAAATTCAGAAATATATATAAAAAAAATACAGTAAAACATTTTTAAAAATCAAAAAGGAAACCAACGGGTATAGGTGCGCTATAAATAAAAATGTGAAAATATTATCGTGTCCCCACCATGTGGTATACTGTGACAATTGGTGCACAAAAAATGTTAAAGGTACCATACAGCTTTGATAAGTATATGTAAGCGGCATCTCTTTAAAGGGATTTATCTGACAGTATCTGTACAGCAACTACATAGAAAAAGACACACAAGAAACACAAATAGTGGAATTATGTACAAATTCCTAGTGTTGGTAAGTATGCACTCACAAGCAGAGATTGTATATGCATCGTGAAATAAAAGAGATATTTGCCTCTGAATCCAGAGCCAGGAGAAAGCCCAATGCGACTGGCAAACGCGTTTCTTTTCCACTACCCCATGTCAATTTGACCAGCGAATTTTAATGTAAGACATATTATACATTAATACCACTTTTATGTACTTACCTTGAAACATTGTGTGTTCCTCATTTGTTGCAATCAGAGATGTACACCCTGTGGGAGAAGTTCTTAGACAGACTCATTTACCATCGCACCCAATGGAACACCAAAGATCTCTGTCATTTCAAGGCACATATACGATGGCTGTTTGTGAGTGCAATATTTACCACACATACCAACACTAGGAATTTGTACAAATTGCACTAATTGTGTTGTTTGTGTGTCTTTTTCAATGTAGCAGCTGTACAGATACTGTCAGATATATCCCTTTGAAGAAATACCTCTTACATATACTTATCAAAGCTGTGTGGTACGTTTTACCAATTTACTTATAGCGCACCTATACCCCATGCTTTCCTTTTGAAGTTCTTCTTTGAGTGATTTAGGGGTACACAGTTTAGGTTGCAGCTTACATCTATTTAGCTATGTGGACAAAACTCTTTCTGTCAATTTATTTTTTACATCACACTGTCTAACAACAATGTCCTAAGACAAATATTGGTTATTCTTAGAATAATTGCATAATGCCACTCTTCCATGGAGTAGATGCATCATTACCAACATTCAAAAGTATATGTAAAATACAAACAAAATAGAAGACACAACATTGTAAGGAACCGTTTATTAAATAGAGTAATATATGGTAGCATAGTAACATAGTAATTAAGGTTGAAAAAAGACACAAGTCCATCAAGTTTAACCCTTCTACCTATCATTGAAGTTTTTAAAGCAAAAGAAGGCAAAAAAAAAAAAACCCTAAGGAAGCTATTTCAAATTTTGCCTCCTAGGTGGAAACATTTCTTCTAGACTCCAAAATGCAATCAGATTTCTCCTTGGATCAATAAGCTCTATTATTAATGCTTATTCTATTATTAATAGCTCTATATGTTCTGCTTTTCTAAATAAACATCCAGACCATTTTTAAATGCATCTATTGTAGTTGATAGCACCCCCTCTCTTGGCAGTGAGTTCCAGAACTTTATTGTCCTTACTGTAAAGAATCCCTCCCTTCACTGTCTATGAAATCTTTGTTGTTCCAGTTTCAGGGGGTGACCTCTTGTTTTTTGTACATTTTTGTTAATGTCTCTCTTCATAACTAAGATCCTCCAATCCCCTTACTAATTTTGTAGCCCTCGTTTGCACTTTTAAGTTCCATAATATCCTTTTTACGGACTGGTGCTCAGAACTGTACTGCATATGTAAGGTAAGGTCTTAACATTGACTTGTAAACAGGCAAGACGATATCCTCCTCCTGGGAATCAATACCACATTTTATAAATGCCAATATCTTACTGGCCCTTGTAGCTGCTGAATGTCATCGAGCACTTTTGCCAAGTCTGTTACTTATAATTATTCCTAAATCCTTTTCATTAGTAGTTTTCCCAGGGAAATACCAGTTAAGGTATATGTTGCTTTGTTATTATTTTTCCCATAATGAATAACTTTACATCAAGATTAGTTTGTTTTACCTTACCTAATTTAGTGTCATCAGCAAACACTGAGACATGGCTCTCAACACAACTTAGGAGATCATTAATCAACAAATTAAAAAGAAGAGGACCTAAAACAGACCCCTGAGGTACTCTTCATAATACCCTGGTCCAATATGAGGATTTTCCATTTACAACAACCCTCTGCATTCTATCTTTTAGCCAATTTTCAATCCAAATACATACATTTGCTCCCAAACCTGTTTCTCTCAATTTGCAGAGTAACCTTTTGTGTGGAACTGCATAAAATGCTTTTGCAAAGTCTAAATATATTACATCAATTGCCACACCTAGATCTATAGTTTTACTAACTTTGTCATTGAATGTTATTAAGTTTGTTTGACTAGACATGTCTTTCACAAAACCATGTTGACTTTTACTAATTATATTCTGATTCAAGATGTATTCTCGAGTGTATACCTTTAGCAATTCTTCAAATAATTTCCCCACTACAGATGTCAAGCTCACTGGCCTATAATTACCCAGCAGAGATTTTGATCCCTTTTTAAATACTGGAATGACATCCGCCTTTTGCCAGTCTTTTGGCACTATACTTGAATTGAAAGAATCCCTAAAGATCAAAAATAGTAGCCTGACCAGAATTATGCTTAACTCTCTAAGGACCCTTCGGTGCATACCATCTGGCACTGGGGCCTTGTCCATCTTAACAGAGTTTAATTGCTTAAGCACTTTTTTCTGTGTCAGCCAATCTCATGTTTGTGGTGACTTTTCCGTAACTTTCGGTAGCAGGGGCTCATCCATCGGTTCTTCCTTAGTATACACAGAAGAAAAAAGTATTTAAGATGTCTGCTTTCTCTCTGTCCTCACTAACCAAATTTCCCATTTGGCATAACAAGGGCTCAACATTTCTTGCCTTTATATTTCTTGCATTTATATACTTATAAAAAAAATGTTGGGGTTAGTTTTACTCACCTTAGCAATTATTTTCTCATATTCAAATTTAGCCATTTTAATTGCCTTTTTGCAGGCTTTGTTGGCATCTTTGCACTCTATAAATGATAATGTTGATCCCTTGCTTGTATAATGCTTGAATGCCATTTTCTTGTTTTGGATTTCCTGTTTCACATTACCGGTAAACCACATTGGTTTTGATTTGTGTCTTTTGTATTTGTTTCCCAAAGGTATATATTGGGATGTTTACTTTTGTAATGTGTGCTTAAAGGAATTCCATTTGCCTTATAAATAAAATTAATATGGCTACTGACACACTACAATGGATGTCAATTTAAAATAATGATATCCGATTGTTTCTCCGTCTAGTGCAAGAGACTTAATTTATTTTAACAAGTGGACGCTGTTATCCATGAAATGTGGAGCTGAAGGCATCCTTTGATGTTGCCTATCCCTTGATCTGTCATCAAGGTCTTTAATCTATAACATAGTCTCTTCTAGTGGACAAGGAAGTAGAAGAATAAAGTCACGCATTGCTTTTTTCATGATGGAATACTATGTACTCTTGTGAGTAGTCATTTTTAAAAAAAAAAATACTTTGTTGAATGGACACAAATCTCTAACTCAATTTTGTCTATAGCAGACTATGGGATTTGATGACATGAGATAAACCCCATTGTCATCTGTTTGTCTGTTAGGTAATTTAAATTGCGGAAAAAAATACTTACCAACTAATACTCCTGGCAAATCAAGACACCAGGGAACACGGCTTGAGACATTCAGTGTCATCACTACTGTGTGCATGGTAGCATGTGAAGCAGTGCTGTCACTCAAACTGGTCATGCTACTGTGCATGTGAACCATGCTGCACAGACACAGTGTGTATTATCCAGTGTCTTAGACACTGTAGAATGAGATCGGGACTGTCCACATTACCAAAACCAGATATCCTGCCGTGGTCTACCTCTATCCAAAAAAGGACAGAGGTAGAACTCGGCGACACAGTGGGACCAAACCTCAAAACCGGGATTGTTCTGCACCGTTGGGAGGTATCCCTGCCAGTCACAGGCAGTGGTAAGGCATAGTTAACAGATAATAAAACGTATTTTAAAAAAAATACATTGCTGGTTTTTATTTACTTCCTCTGCCCCCCTTCATTATTACTCCCACATCCCTTGCCATTGCATTCACAAGGATTCGTTGTGAACTACAGTGGCCATAAGACTTAGGCATCATAGGAGTTGTACGCCACAGCAGCAGGTATTTATTTTTAAATAATGCTAACATTAGCCTCCCTCCTGGGGGAGACTCAACTAGTCCCTGGTGATCTGTGGGTGGCATCCTCCTGGTCATCAGTGGAGTGAACTGTTGGTCTCCGACTTGCAGAAACCTTCTCCCTCCAATTCAGACAACCTGCAGACTTTCCGGCGACAGCATTGGGTGGCGGGGATATGGTATGTCATATCATATGGTGAGGACCTGATTGGTCCTGTAATGATTGACAGCAGCAGGTCTCACCTAAAAAAAAATGTTTTAAACTTCCTGCTGGCATGAGAAGGTGCTGATAAGAAGGTCATTCCTCTGACGCTTCCTGTGTTTTGCTCCCTGTGTGGTCGCACAGGCTGCACACCCCAAAGGCCAGCACATAATTTGCGTTTTAATTTGCCAAGTTTCCTACTTTTGCGATCTAGTCAACTTTCCCATGAGAGGGCTGACAGTGACATTTTACACCTTTACAGGAAAAATATTCCAAGTCACCTATTTCTGCAGAACATATATCTCTGATACAATTAAATATCCTAAATGCCTATATCCCTTTTGCATTATTTAATACAAAAGTTATTTGTGCATTTAAAAAATAAATATTGCAGGACTTGAACAATATGCATATATATTAAACTGACATACAATGTGTCCCCTGATAGTTTCATGTACAGGGATGAGACAAAAGTGTTCTGCCACAATAACCTTACAATAACATCTTGTTGTGTTCATTTGATTAAAAAAAAAAAATGACAGCTTTTCAGCAAAGTGCAAAGCAGGAAACAATTCCATTTCCCTGTCAGCTTTTTACATAATGTACAGTTGGGAACTGGGGTCTTTAGCCCTTCCAAATACACATGTAGAGAGTCTCTAACAGATGGCCATTCTCTGACAGCCTGCTGGTTAGATGGCAGCATGATTTGGCTCATATCCTGTCCTGACAATTTTGAATAACTTAAAAGAAAGCCAATACAATTTATGATTAACAGCTCTTGTCTGAATTCAAACTAAACTTTAGACAATTATTCTTTTAATAGATTCTTTTAATAGATGATTAAATATTAAGCATAAACATTTTTGGCAAACTGGAGAGAACTTAGATAATCAGCATTAAAACAGCACAGCGATAACTCAGTGTATTGTAAATTAGCCATTTTATAAGTATAAATATATTTTTTCATCTTTTCATCAAATGATTTATCAGTGACAACTGTTCAAGTATGACTTTCCAAATGTCACATCAAGTTAAATATTAGCCCCCTAATTATGGTATTATGAAAGCAATCTTAATTAGTCTTGACAAAGTTCTTTTATTTTTTTTTAAAGACGTAACTACCCTTGGTAGTTGGTAAAATTGGGTTGTATTTCAGTGAAGACATGGATAAAGATAGCAATTCATACTGGGCTCCAGACTGCTGCAAGGAGACAATTTCACCAATGCAGAACTAAAGATTACCATACCCAAATCCAGTGTAGTCACAGGTGCAATGAGCCACTACAATGATCCTTCCAACTCATGAGCAACAGCAATTTATCTTGGAAAACAGAGGCACTCTGCATTCCATAATCTGCTTCTTAAACTGTTATATATACAGGAAAATGTGATGGCTTATGACCCCACTAATAAAAAATACATTTCCTGGGCCCTAAAATAATTATGGGGACTAGGGCAAAAAGCCCTAGGGTGTGAGAACAGTTGCATTGTATGAGAGAGCAGGACTGGAAGAGAGTTGGCCTGTAAGAGCAAGAGAGAACAGGACCAGAAAAGAGACAGAGAGCTAGCTTGCAATAAAAGCTACACATTCTGTTATAATCAGAAAGGATGTGGAAGGATATTTGAAACAAATGGAAGGTAATAAAGACAGAAAAACAGAGACAGAATAAAATCTATAACTTTGAATGTGGTACCTTTCAAATTGCATAAAACAGAGGACACAAAATATTTTGGATACAGAGAGAGAGAAGGTTGTGAAGTCCAAAGTAGAGGATTCTGGCAGCATGCCTTAAAACAGTCCGGGTCCAATTGCTGTGATGGTTGGTTCTGGTAGTGGATTGTTTATGAAGTTCCTGAAGTGACTGTGGGGGGATAGCATGGATGTTATAATCAGAAAGTTTGTTGGAGATGTGAGGCAAATGGAAGGTGATAAAGATAGAAAAACAGAGACAGAATACAAATCACATAAAACAGAGGATACTAAATATTTTATATACATAGAGAGAAGGTTCTAAAGTCCAAAGTAGAGGTTTCTGGCTTATAACAGTCCGAGTCCAATTGCTGGGATGATAGGGTCTGGTAGTGGATTGAGTGTGAAGTTCCTGCAGTGTCTCAGAACATTTACAGTCTAATTGCTGGGATGGGTGGATCTGGTAGTGGATTGTGTATGAAGTTCCTGAATCTTATCTTTTATATAGGAAAGATATTTGAGAATTTCTTAACGCATTATGTAGACAAGCATATTTAAAATCTGTAGAGTTGGTTGTATCTCACTCTCTAACCTTATGATGTTTAGCAAAACACGTCTGTTGCAAGAAACTTGAATGTTGTCGGAGAAATGTAACCCACAATCACTTTAAATTGAATAATTCTGTTATCTCTGAACATATTAAAGTATCTCTCAGACCCATTTTTTTGACTCTTCTAAAATAACTATGTTCCATACCAGACCTAAAATTTTGATATCTAAGTATTGGTGTTAGAGAGAATGGATCATTGATTAGATTATGTTTAAGAACTAATTTATGCTATATTTGAATGGTATTATATGTATTAAGGCAGGCAGGACAGGATAAGTCCTAGGTATCAAAATATATTGATAAAATATTTCAAATGGAAGTGTTCAAAGTCCACCAATTCTTTTTAGTGGATCATGTTAGGTTCTCCGATTCCCCCTGAGTCATTACATTTTAATTACATTGTATTTCTTCTTATTCTCTGAATTTTACTCTTACATATTAATCCATCATTAATGTTTTTTTTTTCCTGATTGATATAGGGATAGTTTGGAATATATATAATAAAATAACATAAATTATTATTATTATTTTTTTTTGCGGGTTGAATACTGATATAATACACATTCACTTTATTATGGCACTTTAAAATAGTATTAGACACAACACAGGAGTTATCAAGTAAAGTTCACAGATATACACAGGATAGAATGTTATAAGTCATACACAAACTTTTGATTAACACAAACGGTAGCAGTATGAGTATAAAGACACTTATATCAATGATAAAGAGATTAAGGGGGGTAGGAAGTATATATAAGAAATAAGGGTATTTGAAACACGATAAGAGGAATGTAAGGTCTCAACCTACAGAATTAAGATGCGGTGAATAGAAACTACAACACTCAGAAGAATTGAAAGTATAAAATTTTTTAGAGTTGCGAATGAAAAATGAAAGAATATCAAAAATACTAAAACATGAGTAAGGGATATATTTGTACTTTTCTTTTTTTTCTTCCTCTCCCTACCCCAAACCCCAATATTCGTTATAGAGCCCCCCCCCCCTCTTGCCAGATACCCCATTATATACAGGAAAGCAGAGGCGCAAGACACGGGGTAATAGGATAAGGTATTAAAGAGGTTAATACGAGGAGAGGATGGAGAGGGGGGGAGGAATATATTATATTAAGTGCTTCCTAGAAGGGGAAAGTAAGTGTCGGGGTGTTACAAATGAAGAGGAAATACAGGGAGTTCCGGGAAGCCCATGAGAAGCTAGCGGCCTAGGGTCATTCGGTATAATTAACATATGACTAAAGGGATGAATGTTTAATATGCTCAGTAACTATCCAGCAGGAACCCATGTGTGTATGGTCATACATGGTGTCCCAAATTTATGAGGAGGGAACCAACCTTGGATGGTTAAGGTTGCCCACGAAAGGTGGAATGACAGAGCATTCCACCAAGAAAAGGGGGAGGTGCGGTTTAATGTTAATTGTTAAATGTTTTGTTATGTTTGTAGGCATCACTGAGAAAGAAGTACCGGGTATCTGGCGGGTGGAATCCGTGGGTATGGATGAAGAACAGCTAGTGAATCCCAGGTAATTTAGGTCAAAAGGGTGATAAAAGATGATTAGGATTATGACACTTAATGCACATGGGATTAACTCCCCACAGAAAAAAAATATAGTTACCCAATTCCTTAAAAAAGAGAGAATAATGGTCTGTGCCCTCCAGGAAACCCACTGGAGAGGGACAGACCCATTAAGGTTCAAAGATAAAAACTACCCAACAATGATTCATGCCTCCCTGCCTCAACAGAGAAAGAGAGGAGTTGCCATTATGTTTGCTAGGGAACTCGCAGTTAATATAAGATACCAAGAGTGTGATCCAGAAGGGAGGTATATTATAGTGATAGTGGAGATAAATAACATACTATATACAATTATTAATGTATACGCTCCCAATCAGACTCCGATTAAGTTTATTCAATTTATCTGTAAAAAAATACAAAGAATTGCCCAGGGTTTGATAATCCTGTTGGGGGACTTTAACTGTGTGATGGACTCCCACCAGGATATTGCAAGCTCTAAAGGGAAGGTGATGAATAAAAACACGATCAGTAATGCAAGACGTCTAAGAGAGATCATGAAAATATAGGAATTATTAGATATCTGGAGTGTTTTCCACCCAAAGGAGAAAGATTTTTCATGTTTCTCTAAGACACATTTGTCCTATTGCCGAATTGATCTTATACGAGGGGCAAGACAATTGACAAGTAGGATTAGTAAAGTATCTATTACAGAATGTACATGCTCCGACCATAATCCGATAATTATGGACTTAAAGGAACAGCGTAGAATGGTTAGGAAGGATTGGCAAATACAACAATATTGTCTAAAGAAGCCGGACATTTTGCAAAATATTACTATAATGACAGAAAACTATTTTGGGGAAAATAGAGGGGACGCAGTTACTGCACCTATGATATGGTGCACTTATAAGAGCGTTATAAGGGGACATTTAATAAGTTCAGAGATAAAAGAAAAAAAATTGAGGGGGGTACCCTTAGCACAACTATACATTCGTCTAGACCAAGCCACATCTCAGAATAAAATTAATCCTAGTCTGCAAGGTACCAAGAACATAGAAGATATAGAGAAAGATATTAATGAAATCTTGATTTTTAGGGCTTATAGAACTCTGGAAGCACTGCGCAGAACATGGTATTACCATGGAAATAGAGCCCATAAATCAATGACTAACAGATTAAAGCAAGAAAAACGTAAGAGTCATAGTAAAATTCAAAGATGGAAATAAAGACATATTATTGCCAGATAAGATTGGCTAAGCATTCATGAAATTCTAGTGATCTCTATACTTTACGTAGACAAAAAACAGAATTAAAAATACAGGTTTATTTGAATGGTATAGGTGTTCCTAAAATCTCATCAGAACACCTGAATACATTAAATAAACTGATTACAGTGGAAGAGGTAGAAAAGGCTATCAATAAGTTAAAGCAGAAAAAAGCCCCGAGCCCAGATGGCTTCGATAATGGGTTTTATAAGTTATTAAAAGATCAGATAAAAGTTGATTTGACCAATGCTTTTAACGAATTTAGGAATGGAATTCCCCAAGAAATGCTCAGGGCCTTTATAATCCCAATAGCAAAGCCCCAGAAAGACCCGTAAAATATAAAGAACTATAGACCGATTGCATTGATGAATGTCGATGTTAAGTTGTATTCGTCAGTTCTGGCAGAGAGGTTAAAGATAATTATGCCATCAATAATTCACGGGGACCAGACCGGATTTATCCCAGGGAGATCTTCAAAAAATAACATTAGAAGACTATTGGATATTCTGGAGATAGTCAAGAAGGATGGGAGACCCTTGCTGACCCTGTCATTGGACGCAGAAAAGGCCTTTGACAGGGTCAGCTGGGATTTTATGTACCAAACACTCAAGTCCTTTGGGTTGGAGGGAGGGATTCTTAAGAACATAATGGCTTTATATGTAGGCCCAACTGCAAAAGTAAAATAAATGGGTTTCGAATCAGCATGGTTCAGTATTCAAAATAGGGTAAGACAGGGTTGTCCCCTGTCTCCCCTATTGTACCTGTTATCCATAGAACCCATGGCCCTAGTGATCCGGAACAATCAAGGAATTAGCTATGGGAGAAAACATGAAAATAAATGTATACATGGACGACGTGATACTTACCCTGTCAGACCCAGTTAACTCTCTCCCTGGACTGATGGAGGAAATTAGAAAATACTCCGCATTTTCAGGATACAGGCTTAATATGGACAAATCATTGGCAATACCCAGTAATATAAATTATACCATGAAGACTAATCTAACTCAAAGATTTGGATTTGCATGGGCAAAACATTTTATAAATTACTTGGGAATAAAAATAGGACCTGACCCAGCAGATGTAGTACAATTGAATTTTCCCCCTCTCCTCAGGAAATTGAAAAAGTGGAAGCCAATGGGGTTATCATGGTGGGGGAGGATAAATGTTCTTAAAGCTTATATTCTGCCAAAATGGACATATTAATTTAAAATGATTAATAGGGAGATACCGAAAAGCTGGCTGGATATGGTCCAATCAGCCATGAAAAAGTTTATTTGGCAGAATTCACACCCAAGAATTGGCTTAGACACAATGGACATGGGAGTAAAAGCGGGAGGCCTGGTAGTTCCTATATTAGAGGACTATTCAAAGGCATGTATGATAGCGCAAGCAATTTATACTCAACAGGAGGGAATAGAGCAGGAGAGTTGGTATAAGCTAGAACAACAGATGGTACAACATCTGGACCTGGGTTCAATATTTTGGCTAATAAAAGGGGAATCAAAGTCTATACAAGAAAAAAAAACATCTAGATACCACAGGCTGTTCAATATTAAATGATATATTAAAAAATTGGAAAAAAACTATTGAAAAACATGAAGATAAATAATCATATATTAATAGGTTTACCATTGAAAATAATTTCTGCTAAAATACAAGACTTAAACCTAAAGAAATGGGAAGAATGTGGTTTTCATCAGATACAAGACCTATATAATACCGCTGAATTAAAAACGTTTGGACAAATTGTAGAAGATTCAGAGATCCCAAATAATATATACATACCTGAGGCTAAAATATTTTACTAAGAAGTATGTTAGGCAGTGTAGAAATGATAATGAAAAAACTTTGCAACAACTACTCACCCTTAAAAATATGGAAAACATGATAACGAAATGTGTCACACTGATTAAACTAATCAAACCGAAGATAATATGTAAAGGAAGAGAAAAATGGATCAAAGATCTAGGCATACAAATAACACAGGAGGATTGGGTCTCAGCCCTGAACGCAACTTATAAAACAGTATGCATGTCTTCTGGGGTTGTGACGAGATTTTTACAATGTGGAAATAAATAAGGCAGAAAATACAAGTTCTAACGGGAGTAGATATAGACTTCAACCCAGGGGGATTCTTGCTGCATTTATTCAGACAACCCCTGATAAAAACACAGAAAGAGATCATTATACACATATTGCTTGCAGTTAAATTGTCAATCGCCAGGAATTGGGGAACGAAACAGGTACCTTCATGGAGAGAGATAAAAAAACAAGTTTGATCCCAAATAAGATGGAACAAGGGATAACCAACCAGCTTAGTATACGAAAGGTGGACAGAAACAACTGGGAGGATTGGGTAAAGAAACTAGACACCATGCCAGAAGGATAGTAAGATACTCAGATAAGGATCTCTAAGATAAAAAAAGAGGGAAAAAAGGGGAAGAGAAGATGGAAGGAAAAGAAAGAAAGGGGGAAAAAAAGTACACTTTCTCAGTGATGCAGTTTTTGTTTGTCTTTGTTTGTTATGTATACGTAGATATTTTTTAAGTAGTATATAATACAATATTTGGTTGCAGTTGAGGGGAACTCTGAAGAATATACGGGGTTCAGTACAACAGCTGATACAATGTCTAAGTTTGTAACGTGTACATATGTAATGTCTATGTCTCTTTTTTATAAATAAGAAATAATAAAGTAGTATATAATATAAAAGAAAAGAAAAAAGAGAGAAAATAATAAGAAAAATACACAAGGATGAATTGAAGGATCAATGAAGTGAGAATATATAAACTTAAATACAAGTGCCTCAATATCTGAGTGTAAAAAAAAAAAAAAATCTCAGCAATACTTTATAAAATGATTATTAACTCAGTCACTTTTAAAACTATCAAATTTATGTTGAAAATGGAAAAAGTATGATCCTATTTCTGGGAATCTGGGAAGAAATAAAATATGCAACTGTGTACACTTTAAAGAATAAGCTCATAAAACTTTGGTATAATAGATGGTATTTTACACCAGTCAGAATTTATAATAAGGGATTTAATCAATCAAATCTTTGTTGGAAAAATTGTGGATATGTTGGAACTTATATTCATGTCTGGTGGTACTGTCCTAAAGTTAAAAAGTTATGGATATTTATAAAAATCAGTATTACTGAATAAATCAATACCATTGGATCCATAGGTACATCTATCATCAAAATTGGTGGTGAGAGGCTTTATAGCTTATGGAATGGAATACATCTGAAATTCCAACTTTAAATACAGTTATAAAGAAAATTTAAGAAGCCATTGAGATGGATAGATTAACTGCTATGGTTCATGATAATTTCAAATTATCATGATAAAACCTGGTCGTTTTGGCCAAACATGGTATAACATGAACTGTCTTTTAACTTGACATTGATATTTGATTGCGTTGTGTCTTTTCTCAGCTTGGCAATAATCACTGGACATTTAACTTATTTTTTGTAACCCGGACTCATTCCCTTCCTGGTGGCAGCTTGAAGCGGGACGCTTTATATCTTACCAGGGCTAATATATGAACAGGCATCTTGCACATGTTATGTGCTCTTCTTATGTAAGTGTATCTGTTAGCACTAGCTATTTTATTTGTGAGATGCTGCACAGTTTTAATTTTTATATATATATATCTTCTAAAACTTTGGACAAAAATCGGAAGATATACCATATTCATGAATTCAAACTATACTTCTGTTTGTGAGGGCAAAGTCCATTGGAATTATTTATGATAAAAGCTCCTACAATATTAAAGTATATTTGTATTTTCTTTTCTTTTGTGCATGTGCCTCTGATCATAGTTGTAGTGTACCATTGTTAGGCTAATAAAATTATGTTTAATTCCCTTGCACCCCTTCATCTCACACCAGCAGTCTGTTTGGGATGAGTGGATCCCGGTCATATTTTTTCCTTAAAAATGGACATTTGGAAAACCTATTTGAATCTTACATATGAGATGCAGAATGCTACAACTTTATACATCTAAATAAACCCATAGTATAGGAATTAAAAGAATTCAGTTAACTTGAAAAACATGGTAATATTTAAAAAAAAAAAACAATATATAAAATACATTTTCATTAATACATACTGTCTGCTGCAGTTTGTTCTATGTGGTAGTTAATGTTCATGTTGTTGGATTTGTTTGGAGAAATTGAGTGAAATGTGTTAAAATGTTTTGAGACAGGGTTTTTATGGCATTTTCTAATATTCAAGGTTTCAGTTATCACACCATTTCAAACGTAGCATTCAAAAATATCCTGCTTGCCAGGTGAATTTAGTTTTTAGAATAAATGCCATAATCAATAAAATCATTCAATGCATGTTAATATTCAGCCCTGGTATATTCTGGGAGCCAAACAGCTATCTAAACAATTCTTCTAAACAATCTTAAGCTTGAATCTGACAGAAGTTCCAATGTTTTTTGTTGAAATGTGGAATCAAATTCTACTAGCGATATGGTTTCTGTTGTTATTCATTTGCTTTTTCAAAAGATAAGGTATGATGAAGGGAGGCATTACCAATAATAGTTTCTCATTTGTAACCAACACTGCAGTAAATAGAATAGGTGTTTTAAGCGCACAGAAATAAATAGAATAGGTTTTTTAAGTACAGAGGAAGAAGAGCTCACTATCTAGATTATGTACAGGTGATAAAAAGTCCTATGTATGTCAATATGTTATTTTAAAAATGTGGAAAGTGCTGAGGAGCTGCTGGCATGTTCTTTTTTTCCAATAGAGTTTTTGAGTGAAGAAAAGGTATGTAGACTTAATGACAAAAGGCCTGTCTAAGTCAAATCAGGAACAAAGCCAGGAATCAAGAACCAGAAGAGAAGACAGCCAAGCCAGGTAAGGAACACAGAAATCACAGGAAACCAGGAACTGCACATGGAAGCCGGAAACATCGCAAGGGAAAATTAGCTACTAAGACTAGCTGCTTAACCCCTTAATAACCAAAAGACAACCCGGGTCTGTGTGTTCCTGGCTGCCTATCATGAAGTGATTGGAGCCAAGAACATGCAAGCAAGGACCCTATCTGGGTCTCTATAGACCCTGTCGGTCCCTGCCAACATCCCGCGATACTTTGTGAAGTCACGCCCGGAAGTTCGGGTAATCAGGGATGCTGGTGATGTAGCAAACGCTCGGTTTGAGCATTCGCTACATTTCCCATGTCAGACTGAGGCCCCTCAAAGTGGCCTCATCTGACTCTGGGGATCCTGCTGCAAGTCCCTGCAGCGGGACCCCCAGTACAGCTCATCGCGGGGAGCTGCGTAGGTCTATAACGTCCTGAAGGTTTTTACAGTAAAATGTAGCCGACACTCCCTTTGAGTGTCAGCTACATTTTCTGTGTCAGAGTGAAGCCACTCAAAGTGATCCACACATATCTCATCGCAGGGGGCCGCGATGATCTGTTTAATGTAGGATATTCTTTGCCATCGTACTATCCTCTAGGCACTAAAAGTGTCGGATGGCATTGAATGTCCTACAAGCAGGAAGGGGTTAAATAACTGTTATGAGCAGCAAAAAAGGCTGGCTAATATCAGCCAGGTGAGTAACCATGGTAACACTGTTGAAGGGCTCTGCTCATTAATACCAGCTGATTAACTCACTGAAGGAAAGGGTTTCTATTTAAACCAGCAGATAAACCCTTACACATTCACACTGTAAACATGATGCTTAGAGTTAATACTTCTATATATACAAACAATTATGCAGACTAAAGATTAATTTATTGATAATGAAATTAATTACTGTTAGTGATAGCTTCATATGGCTCACGCTTTAAAACTAACTTTTTCCCTTTTCACTATGCATGAACTGAGGGAACCTCCTCCTAGTTTAAAAAGCTACAGGAACTCACCATAGTCTGGTTAGAGACATCTTTTTATGTTAGAACCAAGAGGGTAGCTGTTCATCAGTGCTTTTTTTCCCAGAAGATGCCTCAGTGTGCTTCATCCTGTGCCTGATGAGTACAATAATCATGTTTTGATGTTGTGTTTCAATTGTCTATACAGGGAAATCAAGTTGACAAAAGGTGAGTGTTGTTAATGTGATAGCCATAGAAACACAGGTGCCTAGTAGGGTCAAGTTGATACCTTTATTGGCTAACTGAGTAGGTCTAGATCATAAGCATTCAAGACCTCTCAGGTCTCTTCATCAGGAATGTTATTGCTTCCACAGGCTTAACATTGGCATTAAGCCAATAAAATATGTTATTATCTCTTTCACCCCAAAGGCTGGCCCTGACAGCATGTACAGGTAAGGGAACTGTGCTAAATTGTATGTTCCAGTGCTGAAGGAGATATGAACAGGGCTCTAGCATTGCTAGACACCAGAGATGAGACTCATCTTCTCTCACATGCACAAATAGAAAATGAAGCAAGAGGGCAGATTGCCATGTTTTTGACTGGTGTAGGTAATAATTCCCATCATACACATATCAGCTTCTTGCTAACTGAGCAGAATGGAAACTGTATTCCATAACAATAGGAGTGCCAAAGGTAATTTGTTAATCTGGCACTGGTTCAGGATGCTGGCTTCCATGTTCTCTGTGTGAAACAGCATCAACTGTCAGGCCCCTGACTATAGCCTACAGCCATGTCCAGGATGTTATTTGACCCCGAGCAGCCAATGCAGGAGTTCAATGCACTGGAAATGGAGACACCGGACCTGGTGCTGGGTAACTGCAATCCTATAGTGGTTTGAGACCCCAAGCTCATGTAGCCACGTTCCCAGGCCCTGTGAAGAAGACGTTGAATCCAGTGAAGACAACAGAAGGAATCCTACAAACATCCTGGAGCAAACATGGAGTATAACTAGAACAGGTTAGCAGGATGTAGCAGGCTAAAGAAAAGATGAGCCAGGCAGAGCAAGGAGAGGACTAAATCATACAAGGAAGGGCAAACCATAAGATATAAGTACACAACTGTAGTTGCCACCTTTTCTTCAAAAAAATACCGGCCTTGGCATTGCCTCCATAGACTTAACATTGGGGTCAAGCCAAGATTTTACCGGCCTGCCGCCAAAATACAGGCCAGGTGGCAACCCCTATACACAACTAAGGAGTCATACAAAGATACATATATATAAAAAATAAAAACATTCAGAGGACAGGGTAAAGGCTGAAGGAACAAAAGGGATGGAGTGAGGAGCCGATATCCTTGGATGCTTCATAATGGGAAACAAGCTGGACAAGAGGATAGGTAAGAGGAGCTGAGGTCCTCAGGTGCTTCAGGGAGACAGGATAAGGGAACATATACATACAAACAAACATACAGGAACTAACCTAACACTCTTAGATGAAAGAATGAGTATTTGCTTAAATTATGGCCATAAGATTAAGCTTGCCAACCACTTCAAGGTACTTCACAATAAGGCAAGTCCCTACGCTAAAATTGAATAACAAACTAATCGCAATACACAGACATACAAAAAGAGAAAATATCTGCAGAGCTGAAGAAATCAAACAGAGGAAACGGATGTGGTTGCATTTATAAAGGAACTAAGCAAGAGGAAACAAAGAAAAACTGGAATGGAGCAATAGAATAACAAACAGCAAGAAAAATGGATCAGAGCATAAACTAAAGTAACAGAAATATGAGTGTTTAACAGAGTTCTGAGACAGGGTGAGAAATTCAGGGAATTAGTATACAGGGCAAAATAGCAGACATAGCCTACAATTACATGAGCAAGCTCCAGAGGTGACCAGCACTACTACTGCTGGATAACTTCTTTAAGGTAACATAAGTCATTACATAGATTCCCTGGTCATATATCACGGAGTGCTCACAGGTAGGGGCTACTCTGGAACAGGGCAGGATCTGGACTGTAGCCAGATAGGGCAGATGCCACTCTGGGTACAATAAGGGAAAGGATGCAACTCTGTAGCTGAAATAGAGAGGGATGCCCCTTTGTGGGGGATACCACTATGTGACTGAGCTAGAGAAGTGTGCCTCACTGTGGAGGATATCACTATGTGGCCGAGCAAGGAGGGAACAAGGTACAGGTATGCAAAAAAGGCAGGAGCCAGCATAGAAAATGAATAAGCAAGCAAAACTTCAACAAGGAAAATATTGTTAATAACCAGCTTATCCAATTATTGGATATTTTATATAAGAATGACCAATTATATAACCAAGTGCAACATTTAATTAGCAAATTGTTTTCTAGAGTTGTTGCAAATATAAATATTACTCTTAGGTTTTAAATTCGTAGCAGTATATAATATATATTTGATGCAATAGCCATTTCTTATGCACATTATAATTAAGGGAATCATGAGTAAATATTTATTGTAAAAGGGTCTGTCGAATGTCCAAAATGTATTTTCAAATAATTAATGCACATTAATGTGCTTTCAAAGTACTTTAAAATGCATGTTTTACGTTTTGCATTGCTTACAATATAAAATACATACATCTAGATGAAATTGTGAAATTACAGCAGTTTGCAAGAAACTAGGACTGCCCACACTAGCTGAGTAAAAGTAAATTCCTATTTTTTTTTTTTTTTTTTGCTGCAGGTACCAATGAGAATAATTTCATTCAAATTAATGGAATTTCCTGTCTTTCTAGTGATGTCATCAGACAATGTGTTGTGCTGTTAAGTGATCCTACAGTGTACAAGAGCAGGTTTATCACAGTCCACACAATGTATTCAATTCCAAGAGAACAGGAAGTGACTAAATTAAACAGAACTTTATATCCTCAGTGTCTATATAATCAGTGCTGTTGCACCTGTAGTAAGCATGCAGAGTAATCACTGGGGAGTAATTGAGTCAAATATTAAAAATGTGATTTATGCAGAATGCCTGCATTAAATAACACTGGACAAAAGCCTATGCATTATATAAGTAGTAATCTTCATCTTGCACTAAAGTGAGTTTGGGGACTAGACTGTCCCTTTGGGAACCAACATATAGGCGTTTTGCTGTGGCTGTCAGCTAACAGATTTAAATAAGTTAATATTCGTAAACTGGCATTACAGGTAACTTGCAATCTATAGCAATAGAATTATCAAATGAAAGTCTTACTTATTATATATGTTATAACATCTATTGCTTTGTACTTATGAATGCACACTGATATTTAAAAACATATGCGTGAATTCTATTTTCAGCTGAACTCTACACAGTCTATTGGTTTGAATGAAAATGTAGATACAATTCAGTTCAATGACACTTATATGTGAGGAACAAAGTCTTACAAGAAAAGAACAGAATAGTTAATAGAATAAATATATAAAGGTCTTAAACATTTAATACAGTTGCTCAGTGTTTTAAGACGATCTGAAAATTGCATGATGAAGAATGATTTTTGATGAATGAAGTAAAAATCCCTAAAGAATAAAATCAATCTCTGATATGGGCCTTGAAGTATTGATCTATGTATTTCATTACATTACTATTTTTAAGACTTTATATTAGAGAAAGCACAGGCTGTCTAATACAATGTATCTAAGCACTGCTAAGATGCTGATCAAAGTGATGAACAATTTTCTCTGTTACACACCAACAAAATCTACTTTGAGTTGTTTATTAATAATGCAGCAATTAAAAAAAATATATATGTATGGATTATTTGTTCCAAGCCTACTTCAAGGGATTTATTCAGGTAGCTCCAATTTTTGGAGCTAAAAATGTCTATCCAACATTTGAAGCATGTCGGGTAGACAAATTATATCGAAAATTTGGCAAGTGGTAGATCAACTTACAAATTGTGATGGCTCCCAAGGGAGCTAATGCTGCATATAAACACAAACAATCCAAAGGAGAAAGTTCCAGCAGTGGTATAAGTCTTCAATGCAGTACAAGCCTCTCAACGCATTTTGCCATGTTTCTTCTGATGCAGCCAAGACTACTACCTGAACTACTGAACCTTCTGTAGCACATAGGCCCAAGTTCAAGACTTACAACCACTCAGTGTCAAGGAATGTTATTATACATCATGAGCACACAACAAAACCACAATTTTAGAGCAAGATTAGATGCAAGCAGCATACAAACAAAAATGTTTTTAGTTCTGGCAGGAGGTCATGGATTCAATCAATGAAGTTTGTGGGAATAATATTTGTGTGGAGGTGATGAATAAATGAAGGCATCATGTTTATTTGCACTATACACATAACTCATGCATTAACTGGGTGAAGGCTAACTTGGACTGTACAAATTGTGAATGTTGCTGCTAGAGTAAGTCCTGTGAGTGCAGGTTTGACCACTGGGTTAAGTTCTGTGAATGCAAATCTGGTCACTGGAGTAAGTCCTGAGTGAAAAATAGGTGCTGGGGTAGTCCTGAGTTCAAAATGGGTGCAAATGTTCTGCATCATCTGTTCTGGCCATGGGTGGCCTGACAACTCATGGGGTCCCTTCTGTCATTCACTGTGCAAGCCACACCTAATACAGAAGACCAACTTATGTGCAAGTCCTCCATTCACCTTTCCTCCCCTAATAATTGTTTTATTGCCCCATCACCCACATTGCACATTCAGGACATGGCCCAGTAAGTCTGCTTCTTTGGACTTAAGATACACATATTTGCAGACTAGATGGGCCAATATAGTTATCATCCTGCACATTCTATGTTTCAGTATTTCAATGTTATTTAACCATCACAGCTGAGTAGCACAAACCAATATCTGGATTGGTATTCCAGCTCTAAAAGTGGTTATAGCATATATCCTACAACATGACAATGGCTTTCCAAGCCCATATGGTGCATACATATGTGTCATTTAAGTAAATCAGTGTAATTAGTAGGAAAAAACTGTGTGTAAATTTAGAACAAATTTCCTGTGATTAAAATTAGAGGTCTTGCAGGCTATAATTTTCTTTAAATTAAAATTATTGCGTTGTTGGCATAAATAATATGTTTTAAAGTGAACTCCTTGATGAAGAAGTGGGTTTGTGGAAAAGAAAAAAATTGATCTGTACTTAAACACTTTCTACCTAACATTTAAAAATTTTTTTAAAACTCAATGAAATTAGCCATGTTAATGAAATCATCTAGGCTTCTAGGACAGTTGTTCACAGCTGCTTCATGGCTGACATTTCAGCACGGCAGTTTGAACGATGAACTGTCAGTGGTGAAAGTCAGCGTGGACGCTTCATCGCAGCAATGTAAGCACCAACAGTTCTAACACCATTTTTTTATGTCCATGAAAAAACAAAGCATTTAACCTAGACAGTATCCAGTCTTGCATGTTTTTCTCTCCTTGTCATGTCCCAAATGCTTGCTGTGTTACCTTCCTTTTATGCGTTGTGTTTGCTGTTGCTCTGTATTTGTTTAGCTATGTCTCTTGCTCTGATCTCTTCCTGGTTTTTGTTGCCATGTTTCTCTCCTTTTATATAAATGTGCTCCACTTGTTGGTTCTGTGTGTTTCAGTTCCCAGTCAGTCTTAGGTATGTTCTGTGTATTTTATTTAGTTTATTTCTGAGTTATTATGTAGTCAGGTTTAAGTGATTAGAACTTGTCATGCTATGGGGTACCTTTATGTGGTTGGCAAGCTTATTATCTCATAGATATTTGGTGGAAATAAACCTTCACTATTTACCATATTAGACTCAAAGTCTAGTCATATGTTTATGCCTGTGGTTTTATATGTCTTTTTAAATTCTGTTGCCATGCTCTTTGTCTGCACCCTGTCTGTATCTGCCCTGTATTCCTGTCTTGTGTTAGCTCTGTGGCCTGTAGACATTGTCTTATTTTGCATATTTATTGTATAAATTAATTAAATTGTTCAGCAAAAATAGCAGCAAAACTCAAGAGATAACTTATTTAAAACAATATATTTAGAATACTAACTTATATTAGCATCCATGTCTTATCAAGTATGTGAATTATAGTTATGTTTTGTTTCACCACATCATGTACCAACCCTCCCATCGACTCAGATCCTCAGGGAGATTACACTGACATTCTCTCTCTTTGGCCCCATTGGATTCATGGAGAAGTCCAGGGTGCTCATCATGAGACACCCCAGTATCACAGAAAGTCTCTTTTGGTTATCATGATGGAGGATACATTTATTGAAGGTTTTAGCAACTTGAATGGTGAACCACAGAACAGTGATTGTATTTTCCTCAACAATTAAATGGCAATAAACATTTTCCAGCCATAAATGGTTAAACTAACCCACAATGCAGTAGTGTACCTTCCATAAGACAAACAAGGCACTCGCCTAGGGTGGCACTTTGCCAAAAGGTGGCACTTAGCCAGAGGGTGTTAAAGCACACTTTAAATATTTTCACTCCCTCCTCCACTATTCAGCAAGGTTTAGCTCAATCCAATAAATTAGGGTGATTAGGGAATGTAATGGATGTGGTGGGGGTATGTAATGAGAGCGATGGTAGGATGTAATGGGGGTGATGGGGCATTTAGTTTGTGTGCAACATGGGTGATGAGTAATGTCGTAGGTGTGCAACGTGGTGGGGCGGGGGGTGCCCAAATTTTGTTTGCCTAGGGCAGCACAAAACCAAGATACACCACTGCCACAATGTGAACCAATTCAGAGGAGTAATGTGTCATAAATATTGATTTAAGCAAAATGATTTTACAACTGATTGGTTTGGTTATAATTATAGCAGTAAACAAGGTAAATAAACTGATATGAGCATTTCCAATTCTAATCAGGGGTGTCACTAGGGTTGGTGTCACCCGGTGCGTAAACTCATGGTGTCACCCCCCTGGATTTCCTCCAATACAATGCCAAACAGATTCCTTAGTAATGCCAGTTAGATGACCTATTAACTATGCCACACACAAGAGCCCCATAACTATGCCACACACAGGCGCCCCATAACTGTGCCATACACAGAAGCCCCATAAATTATGCCACACCAGAGCCCCATAAATTATGCCACACCAGAGCCCCATAAATTATGCCATACCAGAGCCCCACTATTTATGCCTCACCTCTGCCCAATTAATTATGTCACACACACAGGTGCCCCATAATTATACCACACACAGGTGCCCCATAATTATGCCCCACACACACACAGGTGCCCCATAATTATGCCACACAAAAGAGTCCCTTAATTATGCCACACAAAAGAGTCCCTTTATTATGCCACACATGGGGCCCAAAAAATATGCCACACACAAGCGCCCCATAATTATGTACACATGGGACAGCGATTAATTATGCAACACACAGGAGCCCCATGAGGTGACACTTGTACAATTCTAAAACAATATATATTCCTACAGACCTCTCTCTCTCTCTCTCGTGCCAGATGCCAATACCATTGTGCCATTCATATGCCAGTAATATTGTGCCATTCAGATACCAGTAATATTGTGCCATTCAGATACCAGTAATATTGTGCCATTCAGATGCCAGTAATATTGTGCCATTCAAATACCAGGAATATTGGGCCATTCAGCTACCAGTAATATTGTGCCATTCAGATGCCAGGAATATTGTCCAATTCAGATACCAGTAATATTATGCCATTCAGACGCCAGTAATATTGTGCCATTCAGATACCAGTAATATTGTGCCATTCGAGCCCAGTAATATTGTGCCATTCAGAGTCCAGTAATATTGTGCCATTCAGAGCCCAGTAATATTATGCCATTCAGAGCCCAGTAATATTGTGCCATTTAGAGCCCAGTAATATAGTGCCATTCAGAGCCCAATAATATTGTGCCATTCAGATACCAGTAATAGCGTGCCAGTCAGATACCAGGAATATTGTGCCATTCAGACACCAGTAATAATGTGCCATTCAGAGCCCAGTAATATTGTGCCATTCAGAGCCCAGTAATATTGTGCCATCCAGAGCCCAGTAATATTGTGTCAGTCAGATACCAGGAATATTGTGCCATTCAGAGCCCAGTAATATTGTGCCAGTCAGATACCAGTAAAATTGTGCCATTCAGAGCCCAGTAATATTGTGCCATTCAGAGCCCAGTAATATTGTGCCAGTCATATACCAGTAATATTGTAGCATTCAGAGCCCAGTAATATTGTGCCATTCTGAGCCCAGTAATATCGTGCCAGTCAGTTACCAGGAATATTGTGCCATTCAGAGCCCAGTAATTTTGTGCCATTCAGATACCAGTAATAGTGTGCCAGTCAGATATCAGGAATATTGTGCCATTCAGACACCAGTAATAATGTGCCATTCAGAGCCCAGTAATATTGTGCCATCCAGAGCCCAGGAATATTGTGCCATTCAGAGCCCAGTAATATTGTGCCATTCAGAGCCCAGTAATATTGTGCCATCCAGAGCCCAGTAATATTGTGTCAGTCAGATACCAGGAATATTGTGCCATTCAGTGCCCAGTAATATTGTGCCAGTCAGATACCAGTAATATTGTGCCATTCAGAGCCCAGTAATATTGTGCCATTCAGAGCCCAGCAATATTGTGCCAGCCAGATACCAGGAATATTGTGCCATTCAGAGCCCAGTAATATTGTGCCAGTCATATACCAATAATATTGTGCCATTCAGAGCCCAGTAATATTGTGCCATTCTGAGCCCAGTAATATCGTGCCAGTCAGTTACCAGGAATATTGTGCTATTCAGAGCCCAGTAATTTTGTGCCAGTCAGATACCAGTAATATTGTACCATTCAGAGCCCAGTAATATTATGCCATTCAGAACCAAGTAATATTGTGCCAGTCAAATACCAGTAATATTTTGCCATTCAGAGCCCAGTAATATTATGCCAGTCAGATACCAGTAATATTGTGCCATTCAGAGCCCAGTAATATTGTGCCATTCATAGCCCTGTAATATTGTGCCATTCAGATACCAGTAATAGTGTGCCATTCAGAGCCCAGTAATATTGTGCCATTCAGAGCCCAGTAATATTATGCCATTCATAGCCCAGTAATATTGTGCCATTCAGATACCAGTATTTTTGTGCTAGTCAGATACCAGGAATATTGTGCCATTCAGATACCAGTAATAGTGTCTTGTCAAACAAACTTTATAACATTCTATGAAGAGGTCAGTAAAAATATAGATCTAGGTGTGGCAGTTGATGTGATCTAATTGGATTTTGCTAAAGCATTTGATACAGTTCCACACAAAAGGTTACTCTACAAATTGAGAGAAATAGGATTGGGGGCAAATGTATGTATTTGGATTGAAAATTGGCTAAAAGATAGAATGCAGAGGGTTGTTGTAAATGGTAAAGCTTCAAATTGGACCAGGGTAGTAAGCGGAGTACCTCAGGGGTCTGTTTTGGGACCTCTTCTTTTTAATATGTTTATTAATGATCTCCCACGTTGTGCTGAGTGCCATGTCTCAGTGTTTGCTGATGACACAAAATTAGGTAAAGTAATAAAGACTAATCTTGATGTTTTTTCTTTACAGGAAGATTTGGACAGAGTGGGGAACTGGGCAAGAAAGTGGCAAATGAGGTTCAATATAGACAAATGTAAAGGTATGCATTATGGGAAAAATAATAACAAAGCAACATATACGTTAAATGGTATTTCCCTTGGAAAAATACTAACGAAAAGGATTTAGGAATCATTGTAGATAACAAACTTGGCAACAGTGCCCAATGCCAGTCAGCAGCTGCAAGGGCCAATAAGATATTGGCATGTATAAAACGAGGTATAGATTCACGGGAGGAGGATATCATCTTGCCTCTTTACAAATCAATGGTAAGGCCTCACCTTGAATATGCAGAACAATTCTGGGCACCAGCCGTTAAAAAAGATATTAAGGAACTAGAAAAAGTGAAAAGGAGAGCTACAAAATTAATAAGGGGATTGGAGCATCTTAGTTATGAAGAGAGACATAAAAAATTGCATTTATTTACTTTAGAAAAAAGGCGTCTTAAAAGGGATATGATAACATTATATAAATATGTGCAGGGCCAATATAAGGAGCTCTCCAGGGACCTGTTCATTAATAGAAATGTACAAAGAACAAGAGGTCACCCCCTGAGACTGGAAGAGCAAAGATTTCATAGGCAGCAAAGGAAGGGATTCTTTACGGTAAGGACAATAAAATTATGGAACTCACTGCCAAGAGAGGTAGTGCTATCAACCACAATAGATGCATTTAAAAATGGTCTGGATGTTTTTTTAGAAAAGCAGAACATACAGGGGTATTAATAATGGAATAAGCATTAATAATAGAGCTTTTTTGATCCAAGGAGAAATCTGATTGCCCTTTTGGAGTCAAGAAGGAATTTCTTTCCCCCTGGGAGGCAACATTCGAAAAAGCTTCCTTAGGGTTTTTTTTGCCTTCTTTTGTATCAAAACGCTGAAATGATAGGTAGAAGGGTTGAACTTGATGGACTTGTGTCTTTTTTCAACCTAAATTACTATGCTACTATGTTACTATGTTATGTTAGTGTGCCATTCAGAGCCCAGTAATATTGTGCCATTCAGAGCCCGGTAATATTGTGCCAGTCAGATACCAGGAATATTGTGCCATTCAGATACCGGTAATATTGTGCCATTCAGATACCGGTAATATTGTGCCATTCAGAGACCATTAATATTGTGCCAGTCAGATAACAGGAATATTGTGCCATTCAGAGTCCAGTAATATTATGCCAGTCAAATAACAGGAATATTGTGCCATTCAGAGTCCAGTAATATTGTGCCATTCAGATACCAGTAATATTGTGCCAGTCAGATACCAGGAATATTGTGCCATTCAGAGCCCAGTAATATTGTGCCATTCAGAGCCCAGTAATATTGTGCCATTCAGAGCCTAGTAATATTGTGCCATTCAGAGCCCAGTAATATTGTGCCATTCAGAGTCTAGTAATATTATGCCATTCAGAACCCAGTAATATTGTGACAGTCAGATACCAGTAATATTGTGCCATTCAGAGCCCAGTATTATTATGCCATTCAGAGCCCAGTAATATTGTGCCAGTCAGATACCAGGAAAAATTTGCCATTCAGAGCCCAGTAATATTGTGCCAGTCAGATACCAGTAATATTGTGCCATTCAGAGCCCAGTAATATTGTGCCATTCAGAGCCCAGTAATATTGTGCCATTCAGAGCCCAGTAATATTGTGCCATTCAGAGCCCAGTAATATTGTGCCAGTCAGATACCAGTAATATTATGCCATTCAGAGCCCAGTAATATTGTGCCAGTCAGATACCAGGAATAATGTGCCATTCAGAGCCCAGTAATATTGTGCCAGTCAGATACCAGTAATATTGTGCCATTCAGAGCCCAGTATTATTGTGCCAGTCAGATACCAGTAATATTGTGCCATTCCATTTCTTGTTTTCTTCCTCCCTCCTCCCCCCTTCCCCATCACTTACCGCTTGGCTGCTGCTCCGTGTCCTAGGCCGGACGTCTCTGTGCAGTGTTCCCTCCTGCACGGAGGATGGAAACACAGTCACCGATGTGACGTAATGTCACATCTGTTTGCGGTGATTTTTTTTCCTTTATTCTTAAAAAAAAAGTAAAGCAGCGCAATGCGGTGCGGGGGGATGCCGGCAGCATGGATGTCACCCTCGATGGGTGTCACCCGATGCGGTCCGCACCCCCCTCGGGACCCCACTGATTCTAATCTCTGCTTTAGTAAATGTGTCTCTGGAACAACAAGGCAAATATATGTAACTACAATTGAAACAGGTACACGGACATAAACATTGCTACAAATACACAGTAATGACATATATCACAAGGAAATGGTTGCATTCATTAGCATTCCTTAACATGGGCCAGATTGTTCTTAATGGTGCAATACATACCCCAAGCCATCTAAGATCTGCTAGCATTTACATCAAAGTACACATGGTCCACAGAACCCAATGAGGGTCATTATAAATAAAAGGGAGATTCACAATAATACCCATTGCTATCCTCAGCCAAAGGGCTGTTTCTCTTTTTTAAAAGAGAGTTATGCATGCCCACTTAATCTATCACCTCTGGAGGTGGAGAGATTACAACCAGGCAGCATTGCTGCCTGATCCTGCTGGGGTCAAAGAGCTTAGGCATTAGCTTGCCAGGGACATCCTGGAAATGTATTCTGTCTACCAACTTCTCAAGATTATAAGGCTTTCCCGTGAGGCCATCCTGGGTTTATACTAGCATGTAAGACATGATCTGGAGCCTCTGACTGGAAGGAACCGTTCAATACCTTGGCTGGTGAGCGTGTTAACAGTACTGCATCACCCAGGTTCACAATTCTCCCAGGCCAGTTCTGGGATAGAGATTGGCATCAGTAAGCAATCCTTTTCATGGTGCTTTTCATGGTGAGATTGATCACAAGCTTATTGAAGTAGCTGAACATTATTACAATTTGTGATGGCCATTTCAGCATATCTATGTATGTGCTAAAGTACCTGCTGGTGTGCTTTCATCCAGTGCGGTATTTACCACAAGGCATCCTAGGTGGATGCCTAGGGTGGAAAATTTTGGGGGGCGGCAGGGCTCCCAGCACTGGAAAGAAAACCTAAGAAAAAAATGAACGGGCAGCCTGATCACGTCGTTTGGGGTGCCCAAGCATTTTTTTCATAGGGGTGGCGGAGTGATGATGGGTCACGTGACCCGGTGATCTGATGACAGATGCGCGTCGGGTCACATGACATATCCACACTCACCGCAGGAGCTGAACAGGCAGCATGGTAGGACACCATGCTGCCTGCCACTAGCCACCATGGATCAGATTATGGTAAGTCCTGGGGTGAGGGGGCATATAATGGGGGTAATGGAGGTATATAATGGGGTTAAAGAAGGTATATAATGGGGGCAATGGAGGTATTTAATGGGGTGATGTGGCATGTAATGGGGGTGATGGGGCATGTAATGGGGGTGATGTAGGCATGTAATGGGGTGATGGGGTTAATGGAGGCATGTAATGGAGGTGATGGGGCATGCAATTGGGGTGATGGAGGCATGTAATGGGGTGATGGGGTTCATATTGGCATATGATGGGGTTAATGGAGGCATAAAATGGGGTGATGTGGTTAATGAAGGAATGTAATGGGGGTGATGGAGGAATGTAATGGGGATGGTGTCGAATATGGGGCATGTTGTGCATGTGCTGCGTGGGTAGGGGGGTGCCCGAATTTTGTCTGCCTAGGGCAGCACAAAACCAAGATACACCACTGCTTGCATCAATGGCCTTCAGGTCTAGGGGTAGTTGCTGGAGCAATGAGGTTGCAGAGCACCAGTTTGTAATAATTGAGGTTGGAGTGTTATATTTAGCTGATTTCAAACTGTTTTTTTCTTTGTTCAAATTCTCCCATAGGGTATAATGAGGATTTTGCCTGCCACTTTGGCTTGATGCGTTTCGGACATGTTTTAGCTGCATTTAGTATCTCAGAAGATATCAGTGTGGAATCAACTTTTATTTTAGAGTTGCAAATGTATTTGGATGCAAATCAAGGCCACCTGGGTAGTTCGACATTCGGGTACCAGTGTGTCGTGGATATGGTCTGAATCTGTCCGTCTGCAATTTGGAGGCACCATTTTGGTGCTGATTATCGGTGCATATTAGGTTGACCCCTGTATGTTTTCTGGAATCAAAAAATTGTTGACATTATCCTATGACTTTTGTCTATTTCTAAAAAATGTAAATGAATACAAGTGTGCATTGATGTCTTACTTATAAAACATATTTTAAATTAATGAGTCACAGAAATATTGATGAATAGTATGTACTATGTTATTTCAACTATTTAGCAGCAATCTTAGATACAGTGACAATCTCTTTGCCTTTCAAATTTTTTTACAAGAATAAACTGACTATTAATAAACTTAAGTGAAGTCTTATAAGTAAACGCATTAATCAAGAGAGGATGATTTATTAAACCTTTACTTTAGAAAATAACTAACACATGTTTGATAGTTATACTGATATGTATCTGACATAAATGCATATGTTAATCAATGATTTTCTTGTTTTATGCTACTAACCACTGAAATGTTACCATCACTGAATAAACTTGGAGGGCAAATTGTTAGCTATGTCCCTTTAATACAGTCATATAGTCTTGCCAGAGCACATACATTGTACACACACGGCTTGCCAGGCACCACAATTGAACTCTCAGGTCTTCTCAGAGCACCCATACTACACCTACAACCCATATTGTGCATGCAGGACTTGCCCAACACCCATACTGCACCAACACCCATACTGCACACATAGGAATTGGCCAGCCCCCAATTTGCACCCTCACAGCATCCACAGGACCTTCCAAGAACAATGTATAGACTATTACGAGACCTGTATCTTGGTGCTTGATAAGCCCTGGGAAGTGCTCTGGAAAGACCTGTGGGTGCAAGCTGGTTGCTGTGGCAATGTCTGTGGTTGCAATGTGGGTGCTGAAATGAGGTGCTGTGGAAAGTTATGTGGATGCAATGAGGTACTGTGGGAGTAATGGCAAGGGAGGGATGCGTGCAGTAATGAAATGAGGTCAGGAGAATTAAGTGATGGGCCAACGGAAGGAAATAAAAACAAATAATGAATTTTTTCAAAACTGTTTGTATCTGAAACTGTACCTCACCAGCACCTGGACTGGCACAGGCTGTTTCAATGGAGCTTATGCATAAGGAGCAAATGCAAAGCCCTATGTCCTTTTCATAGTTGACAACTGTCCCAGATTCGCCGGGACAGTCCCGGCAACTATGCAAATGTCCCGCGAATATTGCGATCGTGGAACAGTGATGGGAAAATGGCCTGTCTCGCGATCAAGATGGGTCATCCGGTCACGTGCCATCACAAGCGACGTCACGTCACCGTACGTGCTGAGTGCTCACAGCAGCTGCTTTTTTTTTTTTTTTTTTAAATCCTTTATTTTTCTTTGGCCAGATATGACAGCTAGTCATATCCGGCTAATGTACTTCCCTCGTCCGTGCAGGAATGAAGCCTGCAGCATGGAGGATGCGACGAGGACACGGAGCAGCCAAGAGGAGAGTACTGGGGAAGTGGGGTGGGGGCGGGTGACATTATTATTAAAATACTGGCAAATGATGGAAAAAATCCTACTGGCAAATGATTGATGGATAAAATCTTACCGGCAAATGATTGGTGGAAAAAATCCTACTGGCAAATGACTGATGGATAAAATCCTACTGGCAAATGATTGATGGATAAATTAATACTGGCAAATGATTGATGGATAAAATCCTACTGGCAAATGATTGATGGATAAAATAATACTGGCAAATGATTGATGGATAAAATAATACTGGCAAATGATTGATGGATAAAATCATACTGGCAAATGATTGATGGATAAAATAATAGTGGCAAATGATTAATGGTTAAAATCATACTGGCAAATGATTGATGGATAAAATAACACTGGAAAATTATTGATTAATACAATATCACTGGCAAATGATGGGCAAAATAACACTGGCAAATAATGGGCAACATAACTAAAGTAAGTAATTGGAAGCTGAGCTGCAAAGTGTCCCTGGAAATTTTTTTCAAATGTTGCCAACTATGTGTTTTATATATGTCCTATCTATAAATAGTTAATTTTTCAATTGTTCTTTAAAAATGCAATGTTCTGAAGTAGTAATGATGCAATAATGGCATAATGGCATAATGATCATTTAACCCCTTAAGGACAGAGCCTTTGAAACATTTTTGTCCTTTCTGGACAATGGCTATTTTAACATTTCTGTGCTGTTTGTGTTTAGCAGTAATTTTCTTCTTCGTCATTTGCTGTACCCACACATATTATATATTGTTTTTATCGGGACAAAAAGGGCTTTCTATGGATGCCATATTTTTGATCATATCTTATCATATTATTAAAAAAAAATAATAAAATATGGTAAAAAAAAAAAAAATACACAAATTTCTTTGTTTTTATTTGAAACAACTTCTCCTCATCGACAATAGCGAACGAAAAAACATGCTAAATAGATTCTACTATTTCTCCTGAGTACAGGGATACCACCCATGCATAGGTTTGTTGGGTTGTTTGGGGGCTAAAATGCCAAATTTGTGAGGTGCAGTTTTTTGTTTTCCAACTTGAAATTTTTACATGCAGACAGCCTGCACCCATGTCCCATTTGGGACATATTTGAAACCAGCCAGTGTATTTTACCCCATCAACCCATATATTTTTTAAAAGTAGACACCCTAGGATATCTCAAATGGTGGTATTTTAACACTTTCCATGCACTAATTCTACCACCAGCCTTTGTCAAAGTTTGTGGTAGTAATTTTTTTGTGTTTTTTTTTCACAAACCTTGTACTTCAGACATGAATTTACAGATTTTGGTATGTGTCACTGCCAAATAACACCCCAATAAGTGTTCAGCAACATCTCTTGAGTACAGGGATACCCCCCATGCATAGGTTTGTTGGATTGTTTGGGGGGTAAAAGGCCAAATTTGGGAGGTGCAGTTTTTGGTTTTCCAATTTGAAATTTTGACATGCAGACAGCCTGCACCCATGTCCCATTTGGGACATATTTGAAACCAGCCAGTGTATTTTACCACATCAACCCATATATTTTTTAAAAGTAGACACCCTAGGCTATCTCAAATGGTGGTATTTTTATACTTTCCATGCACTAATTCTACCACCAGCCTTTGTCGAAGTTTGTGGTAGTAATTTTTTTGTGTTTTTTTTTCACAAACCTTGTACTTCAGACATGAATTTACAGATTTTGGTATGTGTCACTGCCAAATAACACCCCAATAAGTGTTCAACAACATCTATTGAGTACAGGGATACCACCCATGCATAGGTTTGTTGGGTTGTTTGGGGGGTAAAAGGCCAAATTTGGTAGGTGCAGTTTTTGGTTTTCCAAATTGAAATTTTGACATGCAGACCGCCTGCACCCATGTCCCATTTGGGACATATTTGAAAGCAGCCAGTGTATTTTACCCCATCAACCCATATATTTTTTAAAAGTAGACACCCTACGCTGTTTCAAATGGTGGTATTTTAACACTTTCCATGCACTAATTCTACCACCAGCCTTTGTCAAAGTTTGTGGTAGTAATTTTTGTGTGGTTTTTTTTCACAAATATTGTATTTTAGACATAAATTCACAGATTTTGGTATGTGTCACTGCCAAACAATAACCCAATATGTGTTCAACAACATCTCCTGAGTACAGGGATACCACCCATGCATAGGTTTGTTGGGTTGTTTGGGGGCTAAAAGGGCCACATTGTGAAGGTGCGCATTTTCAACTTGGAATATTGACGTGTAGCCAGCCTGAGCCCATCTTTCATTTGGGACTTTTTTTTAAAGTAGGACAGTGTATTTTACCCCAAAAAGTATATATTTTGTAAAAGTAGACACCCTAGGCTATTTTAAATGGTGTTATTTTAACACTTTCCATGCACCAATTCTACCACCAGCCTTTGTCAAAGTTTGTGGTAGTCATTTTATTGTGTATTTTTTCCCACATACATTGTACTTTAGACACAAATTCACATATTTCGGTATGTGTCACTGACAAACAATACCACAATATATGTTCAGCAACATCTCCCGAGCACAGGGATACCACCCATGCATAGCTTTGTCAGCTTTGTTGGGTGTTGAAAGGCTACATTTGAGAGGTGCGCTTTTTGATTTTCAAACTTGGAATTTGAACATGTAGAGCAAGGAAGGGGTTAATAGCTCTTATAAGAGCCTTTGTAGTACTGTACAAAAAAATTAACCCCTAAAAATGCACAGACAAGAAAAAAGGTTCTGCTGTGCAGTGATCAGTGGCAGGGAAGGGGTTAATACACTACACTATACAAAGGGTATGGCTTTTATAAAAGCCCTTGGGACTCACAATTTTTTTACATTTTATTTAATTTATTACAATTAAAAAATTATGTTATACAGATCTGTCTCTTTCCCTCACTAAAACTCAAGTGAGGAGAGGGAGGCAGATCCATATGGGTCAGAACAATATTTACGAACCAGACGAATGGTGATGCTCATCTGAGAAATCACCAAACCACCTTTGCCACTGATCGGCTGTTACTGATCGCTATACACGCGTTCAGACAGCTTCAAAAGGAATACACGTAATCCCCTAGTGAGTCTGACAAAAAAAATGCTGATAGCAAAAAAAAATCCTTCTGCGACTAGATTGCTCCATATGCGCTGCTTAGGCAGTGACCATATGCACTGCTTAGGCAGTGACCATATGTGCTGCTTAGGAAGTGATATACGGCAAGGAAGGGGTTAATAGCTCTTAAAAGAGCCTTTGATATACTGTAATAAATCAAAGTAAAAAAAAATAACCCCTAAAAAAATGCACAGACAGCAAAAAATGTGCTGCTGTGTAAGATCACTGCGTACACAGCGATCAATTGCAGGGAAGGGGTTAAATACTGGAAACGGCTTTTATAAAAGCCTTTGGGTCTCAATTCTATTAAATATATTATAATTAAAAACTTACATTATACAGCTCTGTCTCCCTCCCTCACTAAAACTCAAGTGAGAGGGAGGCAGATCTACACGGGTCAGATCAAATATTTACAAATATTGATCTAACCAGACGAATGGTGATGCTCATCTAAGCAAACGCCAACCCGCCTTTGTTACTTATCAGCTGTTACTGATCGCTATACATGCGGTCAGACAGCTAAAAAAATTTTTTTTTACGTTAAACGTAGTCCCCTAGCAGGTATAATTAACACGTGACGGGTGTAATAAAAAAGTAAAAAAAAATTTAAAAATGCTTCTGCAGCAAGATTGCTGCATTTGCGTCAGATCGCTGCTTAGGCAGTGATCTACAGCAAGAAAGGGGTTAATCTCTCTTAAAAGAGCTTTTTTTTATACTGTAATGAATTACAGTAAAAAAAAAAATGAACCCCTAAAAAATGCAGACAGCAAAAAATGTGCTGCTGTGTATGATCACTGCGTACACAGCGATCAATGGCAGGGAAGGGGTTAAATGGCTTTTATAAAAGCCCTTGGTGTTTAAAATTTTATTAAATATTTTTTTTATTATGTTATTTTATTTTTTTACTTTATCTGATCTGTCTCTCTCCCTTACTATAACTAGTAAGGTGAGGGAGGCAGATCAATACTTGTCAAAGGCAATATTTGCTAATATTGCCTTTGACAGTATGATAAGTGCTCATCAGAGCACTTACCATACATGCCTGCACACAGATCACATAGATCTGTTGTGCCGGCATCGATTGGCTCCCCCTAGAGGATCGGAAGTGAAATACTTTCACTTCCGATGCTCTTGCCATTAGAAGGGAAGCGCTGCCTGTATAGGCAGCGTTCCCTTCTACTGAGCCGATGGGGTCGCTCAGGAGAGCGACCACCATCGGCTCTGGGGCAGCTGAAGGTGTTGTTAAGTGCCTCGCTGGCGAGGCACTTTAACAACACCGCAGATGCTTAGAAAGCGAACGATCGTTCGCTTTCTAAGCACATGTGTGCAGCGGGCGCAGCCATTTTTAAATGGCTGCTACGATCACTCCGTGGAGTGATCGTAGCGCGCCCCTGCACATTTGGGGGGTGTTGCACAATGCCTCTACCTAGAGGCATTGTAGCAACACCGTTAGAGTAAAGAAAGCGACCGCTGGTCGCTTTCTTTACTCCATTTAGTGCATGACGTGCCAGGCACGTCACCTGTCGGCAAGTCCTCGATTTGCCGTGACGTGCCTGGCACGTCACCTGTCGTTAAGGGGTTAATGTGCAGTGAGAATTTTTCCTTACAATAGGCCCTATGTGCAAGTTTAAACTTTAAACATTTTGTGTACTCATTTTTGGATCTTCAACTTTATGCAAATTATCAACTGTTTTCACTAATAAAATCTAGGAGTTCAAAAAAAAAAACACAAAAAAAGTGCATGATAATTGGTAAGTAATATACAAATAACACTTGGAAATAATTAACTTTTACATAATAAACTTTTATATGGTTTTTAAAATTAGCAAAGTTTAATATCCAAAATATTATTACACATCAAGTTTAACATGAAGTTATATGGATTCTTTTTGAAGTTTAACATTTTAATTTGCCTTTATTCCATACATGGCTTTTAGTATTGAAGCTTTAAAAGGGAAAGATATTCAAGGGGTGCCATAGTAAGGATAAAGTCTAACAGCTTTAAATGGATATGCAAAAAAGCTAAGTAGCATCAGCGTGAAGAAAATAAAGATTCTTTGATGTGTGTCGTATTTTCATTTTAGCAATTAAAATGTCTTTTGAAGCTATTTGGCATGTAATTTAAACCCACCGAGTATAAAACCATGCATTTTCTTACAGATCGGCCCATATTTAGAACAAACAAGGTCATAAGGATCAAGAGGATTTTTTTAAATGGTAATTTGAGTTTTAAATGGATACATTGAAATTAATTTATTTAGGTGATGCGTTGAATAAAAAAATACACACTTCCTAAATAACATTCTAAAGATTTTAATGAGACAGATGTTAAATATTTTTAATATCTCTTACATAAAAAGAATGAGGAAATTAGTTGCCCCCTGTTCTTTTCTTCAATGAGTAAATTATGACATTTAAACATATGATGGAGATAAAGAAACAACTGCATACAGTAAGAACCCTATTTGATATTCTGAAAAGCTGTTTGACTCCACTGGTTATTTAGGTGAGTTAATTTCAAACAGAAGACATGGGTACAACAATTATGAGCGTATTACTGCGGTAATCTTGTATGAAGATACCTACAGTCTAGTAGGAAGAAAATATTGAATTATGATATACATTTATATATAAATAAAGCAATTTGAATGTGAATAGATATTTAAAAAAATAAACATTTTTGTCTTTTCACAATAAACTTTAACAACTTTAACGAGATCATAACTAAGTGGCAGTCTTGTTTTGTGCTACTTCATTATGCAGAGCAGTGGCATATGATTGCCTTTCATAAAGTAATAATAGGCATCAGCCATTGAAGTTCATTTAGTTTATTCTCTTTGGACTATTATTATTTTGTAGCAAAAGCAATAATGAATACACATCCACACGCAACCAAAAAATAAAACTATTAAACTTGCTTATCCCACAGAACTCACATTCCCAGTCCTACTACCACTGCAAGGGATTCTAGGTATTCAGATGCAAATAAGGTCAACAATGATCACCTTTTGACTCTTTTTCCACTTTAGACATGGACCCTTTGTACCATATGCAGACATACTTTACACATATTAACATACAGAAGTATACATCACAAGTCTTATCCTATGAGTGTCTACAGGTGGTTTTGATTTTCTCAATGAAAATCAGAGCTCTGAGTTTCAGAAATCGTTGTATCACATCTCTTCACCTAAAGAATTGAAATGCTTGGAATTAGTTTGTTTCAGATAATTTTGGGCAACTCCAGGGGATTTTGGCTCATATTCAGTAGGCCAAATATTGGCCCGAAATTGGGGGAAATTGTCAATTTTGTGCCAAAATCAGCTACATTTAATGTGCATAATTGCAAGATAATGTATTTTGGGCTTAACAACCCAAGAGCATAATATAGAATATTTGATACAGTTCTAACCTGAACATTTGAGGAAAGAATTTAGGAGTAATCATTTTAGAGGACTTAAAGGTAGGTATATAATGTAATAGAGCAGCAGGAAATGCCTGAAGAATGTTTGGTTGCATAGGGAAAGGTATTAGCAGTAGTGTTGAGCGAACCCGAACCACACTGTTCGGGTTCGTACCGAACTTTACGTTTTTTGGACCCCGGACCCGAACACGGACATTTCACTGTATGTCCGTGTTGGAGTTCCGGGTTCGGCGATTACATTGTATGTAATGCTATCGGCTTTCTATAAACCGAAATAGAGTCCCCATTCATAAGAAATTCTTATGAATGGGGACTCTATTTCGGTTTATAGAAAGGCAATAGTATTACATGTATTCCATAAGCCGAAAGTCTATAAATCGAATGACATTCGGTTAAAAGACTTTCGGTTTATAGAATAGCAATAGCATTACATATATTCTATAAACCGAAAGTCTATGAACTGAATGTCTTTCGGTTTATAGACTTTCGGTTTATGGAATACATGTAATGCTATTGCTATTCTATAAACCGAACTAGAGTCCCCATTCATAAGAAATTCTATTAGAAAGCCAATAGTATTACATGTGTTCCATAAGCCGAAAGTCTATAAACCGAACGACATTTGGTTTATAGACTTTCGGTTTATAGAATAGCAATAGCATTACATGTATTCTATAAAACGAAAGTCTATAAACCGAATGTCTTTCGGTTTATAGACTTTCGGTTTATGGAATACATGTAATGCTATTGCTATTCTATAAACCGAAATAGAGTCCCGATTCATAAGAATAGGTCAATTGACCTATTCGTATGAATGGGGACACTCACCCACATTTTACTTAATTTTTCAGCCCTCTAGCCCTTTCCAGGACTTTTTTAGAGGCATTTTAGTGGCAAAAAGTTCGGGTCCCCATTGACTTCAATGGGGTTTGGGTTCGTGGTCGACCCCGAACCCGGACATCCAGGTGTCCGCTCAACTCTAATTAGCAGTAGAAAGAGGGAAGTGCTCATGCTATTGTACAGAGCATTTGTGAGACCTCACTTGGAGTATTGTACACAGTACTGGAACCCATATCTCCAGAAGAATTTTGATAATTTGGAGAGAGTTCAGAGAAGGGCTACTAAACTGGTGCATGGGTTGAAGGATTAAACTTACCAAGAAAGGTTAAAGGATCTTAACTTGTATAGCTGGGAGGAAAAATTTAACACCGGGATATGATAGAAACATTTAAATACATAAAGTGAATCAACACAGTAATGGAGGAGAGTATATTTAAAAGAAGAAAAACTATCACAGCAATAGGAAATAGTCTTAAATTCGAGGGGAAAAGATTTAAAAGTAATATCAGGAAGTATTAATTTACTGAGAGGGTAGTGGATGTATGGAATAGCCTTCTAGCAGAATGGGTAGAGGAAAACATAGTGAAGGAGTTTAAGCATGCGTGGGATAGGCACAAGGCTATCCTAGCTATAAGAGAAGGCCTGGAACACATAAAAATATTTAGAAAATTGGGCAGAGTAATGGTTCTTATCCAGATTAGAAAAACATAGCTCAAAATTTGTGCTACATACTGTGACAAAATCTAAAAAAAAATTCTTACATGTACATATTGGCGGTGCCATGCCGGCTCCTATTAAGGTGCTGAAAGTCTGGATAGTCTTCACAACGAAAAAAGTTATTGTTGACATATGGGTTACAAATTCCACAGGAGAATTGAACTAACAGCTTCAATTCCATGGTCATGTGGAATTATGGTATATAAACTTGTTACATCAATTGTTATCAATAATATTTTCAAATCTGATTGCCTAAGTATCTTATTCAAAAAAATCAGGGTTGCCTCTCAAACATATCTCTAGTCGTAGAGCTGTTGTTTTTTAATTGTGAATCTAACCATTTAGTGATTGGTTCTAACAGGCTTCCCTTGGCTGAGACAATGAGCCACCCTGGTGGTCTAGTCGGTTTCTTGTGTATTTTCGGTAAGGTGTACAGCACCAAAAACTTCGGAAACTCATGTTTTAAAAAGCGGTACATAGAATCATCAATATATGAAGCATTTTTGGCCATATCTACATGTTTAAAAAATGTATTGTTGGATCTGTTTGTGGGGGTGAATATTGGACAGTTGTAATCACTGTAATTTTGGACCACATTCCCTCCGCTGGTCGAATGACAATTGTGGGGTCTTTCGAAAGTGTTTGAATTTCTTGTGTTTCGTCTTTAGATAGATTTGATTGCACCCTCTGTCTGGCCTCCGTGATGGTCTGTTTTTCAGATTGCATGGCTTGTTCAAACGATTTCAAAGATACATTTCTCATATATGGGTTAAATTGGCTCTTCAATTTAAAAGGCAATGGCAGTCCTTCAGATGTATATATGGATATGTGTACATTCCCTTAATTTTATTGTGGTTACTAAGTAGCAGATGTGATATGTGTATTTTATAATACATGATGTATTCATTGACATGGTAATCATTAATCTTTTAGTAATAAATAATGCTATTATGGCATCCAATTCCTAAAGTTATTTCCACATTATTATATAAGTAGAATGATTTTTTTAAAATATTTATTCTGGCTTGGAGCACAGTGTTGGTCCCAACTCCACAGGGTCTATATATTATTTATTACGGATCCACGACATAGCACTGGTCCATGGCCTCGGTGGGCATGTTTTTTTTATTTTGGATGGGGTCACAGGCATAGCCATGGCCGGTGGGCCCAGTAGGACCATATTTAATTTATTATGGGGCCCACATGTATAGTGCAGACCCAGAGAACAAGGAAGACCATAATTATTTTATATTAGTGACCTTGGATGTCACGCCGGTTTGAGGTAACTATGGGCTACATATTTTTTAATGGGACCAGCAGGAATCCACTTGCCCTGGGGAGAACAATTAATAACATTTTGTGGGTGGGGGACATTGAAGATTCACCTGTGTGTCTCTCAACATTTTTTAAATGGTGCTGTATTAGAGGTTTGTACTGGGTGTGGTAATTTTTTTTAATGGTTGCGGTAATGATATTATGATATGACCGCACCCATTAATGGCTTTATTGACAGGCATTGGACAAAAAATAGGCATTCATTTACTGCTAGCACCACTTTTCTTATTAATGGGAGCCACTGAATTAACCACATTATCTCCTACTGAACCCACCACCTTCTTTTACTCATTGTCTCCCACCTCTACTAAAAGAACAAACGCAGGCATGGTGTGACAGATTTTGAGTAATTTATATACACTATTCTGAAATCAAATTATGACTCACTTGTGAGTTAATCTGCTGGTTTGAAAGTGTTTTTGCAACACATATATGCTACCACTGACAATAGGAAAGCCATCAGTTTGGGATATTAAAGAGACTTCCTGGGCCCCAAAATGCACCTTGTAAATGTTAATGCATATAAAAGTATATTCAAAGGACTTTACAATGCATATTTTACATTTTACATTGCTAAAAATAGAAAAATTAAAATTACAGCAGTTTGCAAGAAACCAGGAATGCCCACACAATGTTTTTTTTATTTTTTTGCTGATACATTCTTTTGCTACCTTCGCCATGCTCTGTTAGTTCCCTTATCTGATTTATTCAAAATATTTCAAATAGCCACCCCCTACACTTCTGTCTGTATACACATCTTCTAACTAGTAGAAGTGTGTTGGATACCACCGTTTCTCACAAGCCAACCTTCCCAGGCCTAATTTCTTATATAGCTCTTTATTATGAACATGCGATTTTACCAAAATATTAGGCACCTCCCCTACACAGATTCTAGCAATCAGGAAAACAGTGTACAGACCTAAAAGTTTTCAACCCAAATAAATTGGTGAATAAGTTAAAAATGTCTATCATTGAATGGTTCCCCAGACTTTTTCTAAAAAAAATAATAAATTGCAATATACATAGGGTGACAGAAACATAGAAATAACAGAGAAGATGGACAGCTCTAAAATTAAACATATTGTGATAATTAAAAAATAACCCAATGGGAAGAAAAAAACAACAACTCAGTGATATGAAAAATATAAGTATTTTTTATTGATTATAAATTGAGACAGCGCTATATACAAAAAACACAAGATAATATAGACTCTGGAGACAGATATATATATAAAATATAAATTTATTATAAGAAAAGAGTGTGCATATATAAATATATAGCAAAAAACGGACATCCAAGGCCACTACATATGTATAAATAGGTGGTCACATGGATATAATACATACATTTTAAAAGTACATAAATAACATACAGAAAAACATAAAAAAAACACAAACATGTAATGTTTAAAAACACAGACAAGATATATAGAGATCCCTTACCCACTTGGTTTGTTCACCTGGCCAGGTTATTGAACAATTTAGTACTGTTTGCACTAAATAAACAGCTACACCCCACAGGACGTGTTTCGAATTATTCCTCAGCTAGTGGGCGATAGTACGATTTGCATTGTTTTTTATGTGCCCAGTCCCAACATCATTAATATGGTAAAAAGTATTTCCACTACATCACAAGATACTATTATTTTTCTTTCTTTGTAGAAACAGTGATTTTTTTTTACCTAATATGTGTATTTTTTTGTGTGGTTCTTACAATATAAAACTATGTACTGGCATTGTCATGTGTTTATTTTTGACACTATAACACACATTACTATATTGTCAAAAATATCCTGATAACACTCTTTAATAGCTAGAAATCAATGTTTTCTTTTGAGAAGACCATGATTCACCAAACTGAATTACTTAGCATTTAAACAACTATCCATATTGCATTTCTTGTAGTAAAGCTTTTTCTCTAGATTGGATGTGATTCCAACTTTTTTTTTTTTACTCATTTTAGAAATATTAACTTGACATATTAATGACCTTTAAAAATAATTTTACCTTCACAGTGTTATTGCTGATATTCGTGCATGCTGAATCGAAACATGGAAACACTGTAAGAATAAAAATTTGCACAAAAGACACTTGGAAGCTCTCGATTAAAATGTTGGAACAAGGTCAAATTTATTTTCAGCTCATTCATTCATAATATAGTCAATACACTTGATGCTTAATGTATGATTGATACCGAAAGATGTGAATCATAAATTTATTTTATGTCATTTAAAGATTATAGCACAAAGGTGACTCCTTGTGTGAAAGGAGATAATAGTCCAAGGATGTTTCTTATATAGTTTAATGCATTTAATGTCATTTGTACCATAAGAGAAGGTCTACCACACAGGAACCTCCATAGTCAAGCACATGCCTTTTTATTTGCATTCTGACATGAATTAAGTACTCCTTGAATGTGGTAACTTTAGTGAATTACACTTGGATACACTCTTTGAAACCTAACATATTTTATTCTTAATTCTATCTATTAGATGTCACATCATAAAGGGAATAGCATGCATATTTAAACAGCAAAATACAGTTTGATTAAAGTTGCACATGGATATTTGACAGCTAGTAATAATAACTGGAACCCTTGAGTTAGAGGATGGGGATAACTTGGTAATGAATAAAAGTGGAGTTTTCACTGCTTATGTATAATTCAAATTGCCGACCAAATGTAGGAATTAGAGTTACATGCACTGACACACAGTTTTGAGTTGTGATGTTCCACCAGTGCAGCCCATGCATAAAAAAGTTGCACATATGTGATTAAAAAGTGGCAGATAATCTCTCCAAAATCTATTTTGGTGCAGATGTTATCATAGTAATTGTTCAGATTTTTAAAGATGGTGTATCCCTCCCCCTGCTCTTCCTCAGCCTTCTTTTTTCCCTCACCCTTAGTTGTTTATTATGTTCTGTTTTGATTAACAAGAATCAAGGTTGTGATACAATGTGAAAATGTTCCATGACTACATACACATATGCATATCTCTCTCATTCAAGTATATGTGGATATATGATACCATAACTACCTGAATTGTATGAAATCATGTAAAGGATATTTATGTTTGTGTCACTTTTTATGAACCAATAAAAATAAATACACAAAATTCAATCACTTATAATTTAGACAATTTATAATGCCTCCCCACAACACTTTGTATCAGGTCTGGACATGTGGCTGGCTCCTGTCCTTTCCAGCGGTGTTGTGTCTTTTGCGCTTCTTGACATTCCCGTCTTCACTCCCCATGTCCTCTTTCTCTATAACGTAAGATGAATATGCCTCAGTTTAAATGAACAAAACATGTGATCAGCATTACACATAATTCAATAAATGCAGCTCATATTCTTGTGGTATCACCATCTCAGATGTCCAGTGCTTTCACCATTATTGACCTTGGTGATTGAACATGCCAATAATAAAACATGGCCTTTTGTACAGTTGTCTAAAAACTATTATTAGAGCAGTGCTGAGGTTGTTCACAAGGCCTCTTTTTTGATAATTAATTGTACACTAAAGTGGCAGAAACCACCCTCTTCTGCATTCCAAATAATTGAAACAGCTCAGTTAAACAGACTAATTCTTCTGTAATAGCTAAAGAAAGTGCTTTCTCAGAGGCCAGCATGAAAACAACAAAATATTTTGTAAATTCTTATCGTTATATTAATAAATTATATGATTTAATGAAGAAAAATATGTTTGTTTTTCCTAACAGAACAATTTAATGAATGAAATAGAAAATGTGCTTGGAATAACATCGAACATATAATGTTGCTGATTGTATTCTCTAAACTATTTTACATTAAAACAATCTCATCTTATGTTCTATTTTTTAAAATATATGCTTATTTCAGACACATGCTAAAAAGACTACCAAGAAAAGTATGTGTCCAAAGGAGTGTCTTTTGATTGTTTATGGTAATTTTCGATGTTATTTATTTACTCCCTTTTTTCTGACAATATATCTTTATTTTCCATTTGCAGATTTTGATTATAATGAAACTCTACATGTGCTGTCAAAGCAAATTATATTCTATTTGGGAGTAATGGCTCTTTTCATTAGTCCCAATGGATGTTACTGTGTATTACATTTTACTACAATTTATTCCATTTTAATGTTTTGTCTATGTAAAAATTCCTCAGGGTGTGAGAGTTAAATGTAATAGTTGTGTATGCCATCTATTAAATACGTTTTTTACTTATATCCTTATAACCATGCTATATCATTTGCAAATTAGAAATATGAGCCACAATTATCTACGTTTTCATGGAACTCAATACCATTATAGCTTGGTCAACTAGAAATACAGTCTACTAAGAAATGATAAACAGAAAGGGAACTACAATTGATTCTAAAGGTAAGTGAAGCAATTGTTGGTTATTTTTTTTTATTGGTGTATAATGGTACATTTTTTTTTTTAGATATATTGATACAATTATATTTTTAGTAACAGTGTTCTCATGTTTGATAAATCCTGTTTTTTTTTTTAGATGTCTTGATAAAATTATATTTTTATTTTATTGTGTTTGGTAAATGAACCACTACAAACAGTTTTATTAAGAAAAATATTTAATAGTATTAATCCATACCATGGGATCTTTCCAAGGGCTGTGGTGCACTTTTAAAAATAATTGGGCTCCATTATCATCTAATGTTCAATATGAGAGGAGTACCTCATAAATGAATGATTTTAAGAGGAAGACAACACGTGGAGAAAAAACAAAACACCCCCCACAATGCCAAAATATAGTGCAATACAATATCTCCCTTGTTACTAGTATCTATGTTCCTCAAGGTTTCCTGTGGATCGCAAATAATGAATACACTAAAAGGGGGGCTGGATTGGTTGATAAACAGTCTGTGTTACATAGACGTAGATAAAATCAGCTCCCAAAATTCATGGAAAAGTAAAGAAAAGGATATGGACATAGCATAACAACCTTATTGCAGTGGCATCCCGAGGGGGGAGCGGGGGGTGCTGACGATACCGGGTGGTATCCCCAGAAGGGGTGACACCTGTGCTGCCAACATCTCATTGCACTCATTGCACTGCTTAAGTTTTTTTTTATTCTTGAAGCCACATCTGCTAGATTCGTCTGCCGGAAAAAAAAGTTTAAAAAAAAAGGAAAAATCATTGAGATCAGATATGCCCTTACGTCATATCCGGTGACTGTACTTCCCTCCTCCATGCAGGATGGAAGAAGACTGCATGGAGGAGACGATCAGGGACATGGAGCAGCCAGGAGGGTAGTACTGGGAAAGGGGGGAGGAGGGTGGTATATATAACGCTGGCATACTAATGGCAAAATACTGGCATATTAAATAGCAAAATACTGCCATGTTAAATGGAAAAATTCTGGCATATATTGCATGGCAAAATACTGGCATATATTTAATGTGAATTGTACAATTGTCAGCTCACGGGGTTCCCGTGTGTCACATAATTAATGGCGGTCCCATGTGTGGCATATTTATTGGGCACCCATGTGTGGCATAATTAAGGGGCTCTTTTGTGTGGCATAATTATGGGGCGCTTGTATGTGGCATAACTATGGGGCACCTGTGTGTGGCATAACTACCAGCTACATTTCACTAAATTGCTCCGTGCCCGAACTTCCAGCTTTAGGCACGGCATGATTTAATGGAATGTAGCCGGTGCTCGCTTTGAGCACCGGCTACATTTCCCTATCAAACTGAGGCCACTCAAAGTGGCCTCATCTGACAGGTGGGATCCCACTGCAAGTTCCAGCAGCGGGATCCGAGCACAGCTAATCACAGTGACCAGCAACGAGCTGTTTAACGCTGGACTTACTTCACCATGCCAGCATCTTTTAGGTACTGTAAAATCAGGATGGCATAGTACGTCCTAGCATCGGAAGGTTAAGGCTGGACTGTAAACACCTGACCAGAGTTACTATGGAAAAACTGTAAAAAAGAGCCTGAAAGCTGAAAGCATGAAGTTGAAGCCAGTCTTTCCACCAGAGTTCTCCTGGCACGTAACATCTAAGTATCACCTTTTTATATATTTTACTTTAACTTCTTTTACTTGCATAGAGTTAATTAGTCTTGTTTCTATTAATTGATTGAGCATTTTAACAGTGTTTATTTGTATAAACCATATTAGATATTGTTGTAGAGTTATTATTAAACTGTGTTATGCTTTAACCTATTCAAGTGTGCAGATAGTCTTATGCTTATCCAATGCATGCTTAACCCCTTAGAGCATTTGGACGTATATATACGTCCTGAAAAGCATGGTCCTTAATATATACGTCCTCCGTTTACATGTAGCGTTGCGCTTCTTAGCGCAACACTACATGCCAGCAGCTACTCACCGAATCCGAAGCAGCCTCTGAGTGCCTTCAGCCCCCCCGCGCGCATACGATCACCGCGAATGTGATCATATGCACGTTAACACATATAGGCAGTGAAAGCTGATCACTTCCTATGTGTGTAAAGTGTTGCAATGATGCCTCGATCGAGTTATCATGCAACACCTTCTGTGCCCCCTGGGCACCACGATCACCCAGTGATCGCGGGTGTGTGCTGTATTGAAGGAGCATGCTCCTCCAATACAGCGTGCCCAGAGGAGAGCGACGGAAGAGAGAAAAAAAATATCTTCCGTCGCTCTGAAACTGCTACTTGACTGCACCTAGAGGCAGTTAGACAGTATTACCATTATAAATAGAAAATAAAATAAATAAATAAAATAAATAAATAAATGGAAAAAGCTAACCCTTGATCTACTAAACCTAGATCTAGGGTTAGGGTCATAAATAGGGTTATAATTAAGATTACAGGCGGGTTCGGGTGAGTACAAGGGTTAGATTAAGGGGTTCAGGTAGATTTAGGGTTAGGGTGAATTTAGAGTTGGGGTAAATTTAGAGTTGGGGTTAAAAAGTCATTGTAGAAGAAAATGGTTAGAAAACAAAAAAAAACCACTAATATTGTTTATTGCCCTATTAGTTGAAATAAAACATAGGCAAACATGGAAACATTGGTATTTCTAAACTCAGGACAAATAGTAGAAATATATAGACGGGTCTTTTTTTACCATTTGTAATTGTTTAAAAAAAAAATAGGTCAAAGTTAGAAGAAGTGTTTTTTATGGCATATTTTCATCATATTTTATATTTTTTTTAATAGTAAATGATATCATATGATGAAAATAATAGTATCAAATGAAAGCCCTATCTGTCCTTTAAAAAATGATCTATAATTTGTGTGGGTGGACTGAACACAAAGAAAGAAATTCACAGTTCAGTAAACATATGACAAAAATAATGGAATTCTGGTCTTCAAGGTATATCAAATGCTGCATAGCACTCGGTCACTAAGGGGTTAAACTCATTTAATGTATTAACCACTACCACTTCTGCTGGAAAGCTATTCCATGCATCCACTATCCTCTCATTAAAACCAGTTTCTGACCTCCAAAGTATTAACCTCTACCATTTTTGCTGGAAGGCTATTCCATGCATGAACTACACTTTCAGAAAGTAATACTTCCATTAATCCCTGGCTTCATCTTATATCTAAAATAGCCTTATGCTGGGGCGTGTCCTAGCACGCAACGAGGCTGGACGCATAAAGCAGAGCTCTTGCTGTGACCGGGGAAAAAACTAATGAAAATCACGCAAGATTGAACTTATAAACAGCTAACAACAGAGAGAAAAAATGTCTAACCACAGACAGAAAAGAAACCAAGAAAAAATGATGAAGTTTCTCACTCCCAGAAGTGCTAAACGAAATCAGGACTTACCGGAGACTATGCAAGATGGCGCCCAAATAGAAATGGAGGAGGAAGAAATCTCTGAGGCAGATGACGGCGCATCCAACGCTTCAACACCTATGATGGTTCCTGTGGGGGATATGAAGAAAATGCTGTCAACACTGAGAACGCAAATAAAGGATGATATACAGGCGTTTACACATCTATTCACAGCAGAACTGAAGGAACTAGGTGAACGAACAAACAGAGTGGAGGTGAAAATGGATGACATGGTGATGTCACAGAACTCCATAACGGACCGCCAAAATGAACTGCAGAAAGAGGTAAAATGGATGAGAGACAAAATCGGAGATCTTGAAAATAGATCACGGAGGAATAACCTGAGACTCAGGGGTGTTCCAGAAGACGTGCACCCAACCCGTCTACAAGAGTGGGCAGTAGCTATGTTTTCTACCATGTTACCAGAGGCCCCCACTGCCGATCTACTGATTGATAGGATACACAGGATCCCGAAACCACGCAATCTACCACCAGAATTGCCAAGGGATGTTATCCTAAAGCTACACTACTTCCATGTAAAGGAAAACTTACTGGGAGCCAGTAGGAGATCTGTCTCCCTTCCAGAACCGTTTCACAAAGTGCAGATATTTGCTGACATCTCAGCCTCAACGCTAATGCAGCGGAAAGCACTAAAAACCATCACCTCTGCCCTACGAGATGCCAATATAAAATACAAATGGGGCTTCCCAGTAAAAATCATTCTAACAAGAAACGGAGTGAACACAACAATCTCATCTAAAGAAGAAGGACTACGATACTTGAGGATGTGGGGTATCCCATTCCAGGATATGGAAGAACCGGGACAGAGCAAGAAGCCAAGAATGGAGAAGGAGTGGGCTATGGTCCCCGTGAGTGGAAAGAAAACACCAATCAACATACCATCACCGTTGGAATTGGAAGACTGAGAGATGCAAATGCGGACCCACGAAGAACGCTAATTACTATTGCACTACTGAACAATCTTGAACCAGAGAAAAGGACTCAACCCTTCCAAAGATATGAACATCTATACTAGACGTTGTAAAAGTTTACGAGTTTCAGTTTTTTTTTTTTGTATGTATGAGTGGCCCATATACCCCTATATGACTCAGGGAAAATATCTTATTAATAGCTGATAGCTAATACGGATTCATATGATCCTGGTGAAGTTCACAATAAGCTATACCTATCCAAGCACCAATGTTAAGACATACCCCTGGAGCTTGGCAAGCTCAAAAAAAAAAAAAAAAAAAAAAAATTGTTTTGACACAGTTGAAAATTAAGTTAAGTTCTAATATATTATCATAGCAGAGGACGATTCCCCGGTCCTAGCTAGCTTCTTTAACAAGAAGTAATGATGCTCATTATGTTTCCTTCTCGTTTACAACCCCCTCGTCTGGAGACGGGGAATGTGCCACTAAAGTTTTCAAACATAATGAAGAATGTTGATATATTGACGGCACATAGGTTATCTCGCCACAAGATGGCGATTGCATTTTTGTTTCTATGTTTCTCTCTTCTATCTCTCCCAATTTCTTTTTCCCTTATTTCACTCTCCTTGTGTTTTTCCCCCGTTCCAGTAAAGATTCCACAAACACAATACATGAAATGCGAACCCCAATCAAAAGAAAACCAGACTGACCTAGAATTGGATCGACTGGATGAACCGGTAACAGTACTTCAGGAGAACAGGTTCCAAAGTTATATTTATTCACTTAACATAGCACAAATTCAACAACAAAAACAAAATCAATCAATGAATATTATCGATAGCCATATAGTAAATCCCAATAAGACCCACAAATGAGTATCACCTTTTTATCAATGAATGTAAAGGGGTTAAACACTCCACATAAACGCCGCATATTTTTTAAAGAGGCACAGGCAGTAAAGGCACAAATACTGTGTGCGCAGGAAACACATTTTGCTTTCAATAAAATTCCTCAGGTAACTTCTAAACAATTTCCTATAGTCTATCATGCAGCCAACAAAAAAAAGACAGCAGGAGTATCAATATGGATACATACCTCCCTTGCGACATCGGTGCAAAGTGTAAAGAAAGATCCAAAAGGACGCTTTCTAATTTTGAATATAACTATTAATAATACCCAATACACAATTGTTAACGTGTATGCACCAAACTCAAGCTCGGCTCAGTTTCTGCGAAGCACGGTGGATAAAGCCCTGGATGTAAGGGTGGGATCACTGATAGTGTGCGGAGACTTTAATACATTAGCAGACTCACAACTGGATACATCTACTAAAATGACTGCTCAACACCTTAAAAATAAGCAATCTCAGAGTAAGATAATGCAGACAACATGTTCAGAAGCCCGAATATATGACGTTTGGCGGTCACTACATGGCTTAGACAGAGATTACTCTTTTTTCTCATCAGTATATTCATCCTATTCTAGATTGGATTATTTTCTAGTGGATAAAGACACCCTACAACGGGTAACAAAATGTTCAATAGGGGATATCCAGTGGTCAGATCACGCACCAATTACTCTCACACTAACTGAACAATTTCCATATAGGGGTAAAGGCTCTTGGAAACTGAACGATTTTGTTCTTTCACAAGAAGCTCACCAGACCCTAACCTCAAAGACTCTTAACGAGTATTTTAAAATAAACGACTCCTCCGATGTTAGCCCAGAAATGATTTGGGAGGCCCATAAGGCGGTTCTGAGAGGCCATTTTATATCACAAGCCTCATATGAAAAAAAAAAGAGAGAGAAAACAATAATAGCGCTTAAAGAAGAACTAAGTATCTTAGAACAGCTAAATAAAAATAAAGTTACACGTCAAAGAACAAAAAAGATTCAATCAATAAACACAGAATTAGGCAACCTACAACTTTATAAAACACAAATGATGCTCAGAAAACTAAAACAAAAATATTACGTCCATGGAAACAGAGCAGGTAAATTACTAGCCAAACGCCTCCGTAAACAAGAGGCAAAATCAGCCATCCCTTTCATATACTCACATACAGGAGAAAAAATACTGAATCCAGCAAACATACCCGACACATTTGCACATTATTACTCCAAATTATATAATCTATCTGAAGACACATCTACAAAGCAACCCACAGTGGAGACCATTGATAAATTCCTCCACAAGCTATCATTACCTACTCTCAGTACACAACAATGCACCACTCTACTAGCACCCATAGCACTTGAAGAGGTAACAAAATGTATAACCCAACTCCCGCTCAATAAAGCACCAGGGCCAGATGGGTTCACCAATTTATATTACAAAAAATTTTCCGAGACGTTAGCGCCATATCTTCTTAAAGTTTTTCATACCTGCAGTACGAAAGGAAAATTCCCCCCTTCCATGCTATCTGCCTTTATATCCACAATTCCCAAACCAGGTAAACCGCCGACATCCTGCCCAAACTTTAGGCCGATATCGTTATTAAACACTGACATGAAAATTTACGCCAAGATACTAGCAAACAGAATTAAAGATATTCTACCTACAATATTACATTATGATCAAGTGGGATTTGTGAGCGGCCGTCAAGCATCAGATAACACAAGGAAAGTGATAAACATGATATCATGGGTACGAAACAAAAATATTCCTAGTCTATTATTAGCCATAGACGCAGAAAAGGCTTTTGATAGATTACATTGGGGGTACCTAGAAAAAGTGCTACAGAGGTTTCAATTCCCAGAAATATTTATTAAAGCTGCACTCGCGCTTTACTCATCACCAACAGCTATAGTTACATATGCAGGGTTTCAATCGAATTCTTTCAAGATTTCTAACGGATCTAGGCAGGGATGTCCTTTATCCCCATTACTGTATGTATTGGCATTGGAACCGCTAGCGGCTGCTATTAGGGCCCACCCGGGCATCCGGGGTGTCCCCTTTACACCACAGCAAGAGTCGAAACTAGCTCTTTTCGCAGATGACATACTAATCGCACTAACTGAGCCGAGCCAGTCCCTTATAAACCTACAAACCATTTTAAAAGAGTTCAGCGATGTGTCATACCATAAAGTGAATAAATCAAAAACGCAAGCTCTACCGATTGGCCTAAAGACATCCGTAGTAGACAATCTCAAAACAGCATACCCGTTTGACTGGAAAACTGATCATGTGTCTTATCTAGGGATCAAATTAACTAAACATCCGAAAGATTTACTAGACCATAATATAAAACCTCTATGGAAAACCATAAAACAAGAGTTACACGACTGGTCCAAATTATTTCTTACATGGCTAGGACGAATAGCGGCAATAAAAATGACAATACTACCCAAATTCCTATATCTATTTAGAACCATACCGTTTCAAATACCACTGGTGGTACTAAATGAAATCCAATCTTACATACAAAAATTTATCCACGCCAACAAACCAACCAGAATTGCTAATAAGTGGCTAATAATAAATACCACACAGGGAGGCCTGGGTATTCCATCCTTTCCCAAATACTACTATGCAGCCAGGATGGCACAAACTCTACAACACCACGCTCCTCCAGGGGTGACAGCATGGGTGGATATTGAAGATTCACTGGTAGCTCCACACAGAGTATGTGATTTTCTATGGACAAATACCCCATTGAAGTGGAATACAGAACACTCCCTGCCAAGTACTATATTATCCAAAAACATGTGGACAAATTTTGCACTGAACGTCAGTGAACTTAACAAACTTACTCCAGTTACTCCCATTAAGTGTTTGGAACTCTGTATACCAAACATAGATCTATCATCTTGGAAAGAGAAAGGGATTTCCACATTGAACGACCTTTACTCTAACTCTACATTAAAAGCATTCAATACTCTCTCTACCCAATATTGTATACCCCAAACAGATTTTTACAAATATATGCGAATACATCATGCGATGCAATCTATTCCAAATACTCTCAAAGACCCATCGTATAAACCCCATAAACTAACGGCAGCATGCGGAAATATTTTAAAAACAAAAAAAACCCTAACACTATGCTATTCAGCCTCTTGGCAAGCCATGGTATACACAAACTTCCCCTTTATAAAAGCATGGGAACAAGATCTGGGAAAGAATCTTACACCCACGGAATGGAATCAAGCTTTCTGGTTCCCCAAGAAACTCTCTCACTGTGCAAACCACTCAGAACTGGCCAAGAAAATATTATACAGATGGTATTTGGTACCTACTAGACTGGCGAAAATGTACCCTTCAGCATCCAATTTTTGTTGGAGAGGATGCAAAACTCCAGGGACCATGATACACACATGGTGGACATGTTCATATTTACAAATACTTTGGAAAAATACTTTTAAAATGATTCAAACAGTTACGAACTATAACATACAACAAAACCCGGAAATTGCTCTATTGCATGTGTTCCCGAATAAAACCCCTTGGCCAACAAGGCTGATTGCAAGCCATATTCTACTAGCAACAAAAACCACTATAGCCAGGAACTGGAAATCGAATAAAATCACAACATCTCAAGAACTATGTAACCTCATCAATTCAAATCTGCATATGGAGAAATTACACTATTATAATACAGGGAATCTTAAAAAATATGAGGACATGATACAACCATGGATACAATATTTTTCCCAAGAGGATAGCAATCTGGAGGATAACTAACTGAAAAAAAAAAAAAAAAAAGAAACATGTTTCGAACGAACTGACACAGTTAACCACAAACAAAGTAAAAGAAAAGACACAAAGAATACGTGAACGAGGAACTCTCCATCTCCCAACCTTCCTTAAAAATGTTTTTTATCATCCCACCCACCCCTACTATCCTAATGTCTACTCTTTTTCCCATCTTCTTCTTTTTTCTCTTCTTTTTTGTTTATTTCTTTGTATGTTTAATATTGTGAAATGAATACAGACATAGTTTTTTGCAGAACTCAAATTATATAGAAGTTTTATTGTGCTGAGCTGTTGCAGTCCTGCAGGATATACTTGTGGATAGACTATTTGGATAAAGTCTGTTATCTATGTATATGTAAAAACCTGAATAAAAACTATTCTTACAAAAAAAAAAAAAAATAGCCTTATGCTTAGAATCCTTCACTATAAAAGATGGGGATATACTTTAGCGCTTAATCTCTAATAGAGCAGCATCAACCTGTGTGGTTCTCTGTATCCACACGTGAGCCAAAGACAAAGAGATAGATTGCACACAGCAAAAAAGTGGTAGGTGCGCTCTATAGTCATATAATCCCCTCAACACCACACATCATTTTTCCAGGAGCTTCAAACATAAAATCACTAATAGGAATAATAAGAATCCACAGCCGAAAAAAACATGTCTTCAATGCATCCAAGGGTTTTTCTTTTGGATGTGGAGTGTTTCTGTCTTGCAGGGAAACACTTTCAGGGTGATTAACACAAAATACTGGATCTTATCACATGCTACACCCAAAATGTACATGTTGGAATGCAGCAGGAGGATGATGAACATTTATGCAGTATAAGACATGGTTGAGCCAAAGAGTGTCCTTATTCACGTTATATACAACAATGATAAAAATCACCATCATAATAATATTTACTGAGATAAAAAACATCACCAAACAATAAAAAACATTTCTATATACATATTATAAAAATGGCATATTTGATTGTAACCTTTGTCTCTCACTTTTATAATAAAATAATAATATCTCCCCCTTTATAATGAATTGTATAGCCCCAAATCCCACCATAATAAGAATGAACCCCTCCCTGGGAACCAGATCCTCTGTGTCTGTGGGCCAAAAATACCACTGGTCACCCCACCATTAAATACTCCCTGGGTCTTGGTGCTTTACAGAAATAAAAATTAATCCCCCCCTATTACAAAAAAAGATTATGCTGGCAAAAATTAATAAACAAAATAAAACTTGTGGCCCCTTTCCTAAGCATCCATCCTCAGGGGGAGTGATGCAGAGTGAAATCCCTGCAAGTAAAATGGGATTTCAATATTAAGAAAAAAAAAATAATCAAATTTGCTAGCCAGTCACAACCCTTCCAATCCCACCACTACCATTGGCTGTTTTTCAAAAGATTTTTTAAAATGAGATCCCCACTCTACAAGCAGGGATTTCTTTCTGCATGTGTCCTCTGTTGAGGACGGATGCTCAGGAAAGGAGCCACACATTTTTTTAAAACAATTTGCTGGCACAATCTTTTTATGCAATAGGTGGATGAATTTTTTAAATTTTTTTTGGGATGCCCTTTTCCCTGGGTCAGAGATAAGGACTTGAGGGCATCACAGATTATTGCTGGACTTCAGGAACAGGTAATATTTTATTCACAGTGAACCATTTGAGTGCCAGGGGGTGGGCTATAATTTTTACTGCCCACCCCCGTGTCACCCAGAGTGTGTTTTTATTTTTTACAGGTGACTCATCTCCCCTTGCTTGGGCTTGGTAGAGGAATGGGGGGGGGGGGGGTGTTTAGGTCGGGAATTATTTTATTTTATTTATTGGGATCAGACTTGGGGGGGATTTAATTCTAGGGGAATCTGGAGGTATTTTGGCAGCCTCCGGGTCCCGGTGAATAGTGAATAGCCCCCTACGTGTCTGCCACTTTCTCCTCTCTCCATTACTTGGTTGCTTTGCCATTTGTGGAAGTCCATGAAGTGTTATGCAGTCTTCTTATGAACCATATTAATACAGACGATTCTTCAAAGAGGATATTTACATCTATTGTTTTCATGTCACACCATATCCCAGAGCCTTGATATATAAGGCTCAATATTAAGTGAGTGTACCATCAAGGAGGTATAGTATTTTTTTCATATGCCATTGATAGATACTACAATAGATAGTCTATTTCCTATCCCTCCATTTATTCCTTGAGCCATTACCAGAGCATCAAAATAGGCAAAAATAAACATTTGTCATACTTTTTGCACACCTTCACTATTTTATATTATATGCAACTACTTGGTGCTTTTTAAAGGTATATATGCTAGAGTGATTTTGATGCATGAATCACAATTATTTGATTACCATTAATCACTATTTAATTGTTTTCATAATAGTGTAAAGGATGTCTAGAAACACCATTACATCACCGGTGACTGCTTGGAAACACCCTGTACCAAGAAGCTGGCATCTTATGCATATATTTGCATACAGGATTTCCACATGGTGAAGAATGTAGCCATCTTGCTTTATACCAGCTGTTCATGTTATTAATGTGTTGAATATTTCATCAGTAATCGAGTCTCTCCAAAATGATCCGTGGCGTGAGGGGGGAGGCATCTGAGGCAACTAACTGAATTCAACTGCTACTTTCTGTATCTACTGGTCCCTTCTATGAGTCTTAATAGCAGGACCACTGGCACCTTAACAAGCATCATCATGTTCATGGCAATGACATAATGGAATTCTGTAATGTAGAGGTGTGTGATGTAATACATTGTCTGGCCACAGCAGTATACTGCACAATAATAGCAATATGGGACTTAAAACTGGTCCTTTAAATATTGTTTGTTCACTAACAATTCCACATAAAAGAAGTTTGAATGCTAAAACTAATCTAATTCTCTTTTATATCAGTTAAAAGCAGATCCAAAAGTAAATGTCTCAAATTCAATCACAATTGCCATTTTGCTATTTTTACTAATTTATCTAACATACAAACTTTTCAGAATAGATCTCAAATCTGTCTGTCTATCTATTGTTTTAACCAGTGCATTTTGCATGTCTTAGTCATTATGCCTTTCATAAAAGTTCATTGAGAAAATAAGTAAAAGTCTCTTGCCTTCATTACTGTCACTATAATCATCACCTAAAAATGTTCACCCTAAGAAAAAATGCTTGCAGTTCTAAAGAATGTAGTTTTACGCCCTTTTTCCTTGTCACAGTTAATCTGTCTATGTAGGTGTCCTGAAAACCGACAAATTACACAGTACATGACAACATATGGCTGAGCTGGCAGAAAATGGAGAGTAATCATATCTGAGGATGTTGCTGACATTTGTAAAATATTTTTCAAGGTTTGCTATTTAGGTACACTGACATTGTAAGAATACAACGCCTTAAAGATGCTGCATTCGCTCACAGCCTGTTGACACAAGTCTATTTTTATTCAACTCACTACATTTCTGGTGCTGAATCTTGGATGCAGACAGACACTCTTTGAAATTGTCCTTTATTCTGCAGAGTATTTAAAAGGGTGAAAACATGTATTATATGTGATATTTATTTGTTAATATTGTATATAATATAATACATTTTTTATTACAAATACAAATAGTTGCATATAATATTAAAACGTTTACGTTTACATACAGTTTTTTACAATGCAACTTTAGAAAAATTGGGTTGAGGGGGCCCACTGCTAAAGACTTTGCCTAGGGCCCACTAGGGTCTTAAAGAGGCCCTGTTTAGAGAGCACTTACATATGTTCATATATATTTATAAATATCTATACACATCACTCTCTCTCACTAGTTGCATTTATACTTATATGAACTTCTTAATATTATATTAAACTATTTTCATATGAAATAAAAATGTTATTGAAAAATTGCATTTCTTATTTTTATTCCCTTTTTCTGCACCCACATTGCACCTAAATGATTTAACACAGCACCATAGAGTAGCCACAGCACTTGTCATGCACCTATATTGCACCCACAGCACTTGTCATGCACCTATATTGCACCCACAGCACTTGGCTTGCACTCATATTACACCAACACAATCTGCATGCCACAGTGTCAATTTGCCCCACAGAACATAGCACAGTGTCACTTTTTCCCATAGAACATACTACAGTGTCACTTTTTCCCACAGAACTGCCCCTGCAGAACAAGCCACAGTGTCAACTTCCCCCATAGTACATGTTATTTTGCCCACAGAACATGCCACAGCACCACAGCCAATTAAAATAAGCCACTGTCAGGTACCAATTAACATGCCACAGTCACTTTGTCATTGACATATGCAACAGCCAGTTTGCCTATTAAAATATGCCACATTTGTTCATTAAATATGCCATAGTTTGCCCATTATTTTGCCACAGGGAATTTGCCCATTAATATTCCAGTATTATTGTGCCATTAAGATGCCAGTAATATTGTGCCATTCAGATGCCAGTAATATTGTGCCATTTAGATGCCAGTATCATTGTGCTATTAAGATGCCCCAGCCACTTTGGCCATTAAGATGCCACAGCTAGGTTTTATATTAATGTGTCAATGTTACAGTGCTTGTTTTAAACTAACCTTCTCCCCCCTTCCCTGGTACTCACCTCCTGGCTGCTCTGTGCCCCCTGCATGGAAGAGGGAAACATAGCAACCGGATATGATGTACTGTCATATTCGGTGGCAATGATTTTTTTTTTTCCGGCAGTCACATCCGGCGGATGCAGCTTGCTGGGGAAAAAAAAAGTTCAGCAGTTGCGAAGATGATGCACAAGGGCAGGGGGCCATTTGGGGCCCCCAGGAGTATCTGGGCCCGGGACAGCTGCCCCTTTTGCCCCATGTTAAAGACGGCCCTGGATGTAATGTACTAAAAACTCAAAAATCAACAAATGTCTAATAAAGTACAGGATATCTGCAAGGCAGGCTGTATACTAGGCCATTTCCTGGTAGGTCACCTGCACTGGAGCTAGCTCATTCCTGCTGATTGCTCCATTTTTACCAATTTGCACCAGAATTTACACTTTACATATCACCCCTTTTGTCCTTTCATATATCTTACGTATAAGCTGTGTATTGTTCAAACACATTATAAAAATGGGTGGTGTTTCTATTCGGAACAATAAAATAATGGTGCAATGCTGCTGGACTGGTATAATGATGCAATACCAAGGGGCACTTTACATCAGTATTTTAGCCCTTTGAAATAAACGATTGTCTATCTATATATCTATCTATCTATCTATCCATAATACCTATTTCTATTTGTCTTTCTGTCTTTTGGACTGCAGAAATATCATTTATATATGTGATTTGCTTTTTTTTTTTAAATAACTTTTGTGTGTGCCTTCCATTCTATTGACAAATTAGGCTTTCCCATTATTATGTCTAAGATAACGGTAATCCATTTAGTTGTTTGAGTGTTTCTGATCCTGTTACAGTTAAAAGGATTGGTCATACTGACCCAGCATCCAATCCTGTTAGGCTCATTGGTTTACATGCACAGAGACGTATAATTTGCAGCTTTTACAAATGTAATTAATGTTTACTTCTATTTGTATAACACAAAGATCAGAATTCTATTAATATATAAGTTGATTATGCTATTTGGCACTAATGGAAGTCATGCATCACTGGTGAATTTACAAGTTCACAGATAAGTGATAACTAGTATATTGTTATTTGATTTATCAAATTATTATCCTAAAATGCTAGACACACATGATCATTTTATAAAAAGATGTATTTAGAACAAATGCTTGTATGAAAATGACAGACTTCAATTGTTCTTGATGAATGTTATTGAAAATAGTGAGCAGCTATATCTGGTAAACACTGGAGGTAAACACATTTTATATCTATATCTATATATATTATATCTATATCTGGTAAACACATTTTATACTGCACTGAGAGCAAATTTCAGCACAGTAGTTATTTTACCACTGGCAGAAATAAAACAAAAGGGATTTTTTTTTTTTTTACTATGTTCACAGGGAGACAAGAATGATAGACTGTTGTATATGGGCACCTTCCTCTCATGACTTATAAACATGGTGTCTGCATTTAGCCTGGAGATCATACAAACAAGTTGATTCTCAAGCCATGTGTAGAAAAGCAGGCAGCAAGTCTGCACTTGAAAACAGAACATACATTTTTTTAATGAAACACATTTATTCCATTGAATAAAACATCAACAGATAGATGCCAGCATTATGCCCTTCCAAGTATCACCAGTTAATGAAGTCTGTCCACATAGGATGTTCCTCACTTTCTCTGGTGGTGTCTGAGGTCTCTTCCATGACACATTCATGTACAGAAAAGGAAAACTACATGAATTGGACATTCATACGAGAAAGTCTGTGGTGCACTTGTAGCTCTCTTCATGTACCACATTGGTTAAGTGAAACAGGTTGCTAGTGGGGCAATGTAGTTTATTTCTATGCAGTGTGTTTTGTGTTTAAATAACTTGTGAGGGATAATGTTGTCAAGAGATGTATCTGTTGTACAGTCAATAGAAGTGTGGACACTATGGGCTAAAAATAGTGGCACACATTCATTATAGGCTATAACCAGGGGACCATAAATACTGTCTGCTTTAATACGGAGTCCTAGGACTAAGAACACTGATACTTCTGCTTGCAAGTGATTGTTATTTATTTGAGTAGCCATTTGGCTTATTTTCCATTTTTTTTTTTTATGTATTAAATACTGTCTGCACTAAGAGGAGGCGCCTTTGTGTTTTTTTTTGGAGGTCAGAATACATGTTCACCTCCTTCAACCAAAGGTTGACAATATTATTCATTAGAAAATTGATAATAATACATTGTTTGATGCTTCCATTATTTTGTCCACCCCATGTATGCATCCATGATTTCACTTAGATACACTGCATAACTTTTTAATTTAAATTTTGATTAGCTATCGTATTGGTTCACTGGACAATAATGATTAACTTAATGTTAAATTTTGTAATGTTTGAATTCTAAGATTTTCTTGAATCTGTCTTTTCCTAAATGTATTTTGAGTGTACACCTGCGCTCGCTAGAGTTATTCTAATTACAAGTTGCATTGCATGCTTTTAGACTAGCTGGTTGCACTTGTGCTTAAAACCTCTTCATGTTTCTATGAAAAATCTGTTGAGGCCATGGCAATTTGAATGCTAGCTCTCATAAATTATAATAATAGACCCCTTTCAATCATGTAGAGAGGATGTGGGAAACAATGCATCTGAAAAACTATTAGAGAAAAACACTTTTGCTTATTGAACAGAATGTTGCTGATGTTTATTTGAAAAAACCAAGGTTGTTTATCGTGAATATTATCACAAATATTTATTCTATAAAGAGAAAGGTCATCAATCTAAAATAACACCAATCATTGTGCTAAATAATACAAAATCATGAATCTGAACAAATATTTGTCGCACACATCCATTGATGCCAACTAATTAATTTAACAAAGAACAGGTTTACTCTATTCATTAGCTATGTAAAGCACGTTACGGTTAAATACATTTAATGTATCTGATATACTACAGATAGGGTTGCCAATTTTCTTCATAAAATAATGGTCATACTTTTGCTTCCATCAAGCCATTTTGTTAACAGGCAACCATAACCAAAGAGAAACATTTAATAGGAACATTACCACTTGTATTTTAACTTTCTTTAAGAAGAAAAATAAAACATTTAACCATCATCAATATTAAGCAGACGCAATTCTTCATGAATGAACAATCTTGCTTCTACGTAGAATGTAAAACCTGTTTAATACAGCATGACAAAGAAATTACAAATCACATACATACAATATTGAATCATTTATAGGATGAATAACATTCTTATAGTTTAAAAGCAAGAAAGTTAATATTTTTGGAAATCCCATACATGTAGTGGAAAAGAGCGTTGTCATTGGTTATTGATGGTAATTCATTTTTTTTAGCTATCATTTTGAGTTACATATGTTATATAATTTCCAACATTGATGAAATGTGGTAAATATTATTTATAACAGTGTGCAGAACATGGAATTATTTGTACAGTGCTTTAGAAATGATCAATACACCCCTGATGATAAATCGATGGACTTAATTTCCAAACTGTGGATTTCTAAGAAACATCTCTTGAGTATTCTTACCACAAAATCTATATTCAGGCCTGCATTTAGTTGGTTGATTTATGCCCTGTACCACTCTGACTCAAGGTCTTCCATTTTTCTTAGTGAAGCCTATTTATATATGTAAGTTTCCATCAGTGCACTTAAATATGAATAAGAATTATATTTGTTTACAGATAAAAGGCCCCATGAGGGAAATAATGTATTTAAAACCTCACTCGTAAAATATTGGAAGCAAACAATAATTTATTTTTGGATATGTGTAGTTTGAATCTATACAATGTATTTAACCTGAAAATGATTAAAGCTAAGGTTACCACACAGCAGGTATTTTACCAACACAGCAGTAAAAAAATTGTCTTGAAACCAATACTAAGTTTATGGAGGCATTAGCATAGCTGGTAAAAAGGTGGCAACCAGTATTACAGCTAGAGTAATTAGATTAAATTATTATTATTAGACATGTGCAAAACTAAAATTTTCGTTTCGTTTTCGTCCATTCGGAAAACTAATTTAGTTCATTACTGCATTTGTTTCAGACGAAATTTCGTTACGTTTTATTCGTTCGTTTTATAGAATACGTGTAATACTATTGGCTTTCTATAAACCGAACGAGAGCCCCATTCATAAGAAATTCGTATGAATGGGGCTCTCGTTCGGTTCATAGAAAGGCAATAGTACTACATGTTTTCTATAAGCCGAAAGTCTATAAACCGAACGTTCAGTTTATAGACTTTCGGCTTATGGAATACTTGTAACCCTATTGCTATTCTATAAACTGAACGTTCGGTTTATAGAATAGCCATAGGATTACATGTATTACATAAGCCGACAGCCTATAAACCGAACGTTCGGTTTATAGGCTGTCGGCATTTCACTACACGGAGACAAAGTCTCCATTCATAAATTTATGAATGGAGACTTTGTCTCCGTGTAGGGAAACGCTATTGTATTCTATAAACTGACTCTATTTCGGCTTATAGAATGCAATAGTACTACGAATGGACGAATGAACGAATGATTTTCGTTTATTAACCATTCTATCATTCGGCTTTCTTTAGCTTAGCATTTTCGTTATTCGTTTTTCGGACGAATGGACGAAAATGCTATTTTCGGACGAAAATGCATTCGTCCGAAAACAAATGCACATGTCTAATTATTATGTCAATTCACAAGTAATGTCACACTCAGGAATGTAATACTTTTTTAAATACTTAAATTATTAAGAGACCTCTTTACTGTCTATGCAGATGAGGTATAACTGCAATGTACTGCACTAAAAAGTTCACAAATGGTTATGGATCTCTTCACAAAATCCAAATGCTCAACTGAGCTAGAAGCTAGATTTGAAGATACAAAAAATATGTTGCATTCATGGTTTACCATTTCCTTTAGCAAGTCTTCCCTAGTTGATCAATAAAGGGAAGAATTACATTAATTTAATATTGAGCTCAATAGAAAGCAAAGTTGTGAGTTTATTGACCTGGGGTGGAAAAGATGATCCCAGTAATCTTATCAAGTACTTATACATTAAAATGCTTGAACTTTCATCCCTGGGTTATTCTCAAACTGATTTAGCCATTTGTGGAGAGACGCCTTCCCTGCCCCCAATAAAAAGACTAAATATACATGAAGATCAAGGAAAAGAGGCAGGTAGATAAATATAGTTTGTTTGCTGAACTCGCGCTCAGACTAACACAAGCTTGTTGCTACAAGAAGCTACAACATTTCATTATACCTCATCAGGTTGGTACTAGCAACCGTGGAGACAATAAACCTTTTCTGCTTCCTGCTAGATGACCAGAAATTGTTACATTTAAGTACTCACTATACTATTGGTAGCTTTTATTCCAAATTGAGGACGTTTTTCCATTTCTCATTCAATAATCACCTGTTTAAAGTATTAAACAAAAAACAACCCCTCTTTATTGATATCATATCATTTTTCATACCTCATTTATACTATAAACTTGTTTTCTATTATGTGATCTAAGTTTTGACCTCTGAAGAAGATTTATTAGCGAAACATGGCAGGTTTCTTCAATTTGGATACCACATTTCTTCTCTACATCACTAGCTTTTGTTTTAGTGTTACTTTTTTTATATGATATTTGCATGTTGTCCTATTTATCCAGTATTTCTTTATTAAACCTTGTACTTATTTACTTGATTTCACTTATATATACTTAGCTATTATATTGTCCTTTCCTGCCCATTTCATTTACTTGCTTCTTTTTTCATCTTACTTTTTCTTCACTTTTTCATTATCTATTGTCTGTTCTGAATATAGCATGGTATTTTATTATTTTTTACTTCATTTTTACCTCAAAGGTGGACTGGTAACCACCTTTTGCTATAACCAGCGGCTTTTTCCTTTTTTCATCTTTCGTTTACTTTAGCGCAGTGTACTTCTATTTTTTAGATACATATAGTAAAAATTTAAAAAAAAGAAAACAACACGCTCTATCATGAGTTAAACACAGCAATATGATCATGTGAATTTAGTAATTGTTTTGTATATTAACACGTGAAAAGCTAACAAACAAATTTGTCAAAGTACAGAAATTAGATGTAAAGATGGTTTAATAGAACATTATTGCTATCTAGGCTTAGCAGGTTGAAAAATACAAGGAGCATAAATATTCTGGGTTAAATATGCATTCATTTTAACAATTTAAAACCATGTATACCTTTTTAAATGATCTTAATTTCATTTAGAAGATAAAGCACTAGGAGAATGTTTCCTGAAATAGATGTTTGAGGGTATGTTTTGTTGTGTTCCTACTGATTACACCAAATGTAACAGTCCCGTGATCAGAGTACCTCAATCAGTAGTGTATCTTCCACAAGGCAAACAAGGCACTCGCCTAGGGCGGCACTTTTCAAGAGGGCGGCACTTTGCCAGAGGATGTTAAAGAACACTTCTGGTGCTTCAAACATTTTCTCCTTCCAATTAATCGGGGTGGTGGGTGCATGTAATGGAGGTGGTGGGGGTATGTAATGAGGGTGATGGTGGCATGTAATGGGGTGATTGTGCATTTAATGTGTGTGCAATGTGGGTGATGGGGGCATGTTGTACGTGTGCAATGTGGGTGATGGGGCATGTAATGGGGTGATGGGGCTTGTCGTTGGTGTGCAACGTGGGTAGGGGGGTGCCCGAATTTTGTCTGCCTAGGGCAGCACAAAACCAAGACACACCACTGACCTCAATTCAACAAATATATTTGTTTTGGTATATTACAATTGATTATATGAAAAGGGAATGCATATAAAGTATGGCAATAATAAGATATACTTTACTTATACATCCTGTGGCAAGAATGTCAACTACAAAGAGTATATTAAAAGAAAAAGGAGAAAAAAATCAATAATGACAAACATAGTAAAATCAAATATGGTAATTCAGTGTGCTGGTCCTGGGCAAAGTATTTAGTAGTGCGCTCCCTCTCATACCCAATTTTTCTAATATTAAAAAAGAACACTTAAGTGGTGCAAAAAATAATTACCTTTATAACACTACATCTTTGGCCCTGTGCACCTTGTATGAGATATTACAGTACAATTGTCATTGAAATTCCATATCTTGGATGGAGAGGCCTTGAAATCTGGCTTGTGCTACTCACATAAACTATATATGCAGTGTGAGTATGACTAAGGACTACCTAATCATATCTTACACTATTGCATGTAATATACCTACCAACTGTGCCACTCTATGTTCAGGACAGAGTATAACAACTACTGCATGCAAACATAGTTTTGTACATTATTAATAGCGATATCACTTTGAGAAGTGATTTTTACTTTTGAGTGATAGAGGTGATACTCACTCTCTCAAGCAATGCTCCTTTAGAATCCTAAACTGCCAGCGGAACATGTTGGGAAATATGGAGTAATATATGTACACTGACAGGACACATATGCTTTGTTTGACAGATGCCATTGTTTACTCAGCACCATTTTGTGTATCGGTTTGAAACTTAACCCCTTGGCAACACAGGACGGACTAGGTCCGTCCTGTGTGCCGAGGCGTTAGTGACACAGGACGGACCTAGTCCGTGCTCAAGCCGCATTGTAACGATGCTTCCGTATGGAAGCATCGTACAATGCTAAAAAAAATGCCCGTCGGCATTTCGATCGCTCCGGAGAGCGATCGAAATGCCGGTTTTAAAGGCACAGAGCCTTTAAAACGACGGGCATTAAAAAACGAGCATAGGAAGCGAAATTTTCGCTTCCTATGCTCAGAAAGTGTTCCTGATTGCCTCGCAAGTCGAGGCAATCAGGAACACAAAAAAAAAATGCACGATCTTGGTCACTGCGTTTAACCCCTTCCCTGCTGATCTTGAATAAGCAGTGATCGTGCACATCAGCGCATTTATTTTTGCTGTTTGTGCATTTTTTAGGGGTTAATTTTTTTTGTACTGTAATTTATTACAGTACTAAAAAGGCTCTTCTAAGAGTTATTAACCCCTTATTTGCCGTCGATCACTGCTTACGCAATGATATTGACGCCAAAGCTATTTTTATCTGTCTGCATATTTTTATTTAATTTTTTTGTTTACACATACGCGCTAGGGGATTACATGTAAAGTAAAAATATTTGAGATTTTTTTTTTTAAGCTGCCTGAGCGCATAGCGATCAGTAACAGAGAATTAGTGGCAAAGGCGGTTTGGTGATTTCTCAATTAAGCTCACCATTCGCCCTGGTCAGATCAAAATTAGTCGGATCAATAATCACAAATATTGATCTGACTCCCTCTCCTCACTTACATTTTTGTGACGGAAAGAGACAGATCAGTATTAGTGATGTAAAATAACATTTTATAAATTTGGCAGGTTTTATGAAAGTCTTTCACTGTGTATTAACCCCTTCCCTGCCATTCATCACTGTGTAAGCAGTAATCTTGCACAGCAACAGTATGTTTTGCTGTCTGCTGTTTTATGGATTAATTTCTTTGTACTGTAATGTATTACAGTACTAGATAGGCTCTTCTAAGAGCTATTAACCCCTTCTTTGCTCGAGATCACTGCTTACGCACTGATTCTGAGGCCGCGGAATCAGGGTTCGATTTTGACCCTATTCAGCTTTCTGATACATCATCTAGCGATGTATCGGTGGCTGCTGAGCCCTTGCCACAAGTAGTAATGGGGGTCTACCGATAAAAAAATATATGGTTTGGTGGGGGTAAATTACATTGGCTGGCTTCAAAGATATATCCCATAAAGGACACTGACGCAGGTTGACTACATGTCAAAATTCCAAGTTGGAATTTTGAGATGCGCATCTCACAAATGTTGCCTTCTAGCCAAAATCAAACCAACAAACCTATGCATGGGTGCTATCCCTGTACTCGGGAGATGTTGCTGAACACATATTGGGTTGTTGTTTGGCAGTGACATATACCAGAATCTGTGAATTCATGCCTGAAGTACAATGCATGTGGAAAAAAAACTACCAAAAAAGTACTACCACAAACTTTTACAAAGGCTGGTGGTAGAATTAGTACCTATACAGTATTAAAATACCACCATTTGAAATACCTTAGGATGTCTATTTTCCAAAAATATATGGTTTGATGGGGTAAAATTCATTGGACGGCTTCAAAAATGTTCCAAATGGAACATGGGCGCAGGCTGACTACATGTCAAAATTCCAGGTTGGAATTGCGCACCCCCTAAATGTGGAATTTTAGACCCAATAAAAACTAACAAACCTATGCATGGGGGGTATCCCTGTACTCAGGAGATGTTGCTGAACACATATTGAGGTGTTGGTTGGCAGTGGCAAATACCAGAATCTGAACATTCCTGCCTGAACTACAATGTGTGTGGGGAAAAAATGACATCCCAACCCTTTGACATAGGTTGGTGGTAGAATTAGCACTTGGAAAGTGTTAAAATACCACAATTTTAAATACCCTAGGATGTCTAGTTTTCCAAAATATATGGTTTTATGGGGTAAAATACTTTGACAGGCTTCAAAAGTGTCCCAAATGGAACATGGGCGCAGGCTGACTACATGTCAAAATTCCAAGTTGGAAATGCACCCCCCCTAAACGTGGCCTTTTAGCCCCCAAATAATCTAACTAACCTACACATGGGTGGTATTCCTGTACTCAGGAGATGTTGCTGAACACATATTAAGGTGTTGTTTGGCACTGACACATAATAGCATCTGTGAATTCATGCCCGATGTACAATGAATGTGAAAAACAAATTACTATCCATAACATTGACATAGGCTGGTGGTAGAATTAGTGCATGAAAAGTGTTAAAATACTACCATTTGAAATACCCTAGGGTGTCTAGTTTTCAAAAATATATGGTTTTGTGGGGTAGAATACACTTTTTTGGCTTCAAAAATGTCCCAAATGGGACATGGGCGCAGGTTTTCTGCACGTCAGAATTCCAAGTTGGAAAACCAAAAAGCGCACCTCTCAAATGTGGCCTTTTAACCCCCAAATAACCTAACCAACCTATACATGGGGGGTATCCCTGTACTCAGGAGATGTTGCTGAACACATATTGAGGTGTTGTTTGGCACTGACATATAACAGGATCTGTGAATTCATGCCCAAAGTACAATGTATGTGAAAAAAAATTACTACCCAAAATATTGACATAGTCTGGTAGTATAATTAGTGCATGGAAAGTGTTAAAATACTACCATTTGAAATACCCTAGGGTGTCTAGTTTAAAAAAATATATGGTTTTGTTGGGTAGAATACACTTTCTGGCTTCAAAAATGTCCCAAATGGGACATGGGCACAAGTTTTCTGCATGTCAGAATTCCAAGTTGGAAAACCAAAATGCGCACCCCCTAAATGTGGCCTTTTAGCCCCAAAACAAACCAACAAACCTATGCATGGGTGGTATCCCTGTACTCAGGAGATGTTGCTGAACACATATTGAGGTGTTATTTGGAAATACCCCTTCACATTTTAAGGTAATGTTTACCTAAATTGCAATATATGTGAAAAATTTAAAAAAAAGATTTTTTTGCTGCAAACTTTGGCATAGATTGGTGGTAAAATGGCTACATGAAATGTGTCAAAATACCCCAAGTTAAATGCCCTGAGTTGTCTAGTTTTCAAAAATATGTACATGTTGGGGGTCATTCATGGATTTAGTACAGAAATCAGTGTTACAATGTCACTATCGCTAATTTTGAAAGAAAGGATTTTAAAATAGCTTTGCAGCACTTATAGTTCTGGCCCTGTAACATGAATAAAAAAGCACAAAAACATAAAAACATGGGCTATTTCTGAACTCAGGACATATATTAGAAACTTTTTAGCAGTGTTTTTTTGTTGTCTCTTGTACATGAGTATACGATTTTTCAAATAAAAGTCATAAAAAAATTATTTTTTCAATTTTTTTGCCATATTTTATAATTTTTTTACATCAAATTATATGCTATTATCAAAATAATGGTATCAAAAGAAAGCCCTTCTTATAACGATAAAAACGATATATAGTTTGTGCGGGTACACTAAATGAGACAGAAATAAATCACAGCAAAACACAAACACCTCAGAAATGTTAAAACAGCCCATGTCACCAAGCGTCGGACAAGCCAAAAAAGTCATGTCACTAAGGGGTTAAGCACAGTCTAAATTATTGTAAATTATTTTTAGATTATATAATTATTAAAACTGTAAATAAAATTACATTGACATTATAATTTACTTGTCTTATCTCTCACTCTGTGAAGAAAAGCCAATCAATGCCTAACAGCTTGCGAGAATGAGTCCACTTACTTGGAGTCATTTAATCCACATGAGTATGAGACACTCTGGGCAGAAGGCTTGAAGATGCTGTTAGGCATCAATTGTTCAGTTAAATATTCTATGACAGTTCAGTTAATTTACTAACACGCAACTGTGTCTTCCTTGTCCCAGTCAAGGAATATCTGTGTGAGGCCCTGTCATTCACTGGTTGCAAGCAATGCTAATTTTTGCTAATGCTAATGTCCTGACCTCCCTGCATACCAACAAAGACCCTGATTATTACCTCCTAGTACAGTAGTTCCTAGGTTCAGCAAGCTTATGTCCAACCCACTGCAAAATAGCTCTTTAGACTTGCCATCTAGATGACATTATTAGGATGTGACACTGACAAGCTACATGGAGAAAATTACTGTAAACCAGCAAGTCTGCTAGTAATTTGTGGATAAGTTGTATGCTAAATACATTGTCAGGTTTGATTGTTTTTGTACAAAAAGAATACCTACAGGAGGTCAATACCAGGTTCCACCTGCTGGCAAGATGATTTTGATGATAGATGAATAAGGGTGCTCCAACTTAAATAAACAATAAAGATCTGAGGAAAGTTAAAAATTCTATTAATAGGAAAAAAAAAGTCACATTTAGGTCTAACTACATTAAAAGTCTCTATGAAGGAGGGAGGTTTAGGAGCACCAAATATTTAAAAATATTACCAGTCTGCCCAATTTAGCAAAATTGTCTCTTGGCACTTCCCTAAAGGCCAAATTAGATCAGTTGACCTGGAACACGACTTAAAGTTTCCTGATCTACCATCTAATTTTATTTGTATTCCAAAGGAATATCAGTTTCAAATTAAAAATACATGTCCCAGTACATTTAATTCAATTTCTGTTAGGAATAAATTGGCAATCACATATTCATTAACTTCAAAAATGTCACCTATTATGCCACTTTTCAGAAACAAAAAAAATCCCACCTGGTTTGTAATTGCAGCAATTTACAAACTTCCTTAAAATTAATATTGTTAGAATAGAAGATACGTTTTTTTAATAAAGAATTTTAAATATTTTGATAAATTAAGAAGCATAGGACCTGTTTAGATATATCCAATTGAGAGAATTTGCCTCTTGTTCAGATATTGAAAGAACTGCAAAGAAGCCCAGATTGTGGTTTGAGAGTTGGTGCATAAATAACCCTTCACTAAAAGGTGCTATCTATTTAATTTGTAAAAAGCTTACTGATACTCAGTCTCTTGATAAATTATGCTATATTAAAGCTTGGGAAAAATACTTTGGCATAATCCTTGACCAAGAGGAAATGGCAAGACATATAAGAGACCATGTCTAAGCTATCAATCAGTGTTATCCACAAAGAAGAGGGATATAAAAACTGTTCAGATATTACTGTACCCCAGACAGGTTATCACATGTTGATCAATATTCAAATAATACCTGTTGGAAATTGTGTGTGTCCACTGCTGGTGTCATTGCCCTTGCATACATACATTTTAGGAAGATGTTGAGAAACTTATTAGTAAAGTAATCGGGAAGACCCTTCCATCAGAACCAGAAATGTTTCTTTTATCTGGACCACATGCTTAAATGTGATCTTTGGCACAGAAGTGTAACCAGCCATGTATTCCTTCCATCAATAAGGTTATTAGTTTAGTGAATGAGGTTGTTGAATTGGAAAAACTACATTCTTATCTCCATGACTCTCCCAAAAAATGTATTAAACTTTGGAAGCTCTGACTAATATGCTTTCCCATGAAGGTACCGTCTATGAACTTTTAAATTTAAAAGAAAGTATAGATAAGACTATATAATAATTATTGTAATTCAAATATATATATATATATATATATATATATATATATATTCTTTTTACATTTTATGTTTGTATTATATATTATAATCAATTATATTTTATAAAAGGTATGATTGTTATGTTTTTCGTTATGTGTGACGTACTAATCTGAAAATAAAGAATTAAAAAATATATATATATATTCATAATGCATAATACCAGTCAAATAAATACAGGGAGGGGCGCACTTTTCACATTTTACAACGTTTTTGTACCAATCTATGCTCCTCAGCTGAGTTCCACTTAATTTAATTAGGACTTAACTCAGGGTAGCTGAATAAAACACACTAAATCGTAGCAAATACTGACTCAAGTGCTATAACTTGGAGTGTCATTCTAAACTTAATAGTGTAGAACACAAGGAAGAAAAGGTACTATTAATCAATACCCCACATAAAATTAGAAAACAAGACATTAATTAACTATTTGATAATACGTTTTCATAAAGTGGATTTGATAGAATATTAATTTGGCTTACGTAACATGCTTCAGTGCCCAGTTTAATGAAAACCATAACTGTCTCTAAAGCAATTGACCTGACTTTGATATTTGCTGTGTAGATAATTGCTGAAAAATAGTATATTATCACCACAAACTACTACAATATCTATGAGAATCATTTTAAAACCCTTATAGTTTTCATATAAAGATGATTTTAAAAACATATGTAGCACAATTGTGCCTAGTCTTTTAATACTTAATGTAATAATAATACTGAAATAAACAAGCCTTAAAGCTACATAATTATGATAATAAGGCTCACATTGAATTTAGGATTTTTGCATCCTCTTCCCAGTCCCAGCCACATAGTGGCACTTTCCTGTGCTGGCAACAGAGTGGTTGCTTCCCTTTCCAGCTCCTTTTCAGAGTAGCATCTGCCTGACTTGACCCCAGAGTAGCATCTGCCTACCCTGGCCCCAGAGAGGCTATAGCTTCAGCAGTGTCTTACTAGATTGGCCCGCAGAGTGGCACCTGCCCAGTTGGCCCTAGACTAGTATCCGGTTATAGTCCGGTTCCTTTCCTGACCCAAGTAAAAGGGGTGACCTGAGTCTATGTTATGGGGATGCCCTGAGCCCTGTTAAAGATCATTGGTAATGTGCTAGGAAATTCAATTCCACAAGAAATCTTCTGTTTTTGCAATCATAAAAATGTGCAATTTTAGTTTCAAATGTTTTTCTTTCTTGGGTGTTTTTAAAAGTTAATGTATTTTGATGTTAAGGTCAAATATGGAGTTACGTAAACAAGCCTACATTTTCTGTTTATGGCATAGACCTGTGAATTATCTTCTCTTTTTTATTTGAACCCCTGTTTCTTTTCAAATTATCAGAAATGTTTTGACTTGATAATGAGATGAAAGCTTGACGGTCCAAAATACTGTGAAATAATAAAGGTAGTATAAGATCCTGCAACATTCTGTTATTTTGCATCTGAAATCCTATAGTATTTATAGCCTTGCTGAAAATTTGATTTAAAATGTAGAATTGCGAAACCACATAATATGAATACAAAAAGGATTGACAATGTATATCACAAGCGTGCTTGCCTGAATACTTTTTATTCCTAGTGCTACAACGCCACATTATGGCCAGCTAGTTGTGTATCCCTTTAGGAATAGATGAAGTGCCAATTAGAGGAAAAGCCAAGAGACCAGATCATCTCTCTTGTTAGTAATGTAAGATAACAAATTAGAGAGTCATAGTAACAGGGATCTACCTCATGACATAATAAAATAGTTTGTTTTCCAGTCTGCACACTGGGAAATACTAAACCATGTTTGATGTGTGCTTACCATTCTCCCTAGGTAGTAAGTGATAGGCATTCCTCTTACAAGGTAGTTCCCTACTGTGCTTAATGGGAAAAAAACTGTCTTACTGTACATAGAGAAACCCCAGTAGTCATTTGTGCAAAATAAACATTATCTATTTCAGACTAATATTAACAATTAAAATAAAAACTAGCCACCATTTAACAAACACACAGAAAGAGCTCAAGAACATCCAAAACACTCAAATTATGTTCTACCTTTATTTGGTTCAGAGGGAAAAAAACAAGATCAATCACAAGAATTTGCAGATATTGGCCTAGATTTAATGCCAACTGTTAACTAAAAAGAGCATTAAGTGGTAAATGAATGGGCATTTGGGATTCAATTTTTTTTTCTGTCGCAATAATTTAAGTAGATTATTTTTTGGATGGCCTCTTTCATTGGTCCAAAGATTAGGATTTCAGGGCATCTCTGGTCATCGCTGGACATTTATTTAGCTTATTTTCTATTCACCGGGGCTCCCTTTGTGTGCCAGGAGGGTGGAAAGTAATATTTAAGAGATTTATTTTTTATAGGTAAGATATCATCCTCCCTACATTGGCAACTTAGAAGTAGCAGGTGATAAGTTGGATATTTTTTAGTTAAGAGGCAGCCCCAGCCACATCATTTGAGGCAGGGTGTTGGCCTTTGGGGAAGTCCTCAGTCCCATGGGATAAATTGGAGGCCAGGGTGATTTGGGGCAGCCCACAGTCCAATATATTAAAGAAGGGGACTGGGGGAATCTATCTCACTCACCTCACAAACAGTTGCAATTTAAAAAAAATGAAAGCTGGCATAATAGCTAATAAAAAGCTGAATGCTGGTGTAAGAAACAAGATGTGTGCCAGTAAAATGCATAGCTCATCTTACCTTTAATGTACCTGAGCTTCACTTTTAAACTATAGATGCCAATCTGCCAGAAGTGTTTGCTAATTCTCTTATTTACAAAACAATAAGCACCAGCATAATTTATGCAGACACTGGAGACAGTATTGTAAGTGCCCTAGTGCTTAGTGACCCCCTTCCATCAACAAAATATGATGGAAATATAATTTAAAAAGTGAATAAGACCACACAATAGAGCTAATTTATTTTAAAAGCTTGGCATTGCTGCCTTTGTAATACAATTATTTCCTAATGTTTTAAAAGAGTAAATTCAAAATAAATAAGCAGATAATATGTGTTAACTATTGCACTACAGAACACAATTAGTCACTAAAACATTATCAAACTAACTTTACAATGGCATTTTTCTTTGTATCATAACTTAATGTAAGCATTAATTATGGCATACAACTAAAGCAGAACAATTTTTTGAACTCATAGCACCATTATAAAACATTACTCTTTATTTAAACAATATTTTGTCTTTAGCTTTAAACAATTTAATATGTAACTAAATCTCTTCAAGGTTCTATAGATAAAACAACAAAGGGAAATGAATTTCCTATAATAGATACATTACAGCAGGTCATACTTTATTCTGGCAGCAGACTGCATGGTACATGATGCAGTACAATTACTGAGTAAGATAACATCACAAACTGGTTAATATCAAAAGTCTGTTCTTTAGATAGCATGATCTTATCTGATATTGACTGATCACTTACAAGCAAACAGTATCTGTTTGTTCACATTGTTACAGTTTAGGTCTTGGTAACTTGGTATGCCAAAAAAAACACATTTTTTTATTGTTTTTTGGTAAGAGTTTAGAAAAGCAATCTGTATTGTTAAATTAAAAAAAAAAAAAATACATTATTGATTACTTTTGACAATTTAAATTAAAGGTTGCTTCTGTCACTGAAACCGCTTGAATCCTCTGATAATTACTGCCACACAAGCGACGCAGACCATCTTGAACACTTAATCCATGCATACCCTATAAAAAGGCACACATAAATTGTTGTATACAATGTTAACCATACACAGTTTGCCTTGCATAATTATTAATTTCCATAAAAGATCCATATTTACTAGATGTAGTCACCTTTCTTTGTGAGTCAGTTTCTATACATATCTAAAAATGTATTCATACAAATCTATGAATATAATATACTGAACATAATATAGACAGATCTATGCATAAAAGTACAAATGTACATATTTTAATGATAAATATGACACCATCACAACTTCATGTAAATCTATGAAAATCATACACACTGAATTTATTAATTTAGACACAAGTGATCATGTCTGATCTAAGCATACAAGTAACAAAAAAAGTATACATTACTGATTATATGCATAGTTCATTTGTAAACCAATAGTGTTAGATCTTAACTCTTTTTCTATGGTAGCTTTTCACATAAAATTAACTGAATGTTTCATAAACTGCATAAACTCTCCAACTCATCGATTTATGAAGTGACATGTTTGTGAATAGCCCCCTTGTTACAGTGATTGGAGATGTGTATGACCATCTCATGCAAATTGTGTTTTGCCTTTCTAAGTAAAATTATATGTTAAAGGGAAGAGCATGGCTGGACAAGTATATGTGTTTGGAGAAGTGGAAACCATGTTAAAGGAGGAGTTCCACCAACATACATGTTTCTTATTTTTTTTTATGTTATACCGGTACTCTCTTTTGGTACTGTTGGTAGTATGTTGTGATATTTTTGGTTAATGTATTTTTATAGTTTTACTGTCCTTTTCTATTGAAAAATTATTTTAACGTTTGATACTTTTTACATGAGAAAATAGTACTTCAAAAACAGTATTATTTTAAATATAGCATTAAAACTTTCCATGCTGTAAGGAGTACTGATGTAACCCTACAGTGCTGAAAGTTTTGATGTGCAAATGTCTGCTGCGTTAAGCACCTGTTAACTGTGCTAGTGGGGGGTACTGAATTGCAAATGCCCATTAAATTACCGCTTAGCACATTTTTTTACTTAACTGCCATTGAATCTAGTCCACTGACTGAACTGATATTTTTGTGTAGTAAGACAAAAAATGTAACGAGCTGGTAACATGGCAATAGCCCCTTCGTGATGCATAGTGCCTGTGTCCCAGACAACACAAGCACCAAAATGCCACTTTAAGCCCCTGGACATCGATCACAAGGTGATCAGTAGCCAGGGACACAATGGCAGAGACTCAATCAGTGGCCTCAAAGTGGCCTCATCTGACAGGTGGTATCCTGCATTGGGATCTGAGCACAGCTCATCACTGGGAGCTGTGATGAGCTGTTAAGAACTGGACATTCTATGCTGTCCTAGCATTTTTTGGGACCAGTAAAATTAGGATAGCATAGAATGTCCTATCTATATCAATTGTGTTGCTTTCAATATGCCAGAGGTGCTTTTCCCACTCCCTTTTTTTAATGCGGTAGGACAAACAGAAAAGCACATTTTGAATAGTTTAGTTTGAATTTTAGACAGTTTTGTATAATTTTATAACCTAATATCTCTGGTCATCCCATTTGGTTCATTAAGCTGTTCTATGTGCTGGCCAATGCATTTTGCATGAAACAATCATAGTAAGTCAATTTATCTCATTAAGCTTAATTAAGGTTGACCATTAGATTAAATAGATGTTTTAAAGACAATTCACATTAAAAATAAGCATACAAATCTATAATACTCACTTATAAATGTGTTGTAGTTTTAGATACAATATAAAACACAGTGAAATACATAATTGTGTCTATTACCAAAAAAAAAAAGTAATAATAATATTGTTAACAAAAAATAAATTACCTTTAATTTTTACCTCACTTATATCTCCAAGGTAAACACTGTTGCAGTATTCAACTAGCATAATTTATGTAGCTAAATCCTAAGGGTAATGTTTCTCTTTTGAAATATCAGAAACATACATGCTGTTTCTGAGTATGAATGAAGTTGACAGTTGGTAAAGTAGTTTTTTACACTTTTGATTTTACCTAGTCAAAGACTATTTCAGAATGTGACAGCATTGTTAAATGTGAAAGCCTTATTAATTGAGGCATGCAGTTTAAAGAGACATACTATAAAATGTGATATAATGACCACTTGGGAAGTGCAGTATAAAAGTGTTGATGTTTTACCCTTGAGCAATACAAATTAAAATGTATCAATGTGGAAAACTGTCACCGTAGATAACATCCCACACTGTATAGTTTAGTTCTATCTGACTATTCACATCTCTGTTCCAAATAAAATGTATTTTTGTGTCTGGATTTTCAGAGATAGAATTTTAACAAAAGTATTAGGATATTAAAAAAAATATTATTACTGATCAGCTGTTTTCTATGGTAAACATATTTAGTGACCAGTGACTTCTGGAAAATATTTCACAGTTGTTTGTAAAAATTTATGTATTATAAATGATATCTGCTTTATGTTACTTTTAGACACATATTGAAAGTTTCAACATGTCAGTAAAATAAAAATTAAACAGTAAATATCTCTTTCTACATAAAAAATATCCTTCTAGTCAAAGAACAAAACATGGGAGGGTTTAAATTAAGTTTCTTCCTTTGGGTGTGTTTAGATTCTTAATTTTTCTAGCAATTTAAAAACAACACAAATATACCGTATTTGCTCGAATATAAGACGAGGTTTTTTTCAGAGCAAATGCTCTGAAAAATCCCCCTCGTCTTATAATCGAGGTCTCTTATAATCTGACCTCAAATTGAGGTCAGATTATAAGACATGGATCCAGGTCCCCAGCAGAGCTGCAGGGGACCTGGATCCCCCTCTCTAGCAGCAGGGGAAGTCTGCGCAACGAGCGCAGACTCCACTGCTTCCGCCCGGCACGACCGCCGGGGCTTCTGTGAAGAAGCCGGATACTTCCGCTTTCGTCACAGAAGTCCCGGCGAGCGTGCCGGGCGGCAGCAGGGGAGGTCTGCGCTTATCTCGCAGACATCCTCTGCTGCCCCACTAGGCACCAGGGAGAATCGGGCAGCTGGGGGATGTCTGCACGATACGTGCAGATATCCTCCATGCTGCCCGACACGGCAGACTATTATGACGGACAGCTGTCCGTCATAATAGACTGCCGTGTCGGGCAGCATGGAGGATGTCTGCAAGTATCGTGCAGACATCCCCCGGCTGCCCCCACTAGCCACCAGGGATCAAGGTAAGGGGAAGGGAGGGAGGGGGGGCAGAGAGACAGGGGGAGGGAGGGAGGGGGGCAGAGAGACAGGGGGAGGGAGGGAGGGGACAGAGAGACAGGGGGAGGGAGGGGGCAGAGACAGAGTCAAGGGGAGGGAGGGGGTTAAGAGACAGAGGGAAGGGGTTAAGAGACAGACAAGGGGAGGGAAGGGGTTAAGAGACAGAGACAAGGGGAGGGAAGGGGTTAAGAGACAGAGACAAGGGGAGTGAGGGGGTTAAGAGACAGGCAAGGGGAGGGGGGAGAGAGAAAAAAATGGGGGCAAGGGCAGCATTGGCACATAAAAAGAAATAAAAACTAGAAATACATTTTTTGATATCATAATTTTTTATTAAAAAAGCAATTTACATGTGAATATATACAAGTTTAACTTTTTTCCTATAGGGTAGTCTTATATTCAGGCTGTTAGTTTTTTTCCTAAAGGAATATCCAAAGTTTGGGGGGTCGTCTTATAATCAGGGTCGTCTTATAATCGAGCAAATACGGTAGTGTATATTAAAGTTCTTATAATACGTTAAAACATAAAAACAGAACACATGTCACATGAAAAGCAAATTAAAATATTTAGAAACTTTCTAGGAAAGGCCTTATGGTTACATGTCTGAAATATCCTTACTTATTTTATTATTTTATATTGGAGTTAAACTTTTATTATTTAAAGGGATTGTCTCATTCACAAAATGCATCTTCCAAATGTGCTTTCAAAGTACTTTAAAATGTGTGTTTTACATTTTGCATTTCTTAAAATATAAAATACTTACAGATAGATGAAATTGTGAAATTACATCAGTTTGCAAGAAGCCAGGACTGCCCACATTAGCTGGGTAAAAGTCCTTTTCTTTTTTCTTTCTTTTTTTTTTTTTGCTGCAGGAACCAATGAGAATAATTTCATTCAAATGAATGGAATATCCTGTCTCGCTAGTGATGTTATCAGACAATGTGTTGCACTGTTAATAGATCCTACTGTGTACAAGAGCAAGGTCACGCAGAGTGCACATAATGTATTCAGTCCACATAATGTATTCAGAGCACAGGAAATGAGTAAATACAACAAAAATGTATATACTCAGTGTCTATATAATCAGTGCTGCTGCACCTGCAGTAAACAAACATCGAGAGTAATAACTGGGGAGGGCTTGAGCCAAATATTAAAAATGTGATTTATGTAGAATGCCTGCATCAAATCACACTGGAAAAAGGCCTGTGTACTATACAAGAAGTAATCTTCATCTTTCACCAAAGTGAGTTTGGGGACTAGACTGTCCCATCAAATTAGCATTCTCAAGATAATAGTTGATTTGCAGAGATTATTATTTTAGAAAGCACTCGTGCACATAGTTTCACTATTAAACACCTTGCAAAAAAATGTGTAAATGCAATTAATTTACCGGGTGATTAAAATGAATGAGCTTTCCACCTTTCAAGATAATATATGTTATTTTTCATGCATATGTAACACGAGCTTTCACTATCGGGTCTGTTCAATAAAGAGAGAATTTTAGAGGATTGAGATGGGAATTTCAAACCTTAGGCCAAAATAGCTGAGTTGTAAAAATTCTCCAATGCAGCTGAATGGGAGACTTTTTATAACTGTTATTTTGGCCTAAAGTTTGAAATTCCAATACCAATTTCCTGCAATTCTCTCTTTATTGAGTAGACCAACTAGTTTTGAGGATAATCATTTAAAAGCCTTTTTAATCAGACAAAAGTGCACCTTTCTCTGATTATAAGTTGCTTAGAAGGGTTTAGTTCCCTTAATTCCCTTATTCCCCTTAAATTTAAAAAGTCTTTATAAGTATAGGGTTGATACCAGCTTTCTTATTACTCCAGAAACTTACCATTGGCCTCAAGCCAATTGTCTATCGACCTGCAAGTAAATTATCGGCTTGGTGGCAACCCTAGCCATATATTTGTTTATGCAAACATTAGACACTAATATAAACGTGGAAGCATATTATTTTGGGCTGATTTTGCAATTAATTTGTCAATTAATCCGAATTCAATGTTTTAACACAGTGCTGCTTTATTAACAGTTTAATGCTATAACAAGAATTCCAAGCTTCGTTTACTGACCATTACTTTTTTGATACTGTGGTAATTGATGTTGCAGGCAGGGTCACTATCAGAAATTTCAGGGTGCCTTTTACTTAAAAAAAATTCTGGGTCTGTCCAAATCTCCCTCTTGCCCCCCTACCCTCCCAAAGTCATTTTATCCAGGTCTTTGTTTACCATGCCAGTGATTTAAATAAACCCCAGGACATGCCCCTTTACCTGCATTGTACATCCAAGACTTAATATGCCCCAGCCAGTTGTTCCATTAATATGCCACAGTTTGCCCATTAATATGCTACAATCAGTTTGCCCATTAACATGACATAGCCAGTATGCCAATTAACATGCCACTGTTTTCCCATTAATATGCCACAGCTGGTTTGCACATTAATATGCCACAGCCAGTATGCTCATTAATATGCCACAGCCAGTATGAGCATTAATATGCCACAGGCAGTATGCCCATTAATATGTCACAGCCAGTATGCCCATTTACAAGCCACTGTTTTCCCATTAATATTCTTCTATTTACACATTAATAGGGTAATTAATATACCACAGCTGGTTTGCCCATTAATTTGCCACAGCCAGTATACTCATTAATATGCTTCATACAGGATGCCCATTAATATGTCACAGCCAGTATACCCATTAATATGTCACAGCCAGTATGCTCCTTAATATGCCACAGCCAGTATTCCCATTAATATGCCACAGACAGTATGGCCATCAATATGCCACAGCCAGTATACTCATTAATATGCCACAGCCAGTATGCTCATTAATATGCCACTGTGAGGATGGGTACACGGAGAAGAGACCAATATGCAGAGGTGTAACAATAACCATAGAAATAAAAAGTCTATTAGTAAGACGAGACTCACTGTAGCTTAGCAGACCTTTGCAAGAGTAGGTAACACAGCTTAGCAGACCTTTGTAGCGGTAGGTAACACAGCTTAGCAGACCTTTGCAGGAGAAGGTAACACCGCTTAGCAGACCTTTGCAGGAGAAGGTAACACCGCTTAGCAGACCTTTGCAGGAGTAGGTAACACAGCTTAGCAGACCTTTGCCGGAGTAGGTAACAGAGCTTATAAATGGCAAACAGTAGTGTAAATAATAGCAAGGTACCAAATCAGAAGGCAGAATGGTAGTCAGGAATCTGGGGTCAGGGTCACAGGAAATCAGCAAAACAGTACGCAGTCCAAGATCAAGGGCACCAGAGAATAATCAGAGTCAGGAAAGGTCGATATAATAGGCAGAATAACTCACTATAATAAACTCTAGGAGGCTCACTAGGAGAATAACCAAGCACTGTGTTAAGGGCTTGGAGACTTTTTAAATGTACCCGCGCGTGGCATGACGGCACTTGGCATGATGTCACCAGAGGGGACGCAACTTAGCCACGTGCATTCAGAATAGGTGGTGCGCGCTGGAGCTCTCATGCTCCTAGCGCACTGATCTGATTGAACACTGGAAGGTCACATGACCCTGGTGCTTTGTCGTCAGATAGGCAACATGTAAGCATGTAGGGAGATGCTGGTGTTGGAAGATCTTTTGATCTCCCCAGCCAGTATGTCTGCCGGCAAGCTTTTTTTTTTAAGGGCCAGGCCCGTGACAGGTGTATCGTTCGTCACCCCTTGATGGTGAGCCTGGTTGTAGGTGAGTATAGTGATTTGGTTAGAGCTACTTCCGATAGCCACAGCCTTCTAAAACGTATGCATAGGAAAATTAGGCTTGCCTAATTAAAAAAAACATATAAGGGCTAGTCACTAACATCTCACCATTTTAACTATACATTATGCCGGGACAAACTTGGTGAGTTTGATTAGCAATCGAAACTCAACAGATTTGTCCTTGCATGGTGTATAGTCAAATGAACGGTCCCGGCGGCCATTTTTTTTTTTGCTTTCTTGGATAGCCTTCATTCATAAAAAAAAAATAGCATGAATCATGTAAAAAATGCCACGACTGCACTATATTAAAGGCAGCCCATACATGTGAGGGCATTGTCATGAATGAACCCTGGTTGGGTTGATCACTTGCTACATAATATCCAACATATGGATTGTTCAACACCCCAGACCCATTTTTTCACCAAGCACTTAAATAGAGATTGGTTTATTTTTCATTTATAGGCTGGACTACAGATTGCTGGTCTTCCAAAATGGGATTTAAAGCGACCACGTCCCAGTTAAGTAATCACTATAAGTGTTTTATTGTTACCCTGGACACTGTATATTGAAGTACTATAACATATGATTTTAGACCATAAGGTCAGAATAAAATCCTCCCAGCATTTTTTAACACCAAGTGTGACATTTGCCCCGGGGTGTTTTTTTTTGTAAATTTGCCTTTACTGTTCATGTTGGTTTGGCGGTTATAAACAAACACATATTTAATAATAATAGTGACATGTGTCATGGCTTTTTAGCTAATTTCTAGACAAATGAAAAGTATTTTTCTGCAAATATGTGTGTTTACTCCCTATCACAAGGCTAGCACATAACCATGAATATAACTTAATGCAGTAGCTCACCCATGCACATACTTTAATTTCATTAAGCATCTGACCATCTATATATCTGTATATTTATATAGATGTCAGTGCTTTCTAAAATGTGTATTATAATAAAATATACTGTATGTTACTACAACAGAAAACAGTTCAAACAAATACAACTTCAATCACTCTACATTGTTGTTGTAGAAAAGGGTTAAAAATATATATCACAACATCTCGGAAAAAATACCTTGTATGATTCAGCTTTTACACAGAAAGGGACTCTTACCATGTCCTGTTTTCCTTGAACTGAAAAGGGAATCTTGTCTCAATTTCTACAGATGACTGCTTTTCCATTTTTACTTGAGGCTATTGGTTTTCTGTATAAAATTGGATAGCCTCGGAAGTGATCTAAAAACTCTGAAATACATTTCTCTAAGGGCTGAAATGTTTCTACAATATAAGGTTTCTTTCTTATTATTGTTCATTTTGAATTAGACAGGTCCCCTAGAGTGAGACTGGCGGAGAGGTTTATCAGTTCATCAGGATCACTTAATAATAAAACAACTTTTATTTGAAGGAGGTGTCTTCAAATAGCTTTGTGTGCTGCTACAAAAAGTCAAGGGTAATCACAGCTTTATTAAGTACTCTTTAGATTACCGAGACCTTCAACACATGTATACTCAGTGTAATACATATTTTGTTCAAATGATCTCTCATCATAAATAGAAGATACATATTCAGTACTTTATAGAAATGACTGCTATGTAGAAGGAACATTAGGCTGTTGCTGGAAATGGTAAATTTTGAAGGGCACAGCATTTGTTGGCTGAATGGATAAGGTCGGCATTGCTATGCAACTCCAACACTTGGAAACAGACACATTTAAGATAGTATAATAGTGCTTTCTGGACAGAACAAACAAATGATTACAATGTATAGCAATGTGTGACTGGAATAAGTTAACATAATGAAGTACTGCTCAGCCGATCACAAAAAGTAGTGTAATATACTAATATATAGCTATGACTGGTTATTCCAACAATGAATATAGGCAGTCATTCTCATGTCTCAAACTTTAGGGTACATATAAGAACATAAGCTATCAGAATGATTTATAATTTTTAAGTTATATATATACCTTGTATTTAATGTATTTTTATATTAGAACTTTCAATTGGCATGTGCATTTTGTTAGTATTTATATGAACACGTCAAAAGATAGCGCAGACAGTGACAATATTACAATTCTCGAAGTATTTCTAATATTCTATATGCGACCCAGCTTCATAATATCACTCATACTTACATGCAAACATCGTACAATCCTCATTCTTATCAGTATGGACCTGAGAGGGGGGGGGGGGGGGGGGATGGGGACCAGGGGATGTGGAAGGGCTTTCGCAATTATTCATTTATTCATGCTATGAAGATCTCATGGCTCAAACTTAAAACTCAGCTCAGGGATCTTCTCCATGCAAATATAACAATGACATGAAATCATTTTGTGTAATTTTGTTGTTGTTATTGTATTTCATTTTTTAAATACATATTTTATATATATATATATATATATATATATATATATATATATATATATATATATATATTTCTTGATTGTGAAAAACACTTTACATTAGACGTATACAAAAAGGAGAAACAACGGTTTTATTTGATCTGCATGTTACATAGTTAAAAGATTCCGTGAGTGTATAGTATACTTATTGTAGAGATTTCAAGTGAGAGTTGACATGGTTCTCCATGAGAAGATAGGTATAAGTGCTATATTTAAAAAACAAACAAAACAAAACATCAATATATGTAGAATAGGACGTCGTACTCTCGAACAGGGAGGGGAGGGGGTTTTATATATCGCAACGTAGACTCTCAGCTGATGGGTTCGGTAATATTTTTGTGACCGTGGTGAATGGATAGATCGGGATCTCAGGGTTCTCTGAATTCAGAGTTATACCAGGGGGACCAAATCTCTATGAATTTTGGGGATGCTCTGCCGGTTTAATAAATAAGAGTTTCAGCTTCCATTTGAAAGTTAATCTGGGTCCTAATTCCCTCCCATGATGGAGTTTCCTTGCTCCTCCAGAGTCTTGCCATCAATAACTTGCATGCCAACAAGACATGAATGGCAAGAGATTGGTTAGGCTTGCGGAGTCAGAGAATATTTCCTATGAAAAATTGCCCCAAATATTAGAGAAATGTTATCTTTAAGTGGTTTGAGTGAATCACAGCTCCACCAAATGTGGATATGGTCCCCTCCATATGTTCACAACGCCAATACAAATTTGAGGCGTCCGGATGTATTTTTCCTATTCTCAGGGGGATCAGATACCAACAAAATGCAAATTTATAAAAAGGTTCCAGTAGATTGAATCCCTTCACAGACATCCTAGTTCGTGAGGCTGCTTTGTGCCATTGTTCATTGGATAGTGTTATATTAAGATCTGTTTCCCACCTAGTGATGGCACTGCATCTAAAATAATCTGGAAGAGCATCCAGTAGGGTCTGTAATTTTGTGATATTTTTGTATTTATTAATTGAATCTACCAGAATATCTAGCTCATTATGATCTGTCATCTGGTTAATAGTTAAGCAGCTTTTAAGCATAAAGTAAAAAAATAGCTAAAGTGTGCTTAAACAAACTGTAAGGTGAAAAAACAGTGCATATACAAATGTATACACCTTATTAGTTGAGAAATGGTTTCCGTGAAAAAATCTGTGCAAAAAACTCCGTGATTGAGGGGGGACTCTGTCTCCCCTCTAATATCTCACTTACAGACTTCCAGAAAACAAATTGCACTTCATAAGCCTGTATTCGTCAGTGGGGGCGAGGTGTAGACCTCCTCTGTAAGTTACAGCTCAAGAAAGGTACAACGGTAGGCAGTAGGTTAGCATTTGAGTATTCAAATATTTAATAGAAAAAAAAGTAATGCAGGTGAGTCCAGTCCGCTACGCGTTTCGCCTGAGACGCCAAGTTGAAGGCGGAGTGGACTCACCTGCATTACTATTTATCTTCTGGACTCTCTTTATTTTATTTTATTTTATTCCATTTAAACTTTATTATTAAGTTTTTATGTATTTTTAAATTCAGCGGCACCTTTAGAGGACGTCTAATCCAACAGTGTTTGAGGAGCCCATCACACAGGATAAAGATAACCCTAAGTGTAAGCTGCTACTTTTTTTTCTATTAAATATTTGAATACTCATATACTAACCTACTGCCTACCGTTGTACCTTTCTTGAGCTGTAACCTACAGAGGAGGTCTACACCATGCCCCCACTGACGAATACAGGCTTATGAAGAGCAATTTGTTTCCTGGAAGTCTGTGAGTGAGATATTAGAGGGTAGACAGAGTCCCCCCTCAATCACTGAGTTTTTTGCACAGATTTTTTCACAGAAACCATTTCTCACCTAATAAGGTGTATACATTTGTATATGCACTGTTTTTTCACCTTACAGTTTGTTTAAGCGCACTTTAGCTCTTTTTTCACTTTATGCTTATGTTACTGTGTGTGGTTTAGGGACACACTGCATCAGTGCTGCTATAACTAAGATTAGAGAGCTGGGTATACGTTTGTATTTTTAAGCAGCTTTTAAGTCTATAGTAAGTGAACAGCGTGTTAGTTGGTGAACTATATTTTAACTGGAGCTCAGTAAATGTAAGTATCTGGGCCCCCTGAAACATATCGCCTACCTTTAGAATACCCTTGCTAAACCAATCATTAAGGTTGACATCTCTGACATATAGGGAGAAAGCTGTGAGAGGGGCCAAGTGGGTGATTCCTTGGGTTTTAGAGAACCTTTTTTTGAACTTATACATAGCTTTACAGACATCTTTTATTATTGGGTTTGAGATTGGCAATTGTTTTGAAGAGGGCCTGGTTTAACCAATAGAAAAGACTAGGGTTATGTCCACTCAGATCCATTCTTTCAATTTGAAACCAAGCTGTGGGAATTTAATTTGCATGCCGCCAAATAGGTATATAAATACCTATTATTTTTATACTCTAGTCTGCAATGCAAAGAAATTGATCAAGTCACATTTCTGTGAGAAGAATCATGGGGCTTGTCTGTAATATAAATCCTGGTTGCATTAATGCATTAAGCAGCACCTTCCTGCAAGAGAGTTTACCAGGCAAGGATGCAGTATTTGCATGTCGCCCTTGCAATAACAAATACACACCAAAAAAAAAAAAAAAAAAGCTTTCTGTGTGTTCTGCCTAGATCAAGTTGTAATTCCCAGTAGGGAACCTAATACATCTATCGGCCCATCACAGCTTTTGTAATCAGCTGCAACCATCCAATCCAATAAGTAATAAACATTTGGAAACTGTGACATTAACCAAAAATCATTTATACGCCACTGTCTACATTCACCCTTAAGAATTTAGGCGAGAAGAAAACAAATGGTGTCACCAGGACCCCACTCAACCCTAGTGAGTGATATTCTCACCTTTTTGAATAAATGAGGCAATGATCAAAGTACATGTAAAGTAACCATATGTCTGCTTCAGCATAAGGGGTTGTTCGTGAAACCACATATTTGTCCAGAATATTATGTTTGTAGACTAACATGTAGCATGCCTCTCATTCATGTCTTACATTAATGAATTCAATACGTGCTATTTAGAAAAATCTTGAAACTCAAGGGACAAAACCTTACTAGAATTTGACAGACTTGATTTAGATATTCTTACTTTAGAAGTAATAACTTGTTCTGTTTTATGGGGCATTATTTGTGTTATTTTTTATTTGTATGTTTTACATATTTAAATGGACTGTCTAGTGCCCAAAATACTTACACCTAAATGAATTTGTGAAATTACAGCAGTTTGCAAGAAACCAGGACTACCCACACTAGATGAGTAAAAGTCATTTACTTTTTTTTTTGCTGCAGGAACCAGTAAGAATAATGCCATTCAAATGAATGGAATATCCTGTCTCTCTAGTGAAGTCATCAGACAATGTCTTGCACTGTTAAGAGGTCCTACCGTGAACAAGAGCAAGGGCAATCAGAGGCCACACAATATATTAAATTTGAGGAGGACAGGAAGTGACTAAATTAAACAAAACGTTATAACCTCAGTGTCTATAGAATCAGTGCTGCCCATCTGCAGTGAACATGCAGAGTAATCACTGGCGAGGGCTTGAGTCAAATATTAAAAATGTGACTTATGCAGAATGCCTGTATCAAATCACACTGGGATAAGAGCCTGTGCACTATGCAAGCAGTAATCTTCATCTTGCACCAAAGTGAGTTTGGGGAGTAGACTGTCCATTCAAGTTTCAGGGATTAATCAAGCTGTTTAAATAATTCAGTATTTAACTTATTTTTACCATTTGGCCTTCTTTCCTTTCTTTTTTTTCTGCATTTCCTTATTTTGTTCTTCTTTTATCATTGTAAGCATCTGCTCCTACGGAAGTTAAAGTAGATAGGCAGTTTAATATCCAGATAACATCTTAAGTGTGTTTTTTACTTCCTACTCCATTTCATCAACCCAATCCCAATAAGATTGCCAAAGTTACTTTTAATGTTAGAAAAAAAAAAAAAAATTCAGAAACTAAACTTTAATTACATATGAAGAAATGTTGTGTATTACTGCCATGTCTACTAAAATCGCCCTCAATCAAATTAATCTTCAGTGGTGCTGTGCTATTTTCTATTATCCTCTGGACAAAAAGCTTAAAAGAAAAGTTACTTAATGAAGAAAGTCATTCCTAGGCAATCCTATCAAACTGAAATTCTCAACATGCTTCAGAAGGTTCTCCAATTATAAACATCAAATCCAGATGTACTAAATATGTATTTTTATAAAATGCTTGACAAAAGTCACGCCTGCTATGTAAATGTGCTCTAAATTAATGCATTCATCTCTTGGATAAGTTTATAGTTCATATTAGTCGCAGTTGTAAAGGATTAGACATGGTTTTATTTCATTAGCAGTATGCCTAAAATGATCCTTTGTTCTTAGCTCTTATTCTTGCTGTAGAATGATTGGTGTGCAGAGACTTAGCTGAGGATAAGTGGTGAACACTGGTGATTGATACAGTATGTATATGAGCATATTCCCGATTTACATTAGCTGAACAACAAATTCATTTGGATACATGGCTGATGGATGAGTAGATGGAGGTACTGACCATTTATTTTTAATAGTTAAAGATATAAAGAAAGAAATTGAAACAGAAATGTCAAAGCTGAGCAACTTAAGCCTCGCACAAAACTTTAGTAAAAGAATATGCACATTTACTAATAGAGAAAGCAGACAAAGACTTTGTGGTGTACAGATGCAACCCTGAAATAACCTCAAATTGGCCAAATTTTGGGAAATACTAATCTTCAGCTATTCAACATAGTCAATTTTGGCAACATTTTGGAGAATTTTCCCAAATTCAGAATTAAAATTCTTTTGAATCGGGGATACTTCGGGGAACTTGACCAGAGATAGTACAGGATTCCCCCTATTTATATAGCCCCAAATGAATACAAAATGGATTGTGAATTCAGATTTTATTTCTGAAATACAGGGATTTCAGTTCTCCAAACATGATTCAGAGAATTGAACATTTTGGCAAAAAAAGAACAGTAAATATATTTTAATCTGGTTAAATGATACGGAAATGTCCCAGTATGTGCTTCTGTATTTGCTATTCAAGAAAATAGATTATTGGAATATTTAGAAAAAAAATATGTTATTTTGGCACAAATGGTGTAATTGCATCACAAATCACATCAATGAACTTGTCATATATAAAAACACACATGCATCCTTAGTAGCCCCCAAAAAGTTATTGTTCTTCGTAAATAGCTGTTAGGTTTAATGTACCCTCTGGTCATCATTTCATGTGTATCATGGTATTATCCACTAAGGAAATTGAGGGCAACTTTACATTAGGAAAAAAGTGTATAGGACGAGCTGGCAGCAAACAACAAATGCAGATAAAACACCAACCGCGAATGTCACCCACCTAGTGGTAACAAAACAAAAAGTCTGCAAAAAAAAAGGGAAATAAATGCTGTATAAATATTGCAGCCCCAAGATAGTCCACTAATAGGGTATTATAATATATAGAGTCTCCTTGATGCAGATTGCTGACTCCAATATGGTCCGAATAGTCCACGAGGATCTTGAAACACAAAACATAACTTTACATTACCCTGCATTTGGCAGGTGCATGGCTAGAAAGCCAAAACATTCAAAACTACTGACTTGAGTATATGTAACCATTTGTCTGCTATATGACTGCCTCTGTGTGTGTGACTGTGTATGCATATGTCTGTGCCTGGGACTTCCTCTGTATGTGTGACTATCTCGGTCTGTGTGTGTAACTGTATTCTTTAGTATATGCATGGATGCATTTCTGCATGTGTGCATGTGACTGTTTGCATCATTGTGTGTGAATGTTTGTGTGATTGTGTTGTCTGCCTCTTAAACTTTTTTTATTGGCTCCTAAAAATAAACTAAATTTGTCATGCCCTGGTGTATTGCTGTGGAGCATTATGTTTCCCCAAAATGGATTGCCACAGCACCAGACTCACCCAAATGCATTGTCATAAAACCAAATACCCTCCAAATTGAACTACAGCATCAGATTCGACCACAGCACTAGACACCTCTAAAATAAATATCAGGGCACCATATTCTTCCAAATTATTTGACGCAGCACCAGGTTCCCCAATATCAACTGCAGTGGCTCTATATTCACCCAAAATGTATTTTACTACTGCAGCATCAGATTCGGCCACAGCATTTTACACTCCAAATTAATTGTCAGACCACCATAAACCACCAAACGAATTGCCGCAGAACCAGATTTCTTCAAATTAACTATGGATGCACCAGATTCCTCCAAATTAACTGCGGATGCATCATATTTTCCCAGATTAATCACCAAGCCCCTTAATTAACAGATTTTATACCGTAACTCCCTCAGCACTTGTTACACTTCTCCCTGCCCTTTCTTACTTTAAGGCAGGAGCACAAACCCCCTCCTCCTCCTATTCACATGCTCTCCAGCCAGACTCAGTCTGTCAGAGTTTTGGGAGGTCATGTGACCCAGTGGTAAGTAGTGTGCAGCTACAGGAAGAGGGGGTCTGTGCTGACTGTAGATTGTGCTTCCACTTGAAGGGGAAGTTGAGGGGAGTTCTCTCATCCTTTATACTTATGGCATTGAACATTTAGAGCTTTCCACAGGGAGACTCCGTGCTTCAGGCCCATTTAGCTCCCAACCAAGTGACACCTTTATTGAACACGTTTTTATAAAATAAATGTGTCAGTAAATACCTGTTCTTAGATAATATGATTATTAAGCAATAAAATGTATGTGAATAATTTTCATAACAAAGCCATAAAAAAAATATAAAATATAGATATTTTATTAAGCAGATGCCAGAATTAACATACCTCCTGCAGCTAAGCACTGTGCCCTTAAAATATTACAGCCTGGTGTAGTGATCAATCAAAAGTTCTACAGCAACACATAGAGAAACATTACCTTTCTAAGCATTACTAAATGCTTTGACATTTTTGAAAAATTGAGCCCCAGATCCTAAAGGTTATTTGTTGTTGGGAAGGAAGCAACTGTTCTAGAATAGTAAATGAAGACTGGAAAGATGATAAATCCTTAGTGAGATGCATAAACCCCCTTAGATGAACACAAAGTAACTCTATATAACCAAAGACAACACAGCAAGAAATGACAAGGAAAATTATATATGCCTTAAAATAATACATTTTATTGCTATTTTGCAAATCACAGTCTGTTAGAAAATCATCCATAATTCATGCTGTGCTTAAATTTACAAATACAACATCATTTTAAAGCAGGAATTGGAAACAAAATATATTGGATGCCCAGTCCATGCCACACATTGGCACTGAAAGCAAAATTGAGCACATATCACTCAAGTTTGTTTTTGGAGGTTGAGATAAGCACAAATCTTGACCTCCAAACTCGAACAATCTGACTCCCTCTCGGATGCCTCATTGTAACCTCACACAAAATTATATTAATAACATTTTTTGTTAGGATGCTGTGAGGCAAGATGAAGTCAAAAAGCCAACCAAGTTAAAAAAAGATATGGGATGCCAGGGCAGGTGGCTTTGTCCACCTACTATAATTAACAGACCAAGGAGCCTGCTTAATGGCTCCCAGCCTGCTCCATAATAATACCGTGGTTTGGAACCTGCTTATTGGCTTTTAGCCCCCTGATAAAATTATCCCCACTAAAATTAATAGACCAGGGACTTGCTCACAGTACCTAGCCCATTAAAAAAATCAAATCCCCAATACACTCTTAAGAAAGATTGTGGGGGCTTGCCCAAGAATCAGACTAAATAAACCCCTTATAAATAATACAAGGGACCTGTCCCTGCACTACTATTGACTGGTTTTCAACCCAGCCTACTATTGGCTTGTTTGAAAATCCTGCTGAGTTGGGACAGCCCACTTGCTCTGGAAACTGTGTTGTTTATGATCGGTGTCAGGAACATTGGCCACCAGATTGATCCTGTCAGTTCATGAAATCTCACATTTATTCCAGTTCTTAAATTATTTATTCCTTTCCCTAATAAAGGATAACATTTTAATTTCTATCCATTTCAAACCACCATGTTAATATATATTGTGCAGGTACAGGGGCGTCACTAGGGTTGGTGTCACCCGGTGCGGAAACTCATGGTGTCACCCCCCTGGATTTCCTCCATACAATGCCAAACAGATTCCTTAGTAATGCCAGTTAGATGGCCTATTAACTATGCCACACACTGGAGCCCCATAACTATGCCACACACAGGAGCCCCATAACTTATGCAACACCAGAGCCCCATAACTTATGCAGCACCAGAGCCCTATAAATTATGCCACACCAGAGCCCCACTATTTATGCCTCACCTCTGCCCAATTAATTATGCCACACACACAGGTGCCCCATAATTATGCCACACAAAAGAGTCCCTTAATTACGCCACACAAAAGAGTCCCTTAATTACGCCACACACACATAGGTGCCCCATAATTATGTCACACAAAAGAGTCCCTTAATTACGCCACACAAAAGAGTCCCTTAATTATGCCACAAATGGGGCCCAATAAATATGCCACACACAAGTGCCCCATTATTATGCACACATGAAACCGCCATTAATTATGCAACACACAGGAGCCCCACGAGGTGACAATCTTACAATTATAGATACCAGTAATATTGTGCCATTCAGATCCCAGTAGTATTGTCCCACTCAGAGCCCAGTAATATTGTGCCACTCAGAGCCCAGTAATAGTGTGCCTGTCAGATACCAGGAATATTGTGCCATTCAGAGCCCAATAGTATTGTCCCACTCAGAGCCCAGGAATATTGTGCCAGTCAGATACCAGGAATATTGTGCCAGTCAGAGCCCAAAAATATTGTGCCACTCAGAGCCCAGTAATTTTGTGCCAGTCAGATACCAGGAATATAGTGCCAGTCAGAGCCCAGTAATAGTGTGCCCGTCAGAACCCAGTAATATTGTGTCAGTCAGAGTCCAGTAATTTTGTGCCAGTAAGAGCCCAGGAATATTGTGCCAGTCAGACACCAGTAATATAGTGCCAGTCAGATACCAGGAATATTGTGCCAGTCAGATACCAGTAATATAGTGCCAGTCAGATACCAGTAATATTATGCCAGTCAGAGCCCAGTAATATAGTGCCAGTCAGAGCCCAGGAATATTGTGCCAGTTAGAGCCCAGGAATATTGTGCCAGTCAGAGCCCAGGAATAGTGTGCCAGTCAGAGCCCAGGAATATTAAGCCAGTCAGAGCCCAGGAATATTATGCCAGTCAGATACCAGGAATAGTGTGTCAGTCAGAGCCCAGTAATATTATGCCAGACAGATACCAGGAATAGTGTGCCAGTCAGAGCCCAGGAATATTATGCCAGTCAGAGCCCGTAATATAGTGCCAGCCAGATGCCCAGTAATATAGTGCCAGCCAGAGCCCAGTAATATAGTGCAACTCAGAGCCCAGGAATATTATGCCAGCCAGAGCCCAGTAATATAGTGCCCACCAGAGCCCAGTAATATAGTGCCATCCAGATGCCCAGTAATATTGTACCAGTCAGATGCCCAGTAATATAGTGCCAGCCAGATGCCTGTAATATTGTGCCAGCCAGAGCCCAGTAATATAGTGCCAGCCAGAGCCCAGTAATATAGTGCCAGCCAGATGCCCAGTAATATAGTGCCAGCCAGAGCCCAGTAATATTGTGCCACTCAGAGCCCAGGAATATTATGCCAGCCAGAGCCCAGTAATATAGTGCCAGCCAGAGCCCAGTAATATAGTGCCAGCCAGATTCCCAGTAATATAGTGCCAGCCAGAGCCCAGTAATATAGTGCCGGACAGATGCCCAGTAATATAGTGCCAGTCAGATGCCCAGTAATATAGTGCCACCCAGATGCCCAGTAATATAGCGCCAGCCAGAGCTGGAGGCGGCCGCCGGGAAAAAAAAATAAAAAATCACAGCAACCCTGACTGGGCTCTGACTGACACACTATTCCTGGTACCAGATGCCCAGTAATATAGTGCCAGTCAGATGCCTGTAATTTTGTGCCAGCCAGAGCCCAGTAATATAGTGCCAGCCAGAGCCCAGTAATATAGTGCCAGCCAGATGCCTGTAATATTGTGCCAGCCAGAGCCCAGTAAAATAGTGCCAGTCAGAACCCTGCTCGTTTTAAACCACCCTCCTCCCCCCCCCTTCCCCATCACTTACCTAAAGGCTGCTCTCTGCTTCCGGACGGACGCCTCCTCCGTGCAGTCTTCCCTCTTGCACGGAGGAGGGAAACACAGTCACCGGATGTGACGTAACGTCACATCCGGTTGCTGTGATTTTTTATTTTTTTTTCCCGGCGGCCGCGTCCAGCGGATGCGGCTGCCAGAAAAAAAGTTAAGCAGCGCGATGCAGGGGGGTGCCGGCAGCACGGGTGTCACCCCCGCTGGAGGTGTCACCCGGTGCGGTCCGTCCCCCCTCGGGACGCCACTGTGCAGGTACAAATCTGGTGAGTTTCCCTGCTGAGCAAACTCACCAGGATTGTCACTGCACAATGTATAGCTAAAGTGCTCACCTCAACTAACCTGCATCTCACCTTTTAGTGAATAGCACCCTAAGAGAGTCTCATAGGCCTTCACAAAAAGGGTGAGTTAAGGTGAGATGAACATTTCATCTCATCATTTTAACTATACATGGTGCAGGTACAAACCTTGTGAGTTTTCCCCGCTACCCAAACATTTTGGAGGTTTGTCCCTCCACAATGTATAACTCCCCTCAACTCACCTTTCAGTGAATAGACCCCTCTGAGATTTAATGGCAGAAGGTTCATGAATAATATTCAGAGTAAATATCTACAATAATAATAATCTAAAACTTACGAAATTATTATCTCCTCACTTTTTTTCATTTACCACATCATAATTATAAATATCACTGTATTGTGTTTTATAAAAAAAAAAAAGTATACGTAAAACCCTTCATCTGCAGTACAATGAAAATGTGTTAATACACATGCAATACAATAAAATAACATTGGAAAATTTAAAAAATATTGTAAAGGAAGACGTTCTGCATGATTTCTAAAGTACAGTACTTTTATATAATTCTAGCCACGATCAGCACTTCTGACTTGTATTTTGGGCATATTTTACATTAATGCCCTGTCAAGTAAAATTCTCTTGAACTCTTTTATAAGGGTATAACCTGCCAGGAAATGCTTTTCTCTTCTCATTAATTATTGCATAATTAAAATGCATGTATCATTACAAACTCCAAGAACTACAAGGAAGCAATTAAGGCCTGTTATTACAAATCTTTTTAATACTACATTACTTTACCATTTAAGTAGATATATTGGCTTTCAATCAGCTTGTCCTTGAGAACCAATGGATTCCATTTTGCTGAAAGAGTAAGAAAAGGTCATGTTTATAATGGGGTATAATGGAAGAAGGAGACAGAGTGTGGCAGGCTTGTATAGGAGTTGGAATTCAATGTCTCTGTCATGCATTAGTAGCTCTAAAGCACATTTACTCAGTCAAACAGAAAATGTAAACTGTACGAATAAAAGGCAAATGATTATCATTAAAGCTAATTAAGAATTGCATGGAGTTTTCAGTTTACTGCAATAATTCTTATATTGCAAGTGCCTTTTTATGTTGGTACCCTAGAAAGCAGTCACTAAGCAAGAGAGTATAACAGTGGAAACACAATATTACTGTAGCATCATTACACATTAAAGCACTGTGAATGTCCCATTTTTCCTGATAGAAAAGCTGTTGAAACAATAGAATATTAGCAGCATAGTTCGACATGTTTTTTTTTCTTCTTTTTTCTTTTTTTTAAATTAAGCTCCAAATAGACTGAAATGTACATTCATGCTTGCAGTAACTTGGTTTTGGAAATATATAAATAGTAACTTTTAAAGAAATGTAGGCAACAAATTTACTTACGTCAAATTGAAATCGTTCATCAAATGCAGACATTTCAATAGAAATGAGAGAATACAAATAAACTACCTTACTCAGCTTTCTTTGTTCTGTATTGCTCTATTAGGGGGCGGACATGTTCAAAATCTTGCGTCAGGTCTTCCCTTTCCTTACAAAAGAAGCAAGAAGATCTGACCCAATAACATACCTCACTCTTAATAGAGAAATACAGATTAAAGAGCATTCAATAAGGTACTTTATATGTATACGTTGTTTAAATCACACCTATATATATACCGTATTTATCGGCATATAACAAGCGCCGGCGTATAACACGCACCTCATTTTAAGAAGGAAATTTCAGGGAAAAAAACTTACATTTCAAATAAAGAACATTGAAGCCCAATATGCCATTTAATATGCCAGGATATTGCCCCCAATATGCCATTTTAATATGCCAGGATATTGTCCCCAATATGCCATTTTAATATGCCAGGATATTGCCCCCAATATGCCATTTAATATGCCATGATATTGCCCCCAATATTCCAGGATATTGCCCCCAATATGCCATTTTAATATGCCAGGATATTGCCCCCAATATGCCATTTTAATATGTCAGGATATTGCCCCCAATATGCCATTTTAATATGCCAGGATATTGCCCCCAATATGCCATTTAATATGCCATGATATTGCCCCCAATATGCCAGGATATTGCCCCCAATATGCCAGGATATTGCCCCCCAATATGCCATTTAATATGCCATGATATTGCCCCCAATATGCCAGGATATTGCCCCCAATATGCCATTTAATATGCCATGATATTGCCCCCAATATGCCATGATATTTCCCCCAATATGCCAGGATATTGCCCCCAATATTCCATTTTAATATGCCAGGATATTGCCCCCAATATGCCAGGATATTGCCCCCAATATGCCATGTAATATGCCAGGATATTGCCCCTTTGTATGCCACCCTCCTCCCCCCCTTCCCCAGACCCCAGTACTTACCTTGTTCCTGCTCCGTCTCCCAGTGCTTTGAAGGTGCGTGGCTGTGAGGGAAGCGTTGTGAGCTCCCCTCCAGCCGCGCGGTCAATAAAGTGGTTTTTTTTAACGCAGCTTCAGAGCACCGGGGGACAGCAGGAACGAGGTAAGTTTTAGATAATTTTTTTTCCCCAGCCACCAATCGGCGTATAACACGCACCCATCATTTGCTCCCTATTTTCAGGGAGAAAAAGTGCGTGTTATACGCCGATAAATACGGTATTTATAGTTGGACTTTACAAAACGTTAATCGAGTACTGAACATGTACTTCAGACTATAAAACATGTATCCTACATTGACATTATTTCAGTTATTTCAGGAACAAGGGTAAACAATGATTCTGCAGCGAAATGTTGAGGAACTAACAGTAACATTCCATCAAATACCTGGTACATAACCTCCAAACTGAGGAAAATGATATATACAATATATGTAAATATCCATTAAGAGGTTATACATGTTGATTTGGTAAAATATAATTATATACTTGAGATTTCAAACAATTGATGACATGCATTGCATTAAAATGTATTTATATGGTGCCAATAATTGACATAGCGCTTGGTACAAAGCATTGAAATAACTACATGCTACATTAGACAAAGAGAAACCGACTGATACAAAATTAAAAATCCTTGCTCGCAAGCTTACAATATTGTGTAGAGAGCCTATATATAAATACACATATTTGTAAGACATTTTGTTTTCAAACAGTATAATTCATAAATATTTTCTGTACTCATGTATCAGTTTTACAGCCCAACACAGATTGCTCCATCAAGACAGAATGAAGGCAGGGAAAATAGCAGTAAGACATAACAAGGTCTGCGCCCCCTCTTTATCAGCGAACAACAATGGACGCAGCTCTGAACACCATCGGTGAGACACCTCCAAACATCTTGTTACTGAAATTGGATCTAGAGAATAGTGCTGGCGCAAGAATAAGTTAGAATAATACCTTTTTTAAAACAAAATAATTTAAATACAATGTAAATTAAAACATACAATAAATCAATATAACAACCATCAGAGCACAAGGTAAAGGTGAAGGTCAAGCTCTGCTTGGTTCACAAACAAACAATACTTCACTCGTACAATTTTGTGACTCTGTGCTGGCTGAACAAATTAACCTTTTGTATTGCTGAGACTGTACACTCCATGCAGAGGTGAGCTCATTTATGTTATTTTTTAACACACATTTGCATCATTCAAGCATCAAAGTGCTCCGTGAGTGTTTGAACAAACGGAGAACCGTTCAGATTTTGCTTCATCAATGTCAAATGCATTTCTTGTAACTCAATATTCTCTCCTTCATGTTTCTTGATTCCATTTATTAACTTCCTGACCTGTTCTCTCAATGTTTCCACCTCACCCTTCATTCTGTCATTTTGGTTCCCTATAGCCTATCTCCCCTTATTTCTACCTCCAATTATAATTTTGCCTAATGGTGTTGTTTCTCCAAGACTACTATCCTAGTTTATTCTATTATTTTGAGGTTCTTCCAGTCTTTGATCTCTCCAATATTTCCTTTTTTCCTCTTCCAACTCTGACTAAATCGATGCCTAAAATTTCACTCAAGCTCCTCCAATGATCTTAGATTCATCCCATATGATTAGATTCTCCCTGGTATGTTCTCCCTGCTGAGACAACAAATGCACATTCAATGTGAGAATGGTCCACCACATCAGGTCTGTCTTATCCAGCACTCTGGTTATGTGTGCTGGTGAACACAGCACTATTGGCTGTTGTGGCTGGCATGGTGTACATCAGTGAAATATCCACTGAGCTCCCTCTAGGAGCATCTGTTGGTCTCATGGTAATATTAGTTATTTCTTTCACTCAACTAAGCCAATAGCTATGTGTTGCAGCAATTTTTCCTGCCTGTTTAGACACACTGCAATTAGATCAAAGTAGTATACTAGCTATGGCCATACTCTAATAGCTCTGTTAAAGTCTCCTTTCTAGCTCTCTCTTCTCTTCTTTGAAACCAATGCATAAAATTAGTAGAATCATTAGTTGGCAAGTTTCCTTCTCAACCATAGATTAAGGACATGTCTGTGTAGAGAAACCTATTGGCACACTCAGACTTTCTAAGATAACTATTAGGGCTTATGGCCTGCCAAACCTCGAACTGGAGATAGTACTTATTGTGCAATTAAAGTTTGTTCTTTTCTTAGCACTAAGCTTTGTTTTAATAATGTTTGTCAAAGCATCCATAAATCCTTCATATTTCCCGCAGTTTCAGTCTGTTGGCTTTGGGAGCATGTATGGACCATTATGCTCAATATAACTTATGAAATAATTCCACATACAAATATTTCACACCTGGGAATGCCATTGTAATACCATGTTAAATAAAAAAAAATAAAGAAACCCCTAAGGTAAACAGAGAATATTATATGATAGCACACTCTGAATTAAGAGTAAAAAAAATAAAATAACATTTCAATAATATCAAAATTGTAATGAGAGAAAACAACAATGGATTTTGTTTAAAATTGGTAATGCATCTCTCTAAATGACTTTTTAAAATGTTGTAGTTTCTACTTTCAGGCAAAAATAAACAGCATTAGAAAATGCTTACAAATAAATATCAAAAACAAATTCAACCATTTGTAATAAAGGTATTGGAGAGGTTTTCAATATGAGGGAAAGGGCCTTGCTATCACTAGACATCACTTATAGAGCGGTTCTAGCATATCAGAAAAGGCAGAGGTTGAACAATGGGTGTTGGGTGAAAAATTAAGAAAAATGACTATTTAAACATACGTTAAAATAGGAAAACATAAATTGTGATTTTCAAGTGTTTAACATTGCAACAAATGCAGTGACTATACAGTCATGGGAAAAACAAAGTACATCCTCTTTGAATCCTATGGTTAAATAAATCATAGTCATGATAGATTATTTAACAAAAATAATGCCACAATGGAGATGCCATGTTTGAAAAACTAAGTACATCATTACTGCCTCTATAGGAATTAAGAGACTGAGTGTCAGGCAGGTGATAGTAATGAAATGTAAGTTTTAGCACTTTGGTGGTCTGAAGCTTTCATGTGTGTATGTTAACAAAATGCCAAGAGGGAAAGATATCAGCAATGATCTTAGAGAAACAATTGTTGCTGCCCATCAAACTGGGAAGTGTAATAAGGGTAATAAGGCCATTTCCAAACTAGTCCATCATTCTACAGTGAGAAATTTTATTAAAAAGTGGAAAGCATTCAAAATAGTTGGCAATATTATCAGGAGTGGATGTCCAAGCAAATTCACCGAAAGTTCAGACAGTGCAATTCTCAGAGAATTTGGAAAAAAACCAAGAGTCTCAGACTCTAGAGGTCTTGGTTAGCATGTTCAATTTTAAAGTTCATTAGAGTACAATTCAGGGCACTCCTGTCACTCAAGGGCACAATGCATCTCGTGTATTTCCAAGGGGTTGTGTCCTGCGAACAGCCAGCACACAAACACCGGGAAATACACAAAATACATCTCAGGGGCCAACGGCAGAATTTTCGTTTACTTTTCATGCTGGTTTAATTGGCAACAGAGTGAGTGACTTTGTTGTCAAATTCGCAGCTGCCTTCTGTCTCCTAGATGTATTTTCTGGGTTTGTGTGCTCTCTGTTCCACAAGCTCCGGAAATACACACCTAGCACATATGGAGCATCCGCGCCTGGTACAATTAGAAAAATATTGAACAAGTATGGTGTGTTTGGAAGGGTGGCCAGATGAAAGCTTATTCTCTCTGAAAACGAAAGTAGCAGCAAAGTTTAGGTTGCAAGTCATCTGGAACAATGTCCTTTGGACAGACGAGACAAAAGTGGAGATGTTTGGCCAAAATGCACAGCGCCAACTTTGGTGAAAACCAAACACAACATATCAGCACAAACACCTCGTATCAACTGGCAAGCACAGTAGTGGATGGGTGATGATCTGAGCTTGTTTTACTGCCACAGGACCTAGGAACCTTGCAGTCATTGATCTCCCCTGTATGCCAAAGTATTCTCAAGTCAAATGTGAGACCATTTTTCTGGCAGATAATGTTTGGCTAAAAGTGGGTCATCCAACAGGATTATGATCCCAAGCACTCCAGAAAATCTACAACAGAATGTATGTCAAAGAAAAGAATTAAGGTGTTGCAATGGTCCGTCAAATACCAGAGTGCAACTTGATTGAGCTCTGGAGACCTTAAAGGAACTCTACACAAACACAGGCCAGCAAACATCAATGGACTGAAGATTTGTTGTAAAGAACAGTTGGCCACAATTTTTTCACAACAATGTGAGATACTGATATGTATGTAAGTCATACACAAAATGATTACTTCAAGTTATTTCTAGTAGAGGTGACTCTACAAGCTATTGAATCATAAGATGTACTTAGTTTTTCACACATGGCTTCTTAATTTTGGCAATATTTATGTTAAATAAATGAATATAAATGATTTATGTGTTTTTGTTCATCTAAGTTTGTATTTACCCAATATTAAGACCTGCTAAGGGACAGATAATTCTTATTATGTCCTGAGACGTAACACCACAGCGTTCAAGAGAGGGAGTACTTTCTTTTTCCCATGAATGTAAAAATATATAATTCTCAATTTGGTGCTTTTGATAAAATAAAAATTAGACTAACTAAATTAATATAAGATTGTAAGCCAACACAAGAGGAAGTGGGCATAAAAAGATTTGGCCAGCTATTGTTTGCAGAAAAGGCAATATTAAGATTGACAATGTTTATAGGTCTAACATTTTAAAAAGTTAGTTCCGCTGAACATGTATAAAACAGCAGTACTTACAACCATAGCTGCATCATTATAATCATAAAATAGTCATTCTTCTTTTTTAATATTTAAGAGCAAGTTGTAGTTGAGGAATAGCATAGCTCAGAAGCCAACAACTCAAGGGCAAGTGTGACCTTCAGAGTCAGCATATAGTATAATTTATAATACTCAAAGTGTGTCATATAGCTACAATAATGTAGATGTCACAAAAAATTACACAGCTTAACATATTTTGGTGCACATTGCAAGTCATATATTTAAACATTGTATAAGGTTGCTTCCCAATGTTTCCTTATTTTCACTTTGCTTTATATCAGTCATGTCCAAAGTCCATCCCGCGGGCCAATTGCGGCTTGGACCTGGTTTAATACAGCCCTACAGGCAGTGGCGTCCCGAGGGGTGTGTGGACCACACCAGGTGACACTGTGCTGCCGGCATCCCCCACAGCACATTGCGCTGCTGAATTTTTTTTTTTTTCTGGCAGCCGCATCTGTTATATTCAGCTGCAGGGGGGAAAAAAAGCTATGTTATGTCACATCCGGTGGCTGTGTTTCCTTCCTCCGTGCAGGAGGGAAAAGTGCACGGAGATGACCGGGAGACAGAGCAGCAAGGAGGTGAGTACTGGGGATAGGGAAAGGGTGGCATGTAACAAGCAAAATACTGGCATATTGAGTGACAAAATACTGGCATACTGAGTGAAAAAATACTGGCATTCTGAGTTGCTAAATACTGGCATATTGAATGGCAAAAGAATGGCATACTGAGTGGCAAAATACCGCATATAGAGTCGCACAATACTGGCAAAATAATGGCATATGTAATGGCTAAATACTGGCATATTGAGTGGATAAATACTGGCATACTGAGTGGCTAAATAATACTGGCATATTCAGTGGCAAAATTATTCTGGAATATATTAAATGGCAAAATACTGGCATAGTAAATGGCAAAATACTGGCATATATTAAATGGCAAAATACTGGCATATTACATGGCAAAATACCGGCATATATTGAATGACAAAATACTGGCATATATTTCAGCTTCCTGGATTTTTTTTTCATCTGGCCTTCAGATATAAAAGGCAGAGTGATTTAACACCTGTTTAGATTTGTCATCCATGTGACGAAATGAAAAGTATGCAATTTACAATAAACTTTGCATAAAAAAGTTAATTTGCCTGTCATTTTTATGGTTCATAGAATGTCAAAATGGTCAAAATGGTATAGAAAGGCAAAATGGTCGGCCCTAAGGCATGTTCACTTCATCAAATCTGGATCTCTTTGAAAAAAGTTTGGACACCCCTGGTATATATATATATATATATATATATATATATATATATATATATATATATATATAATTATTATTTTTTTCCAATAATTGGTTCATTTATTTCTTTACCACCATAGAAACATTGAATGTGTTGGCAGATAAGAACCATTCTGTACATCTAGTCTCCCCAATTTCCTAAATTATTTTATTAGTCCCCAGTTCCATATCTTTTATCTAGGATAGCCTTGTGCCTATCCTATGCATGCTTAAAATCCTTGACTGTGTTTACCTCTACCACTTCTGCTGGAAGGCTATTCCATACATCCACTACCCTCTCTGTAAAGTAATACTTCCTGATATTACTTTTAAATCGTTGCCCCTCTAATTTAAGACTATTTCCTCTAGTTGAGGTAGGTTTCTTCTTTTAACCCCTTTAGTGACAAGACATTTTTACCTTGACTTTCCCTTGGTGACAATGGCTGTTTTGACATTTCTGGGGTGTTTGTGTTTAGCTGTAATTTTCTTATTTCTCACATACTGTACCCACACATATTATATGTTGTGTTTATCATCATAAGAAGGGCTTTTATTAGATACCATTATGTTCATCATATCTAATATAATTTACTACAAAAAATCATAATATAATAAAAAAAATAATAATAATTTTTTCTAACTTTGACCTAAAATATAATTTACACAAATACAACCATTAAAAAATACCCCATCTAAATAGTTTCTAAATGTTGTCCCGAGTTCATAAATATGCATGTTTCCATATTTTTTTGTGAGTTATGTGGCAAAAACCAAAAGTAGTGTTTTTTTCCCATATTTCTTTCCTTTCCTATTTTTTTGACCTTTTGACCCCAACCTGAACCCTAAATTTTATCCCTAACACTGAATGTAACCCCAACTCTAAACCTTATGCTATCCCTTAATATATTTTAATTTAATTTTAACCCTATCCCTTATGCAAAAAAGTATTTAATTTTAACCCTATAGGCTAATCTAACTATAATACCAGTTTTAAGCTAATTAAATCTTTAACATTGCAGTGTTACTTGCTGCTTCTAGGGGCAGTCAAGATGCTGCTCCATCAATATGGTGCCCACCATCGCTCCATGGGGCGATTGTGGGTGCCCCAGAGAGGAAATTTCAGTGCTGGCTATTGCCTCGACATCGAGGCAATGGACCAGCACTGTTAAAGCGGTTTTCGCGATCGTTGATATTTTAAGGCAAAATATTATTTCTGACAATTATCCCCCATAATAATACTGTGCTTGATAATTAACATCATAAATAGTTAAATAATTACAATGCAAACGCTGCCTGCTACTATTATTGTAAAATTCCTGGACCACTCTGTAGAAAATATTTAAAACCACTGACAGTTTGGTATTGCTGTACATTTTCTTCACAGTCAGGGATAAGGAAACGCATTAGGTTGAGCCTTTGAAGATGCACCCTTTTATGTGAGATTTTCAACATATTAAAAGATGGTTCTGTTGTGTGTAGAAAGTTACCGGACTTAAAGTATAATTTGTTCCAGCCCAGCAAGTGCTCCATGACTGGAGTGTATTCAGCTACTTTATGCAAATAATATTAAAATGTCTGTTCCTTTAGATGTAAAGCGATAACAGTGTAACACGGAACATTTGGTAGCATGCAGTTACAAGCTGTTTACATTAATGAATAGCTTCTTAGAACCTTAGCAGAAAAAGACTGCATGATACACAACTCAGCATGTAAATAGTCCACAGTGGATATAACTTGCATAGATGAAAATGACAGGAAACATTCAAAGTAGCAACTAGCATGAAGAGAAATAAGACTTAAAAGAAAAGCTATGTTTCTTCTCAATTATTATACACATTCAAAACAAAAAGTATCCTGTTTTATATTTTTATATTATGTTTAATAACCGCAAGTATTTCTTAATAGTGTGAACCTTAAAAGGATCAGACAAAACACAGGTACTAAACCATGGTGGGTTATGCAGGCGATTGACAGGTGTTAAATCTAAATCTAAATTAAATCAATATTTGGTATGACCACACTTTGCCTTCAAAACAACATCACTTTTTAGGTATCCAGGTATACTTGCAAAAAGTCAGACATTTTGTGTGCATGGAGTTACTAGTTTAAATAATAGCAGTCAAAAACATTGCATATCACCTGTTTTCATTATTTGCACAACCATCGGTTCTGGTGGTGGCCACCATTTATATCCTCCTACATAGGTTGATGGTCATTAGCACCTGATTCATTTAATTGTTTAATCATACACTTGATAATATGCATACAAAATCCCTGTCTTTGTACAAATGTAGCTATACTGTTTAAAAAGGGTCGTTACATAAAATAATGATTTGATTTAGATTTTACTTTTGTTCAATCAGTTTGAATTTCATTAACTGATATAAATAAACTGTTAACATTTCTATTTTTAAAATAATTTTTACTTTAGAGCATAACACATTTGCACAGTACTGTATCATTAATTTATAAAATTAACAGCTGTCCCAGGACTTACAATAATTTAGAGATAGCCAGTCCATTATTAGCCTTTTCCCCAACTCGCACTCATGGGTTTTGAGGCTTTAAAAATAAAAGTTAGCTGACCTTACCCCAATATCTGAAATCCTCAGCTCCCTCCCCCTACACATAAATATGGGCAGGGTATGGGTTGCGTTTATTACCTTCCTTTTCAATTAAATATTTCCCTTTGAATGCCATTTGGTACTCTACAGGGGGTCTAGGACACTTCTTCATGACTGCGTCACCGCTGACAGTTCAGAGCATCAGTTTTGGAGGAAAGACGTAACAGGGGGGATATGATAGAAACATTTAAATACATAAAGGGAATCAACACAGTAAAGGAAGAGAGTATATTTAAAAGAAGAAAAACTACCACAACTAGAGGACATAGTCTTAAATTAGAGGGGCAACAATTTAAAAGTAATATCAGGAACTATTACTTTACTGAGAGGGTAGTGGATGTATGGAATAGCCTGCCAGCACAAGTGGTAGAGGTAAACACAGTCAAGGATTTTAAGCATGCGTGGGATAGACACAAGGCTATCCTAGCTATAAGACCGGTAACGGGGGACTAATAAAAGTACTCAAAAAAAAATTGGGCAGACTAGATGGACCGAATGGTTCTTATCTGCCGACACATTCTATGTTTCTATGTTTCTATGTCCACATTAAATGTCAGTTGCCACTGCTCTGACCATTTTTCTAGTTTAGCTAAATCATTTGCCATTTGGCTTATCCCTCCATGAATATCAACCCTGCTGCAAATCTTTGTATCATCAGCAAAAAGACATACTTTGCCAACAAGACCTTCTGCAATATCGCTAATAAAAATATTAAAGAGAATTTGTCCAAGTACAGATCCCTGAGGTACCCCACTAGTAACAAGACCTTGCTTGATCGAATATACCCTATTGACTACAACCCTCTGTTGCCTGTCACTCAGCCATTGTGTAATCCATTCAACAATATTGAAATCCAAACTCAAAGATTTCAGTTTATTGATAAGCCTTCTATGTGCGACAGTGTCAAAAGCCTTACTGAAATCTAGGTAAGCAATGTCTACTGCACCACCCTGATCTATTATTTTAGTTACCCAATCAAAAAAATCAATAAGATTAGTTTGGCATGATCTCCCTGAAGTAAACCCATGTTGTCTCTGATCTTGAAATCCAAGCGACTTTAGATGTTCAACAATCCTATTCTTTAACAAGGTTTCCATTATTTTCCCCACTACTGAAGTAAGACTTACTGGTCTATAGTAGACATGTGCATTCGTTTTCGGACGAATGCATTTTGGTCCAAAAATAGCATTTTCGTCTATTCGTTCGAAAAACGAATAACGAAAATGCTAAGCCAACGAAAGCCGAATGAACGAATGGTTAATAAACGAAAATCATTCGTTCATTTGTCCATTCTTAGTACTATTGCATTCTATAAGCCGAAATAGAGTCGGTTTATAGAATACAATAGCATAGTACACTTACATTCCATAAACCTACATAATGAACGACTTTCGGTTTATGGAATGCATGTAAGTCTATTGGCATTCTATAAACCGAAAGTTTGGTTTATAGAATAGCAATAGGATTACATGTATTACATAAGCCGACCGCCTATAAACCGAACGTTCGGTTTATAAGCTGTCGGCATTTCCCTACACGGAGACAAAGTCTCCATTCATAAATTTATGAATGGAGACTCTGTCTCCGTGTAGTGAAATGCCGACAGCCTATAAACCGAACGTTCGGTTGATAGGCTGTCGGCTTATGTAATACATGTAATCCTATTGCTATTCTTTAAACCGAACGTTTATAGAACCGAACCGAACGGTTTATAGAATAGCAATAGGATTTCATGTATTCCATAAGCCGAAAGTCTATAAACCGAACGTTCGGTTTATAGACTTTCGGCTTATAGAAATCATGTAGTACTATTGCCTTTCTATGAACCGAACGAGAGCCCCATTCATAAGAATTTCTTATGAATGGGGCTCTCGTTCGGTTTATAGAAAGCCAATAGTATTACACGTATTCTATAAAACGAACGAATAAAACTAAACGAAACGAAAATAATGAACGAATTTCAACTGAAACGAATGCAGTAATGAACGAAATTCGTTTTAGACGAAATAAATAACATTTTCGTCTGAATGGACGAAAACGAAACGAAAATTTTAGTTTTGCACATGTCTAGTCTATAGTTGCCCGCCTCCTCCCTACTACCTTTCTTGTGAATGGGCACAACATTAGCTAATTTCCAATCTTCTGGAACTACTCCCGTTAACAATGATTGGTTACATAAATCTGTTAACGGTTTTGCTAGTACACTACTAAGTTCTTTTAATAACTTTGGATGTATCCCATCAGGTCCCATCGACATATTTGTCTTTACTTTAGACAGCTGAAGTAAAACCTCTTCCTCTGTAAACTTACATGCATCAAAAGACTCATTAGTCTTTTTCCCTAAATGAGGTCCCTTACCCTAATGTCCTATGATAATTGCTCTCTGCCTATGGAAATAAAAAAAAATAAAAACCATGATTTGACACCCTACAGTTACATTTGAAAAGATCATTGAAGTCTTTGGGAAATGTTTTCTTGTGATTAGATAGTTCTCAGAAGCAGGTTTCAAGATAGGGGTAGTATTAAGGCAGAGGATTTAGGTGTAGGTCTTTGGAGGTAAGGATGTTAGATTATTATGTTATAAATATGGAAGGTCAAATTAATATGCCAGTTTAAGACCTTACTCACTGGCCTTAATATACAGTGAATTCATATCCAGATTTAACCTTCCTAATTAATAATCTTTTTATAAGCCCTGGATTGTTGTAGTGGACTTATCTCATCTGGCATGTGTCTAATGATTTTATGGCACCACTAACCAGGAAGTGGAGGGATCAGAGATGCTCTGAAGAACTGATTTTACTTGTTGGTTCTCTGTAGAAATGAATGATTTATTGCTGAGAACATTCTTCAATACCCTATGTTTTTCTAGCCTTTTTTTTAAATTGTTAACTATGTGTTAGGCATGTGGGACTGGGGAGCATAGAGCAGGGTGAGGGTAAGGGCCCCTGAGGACCTGGTCAGCAAATAGCAAGGAAAGTCCAAGAGCCAGACAAGGTGTCAGGGCAGGTAGCTGTTGGTTAGAATGCTGGGTCAGGGTTGGAGAGATCAGGAAAGTCAAAAAAACAAGCCGGGGGTCACTATCAGGAGGTCAATTACAGGATGCAACACAGGGAACAAGGGACTATCAAGGAAAACCAGACTTAACAGCTTAATAATCAATTAAAGACTGAACAGTGTGAGGGTTTTTTATATGGTTGTCATTACTAGGTTCTCCCCTCAGCTCCAGGTATTCACTCCCACCTTCACAGTAATCTATGGGACTTTTCAGAGAGGTTTCCACCTCTATCCCCACATTCTCCAATACGGGATCAGCACCAGACATCACGACATGCCCCCATCACGTACTACACGTAAGCGTGTGCTGAACGCATTACTCGAGGCCGGGGATGCGGCCTACTATGCAATGAAGCTCCAGCGAAGCGGGATGCGGGAGTAAAGGGGGACCCTGCGGAAGGTGAGTGTCCCTTGGAAGGAGGGAGGCTAGCCTCCTCACACTATGTTTTGTAATTAGGAATTTGGTTTTAGCCTCATTTATGCCTGAGTAAGGGCCCTAGCAACTTGGTCTTGAAAGCTTGCAACCAAACTCTCAGTTAGCCAATAAATGGTCTCATTTTAACCCTACTTTTTTCCTGTCTTTCCACGGCTAACACAGTACTACTCCTTTACCTATGTTATTAATAAAATTCCTATTTCATAACTGGGGCAGGGGATTGGTACTGAGCATCTTACTGTATATGAATAGCAGAGATGAGACAGAAAATTGAATTCCACTAGCTAGTGATGTTACAGTGATCTATGCAGGATGACATTAGTTCACCAAAAGGTTCAGCCCTTAGTTTCCAATGCCTTTTTGCTGGCACACTTTACTGCAGACATTAACCCCAGAATAAAGAGGAAATATTAAATATTGTGAAAATACTAATAGTGACACTACTGAATCTGTTGAATAGCATTGCTATGATATACATAATATATAACATATCAATACAGTGAGAAATGTGAGTCCATGTCTAACAACCATCACATGAGCATAGTGGTAAATGATGACCTGCGTTTATCAAATCATATGCATTTGGGAATGTATGTGTCTATTTTGAACACCCTGAACATTTTTAGTTAAATTATTCATCCTTGTAAAGAGCTGAAGCATCTTATAGACATGGAAAATAAGTGTGATAAGCCTAGGAATAGAAAAGTATAATCTGCAATGTGTTTAGCTGAACATTTAGCTAAATGAAAAGCAATTACCTCATGTCATTTACCAAACCACTGTGCAAAAATATCCACTTTCTATAGCTATAAAAGACACTTTTTTTGTTTCACTTTCTCTTTGATATGCTAGACTAAAGGAAGAGAATAAAAGGCCATGTTGAGAAAAAAATCTGAAATCTATGGATAGAAAAAAAAACAAGCATACACAGAAAAGGGACGTTTTCTATCTATATTTGTCCTCTTGCCCTCCACCTAAAAAAAAAAGAAGAAAGAAATGCACACTACAATAAATTATAAATATGTTTAAAAAGCACATGAAAGGAAAGATATCAGAATGCTACTGTGGTTTTAATCATCTTACAGGACCATTCTGATTTGAAAATGACCTACCTTTCTTGATGCAAATTGAAGTTCAAGTATTTTTAAAAAAATAATGCAAGTTTAGCCTATGTTTAATTTCCACATATCAGATGTGCTGCTTCAAGTGACCATGCCAGCTCTCAGAATTTGGCTGGAAACTGTGAGGGAAAAAAGGAAATTTTAAAGTGTTTCAAAAAGCAACAAGCAAAATATCTCAAATAATAACTATACTTGCAATGATAACTCATACTGGACATAGGGTTTCCACCTGATATTTTACAGACATAGCTGGTAATTAGGGTTTTTGAGAAGTTTCCACCATAACTTTTCTTGAGTTGTCAGAAGTCTTGCACACATTACTTCCGGTGATGCTGAATCAGCTGTTTTATCACAATTACATTATCTGCGCATTCAAACGAGCATACCCTACTAGTCTGGTGCAGTGAACTGACTTCCACCATGAGACTCCAGCAGGCAATATAAATTTTACTCTGAACAGGCAATTACCAGTATTCAGTATTCAGAATTCAGTATTCAGAATTTATAATATTAATAATCACTAGTAATACACTATATTATTATATTTATGATCACCAGTACTATAGTAATAATTAATTAAAAATTACCTGTATTACAAAATATTGTTATATTAATAATCATCAGATTTATATTATTATATTAATAATCACCAGCATTTCATCAGAATTACATTATATTAATATATTCATAATCACCAGCATTACACTATATTATTATTATTATTATTATTATTATTATTATTAAGAGGACTGGACACTGAATAAACTGATGTGAGCTTGCATTTTGACAGGTGTTTGTGGAATTTGTAACTTGTGGATTAATGCAAAAACATTTTTGGGATAACGGATCATTTTGGATAAAGGATTTCTGGATAAGCGATACTCATCCTGTAGTATAATGCTGGTGATTATTAATGAGATATTATAGTGTAATGCTGTTGATTATTAATATAATAATATAGTGTAATGCGGGTAATTATTAAAGGGACTGTCTAGTACCACAAAATGCATCTTCCAAATATTAATGCATAACGCACCTGCAGTAAACATGTAAATTCCATACACACACCTGTCAGAATGCAAGGGCACAACAGTTTATTCAGTATCCAGCCCTCTCAGAGGGAGAGCCCAAAATTCATCTTCCAAATATTAATACATATTAATGTGCTTTCAAAGTACTTTAAAATGCATGTTTTACATTTTGCATTGCTTAAAATATAAAATACTTACCAGATATGCTGCAGGAACCAATGAAAATAATGCTTTTAAATGAATGGAATTTGTTGTCTCTCTTGTAATGTCATCACACAATGTGTTTCACTGTTAAGAGATCCCACTGTGTACAAGAGTCCCCACATCATCATGTCTGTTTCGATGTCCCCACACCCCCATGTCTGTCTCTCTCTACCCATATCCCCATGTTTATCTCTTTTGCCCTTTATGCCCCATGTCTGTTACTCTCTACCTATATTTACATATCTCTCTCTCTCCTTATACCTGATGTCTGTCACTCTCTCCCGATATCCTCATGTATCTCTCTCTCTCCCCTCATATCCCAAGTCTGTCTCTCTCTCTCTCTCTCTCCCCCCATAACCCCATGTCTGTATCTCTCTCCCCATATATTTCACTCTCCTCATACCCCCATGTATTTCACTCTCCTCATACCCCAAGTGTATCTCTCTTTCTCCTCATACCCCACGTTTTTCTCTATGTCTGTCTATCTGTTCCCCATGGTCCCCATGATGGTCTCTTTTTCTGCATGTCTCGGTCTCTCCTCTTGTTTGTCTGTCTCTCCTCATCAGACTGCCCAATGTGTCTGTCACTCACCCCCACACTCTCCATACATGTCTATCATTTCTACATGCTCCCCATTTCGGTCTCTTTCTCCGCTCGTAGTGATGACATCATGTTCCAAGTCATCACTGTGCACATAAAGCACGAGGAACTGCTGATTGAGGTCTGAAGAATTGGAGGCGGAGTGTCAAGCTGCAGAGCCGGTTATGGGGGAAAACAAGGCAGCACATTTGTTTGAGAGTCCATGCCACCCTCCAGCTCCTCGCCTTTTAGTAACGTCTGCTCTGTAGCTTGGCGCTCCTCTTCTGCCTCTGACACCTCATGCTTGGGAATGATGCTCCCAGTGCACCTGCCCAGGATCGGCCCTGCTTACAGCAGGTTCCTAACAATGCAACCCATCACTGCTTCATCACAGTAAAAGTGATGAATTTGCTCTACACAGTATTTGCATTGATGCTACTATATTTCATAATCACTCCAGTAATGCACTATATTACATGGGATAGGAAAAGGGTTGAACTTGATGGACGCAAGTCTTTTTTCAACCTACATAACTATGTAACTATATGCCACTTCTGGGTGTGCTGCCCAATCTCTAATTATTAACAAAATAACATAGTGTAATGTTGGTGAATATTAATATAATAATATGAAATCCTGCTGATTTGCCAACATCAGCCATGTTTTCAAGGACCAATATTTGTTCCACATGCTGCAGAAAGAGCATGCATAGTGCAGCCCCGCAGTATGTAGGATGGATATATTCACAGACAGAATCCAATTAATTAACCAGGGTGGAGATCTCATAGGGCGTACCATGATTAATTAATTGGATTGTGTCTGTGCTTATATGCATCCTACAGATTGCCAGGCTGCACTTTGCATGCTCTTTCTGCAGCATGTGGAACAAATATGTGTCCCTGAAAACAAGGCCGATGTTGGCAACAATGTTTGGGGAGCAGTAAGTGAGTAGTGGCAACAATCTGCCATAATGTCTGAAACTAAAGTGCAGAGATCAGCAAGATGTCAAACATAGAAATAAAGTTTGTTGCAAAAGCAAAAAAAAAAAATGCCCAGCAGTTCATTGATGAGTGCATCTTGGTGCTGGATTGACACCTTGAATTGTGATGATGTCAGCATGGGAGGGCAGGGTCATATCACCTGCCTCATTGTAATGCTTTGCGACACCAGCAAGAGTATGTGCTGCTTGACCCCCAAGGCATACCCCCTGCAGGTGTAACATAAAGGTAGGTAGGTGTGTGTTTAAAAGAGGGAGCTTATGTGATAAGGTAACATGGAGGAAAGAATTGAAAGATGGGGTGGAGGAGTTAACAGTTAAAGTAGGTTGTGGTAGATGAGGAAAGGTCTGGGTCTGGAGAAGTTAGTTAAAGGAAGAAGTGTCAGAGGAAAGAACAAATGGATGATGTATAAGAAAAAAGAGTTAAAAGGACTGTATTACTTAAAAATTGTTTTTACTGTGCATGTAGAGGATAAAAAAAATATTGAAAATTATTTATACATTGTGTTAGCAAAATTGCAAGCAAATGCCTAAATTAGGAGAAAAATTTGTTTAAAATGTGTCTGCATATTTTCCTGTTTATGGCATTACCTGTGGCTTTATATGCAAATTACACATTTCCATAGAAAGGTCACAGGTGATGTCATAAACAGGAGATACCGCAGACACATATAAAACACACTTTTCTCCTAATTTAGGCATTAGGCTTGCAGTTTTACTAACAAAATGTATAGATAATGTAAAATCATGTTTTATCCTCCCACGTACACTGTAAAAACAATGTTTAAGTGATGCAGTCCCTAAATGAACTGTGACACAGATGATTATACAAATATAAGTGAAGAAGCACTTCCCAGTAGCTAGCCAGCATTTATACACCATCAAGACTGTTAACTAAACAATATATTTTGACCTCTGTATATAGTTCTGTCAAATGCATAACCCTAAACAACTATTTTCTAAATGTAACATCTCTCACCTGAATATTAATTTTGAGAATTATTAAATAGCCAACAGTTCTCAATAACAAATGGTTAATCTAGTTAGTTGTTATCACACTTGTAAAGTTTGGATGGTGTTTAAATTTATGATAGCTAATAGGAAAGGGTCTAATTTGTTATATTTTTACACTTTCCTTAGTAACCATTGTATAATATCCGTACATTTTATGTTAATTTATTTTCTTTACTTCCTTCCTAATTATGTTTATGTCCACTTATATCTTATGATTGTACAACTTGCTTAAATTTAATTTCAATTGTATATTTATTACTGTCTGATTTAGAATAAAGATCCACTGGCAATATTTAAACAGCATTTGTATCATTGCATATGCTCCAATATAAGGCAAGGTTTTTTCATGGTCAATGTACATGCTTTACATTTCAGGTTGCCTTTTAATTAGACCTCAAAAGAGAGGTCTGACTACAAGGCATACATCCAGGTTCCTGCAGCCACTAATAGCTGCAAGGGTTCTGGATTTAACACAGTGGGAGGTGTTGTAGTGACATTCTGTCATCAAACTAAAGGTGACCAAGGGTCATGTGACAAAGTTCATGTAAACCTTTCTTACAGGGGGATAAGCTTTACCCTTTGACATGGTAATTATGTAATTCAATACCTTTTACAAGTTAGGAAGAGACCCCCACTCCCCCTATGTGTCACTTCTCCCTCTTCTTTCATGGCTGTGCATGTGATGAGACATGGGTTTGGTTTTATCATGGTGAAGTGTGAGATCTGATGATTTTTACTTATAAGGTTTAGTTGTTATTGTTGTTGTTGTTCTAGTTATTTAGATTGTGTTTCATTATTTGTATGTTGTTGTTGTTTTGTCTCTGATTAAATGTTTGTTAAAGTAGACGGACCAGAGTTTATATGTGTATGTGTACATAATTCATAGAGTTTGGTTATACACCACAGTTGTCAGCAGCAGTGTGTGTGCTATGCAATATGCTAAAGGGGTAATATGGAGCAGTCAAAGTGATGTGGGTCAATAATGGAGAGAGGGCACAGTAAGGAAATAATGTTGCTTTCATTGCAACATTTGGAATGAAAATAAGGTTCATTATTGTATATCAATTAAATTTATCTGTGAATAAAAAAATTAAAAAAAAACAACAAAGTTGAAAGTGGCTCAGTCACCTGAGCATTTCTTACATAAAACCATTTTCCTGACAGACTGATATTATTGTCATTGAACAAAGCTAATGTGAATTCAGCTGTTATTAGACATGAAGACAGATGACTGCTTGGAAAAAGGGTTTCCATAGAGGTGATATTTTACCCCTAGGCTGTAAACAATTGGCTTTAGTCCAAAGTAAAATCTATGGGGGCAATTGTGTTGCTGGTATTTTTTTTTATTTTTTAAATAAAGATGGTAACTCTAACTGGACTGGATTTTGTATAAAATACAAATCTGCAAATTCCACAATGTGTACAGCTAAGATAGTCAGATCGGTCAGTTTTGTTGAACATATACCATTTTTACATGTTTCCCTGCAGAATGTATAAATCAAATGTGTTCAAGGGTTTTACATGAACATGTATTAATGCTACATGTGTACCTCATAAAATTATAGAACATATATCTCTATGCTTAGATGCAGACAGTAGAACGAGTTAAAGTAAGATCTAGAAAAATAAAAAATTCAGGAAGTGCCACTGAGTGGAGTAAAACAATTGCATTTTTTTTCACTTGGTGTGGTCTTAAAGGCGCCACATTGAATATAGAAAGCTAATTATTATTGCATATTGGGTATTAAATAAGTAAGTTGATTGTGATGACTGCTGCAAAGTTATGTATAAACTGTATTGAAATTAGTGGTAGGGTCACACACAAGCCCTAATCTTGACCAGCAAACTCAAATTTGAGTGAATAGCCCCTACTTCCTTCCGAACAGTTGATATTCAAATGCTGTCATTCAAGTTCCCAACTGAATATAATGACAGGTGTTTTACCCTTACTCAGGGAATGAGCATCCGACCACTGTCGTTTATTATAGGGGTTTGGGTCATGGGACCTGTGGGAGTCCCCTGATTCTGAATCACCTTGGGCAGATGTAGATGCTTCTGGATTAAGTGGTAAATTAGGATCAATTTGCTTTAATGTGGCCAGAGTTGTGGGTAGTGAGGCTGCCAGGGTAGGCTGAGCCAAGCTTGAAATGTGGAAGGTATGCGGATATCCATTTCACTGTCCATGATGAGCAAACTATCTCTCTCTGTCACAAATATCTGAAAGTTTTGAGGGGATGTACGTATAAGCACAGAGGAGATTTCAGGGGTCACCCAATTATGTAGTGGGGTCACACACCATAGGGCCTAGTGTTGCTGTGATGGGGGGTCACCTCCATCGCAGCAGGTATGCAGAATAAAATGGCCCCCATAGGGGTTTAATGTACATTTATATGTAGAACTTTGTTAACCTGGGGATGTGTGTAAGATCCAAATGGGTTGCACCCCTTTAAATTGCAGCCCCAGCAGGAACCAAACGTGCCAGTATCTATACTGAGGGGAAACTAGGGGTTCACCATCTAAGCAGGTATTGCAGTGACTGTCATCTTAATAGCACACAGGTTGTTAGTGGAGCCCCGTTTTAAAAGATGCACACTGTGTTTAAAGAGGGTTGTGGAGTGGCCTATTTCTTATACCGCCTCACATTTATCCCTGTCACACTTGCGAGTGCAGCTGTTAGCACCTGCAAGCAGACACTGAATAGTGTCACGCAGGGACTTTTATTCAGTTTACTTGTTTCTCACTTGTTCATTCTTTACTGAACTGTTAACCATTTCTTTGCTGCTGGAGGTTTCAGTAAAGGAAGTTATGCAAATAGAAAGCCTCCTGCCCTACCATTAAATTGGACAGCAATATGTAATGATGCCGTAGTCATCCAGGAAAAGAAACCTTTTCTTAAGTTGTTATATATTTTCTATTATAATATATTAATATTCACAGAAGCACATTTTACAACTACTGGTTCTTTTATACCAGCAATCACCATGAAAGTGTAAAACTGGGTCCAATATATAGCCACTAGTAACTATTTTACCTGGAAATCACTAACCGTATTTGTTACAGGTATATAAATATAACAAAGATCATTGTGTACTGCACTTTATCTCAGTATTTTAAAATGTAAAAAGTCTAGACCATTTGTAAAAGTTAATAACAATGAATTTTTTTCTGTTCTGTATTTGCATTTTCTATCTTTTGCAACAATTAGACATTTGATTGATTTCAGACATATCTACATTGATTACGATTATGTTGTCCATTACTGTCCATGTCAGATAAAGGGCTAATTATTCTTTTTTCTTTATTATTATAAACATACAAGAAACAAAAAATATTGCAAAAACATTTAAAAAATAACCATTCACAATTCCCACATTGCGCAATCTCTGGGCAAGGGGGCAATGCAGTTCGATATTTACCTTTCCCTTTCCATAAGCTTTCCTCTTCCACCTCCTCCCTCTTCTCTCTTCCCCCCCCCCCCTCATCTCCCCCCTTCTTTGCCCTCCCACCTCCAGACCCGAGTTGTGGGGACATAGTAATTCTACTGTTAAGTAAATATCAGTATTGGCGATATACAATACACACAATAATACAATATACATTACACATTACAATATGCATTACATACACACTTCTGGGGCTTCTGGAGTGAGAGGGGTTGGAGATTATCGCCTAGTTATATTTCTCGTCATATATATTTTTCAAACGCCTGTTTGATCTCAACACCTTTCCTTTCTTTTCACCTACTTTTTATTTCTTTCCCTATTTCCTTTCTCCTTCCCTCTTTACATTTACATTTTAGTATGTTAGCTCTATCTTCTTTATCCACACTGACAAGTTAATAAATTTAGTTTTGCTGTTCCTTTCTTGTGTTATTATACACTTTACAATTTTCATTTGATATAAAATTTGTTATTTTAATATTGGCCAGGAGGTTATTTCTGGAGACTTTCAGTTCCTCGCAATATTAATCATTGTGGCAACTAGGACATGTATTATTATTGATACTGTTTCAGTTGTCATTTTAGGCCCGTCTAACAAAAGTAGAAAGGGAGCCGGCGTAAATTTCATATCTATACCCGTTATGGACAGAGGTGTCACTAGGCTTGGTGTCACCTGGTGCGAAAACTCATGGTGTCACCCCCCTGCATTTCCTCCAATACAATGCCTAACAGATTACTTAGTAATGCCAGTTAGATGACCTATTAACTATGCCGCACACAGGAGCCCCATAACTATGACACACACAGGAGCCCCATAAATTATGCCACACCAGAGCCCCACTATTTATGCCTCACCTCTGCCCAATTAATTATGCCACACACACAGGTGCCCCATAATTATGCCACACACACACACACACACACAGGTGCCCCATAATTATGCCACACGTGGGACCCAATAAATATGCCACACACAAGCGCCCCATAATTATACACACATTGGACCGCCATTAATTATGCAACACACAGGAGCCCCACGGGGTGACAATTGTACAATTCTAAAACAATACAAATCTATACATACAAACATCTCTCTATCTCTATAACAGCCAATTTGCCCAATTATATGCCAGTATCTTTTTGTCATTAATAAGCCACAGCCAATTTGCACCATTAATATGCCAGTATTATTGTGCCATTCAGATGCCAGTATTATTGTGCCAGATACCAGTATTATTGTGCCATTCAAATGCCAGGAATATTGTGCCATTCAAATGCCAGGAATATTGTGCCATTCAAATGCCAAGAATATTGTGCCATTCAGATGCCCCAGTCAATTTTCCCATTAGGATGCCAGTATTATGATTTTCTATTTATAATGTAAAGTTCCTATGCTCGTTATTCCTCCCTCCTCCCCCTTCCCCAGTACTTACCTCCTGGCTGCTGCTCCGTGTCCCTGGCTGGACGTCTCCGTGCAGTGTTTTTTTTTCAGCGGACAAACCCATCAAATGTGGCTGCCATAAAAAAAATAAAAGTTAAGCGGTGCGAGGGTGGGGGGGGGGGGGGGCGGGTGGTGCCGACAGCACGGGTGTCACCCGGTACGGTCCTCACCCCCTCGGTATGCCACTGGTTATGGAATTAATTTTATGTTTTGTTATCTCCCATGTCTGATGGATCTTGCCACAGCTCCACCGGACATACAAGTATGTACCAACTCCAGCACAAATTGGAAGACCCAGGATACATACTGGCTATTTTATTTGGGGTGACATACCATCTATTTAATACTTTTATAAAAGGTTTCTATCAAATTTAAACAATGGATTTTTTTTTTTTTTTACCTTTTTTATAGACGTGCACCATTGATTTTCTGAAATATACCTCCCCAGCTCGTTGCTCTATTTTGAGATAGCAGGAATATTGGTTTCTGTATTTAAGAGTTCTTTGTAGTGTGTAATGTGTTAAAGTTGGAATATATTTTCTATTGACAATATATTAATTTTCACAGAAGCACATTTTACAACCACTGGTTCTTTTATACCAGCAATCACAGCGTAAAACTGGGCCCAATATAGAGCCACTGGAAAACTTTTATCTGCAAATCACTGACCGTATTTGTTATAGGTATATTAATATAACAAAGATCATTTTGTACTGCACTTCATCTGAGTATTTTAAAATTTAAAAGTCAAAACATTTTGAAAAACTTAACAATGAACTTTTTTTCTTTTCTGTATCTCCATTTTCTAAAATTTGCAACAATTAGACATTTGATTGATTCTGACATATCTACATTGAGTATGATTATGTTGTCCATTGCTGTCCATGTCAATTAAAGGGCTCATTATTCTAATTCCAGTATATTATTTAATCAGCATAATGAATCCAATTTTGCTGTTTGTATTCTTATATCTGTGTATCTTGATTATAAACGTCTATATATTTCCATGTATATTGCATATCATTTGTATTCTTTTGTCGCATCACATAATTGCAAGATTGTTGCATGATTGTGATGCTTTTTATATTCTTGGGGATGTATAACTTTTAACAAATGGACTGATATTTTAGCAAGCATCTTTTTTGAGATTTAGGCATTTTGCTTAAGTTGATTAAAATAACTAGTGTGTGTATTGATTTGGATGAAGTTGTAATTACATAATCACATTCAGTATCATCATCAGTCTATCCTAGTAAAAAAGGAAATATACCGTAACTCTTATTATCATTATCACTATAATCAACACAAGTACTCCAATTGAAATATGTTGCTGTTAGGAGCTGCATATAAGAGAAGACCGTTATAAAACTTGGCAAAAGTCTGACAGCCACTTGGTTTTGCCTTAAAATATTGACTTATTTAAGCTTCAGTATCGGAACCAGCTCAGCTGCCACAAACCTTGCAAAATTTGCAAGCAAAACAAACCAAAACAATTTTTGTATTTCAACAATATTTCTAAGAACAAAGTATAATCGTTAACCAAAACATATGTTGTAATATGTGACTTAGAGACAAAGTGATGAATAGCTACTTAAGAGTGATTATCTGTCAGTGATTATCAGTCTGATAATATAAGACATTATCGCTTTGCCTAATATTAGATTAAATATGGTAATTAGATTAAAAATTCCTGAGGTTTCTAAACAACAGAGTCCTGTCAGCAGAGGCATCGCTAGGGGTGGGCTACTGGGGCTATAGCCCCGAGTCCCCCCCTTCATAGCCCCGAATGGAGACTCTGAGGCTAAAGTATTCTTTACCCCCCGAGACTCCGAGCTATAATTATTTAAAAAAAAAATAAAAAAAAATCCCCCAGTGAGCTTTACTCCGTCTGGGACATGGTCCCAGAATCGGAGGATTAACCTCACGTGGGGATGAGGGCCAATCAGAAGGAGAGGCAGCTATAGGGAGCTCTCTCCCTAGCCTCTCCTCCTGGCCATACAGAGCACAGCGTGATGGGTGCAAGCTCCGCGCTGTGTGAGCTGCTCGCCGGATGTCAGGTGGACGGACATCCGGCAGAAGGTCCTGGATGACGGACCAACTGTAAGCTAAGTAAAAAAAAAAAAAAAAAATTTGACTGTGTATGGGTGTCTAGGTGTGTGTGTGTCAGGGTGTCTAGGTGTGTGTGTGTGTCTGGGTGTCTCAATGTATGTGAGTGGGTGTCTCAGTGTGTGTGAGCGAGCAATTTAATGGCACAATATTCTTGGGCTCTGACTGGCACTATATAACTGGGTTCTGACTGGCACACTATTACTGGGTTCTGACTGGCACACTATTACTGGGTTCTGACTGGCACACTATTACTGGGCTCTGACTGGCCCACTATTACAGGGCTCTGACTGGCACACTATTACTGGGCTCTGACTGGCACACTATTCCTGAGCTCTGAGTGGCACACTATTCCTGAGCTCTGAGTGGCACACTATTCCTGAGCTCTGAGTGGCACACTATTCCTGGGCTCTGAGTGGCACACTATTCCTGGGCTCTGAGTGGCACACTATTCCTGGGCTCTGAGTGGCACACTATTCCTGGGCTCTGAGTGGCACACTATTCCTGGCCTCTGAGTGGCACACTATTCCTGGCCTCTGAGTGGCACACTATTCCTGGCCTCTGAGTGGCACACTATTCCTGGCCTCTGAGTGGCACACTATTCCTGGCCTCTGAGTGGCACACTATTCCTGGCCTCTGAGTGGCACACTATTCCTGGGTTCTGAGTGGCACACTATTCCTGGGTTCTGACTGGCACAATATTCCTGGGTTCTGACTGGCACAATATTCCTGGTATCTATAATTGTACAATTTTCAAACATTGAAAAAATTGTGGGTGTTTTCTTACATTTTTATTATGGGGGGGGGGGTGCCACACTCGGGGTCCATCCCGGGTGCCAAATGCTCTAGGTACGCCCCTGTGTGTGACCGAGCTCATCTGGGCTCTAGCCCCAGATCATCCGAAGACCTAGCAACCTGTCAGTCACCAAAAACCCAAGAAGAGTTTGCTTTGATTAATCTGTGTAATCATTCTCACTTCATATAAATAGATATTTACACATTTATTTTTACTTGTGTGATATGTACCAGGTTGGTAAAAAAATTGGCTTGAGTCCAATGTTTAGTCTAAGGAAGCAGTAGCATGGCCGTTCATAATAATAATATTATAATTTTTTGTAGAAAAGGTGGAAACCCTAGTGATATGCCATAGGTAAAGGCATGATATCATAATATACCTTATCTCTAGCCAATTATACCATATCACAAGGATGCTATGAATAGCACATCATGCTATATGTCATACATCAGTATCTGCACATAGCAGGCACATCAAAAGCATATCACACCATGTAAAAGACTTGAACAGAGTTCCTGGCTCCCAGCCCCGATTTTTGGAGCTGTGGGGTTCACTACACTTGTTTTTACATAGGTAACGTGTCTGCAGAATATTTATGTGTATATCCCTTTAAGAGTTTAGTAATAACATTGTTTCATGCCTCCCAACTGCCCTGCTTTGTGTGGGACAGTCACAATTTTGGTATGGAATCCTGCCCAACTCTGCCTCTGTTCTAATTGCCGGGACATTAATAGTGTGTGTGTGTGTGTGGATATGTGCAATACCATTAGAATGGTGTGTGTGTGTGTGTGTGTGTGTGCATATATGCAATATACAAATATATGTACATATACATATATGCACATACTGCAAAGCACACTTTCCAATTTTGGCTTTGGTAGATATATTGCAATTTTCATTCTTCAGTTTCTTTCAATCATTCATTTGCTTCTGCTGTGCATTGGCTGCAAAATTCAAATAGCTTTGCAGGTCTATGTTGACTACTTCTTAGTGTTATTTATTTTTTCTCATTGATTTAGTTCACAGATGTGCTAGGGCTATGATCAAGGGACCCACATTCCCTGTCTTGTTTAATGCATTGATCACAGGGAATATTAGATGGCTATCTCTTATGTTCTCGGTAATAATTCCTCTATAACAGGCACTATAATTATATGTCTTATGGATGATTTGTCATAAGGGCTGCCACAAGCAGAACTCTCTATCTAGAGTTTAAAGCTCCTATGACAAGGAAATTCAACTCAATTTAGGTAGAGTACCTTAGCATACATGTAATAAATATGAACATATGTATAAATATGTTCATGTTACATCTATAAGTCTGGCAATATTAACAGATCCCTGATATTGTATTGGATTTTAATATTATTTATTTATAAAGTGTTTTACCAGGAAGAATACATTGAGATGTATTTTGTTTTCATGTATGCCCAAAGGAGCTTGTCCAATATATTGTTACACAATTCAACATATAAAATAAACAAAATATGTATTGATACCAGTAAGTTTTGGGATCCTATATCAAAAGGAATAGAAATGCTTGATGTTAGAAATGCTTGTACCTGGCCTTGCTCTGATAACCTGCCAGCTTCCTGATTTTTGGCACACAAGCTTGCCATCAGTATTATTATTGAACAATTGATATAATAGACCTGTGTGCCCACATTTGATACGTTTAGTTTTTTTTGGCCACCTTTTTGTTCTACCACCTCATTTCATTTTCACAGTTTTATTATTATTTCAGTGTAGCAAGGGGGGGGGGGGGGGGGGCAGTTGTACTCTACTATCTAATTTTTTTTAATCTATTTTCTCATTTTTTTCTTCCTGTAAAAAAATATATAAATTAAAAAACCACATATTTACGTAAATATACAATACTTTCACATAGCAGATATTGCAGGTACTTTCTTGAGTGTAAATGCAGTGAAGCATACTATTTTCATGGGTCATTAGACTACACTTGAGGAGCAGTTTAAAAGATAATACATAACTTCCATACATTCCCATTACATAGTGTGGAATGGTACGTAGGGGTACTAGAGGTAGTCTTGGGGTAATATTAGAGGTAGAGAGCATTCTCTTGGAATGTTCTCTAGGCTTTTTACACTATTAATATTGCCTAGCCTCTACCCATCTACCCTGAAATACCTATTCAAATTAAAAGATGAAAAGTGTGCCTGGGATAAAGCCTAACACAGTATATTTATTTTGACACATCATAATATAATTGCATTTGATGACACAGCAGCATAGTGAATTGTACAAAGAGCTGAGTTTACTGAGAGAGAGATCTGTGGTACAAGTATATTTACTGCATTGCTGATACTCAATAAAAAAATGTTAGACAATTTTGTTAACAGAAATATACCTTGCGGAATACTGCATAGTATGACCCAAATAAGCTGTTCCAACTCAGCAGTTCCTTTACTGCTATCAAACTCAAACTGGTAAAAGTTATATAATTTACTTGCTACCAGCTGATAACTAGTGGATATTTTTTGTAGCCCACCAACCAAAAATCAGTATTAGCAGTTGTTTCATTGTATTGTTTTATTATGTGAGAAAAACATCTTGTATATTTCTCAAAAGCATATATGAGATAAGACAAGAGAAAGATGAGCATCCAGCTGCATTTTGGTAAAGATTGAAGGAAACTGTCAGGGTGCATGTAAGTTTAGATCCCTGTGCGAATGAGAATGCAAGGTTTTTAATGACTCTTGTCGTGGGAGAAAGTTACCCAGATATACAAAGAAAGCTCAACAAGACTGAAGACAAGATTAGGAAATCTTTGCGGGAAGCAGTGTAGATGATGCAGAAAGTGTTTATGTATCGGGAGGCAGAAAGGGAAAAAAAAGTTAGACAAAGATAGTGCAGTGACAGGCTCATTTGACTGCAGCTGATTTGACATCAGTTAGGGAAAATAATGAGAAGGTAGAAATTAATGAATGCTTTTACTCTAAAACATTTGGTTTATGAGTATAATTTTATTTTGATATTATTTGAACCCACATCTCACTGTACTGTTTTGATTTATTACAAGGCACCAATTTTTAAAGTAATGTATTTATTTGTGCTACCCACTCACCGCTCATGTCTTATTTATTTTGGGTTAACTGAGTCAACTCTCTGTTTTTGTTATTATTTTCTATCTAAGAAACCATAATTAGGTTGTTGCTCCGAACTGATTGACCAGCTTTATTATATGTTTTTATGTTTTAGTAGCGCTATCACTTGGAACATTTGTAAGCATACATGCCCCAAGTGTATGTCCCAAGCGTAGAAAGGTAGGGATGGAAGAGATATGAGCAAGTTTAATGGGCTGGAATAAATTCATTTTTTTCACTGCAAAAAGGTGGGGCACTGGAAGAGGGATTGCCCCGCATGTAGAGGAAAATCTACCCCATATCAGAGGAGGGTAAAGGAGGAGGTCAATAGCGATTAGGGGGAATCGGGGGTCTTCTGCAGAAATGTCAGTGTTTATTTCCTCTCAAGAAAAAAGGTAGGGAAAGTTAAACATGTTTCTTGTAAATACAGGAACTATTTATTCTGTGGTACCAAATTTCCCTGAAAATGCCCATTTGAGTAAAAAGACCACCACAATCATGGTATAGGTGGCAATCCATCCAAAACATACTTTCTAGAGCCTTTTAAGTGTTGGCATAAAAGTAAAACATGAATTTGTCAGAGGTCTGTTTTAGTTAGAGATCCTTGCTAAACTAGGTACTGAGATTTATTTAACAGACAAGCAAATCACAATCTTCCCACCTGTCTGCTAGTGCAATATCACATGGCACTAATTGGAAAACACACTGACTAAAAGTTGCAAAGTATCCCACCAGTTGCAAAGTATCTGCTGCAGCAGACCCTTCCAAATACATGGGTGGATGATAGCCAGGTACATCTCCAGTCCACATCAAGCCATATCCTCTAAGTCAGGAGGCATGCAAAGGACTTTACAGACTTTTATCCCAGAAGGACTTTTGATCCTTTGTTTGTGTCTCACCTACAAGACTCCTAGTTTGGTTGCAAAGAAACTGACAGCCAACATGCCCACATACAGACTGTCCTATCTGCATCACTCTTAATGAGGAGGTAATTACTTTTGATGATCATTTGCTAAAGAAGCTGATTGAACTCACAGCCCCTGATGGTATGAGTAACTTATTATTCTGCTCTAGATCCATGATAGCCACTGCTTGGCTACAAACCACTAGCCATAGTCTTTGTAGTGATGTTTCTCTGGGAAGATGAATATGCTAGTTATGTGATTGCGTTATTGGTTGTAACATGCTGCTGCATAAAATGCATCCCAAACCTAATGCAGGTATTGTGCTACCGTCTCAAATGCATGTAAGATGCCCTGCCAGTAAGAACCGTATTGCATGAATCCCCAGGGTACCACGAGGACCCCAGGAAATAAAAGGTACCAACATTAATTAAGAATATACAAATATCAATATATCTGTGTCCAAAAGGGAGGATTGTGAGAAAAACACAAGAAATCAAATATACATGCTTTAACTCTGGTTAAAAGAATAAAATGAATTCTTCTCACCTTTGCTGACAGTGCTGAACACACCCAGTAAGCACTGGATTTAGGAATAGCTTGACTAGATTAAATAAGATAAAACCATAAAAACTCTCATAATCCCTAATGACTAATATGGAGATACAGGAAATATATAGGAAAAGACATTGATCAGCAATAATTAAAGTCACATATACTCACATGTACTATCCTAATCTTTGTTTGTGGAACTCTAATAAAATAGCAGAATAACAAAGTAATAACCTGTGGTCAGATAACGCAGAATCAGCATGATATGATAAAATGATCTGATGCGTAAAACATCACCTGAGAGATATATTACTTATGATTAATGTTTAACTAACTGACTGAAAATGTATAAATAATAATAGGTGTGGAATATGCAAATTAGACTTGACCTGAAGGGGCTTTCACACCCCTTGGTTGGCTCTCCTTTGATTGCGCAATAAAGACGCAATAAAGACTCCATCTCTGTCTCATAATTGACTCTGTGAAACAATTGTATGACTCGTTTAAGAAAACATAATTAAGAACCAATGTATATATAATCATATGGATACGGGGGGGGGGGCGTGTCCAGCTGTTAACGAAGATGGCCGCATAATCCCTTGGCTCCCGGCCTCCTCAGCTTTCAATCTGATAATCCGCTAGCGTCAACAGAGATGGGCAGGAATAAAAACTCCCCAGGTGAACCTGACACCCCAGGAGGCAGAGGCAGGCAAGTATCTGCCTCCCTGAGGGAATATTTCCACACACCAGCGGACTTGGCCTCTCAACCGCCTGACGACCACGAAGTCTCAGAGGCCCACTCACCCTCATCTTCCCTGGGATCGGAAGATCCGACCAGGGCCCCACTGGTGCATCACATTGGAACCACCTCGACTTCCACATCGACATTGGCTCTGGCCATATTTTCATCAGCCCCGTGGAAGGAAGATTTCGGAACGCTGATAACGGAGCTCAAACTTAATGTCACAGAGGCGGTGGCGGCTACCACCGACTGACTAAACAAGAGGCCGAAATTTCCAAGCCGACACAACAACTCTTCCACATGGCTCAGACATCTGCCCAACAGGCTCTATACCTAGCAGATTACAAATGATAGCTTGAAGACCTCAACAACCGAGGTAGGAGACATAATATTCGTCTCAGAGTAGTCACTGAATCTCCCACACCTGATGTGGAAGACACGGAAAAGCTGGCAGCAATCATCTGCAACACGCTACTAGGCTGCCCTGCTGAAGCCAACTTCGGCCTAGATAGAGCACACAGAGCATACACCCACGGGGCCCAGCCTCGGCAACCCCCCCATGATATAATATGCTGTGTAACCGACTACCACCTCAAAGAAGCGGTTCTACGAAAGGCCAGAGAGTTGGGTTCGTGGACATATGAAAACACTACAATCTCTTTTTACCAGGACTTGTCAGACCTAACCTTGCAGGCATGAAAGGCCTTACGTCCTCTAACACTTGAGCTACATCGCAGAGGTGTACAATACTATTGGGGTCACCCGTTCAGTTTACACGTCCGCATGGGTACTGCGGTGAAGATTCTCCATTATTACCAAGAGCCCCCTTCATTTTTAGAGGAGCTGGGGCTCCCAGAGCTAGTCATCGCTGACTGGAGCCTACCGCAACTCCGAACACCACCCGACAACGTGGCCCATGGGGGAGTCCCCGAGGGGTACCATCTTCTCCCCGATCTCACAGACTAGTTTACACATAATCTTACACCAGATGTTTCTTTGACTACTATCGGGGAAGCCCACAAATGCACAGTTAGAGGTCATTTCATACACATTTCTATGCTGAAAAAACAAGTCGACTACTTTGGCCTCACTATATTCTAAAATCGCTGCTCTAGAAAATACAAATAAGACTACCCTAGATTCAACCGAATTTCTGCAACTGACTAAAGAGCTACACTCTATCCTTAATTTTCAAGCCCACAGATCATTCACCAAACTCAAGGCCTTGTATTATGAACATGGGGATAAACCTGGCAAATTCTTAGCCAGAGCTCTACGTGCAAAACGCGCACAATTTTATATCCCTAAAATACGAGACCAGAAAGATAGGCCCCACCACCTCCCAACAGAGATATCCCAAACATTCGTATCATATTATTTCCAACTGTATAACCTCTCCCAGCCTTTGACGCATGACATGCTGGCCCGTAAAAAGCTTGAGATCAAACAATACTTAGACAGACATCTTCACAACAAATTATCCCCCAATGAGGCTAACTCGATTCAGCACCCAATCACAGCCCGGGAACTAGCATGGGCAATGAAGAACACAAAAACGGGTAAATGCCCAGGGCCAGATGGACTACCAGTGTCCTATAATAAGAAATTTTTTGAGGTTCTCAGCCCACATTTTGTTCAGGTATTTAACAGTCTTCTAGAGGGTTCACGCCTCGACCCCCACACACTTTCTCCCACGATTTCACCAATCCCCAAAGAAGGCAAAGACCTTGAGCAATGTGGTAGTTACAGCCAAATTTCTCTGCTCAACGCAGATATCAAACTGTTTTTCCAAAATTTTGGCTTTGATAATTAATAGGCTTCTCCCTGGTCTGGTTCATCTGGACCAGGCAGGGTTTTTCCTGGGTCGGGAGTCCAGGGACTGTACCATTCGAGCGCTGAACTTGATGAACCATGCCAGACACACAGACAGTAACACAGTCCTCCTCTCAACAGAGGCCTTTGACAGGTTGGACTGGCATTTTATGCAGGCAGTTCTGCAAAAGATTGATTTTGGTCCAAATATCCTCATGTGGGTGGCGTCCCTGTACTCCCGACCCTCGGCTAAGTTCAGGGTTAATGGAGCTCTATCTGACATGTTTCAGATCATGAATGGGACGAGACAAGGCTGCCCCCTCTCACCCCTGTTATTTATACTTTCTTTCGAACCTTTTTTTGAATGCTATCCATCAAAACCCTGATATTACAGGGCTGACATTTACCGGCACCCAACACAAAGTATTAGGGTACGCAGACGATTTATTATTTCCCTTAACCAACCCCCAAGTGTCTATCCCGATTCTGTAGATGAATTCCGGGTCTATGGGGCCCTGACCAACTTGAAAATTAACTTTAAAAAGTCAGAAATATTAAACATCAACCTGCCACGTTCCATAGCTGACACATTGACCAAATCGTTTCCATTCCGATGGTGCGAACACAAAATTAAATACCTTGGGAGCTGGCTGTCCAAAGATAATTCTTTGTTATATACACACAATTTTTTGCCGATATTAGCGGATATCCAGAGAGATTTTCGTTTATGGGCACCCCAACATATTTCCTGGACGGGACAGATTAATACAATTAAGATGAATATTCTTCCGCGTCTTCTTTATCTGTTCCAGACAATTCCTATTAAGCTCCCACCAGCCTTTTTTATCTCACTATGTTTATACGTTTTATCTGGGCGCAAAAAGCACCACGGATAAAGCTGGACATTTTGACAAGACACAAACTTAAAGGCGGACTTGGTCTCCCCTGCATCTGTACCTATTCTAGAGCAAGCCATATACTGAGAATATTAGAATGGGTACACCGTCCGCCCCACAAGCTATGGATACAAGTGGAACAGTCCACTCTCCGTATACCCATCAATGCCCTGCCATGGATCACGCCTTCACGGGCTAGAGCTGAGGCTAAAAACCACCCCTTTATCCTAGCTTCACTACATGTTACTCACCGTTCCCTAGACTTGACTACTTACCCTTCACCGTTGACTTTATTACGTGGCAACCCGGATTTCTCACCCGGTTTGACCCCGGCACCATTTCTCAGTGCCCTAGGGGGAGACCCCCGCACACTTGCAGAATTTTTCACTGACGGAGCGATTCCCCCACTCGCTAACCTAATCCCCGACAGGCCGCACATGTTTATGGAATCCTTCCAGTTTCTAATTTTTTTAAAATCTATCCCAGGCAAACACCAACTCCATAGACCACTAACTGCCTTTGAGGAACTCTGCACTACCAATATTTTACCCAGACACGCCATTTCTTTACTATATGACACATTGCAGAATAATGACAAAGGTCCCCTCCCGCCGTTTGTGGGCCGATGGGAAAATGCACTACAATTGATGCTCACTGTCCCTCAATGGGAAAAGATTTTCACCTTAACACATAAAACATCACCACAAAACAAAACTCAGGAAATGTTGTTTAAGTTGTTATCACAGTGGTACAGAACCCCGTCAGTACTTCATAAGATGTTCCCTGACTGCCCTGACATATGCTGGAAGTGTGGCGCCTCCCCAGGTCACCTTTTACATATCTGGTGGGAATGCCCACGGATCTACCCTTTCTGGAAGAAAGTCCATGGAACATTACACCACTTCACAGATCGCCCAGCCCTTTTCACGCCGGCGGCAATGTTGTTACACCAAACACCCGTCCCGATCAATCTTTATAAGAAGTCCGTGATCAGACATTTGCTTAATGCTGCCAAATCACTCATATCACTCCACTGGGGAGACACATCCCCTCCCTCTGTGAAGGAATGGATACAGGCGGTGGAATCTACGTGCCGCATGGAGCAGCTACAAGCCCGATCTGATGACCAAATAGTGTTTCACACAGATGTGGTATTATTGGCTTGAATTCATAGGTGACTCACACACTCCCACACTAATATAAATTAATGAGGGCCTACTCCCCACCCCAATATGACACGATCTGGGTTTGATCTAACAATTATAAAGCGTGAGTTCTTAATTTTGCACATCTAAATACTGGGATTTTAGTATACAATGTATAAATCATATGCAACTTTATTGTACTGTTACTGTATTGTTTGTATTAGCCCCCCTCCCCCCTTTTTATTATTTACCAGTCCCCCCCCCTCCCTCATCTTTTCCATATTTTCTGATTGTCTCAAAAAAACCTTATAAACTTTGATTTGAAAATAAATAAATAACCATATGGATACAATTATTAGGACACACCACTTAATTATTTATTTCATGTGTTTCAATAAGACCCATTGCCACAGATGTATAAAATCAAGCATGTATTCTGCATTTACAAACATCTGTGAAACAATGGGTCATACATAAGTAATCAGTGAGTTCAAGAGTAGTACTGTGATAGTATGCCACCTATAGTATGCAATGAGTCAGTTTGTGAAATTTCCTATCTGCTACATATTCCATCTTTAAGTAGTATTATTAGAAAGTGGAAGCTTTTAGGAACAGCAGCAATGAACGAATATGAAGACCACGTAAATCCACTGTAATGATACTGACGTTAGCAGATTTGCCGTCCAGTAGCCAGATCAGCAAAGTCTCTTGCCAGAAGTAGCCAATCATTACCAAGGTGGATGAGCACCTGAGCTTTGAGTGGCAATCTGGTATTTAGCAGAGCTAAGAGGCTGGAACAAAGGATAGAATCATAGTCAAGTAAGCCAAGGTCACTAGGTAGGAGAAGGCAGAATAGTCAGACAATCCAAAATCGGTAGCAGGTAAATAGAGACCAGTAACAAGGTGCAAATGGGGGGACCAACTACTGGCACTAAACTCAACCTCCAACTACAAACAGACTTGCTCCCCCCCCCCCCCCCTCGAATGCCTCACCTCAACCTCGCAAAATGGTATTCACCAACAGGAAAGATTAGATGACTATCATTCTGCTGAGGAGGCCGAGAATAAGTCAAGTCCAACCTCCTATTAAGACAAATTTGACTTCCATAATAGGAGGTTCACTTAGAAAAAAAAAGTAGTTTTCTCCCCCTCAACAAAACTGGCTCCCCAAATGCCCCCAGGACCACTAATGCAAGTGGTCCTGTCCTCCTGTGGTTATTTCTGGTGCTCAAATGGCTCCCACACTCCACCATATTATAATTAAAATGGCTGGGAGACTGCTAAATGGTTTCCATTCCCACAACAATAAATGGGCCGAGAACTTGCCAGGATCCCTGGAAAATTAATAAATATCCTTCCACAGTGATGTGGGTTATAATTACCCCCCCCCCCCCCCCCTAGAATGTTAAGAAATATTCCTGAGGCTTTTCCAATGAATAATACCAAGGCCCGGATGACATAATTGATAAAAAAAATACAATTTAATTTAAAAAAAAAACCTTATCTGAGGACTGTCCAATGGCCCCCTGATAACTTAAAACAATAAATTGAAATAAATAAAACGTCCTACCCCACCCCTTGCCAAAGTATGGGGGGACCAATCTTAATTATGCCCCACAACCTATAACTAAAGCCCACCCTGTGATTTTTTTTTTCCACTGCCCACCCCCCGGGCACACAAAGGATGGCTTGTAAATAAAATTGTACCTGAATTAAATGTCCCCTGATGTGCAGCTATGCCCTCATCTTCAGCCCAGCGAAATGCCACCCAAAATAAAAAATGAATCCACCTATTACTAAAAAAAAAATATAAATAAATATAATATAATGCATGCTTCTATCGCTAAAGGTTTTCTCTCAGCAGTGTGTTTATATCAATGGCCTCTTCAGATCTGTGTCTAGTTGCTGGAGCCATGAGCTGGCAGAGCGCCAGCTCATACACATTAAGGTTGGATGGGTGATGCTGTGCCACATCTGTTAGTGTTGTATTTGTTATTGTTATCCAGTATCCTAATATCAAAGTTCCTACAATATTACAGCAAGGCATGATGAGGGTCATTCAGATATTTGATTTTTTTTGATTTTTTTTTTCAGACAAGTTTTGTTCACTAGAGTAACAAATATGTGATAAGATACATTTCAGAGGATATATCTCACCTTCTAGCTGGTGTTTCTTGTTTTTTACTTTTGTATTGAATTCAACAGTGGATTTCAAATTAGCAGAGTAATAGTAATGTGGTATGTGGTTATCTCATAACTTTTACTCTGTAATTTTGCTAATATCATGCCATTATTTATTCGTGCAATACTCCCCGATAATATAATGGTGATTTTGAAGATGCCACTTTTGGTTTAGTGCATTTCAGAAATGTTTTGGCTGCATTTTGGTTTCGGCAGATATCTGTGTGATATTGACTATGATTTCCAAATTGCAAACATATTAGATGTGACCGATGTGATCAGAATCCATCCTCAATTCAGACACCATTATCGGTGCATATTGGTTCGACCTTAAAATAACCACACTGCTCACCTGCCTGTAAAGAGTTTCCTTTTTTTAATAATACATTTAGTAAATGTATCTAGAAGAAAAAAAAACTATACTTCCATCCAAAAACAAACTCTACCATCTTCAGTTTTCCAGACACTACTGGAACTTCAAATGGGATCAGATTCTATGGCAAAGGAAACTAAATTAGAGTTTTTTTGGCAAAAAAACACCAGGGGCGCAAACCGAGAAGAATCAATATGGAAAACTACCTCATACCAGCAAATAAATATGGCGATGGTTCTTTATTAAAAATAGTGGTGGCTCTTTAATGTGTAGAAGCTATTTTTCTGCAAGAGGATTTGAACATTTTGGTAGTGTCCATGATGCAATGCAGCCTATCAAATGTAAACCGATATTAAATGAACACCTAACTTCCTCTGCAGGGAAGTTTTAAAATGGGCCATGGCTGGATCTTACAGTAGAATAATGATCCAAAACATACATCAAAATAAATACAAAAATGGTTTACTGACCACAAAATCAAGGTTCTACCATGGTAATCCCAGTTCCCTGACTTGAACCTCATAGAAAATATTTCTTATAAACTCAAGGAAAGTTCACCATCTTTGACCTTGAAAATTAAGGAACTGAAGAGATTCTGTATGGAGGCATGGTCTCGGGCATTCAGGCAGTGCTGTATTTACCGCGAGGCATCCTAGGCGGATGCCTATGGCGGCAAATTTTGGGGGGCGGCAGCGCCCCCCAGCACTGAAAAAAAAAAAAAAAAATCCGGCCCTTTAAAAAAAAAAAAAAACCACCGCGCTTGCAGGCAGAGACGGAGGTGAGAGGGGATCGGAAGATCCCCCCTCACCATCGCTCTGCCTGCCAGGCTGCACGGGGAGCCGAACAGGCAGCACAGTGCTGCCTGTTCGGCTCCCCGTGCAGTGTGCCAACACGGAAGTGCCGACAGTCACGTGACCGGCGCGCTGACGTCATACGCGCGCCCGGTCACGTGACCTGTCGGCACAATCGCCGGGAAGCCGAACAGGCAGCATGGAGGGACCATGCTTCCTGCTACTAGGGAAAGGTAAGTGCTGATGGGAGACTGTGTGTGTGTGTGTGTGTGAGTGACTGAGTGTGATGGGAGTCAGAGTGTGTGTGATGGGAGACAGTGTGTGTGACTGAGTGTGATGGGAGTCAGAGTGTGTGTGATGGGAGACTGTGTGTGACTGAGTGTGATGGGAGTCAGAGTGTGTGTGATGGGAGACTGTGTGTGACTGAGTGTGATGGGAGTCAGAGTGTGTGTGATGGGAGACAGTGTGTGTGACTGAGTGTGATGGGAGTCAGAGTGTGTGTGATGGGAGACTGTGTGTGACTGAGTGTGATGGGAGTCAGAGTGTGTGTGATGGGAGACTGTGTGTGACTGAGTGTGATGGGAGTCAGAGTGTGTGTGATGGGAGACAGTGTGTGTGACTGAGTGTGATGGGAGTCAGAGTGTGTGTGATGGGAGACTGTGTGTGACTGAGTGTGATGGGAGTCAGAGTGTGTGTGATGGGAGACTGTGTGTGACTGAGTGTGATGGGAGTCAGAGTGTGTGTGATGGGAGACAGTGTGTGTGACTGAGTGTGATGGGAGTCAGAGTGTGTGTGATGGGAGACAGTGTGTGTGACTGAGTGTGATGGGAGTTAGAGTGTGCGTGATGGTAGTAGGAGTGTGACTGAGTGTGATGGGAGTAGGAGTGTGTGACTGAGTGTGATGGGAGTGTGAGCTTGATGTGAGTCTGAATGATGGGGCATGTCTTAGGTGTGTAACGTGGGTGTGCAGCTTGGGTAGGGGGGTGCCCGGATTTTGTCTGCCTAGGGCAGCACAAAATCAAGATACACCACTGCATTCAGGCATTACAGGAGAAGACTCAGAGCTGTTATCTTGGCAAAGGGAGCTAGCACAAAGTATTGATTAGTATTGACAATAATTGTGCCACACATATTTAACTTTTTTTTTTACATTTTTTTATAAACCTGTGTTTGCAATTGTTCAATATCCATGAGAGCAGGGTATTTTGTTATGAAAAGATAACAGGGTTAAACCTTAAAGAACATGTTTCATAGCCTTCTTTGCTCTTATATTTACCAAGGCTGACATATTGGTGGAGGGCACTCTATATCTGACATAAAGTAGACTTTGTAAAAGTTATCATGTTTCAAAATCCCCCAAAAATAGAAACTATTAATTTGACGAAACAATGTCCAGCTTAAAAGTGGATTAGATACCACGTGATTTCAAATGTATTATATAAACTAAATGAAAATATGGAATTACATAAAAAATCTTTTTAGATTATTAGCTATTGTTTTCAAGTTCACTATATCAAATTTATATGGATCCTAACTCCATCTAGTGTTTAAAAACAACCCATGCAGCTTGAAGTATTTTTTATGTTTTTGTAATGACAAAATATTATGGAATAATGCTAATAAAATGTGAAAATTATTTAATTTGTTAACATGAAACGATTGTGTTTTTGTGAAGAGCTAATTAACACTCATAAGTAAATATTTTGAACAGCTTATAATATACTGCTATTAAAGTTGTCTTTAAAAGTTTCTGAACACACTATTGTTTTGAATGCTGCATTGTTTAGTTAAGTAAGTCACTATTGACATAGAGTACAAAACTGAGAACGCATTGAATTTACTATTTTTCAAAATTTCCCTAATATAAACACTTTTTGGTCATTTTTACATACAGAGAATAACTCCCATATACACAACAGGCAATGTTCTTTTTTATTATTCATGGGGGGAAAAAAACCAAATATAAAACCAATAATCCTTGCTAATTCTAATTGTTTAGTTACCATCATAACAAAGACAGACCTAAAAACAAACTGTATATAAAACAATCTCAACCTGCAACTGAATAATCTCATGAAATTTGCCAAATTGGCTTTTACCATCTAAGTACAACTTGCACATGTGGCAGTGAAAAGGTAAAATGTATAATATTATATATATATATATATATAATATTCATCCTTCTATGGATGGTGTGTGTCTTTTTCGACCTCCCATCATTTTCCAGAGGCCTGGGAGTATGAGTGTTCTGTGCAGTATCCTAGCCGTTCCTAGCACTGCACTCTGCTGGACAGAGTGCTCTAATATGGTTCCTGGGATCTATTGGAGCCACTCTCCTAGAATAGGTCTCATTGCTGTGACCACAATGGCCTTCACTTTCCACTTCTTTCTATTTCCTCTTTCAGGGCCTGGTACTTTTCAAACTTTTCATACTCCTTGTTCCTGATGTTGCAGTCACTCAGCATTGCTATGTCTATCAACATTGCAGTCTTCTGGTCCTTGTCTACTATCATCTTGAAGTCCCACAGCCTTGTTGTTCTCCGGGACCTTCTGTAGAATCTATCATCTGGAGTTTTGAGAGCCCATATGTTTTGCAGATGTTCCTGTACACAATGACAGCTACTTGGTTGTGCCATTCAGTGTATGCTGTTTTTGCAAGCATCTTTCACCCTGCCAATATGTGTTGGCCTGTCTCAGAGGGCTCTCCTGCCTGGTGTGGTAGATCCCTGCTCCTATGGATCTAATGCTTGTTCTTGTTCTCAAATTATTTATATACAACTGTAAAGTTATAGGGATATTAAGATATATTTTGTGAATAGGAAGAAATAGAGCAAAAAATGGTGCCACGTGCTCAGTTACATTGGATAGAGCAGTATATTGCTCATTATAAACACATATAACACTCCACAAATTAGTGTAATGATGATCCGATCCCAGGAGAATTATGGACACCAGCATTTTATATGAAATATAGCCGAAAACGAATGCAAATTATGGTATTGAATGGTGAGAAGCCATTAAGTTCCTCAAATAGATAACTTGTACTGTTCAGAGTAGCAGAGTGATCAAACAAATCCTCTTGATGCACCGGCGGATATAAGAGCCTAAAACATGAGTTTTTGGGTAAATATATATTATGGATGTACGTAAGTATGTATGTAAATATTATGTTTTTTTATACATATACACAAATCCAAAAGGACAAAAACGCACGCACTCACAGGACTTTAGAATAGAAATGTGCTTTAGTCGATGTTCATGCAACAAAAAATCCAATCACAATACATGTTGTCGACGTTTTGGTTCAAAAGCATCGACTAAAGCACATTTATATTCTAAAGTCCTGTGAGTGCGTGCTTTTTTGCCCTTTTGGATTTGCATATGGTTTTGTGAGCTGCACGACACCCGGACTGAGTTTTCTTGGATTTTGCTAAGTGCACCTCTTTTGGAGATATATAGATATATAGATATATATATTTGTGTGTGTGTGTGTATATGTATATGTATGTATTTATTAGATATGTGCTAGGATTTTGCTAAGTGCACCTCTTTTGGAGATATATATATATATATATATATATTTGTGTGTGTTGTATATGTATATGTATGTATTTATTAGACATGTGCATTCGTTTTTGAACAAATGCATTTTCGTCCGAAAATAGCATTTTCGTCCATTCGTCCGAAAAACGAATAACGAAAATGCTAAACTAACGAAAGACGAATGAACGAATGGTTAATAAATAAAAATCATTCGTCCATTCGTGCTATTGGCATTCTATAAACCGAAATAGAGTCGGTTTATAGAATACCAATAGCATTACATATACATTCCATAAACCGACATAATTAACAACTTTCGATTTATGGAATGCATGTAATACTATTGGCTTTCTATAAACCGAACTAGAGTCCCCATTCATAAGAAATTCTTATGAATGGGGACTCTAGTTCGGTTTATAGAAAGCCAATAGTATTACATGTATTCTATAAGCCGAAAGTCTATAAACTGAATGACCTTTGGTTTATAGACTTTCGGCTTATAGAATACGTGTAATACTATTGGCTTACTATAAACCGAACGAGAGCCCCATTCATAAGAAATTCTTATGAATGGAGTCCCCAGTAATGAACGAAATTGGTTTTAGACTAAATAAATAACATTTTCGTCCAAATGGACGAGGACGAAAACGAAAATGTTTGTTTTGCACATGTCTAGTATTTATATGTATATATATTATAGATTGATAGGCATATATCAGGGCACATATATGTGTTTATATCAGGGCATAATAACACACATGGCTTCTCCATTTTGTCTTTATTTTTGTTAAATAAATCATGACACAGTGTAATATGGTATGTGTGTGTGTGTGTGTATGTATGTATGTATGTTTGTATATATAAATATAAATATATATAATTAGTGACAGAGTGCAAGGTATGGTGCAAAAAAGTGTATATTTAGCACCAAGAATATTGCATTGTTTTTACCATTCAGAGTGGGAAAACACAGCCCCAGGGAAAGATATGTAAGGTTCTTGCACCTTTTAATGGTAAAATGTGTGTTTTGGGTCCCTGGGGTGGAGTATCCAGAAGAGCAGGGTGGGCCGGTTCTCCATCAAACTTTCAGGGTGAGTGACTATACAAAGTCAAGGCCGGGTTTTGTGTTAGACCTGGCTGCTAGAAGGAGGTTGATTAAGCTCACCTGTGTCTAATAGAGGGAGCTATTTACCAGACAGGAAATTGATGGTCTGGGCCTAGTGTGTTTAAAAAAAACTGGAAGGAGAGGTTGACAAGTTTTGTACAGAGTTTGTTCTAAAGAATGTTGTGATCTGTGATTTGTTGCAATCTTAAATAAACAGAGCTGTGCATTTGGAAAACGTATCATCGCTTCTGGTGATTACTTTGTATTCGTGAGAGAGACTGTGCGGTATCAAAGATCCCAGATAAACCTATGCCAACAGGAACAAGGTTTGTCACAATATATATAATCTCAGTGGCAGCCACCTATGCACCAGTGATGGTATTTACGATTCACAGGGCTTTACGATTACATCCAATACGTTTAATCAAAACAGCATAGCATTTGCGTGTGTGTGTGTGTGTGTGTGTGTGTGTGTATATATATATATATATATATATATATATATATATATATGTGTGTATATATGTATATATATATAATGTGTGTGTGTGTGTGTGTGTGTATGTATATATATATATATATATATATATATATATACATACACACACACACACATTATATATATATATATACATATATACACACACACACATATATATAGATGAAAATTTATCCATACTTACCGTAATTTTCCTTTCCTGGTCATAGGCCATGGCAGCACTACAATGGGTTAGCTCCTCCCTATCCCTAATTAGACAGGAAACAGAATTAATTCAGGGGTATAAGTACCCCCTCCCACCAATGGTCCCTTAGTCTTGTTAACAGCAATATCCCAGGGCGGGATCTAAGTGCTGCCATGGCCTATGACCAGGAAAGGAAAATTACGGTAAGTATGGATAAATTTTCATCTTTCCTGGCCATATCCATGGCAGCACTACAATGGGTAATACCCAAGCAATAACCCAGGGAGGGAAAAAGAAAAACCACAGACTCAAGAATCCTTTTAAATGCTGGTGTATTAGAAATCACACGTGCAATAGAAACAATCAAGAAGAGTTAACTGCGGATAAGACAGATTTGCCAAAAGAGTCTGAATGGCCGGCTTTAACGTCAATCTGGTAATGCCTTATAAACGTGTTTGGAGAAGACCAAGTGGCTGCTTTGCAAATCAGATCAGGAGACAATTGAGCAGCTGCTGCCCAAGATGAGGACAGGGATCTCGTGGAGTGAGCCCTGAGACCATCAGGAACTCTCGTCCCTGAAGCCTGGTAAGCTTGAATGATGGCGGCAACAATCCATCTACTGATGGTCATCTTAGAAGCTTGAAGCCCTCTTCTGGGGCCGTTGGGGATGACGAATAGACTTTGAGAGGTCCGCCAAGCTGAAGATCTCTTTAGATAGATAGACAGACCTCGAACAAGATCCAACGGAGAAGGCAGAGGTTCAGTATCCTCAGTAGAAGACTCGGAATGAAGAGCCGGGAGGACTATTTCCGCGTTGATGTGAAAAGCTGACACCACTTTAGGACGAAATTCGGGAACAGTCCGTAAAACAACTCTGTCCCTATGAAAAACTGTAAAGGGCTCTTTAGCAGACAAGGCATGGAGTTCAGATACTCGTCTACCTGAGGCTAAGGCCACCAATAGAACCGTCTTAATGGTGAGCAACTGAGGAGAGATGGTTTCAAGAGGTTCAAAAGGAGAAACGCTCAGGGCTTTTAATACCAAGGGAAGATCCCATGGTGGGGTGAAGGGCTTGATAGGAGGCTTGATTTTCAACACAGCAGCCATAAATCTGATCACGTCTGCGTTCAAGGCCCATCTGTGATCCGTAAGGGCCGAAAGCGCGGAGATATGTACTTTCAGGGTATTGTAGCTCAGACCCTTATCAAGACCGGATTGTAGAAATTCAAGGATCTCCTTGGTGGAGATAGACTGAATATTCCTGCGGTTGGAAGCAGCCCAGGAGGAAAAGGCGTCCCAGATTCTGTAGTATGTGGAAGATGTAGAGCGTTTCCTTGCTTGCAGTAGAGTGTCAATGACAGCGTGAGAAAATCCCTTGCCGTTCAACCTTTCCCTTTCAAACTCCATGCCATCAGCTTGAGGGAGGCAGGGTCTGGGTGGAGGACAGGACCCTGATGTAGAAGGGAAGGAACATTCGGAAGCCGCCAGGGTTCTGCACTGCAAAGGCTCAACAATAGAGGAAACCAAGGCCTGCGAGGCCAACAGGGGGCTATGAGGATTATGGATACCTTCTCCTGCCTCAATCGTCTCAGAAGAGGAAAGATGAGGGGTGTAGGAGGAAATGCGTAGCCCAGGTGAAATTCCCAATCGATTGAAAGAGCATCCCTTCCTGATGCTTGGGGATCGATGCTCTTTGAGAAGAAGCGCTTCACCTTCTTGTTCTTGTGTGTAGCCATAAGGTCGACTTGTGGCATGCCCCATACTCGAGTGATGTCGTCGAACACCTCGTGTGACAGACTCCATTCCCCCGGATCCAATTCCACTCTGCTCAGGTAATCCGCAATGGAATTCTGGATTCCCGGAAGATGAATTGCTGATAGGCCTGCAAGATGCTTCTGGGAGAAGGACATCAGGGGCTTCATAATGGACATCAAACTCCGACTCCGTGTTCCCCCTTGGTGGTTTATGTAGGCAACCACAGTGGAATTGTCTGATCTGATCTTGACCCACTTGAAGCGTATGAGGGGAAGGAGGATTTCCAGAGCTTTTAGAACTGCCAGAAGCTCCAATTGGTTGGAGGGAGTCTCTGTTACCGGAAAAGACCATTTCCCTTGGATAAACTGATCGCGTAGGTGAGCCCCCCATCCCCACTGGCTTGCGTCCGTGGTAATGACTGTCCATGTGATGTTCCCTAATGGAAACCCCCTGAACAGGTATTTCGTCTGTAACCACCAAATCAGAGATTGATGGACCAGAGGGGGAAGCTTGATAGGCTGAAACGGATTTCCCGTTCTGAATTGCAGGATGAAATTCTTCTGGAAAATCCTCATCCTCCATTGGGCCCATCTTGTCAGTCCGATGGTGGAGGACATTGATCCTAACAGGCTCATGCATCTTTCTGCTGAGGTCACATTGGATACCAACATGTCTCTGACTCTGTTCCTCAACTTCGTACCTCTTTCTGGAGACAGACTCACTGTGCCTGCTAAGGTGTTGAATATGGCCCCCAAATATTTCATCTCCTGAGCCGGCTGTAATTGGCTCTTGTTCTTGTTTATCATCCAACCATGACGGTGTAGAAAACGTAGACAAACCTGCCCATGGGTCTGAAGGGTATCTGTGTCTTCCAAGATGAGGATGTCGTCTAGGTAATGGTAAATGGCTATGCCCATTTTCCTGAGCTCTGCAATCAAAACAACCAAGACTTTGGAGAATGTTCTTGGAGCAGTGCTGAGACCGAACGGTAGGGCTCGGAATTGAAAATGCCCTTGTTCCACCGCAAACCGAAGGAATTGCTGATGTTCCGGAGCAATGGGGATGTGGAAATAAGCGTCTGCCAAGTCGATAGAAATCATCCATTGGTGTGGAAAAACTACTTTTATGATGGATTGAATAGACTCCATCTTGAACTTCCGGACGAGGAGATGACGATTTAGTCTGCTCAGGTCTAAGATAGGTCTCCAACCACCTGAAGCTTTTCTGGTGAGAAACAGGTGAGAGTAAAACCCCTGACCTTGCTGTTGCAGGGGAACTGGAACGATGACATTTCCTTCCTGGAGTGTCGAGATAAAATCCTTTAAGGCCAGTCTTTTTTCTGCTTCTCCTGGCCATTTGGTCGTTTGAAAGGAGCAAGCTGGAGGGGGTCTGAAGAATTCTAATCGATATCCTCTTTTTATGATATCCAACACCCATACGTCTGTGGTGGATAGTTCCCATACGTCTCGGAAGAGTAACAGACGTGCCCCCACACCTATGGACTGGGGAGGGGACCAGTCATAAAGATCTGGGGTTCTTGTGGAACGAGGCGCCTCTAGCTTTACCGCCTCTGGAAGATGACTGTCCACCTCTCCAAGGCTGGGATCTTCCATGCTCTCTTCCAGGCTTGTAGGATCTGGCATCACGAAAGGAAAAATAGTCCGGATATCGTCTGGATCGAAAGGAACCTCTGGGTTTGCGATCCTGCGGAAGAAAAGCTCTTTTGCCCTCGGCTGCTCTCTTAATACATTCATCCAAGTTTTTTCCAAACAACATGTCGCCGTGGAAAGGTAAGGCACATAAGCTAGATTTAGAAGAGGTATCTGCTGTCCAGGACCTCAACCATAAAGCCCTTCTGGCTGAGACAGAAAGGGCCATATTTCTGGCAAAGGCTTTAACCAGATCCACCGAAGCATCAGAAGTAAAGTCTACTGCAAGCTTGATATCTTTCAGACTTTCCAGAAGACTGGATCTGCTCCTGCCTCTTTGGATGTCTGCCTCCAGACTTTCCATCCAGATCTTTAAAGCTCTGGAAACCGAAGTGAGAGCGACTGCTGGATGGAGGCCTGTGCCTGCAGCCACGTAGGCCTTGGCGAGGTTCAGATCCATTTTCTTATCCATAGGATCTCTAAACGAACCTGCGTCGTCAACCGGAAGGGTAGTGTGTTTGGCCAGTCTTACTACGGCCGCATCCACCTTGGGAGCTGAATCCCAACAGAAGGAGTCTTTCCTTTCAAAAGGATAAAGACGAGCAACTCTGCCCTGGGATGTCAGTTTCTTACGAGTATTAGACCATTCGTCTCCAATCAGCTCCTTGATTGTTTCATGAGCTGGAAATGTGGCTCTCTTTTTCTTCAGATCAGCAAAATATCTACTGGAAGTAGAGGGTTGCTCCGAGGCTATTTCCTTGAGACTCAAGGATTTGCGCACTCTGGAAATCAAATGGTCAACCTGGGCAGGCTCCATGAATTCAGGGGCATAAGATTCTTCTTCTGAAGAGGACAGCCCGTCCTTGTAGGAGTCCATGGACTCGTCTGAGGATTCTTCCCGAGAGAACCCCAAGGGTTCCGCGAATCTGGGCCTCTTGTGGGATTTCCCAGCCTCTGCGATGCCCTGGGAGACCGCCTGCTTGATAAACTCCATCATATCCGGAGTAGGGGCAGTAGTAGGAGTGCCAGCGGCTGCAGACAGGCATTCCGCGCAGAGACGTTTGCCTTCTAGCGGTTTATTGCTGCAGGCTTCGCATCTTTTCTTCATAGGCGACTTGCCTTTGGAAGTTCTGGATGCTTTAATTCCCGTAGAGCTGTCATAATAGGGAAATACAATTAGACCAGGCACTCTTTTGTTTGGTATATGTTAAAAAAAAAAAAAAAATAATGATGGCTTTACCTATAACCTTTGGATTGTGACCTTTGTTTATGGACGGATGCCTCAGAGTCCGATGAAAAAGACTTGTCCATCTTCCCTGTTCATGATATAGGAAGGAATTGAATAATTTATACCCAAAAAAGCATAAAATTCAATTTGTGAGAAAAAAAAAAAAAATAAATAAATAAAAAGGGATGTGCCTTTAAGAAAGAAAACCATACCTGAGTAACAGAAAACTGGATGTTGAGAAAAACGCTGAAAAACTGGAACAAAAGATGCTGTAAGAGCTCCCTGGAGTCCAAGCAACCTGCAACAGGTAAAGAAAATCGAATTCGGCGCCTTTAAAAAGGCGGCGAATGACGTCATCGATGACGTCACCGCGAACCCGGAAGAACGTCCCGCGCATGCGTGCAATTACTCCGCGCATGCGCGGAAGCGCGCATGACGCGTCCCGATCCGCGCATGCGCGGAAAACGTCCCGAGACGCAGCTACCGGACTGCGCATGCGCGGGGACCAGGAATGACGCGCCCGCAGTCCGCGCAGGCGCAGAGCGCCAGGAGGACGCCGGCAAGATGGCGGCCGCCCCAACAAAAAACGGTAAATATGGCACAACAAGAGGTGGAAGGGGGGAACCTGACAGCCATCAGCAAAATAAATACCAAATTGCATTTAAACTTACTGTGCCTGCCAGGTATAGGAAAGAAGAATCTTCTGAAGATGAGGTTCTTCTGCCACTTCCTGCTACCGCTTGGTTACTGCAGGGAACGTTCCTTACTGGCAATACTTTTCCTTGCTACCCCTAGGGTCACTGCAAGTGGCTCCCGGTCACTAAAGGAGCATCTCCAGGGGGAAATCCTTTGCGCAGGGCCACGTACTGGAGACTTCCCAAGGAAGAGAGGCAGAACTCCCTTGAGGCCGAAGGTAAAAACCCTCAGGTAAGCCAGAAAAAAAAAAAAAAAAGTGTTCACAGTCCAGAACGACTGGAGTCCTATAGGGATAGGACAGGAAAAAAAGACTAAGGGACCATTGGTGGGAGGGGGTACTTATACCCCTGAATTAATTCTGTTTCCTGTCTAATTAGGGATAGGGAGGAGCTAACCCATTGTAGTGCTGCCATGGATATGGCCAGGAAATATATATATATATATATATATATATATATATAATGTGTGTGTATATATGTATATATATATATATATATATATATATATATGTATATATATATAATGTGTGTGTGTGTGTGTGTGTGTGTGTGTGTGTATATATATATATATATATATATATATATATATATATATATTTGTGTGAAGGGCTCATGATAGTACAGAAGATACAAACACTGGTAGGAGAGGGATGGTATTAACAGAGCAAGTCGGTTGTGGTGTGCCGGAACCGACGATGAGGTAGGCCTGTAAATAAAGAGGGCCCACCAAGAGAAATGTAAGAGAAAAGGAGTTAATAATGAGGAGTGGGTGGGAGGGTGATGCAGCGCTGACCTCGAACGGTATGGAGCCAGGTAAGGGGTGTCCCTTAAATAGGGAGAAGGTGAGTCATACGCCCCTCCCACAATTACAGGCCAAAAGGCCTTAATACTTGTGTGAAGGGCTCATGATAGTACAGAAGATACAAACACTGGTAGGAGAGGGATGGTATTAACAGAGCAAGTCGGTTGTGGTGTGCCGGAACCGACGATGAGGTAGGCCTGTAAATAAAGAGGGCAAAAGTAGAAAATCAAATTTATTACGAAACGAGCAGAATACATATTTTTAACCAGACATGTCTTGAAAAGCATTTCTAACTTCTTGTACCGGGTTAGGTATGTATCTAGCGTATGCAGAAGACTTCCAGCGTCCTAGTGACTTGATAACATGAACTGGAATGTTTGCACTGGACGCTGTGGAGGCCGCTCCTATGCGGAAGGAGTGGCCCGAATAGTTAGCTGATTTTAGGCCTAGTTGAGTGAGTAGAGACCTGACGTGGGTCATAAATGTGGTGGTAGTGAGTACCGAACCTTGTAGACAGAAAAGTGGCTGAGAAGGTGATGCTTTGACAAGCTGGGTATATGTGTTCAGTAATGTGACGGGGCACCACTCGTTGTGGGTAGGATAGTATCTAACCTCTACCGGAGGTGCATGTTGATTGGTTTTGGAGTGATGCAGAGCCAAGATATAGTAATCCATGTGTTTCGTCAAGTGTGAGTGAAGCAGAATGTGAGTGGATTGGGTTGTGTTGATGGCGGTAAATTCTCTTGGTCTCAAAAACCCATAAAAAGCCACGTATATGGCGGTTTTTATAACAAGGTTTGTGTTGTTGGCAAAGGGATTTAAATCTAGTAGGCTGGATAAATCTTTGAAAATATTGAAGTCTATGGGAAGCCTTTGCGCAGTACGTGGGGGTTCAGATCTCTGAATACCCCTGAGGATGTTCTTGATCTGGTAGGAGGACATGAAACTTGTGTTGTTTGGTTGTAAAGTAAGCATGTGATGTTGAACGCCTGTCAGATATAGCTTGATTGTGTTGTATGATAATTTGAGTTTGAGGTGGCAAAAAGAAGCAAAACCCAACAAGGATGTCATGATGAAAGGTTGTGTGATGTCGTGTGCTGACAGGAATCTTTTAAATAGAAGGAAAGCCCTGTCATAGGTTCTCCGGGTATTGGCGGACAGTGCTAATTGTGACAATGTCCTGCTATATTGCATGATAACGTCTAGTCCATTACTAGCTGGTGGAAAGGTGGAGTGGCTGTGGCTGTGCGCGCGGCTGACGGAAGTATTTGCCGAAAAGCCTGTAAATTAAAACGAGATAAATTGTCAGCAGCCGTGTTACATACACCTGGGACATGAACACAAAACAAGAAGAAATTATGACACGCAGCCAGCCAGGTGAGTTTCCTCAAGAACCTCATAATGACTAGTGACTTGGATCGGCCTTTGTTGATAATGTGGCAGGTTGCTTGGTTGTCTGAGTAGCAACGTACTGACGAACCTGCCCATAGATGTCCCCATGTCACGGCAGCTGCCACTATGGGATAGATCTCAAATAGAGCTGAGGTGGTGGAAAAACCCTCCAGGTCCTGGACCTCTGGAGGCCAGCTACCCCAAAGCCATTCATTCCCGTAAATTGCTGCAAAACCTGTGGTAGACGCCGCGTCTGACCAGATGGTAGGTGAGGAGTCAGATAATGTAGGGAGGAACATGCTTTTCCCATTCCAGGTGGTTAAAAAGTTTCTCCACATAAGTAGGTCTGCCGTGGCCTGGGTATCCAGGGGCAACCTGTGTGCATCATGTCTAAACAGTGGGAACATGTATAGGAGCCGTGAGATGAAAGCCCGGCCTTGAGGTATAATGCGCATGGCAAAATTCAGTGACCCAAGTAGGGACTGCAATTCTTTGCGGTTGCAAGTACCGAGATGAATGTAGAGGTTAATGTTGGTAAGTATGTTCTCTATCTTGGTGCGTGGCAGGCTGGCTTGCATAGTGGCTGAGTCTAGCATGATTCCCAGAAAGGTGATGACTGTATCTGGTCCTTCAGTTTTGGTGGGGGAAACTGGAACGCCTACTTGTTTAAAAAGACTGATGGTGTCTATGAGGCTACTGGGAGGGGAGTTATTCTTTTCGATCAGTAAGAAATCATCCAGGTAGTGTATGACTGTAGGGCATCTGGCTACATTTAATAGTAACCAGCATAGTGTTTCTGCGAATAAATCAAAAATGGCCGGACTACTTTTTGAACCAAACGTTAAGCGTGAGAAAAAGTAGTAGTGCCCGGCCCATTTAATGCCATGCAGGTGCCATAGTGTAGGGTGGATAGGCAATAATTTGAAGGCATTGGTTATGTCGGTCTTGCTGAGCCATGCACCGACCCCTGCCTGCATGATAGCCGTAATGGCGTGATCTATGGTGGAGTATTGGAGTGAAAATTCCTCAGAGGGGATAAGGGAGTTCAGACTAGGTGTGGCAGAGGTGTGAGGTGCCGACAGATCGATGATGAGTCTTTGTTTGAGGGAAGATTTCCCCGTGACAATACCGATGGGAAAAGGAGGGGACTGAAAGGGACCCAATAGGAAGCCCTCTGCCACTTCTTTGGCTATAAGTGTACTAATCGCTGTAGGGTTTTGTTGCGCAGATTGTAAATTGGGGCATTCAAGGATCCCTGAAGGCATGTGTATGAGACCAGTATGGAATCCTTGTGATAGACCAGTGATGATGAAGTCTACCAAATGTCTAGATGGATGTTGTGATAGTAATGCTGTGAGTACAGAAATATTTATCTCCGTTAAGTATTGTTTAGGGTACATTTTATTCGGACACATAGTTTTCGCATGTGCCCTAAAACATTTTGAACATATATGCAATAACCGACATCCACTGTAATTACATGCACCGACATTGAAATTATTACATATTTGGGATTTCCCCAAAAACTTGATAGGTCGACCCAATTTGTCTTTGGGTGTTCTCTCTGTTGAAACAGTGGAACTAGCGCCCTGCGAGGTACTAGGTTCGTTCGCAGTGGTAGGACAAAAATTTGCAGTATGAGCCATGGAGGAGCAGTATGCACAGGCCGGTGCTCTTAGACCTGCAAAGTGCCTGCAGAAAATGATGGTATCTATCTTGCTCCAGTTGGACCTTGTCCCGTACTGTGAGAAGGCGCCAGACACTTTGGCAGAAAAAGATCTATGGTAGTCATAGAAAGCTGACCCACCGTATTTGTTGCCCAGGTCCACCAGCCTGTGCATATACAAATCAAACTCCTCACGTCTGTGGGGATATACCGTACAGATCACATCACGATAAATGCCAAAAGCTAATACAAATTCTGGAATAGTTAGCTTCCTATTCAATCGTGCATCCCTAGATTTGACCACCACAGAAATATCGTCGTAAGCGTACGTCTTATGTTCCACTATGTCCTGGGAGGCAATTAGAAGTGAGGCCAGATTGACATCTTTACCTTCCAGGATATCTTTTTTGAGGTGCTCAGGTATCATGTGGGCAGGGTAAACCTCTTGGTCATCCGGGGTGATGGCTGGAGAAACTGATTGCAATTCCACCACTGCTGGAGGGATTGCGGTGGCCGGCCCAGCCAAAGTGAGGGCTGTAGTGACCGATTCAAGTTTCTCCAGCCTAGAATTGACCTTGCTCATGGATGCCATGAGGGACGTGAGCATGCCATGTATGTCTCCTGGGTTAGACTGGCTAGACCCTTCCCCAGCGTCCCTGTTATCGGTTGAGGTGTGCAGTAACTTGTAAAGTTCCGCTTTCCTTGCTGTAGCAGGGAATGGGATTTGACGTCTCCTGAGTTCGCTAGTGATGCGAGGGATAGTCCATGACCTGAAAGATGCTGGACTGGCCGTATCTTCCACCTGTGATGGGGTGGTTGCTCTAGCCGGAGTACTTGGGAGGGAAAAATCCTCTACCCCGTCTTGAGACATACTAGATGACAAAATATATGGTTAGCGTGAAAAAACCCCAGGGGATGTACTGGCAGGCTGATTATGCCGGATGAGGCGAAGAATTAATCTTGTTCTTTGGTGACAGGTGAGGCCCTACTAGTTGCCAAGTGGCTATGAGAGGCTCTATCTATGCGTTGGCGCGAGGGGTTATTGAGGCCACCCGACGTAGTGGCAGGAGTTCGTTGGCCTCTCGGTGACAATAAAAGAAAACAGGGGAAGGGAGTGACAGGTGAGGCCCTCTCTATAATTTGCGAGGCGACTAACTCACGTGTGGCCCGGGGGGCATTACCTCCGAAACGTTGAGGCGGGGTGTTGGCCTCGCGGACCACTAAACGATAGGCAGAATGCCTGGAGGGGAAATACCTATTTGGGTCTATAAGCCCTAGAATTGCCAGTACTCTATGTCCTAGGTGGAGATGGAACCGTAGGTTACGTATGGCGTGAGCAGGCTTAAACGTACCTGGTAGTATGTATGCGATAGATAAGCGGAGAAAAAAAAAAGAAAAACCTGGAAAAACCTAAAGGGATAGAAAACCAGAAATGATAGTGTGAGAATTGGATCCTATGATACCAATATAGACTAGCCAGCTGTGATGAGTATCCAGCGGTACATTTGGAGGGGAAAAGTTTAATGAATGGTAGTGACGCGACTGGCCATGTTAAGTGGTATGGCCCTGGTAACCAGGTTTTTAGGGGTGTATATAATAAGTCTCTACGTGACGTATGAGTGGTTGAATCAAGACGTGTGATTCAACCCGAAAGTTGCGAGATTTGAGACCATGTTCTCGTGTACTTGGTATGTCGTTTGAGTACACAAAGAAAAAGTCAGAATTTATAACGTGCCATGTAAGAACGTGTGTACATGGAGTGATAGAAACGTAATTCTAAATGAATTAAAACATAGGTTATAACGCAGGCACTAACGTGAGATATCTATAATAATGTAACGTTTGTTCAAGCATAACTCCATCTATATATACAGTCATATGCAAGGATTCTGCAATCGCATGAAATAAATACCAATAGTGACATGAACAGCAACTATAGATACTGATATTGCAGAAAATCGAAAATAAGTCTGCTTACTAAAAGAATCAGTACATAGAGTATAACGCGATCAATGCCGGAAGTAAAAGGGTTAATATGCCTGTGACTGGGCCGTGAAGCGTGCGGCCGTAAAGTAAGGCTGTTTAAAAATCGCGACGCCGTGGGAAATGATCCAGGCGATGGACTTACGATTTTGAAGTCCTGTGGACTTAATCTGCGGCGAAAAAACCGGTAATGTGCGTGGCTGGACGGGCGGAAAACCTGTGAGGGCTCCTGGACACAGCTACACCAAACGAAATCGCGGGGTTTTTTGAAAAGCAAGATGGCGCCGAAAGTGAACCGGAAGTGGATTCTCATGCAGCGCTGACCTCGAACGGTATGGAGCCAGGTAAGGGGTGTCCCTTAAATAGGGAGAAGGTGAGTCATACGCCCCTCCCACAATTACAGGCCAAAAGGCCTTAATACATATGTATATATATATGTGTATATATATATATATATATATATATATGTGTGTATATATATATATATATATATATATATATATATATATAATCTTCAATTAAGAGGGGATGGGGTTAGATAGGAGTATATATGTACATATTCAAGTAGCAGCACACCTGTCTACATACGCCTCTGATATATACATATATACTTTCTACATGTTCTTAACACTGAAAGGGATAAAATGTGTAAATAGCTGCTTTGTTAAGCAGCCGCTGCACATTTAATTTGTGTGGGTTTTTCAGGCTTTCTCCGTTAAGGAGAAACGCGTTGAGTGTGTGAGAGGAGCATTGTACTAGAACTTCATGCACCTTACAAGTCTGGAACTACATGCACTTTGCAGCTGCTCCCCTGTCCTATTTTTTATGACCTCGAGGATCATCTGATAACATCTGTGAATTCAAGACCCCTAGAGGGGCTCCCGAATTTTCCTATGACACTGAGCAGGGTACTGCTCAGGAAGATGTGAGTGGAACCCTCATATATTATATGTCTTTTTGTCCACTTATTAGTCTTAATATACTACACTATATTACTTTATTTTGTGTTTGTTTTTCTTCCCCTTACATTATATGCCTCCTATAAGGGTAAATAACAGTGTTTAGTGTTTTGGGAAGCGCACAATTTCACTTATTTGTTTTGTGTGTATTTTATGTACCAGGAGTGAAGCACTGGTTGCGTTTTTGTGCTGCTACTCCCTTCACAGTTAAAGGCGCAGTGTACTCTATTTTCGTTTATTGACACAATTATTTTTTTACCTACTCCGTTAAAACTCCATGAAAAGTCTGGAGGTTTTAGCGGCTGCAATAATTTTGTTTTAACAGATGTTGTAATATTACTTCACCCACTGATGTTGTTAGCGGTGGGCATTACATTTAAAATGTCAGTTAAGTTACTGGTAATGCCAGTTTTAGTACGAACGGGTGGCAATGGATCTACCTCATTGACTTTGTCGGTGTGTCACTCTCTGTACCTCTCACACTGGTCGTGAGGTAAAGAGATTGACAGGCCAGTGATAGTGTTACAGGAGCAGTAAAAGTATTTTTATTAAATTTATCCAGTCCAAAAAAATTAATTAACCATTCTCATCCCTTGCTAATCACAGTATTTTTTACTTTTTGCCATTTTAAAAACATTTAAAAAAAATCTATATTACCGTATTTGCTCGATTATAAGATGGTTATTTTCAGAAAAATTTCAGAAAAAGACCCCTCGTCTTATAATCGAGGTCGTCTTATAATCTGACCTCAAATCGAGGTCAGACTATAAAGCTGGGATCCAGGTCCTCCACAGAGCTGCAGGGAACCTGGATCCCCCTCTCTAATGGCAGGTGGATGTCTGCGCGATGAGCGCAGACCTCCCCTGCTGCAGCCCTGCACGACCGCCGGGACTTCTATGATGAAGCCGGGTCCTTCCGGCTTCATCATAAAAGTCCCGGCAGTCGTGCCGGGCGGCAGCAGGGGAGGTCTGCGCTCATCGCGCAGACATCCTCCGCTGGCCCGCTAGCCACCAGGAGAATCGGGCAGCCGGGGGATGTCTGCATGATAGTGCAGACATCCTCCATGCTGCCTGACACTGCACCAGGAGAATCGTGCTGACATCCCCCGGCTGCCCCCACTAGCCACCAGGGAGCAAGAAACAGGTGAGGGGGAGGGAGGGAGGGGGGGTAGAAAGACAAGCGGAGGGAGGGGGGACAGAGAGTAACAAGGGGAGAGGGAGCAGAGAGAAACAAGGGGAGGGGGGAAGAGAGAGACAAGGAGAGGGAGGGGGGAAGAGAGAGACAAGGGGAGGGTGGTCACAGAGAGTAACAAGTGGAGGGGGGGCAGAGAGAAACAAGGGGAGGGAGGGGGGAAGAGACAGAGACAAGGGGTGCGAGGGGGGAGACAAAGGGACGGGGAGAGAAACAAAGCTGGGGGAAAGGGAAAGAGACAGGCAGCATTGGCACATAAAAGGAAATAAAAACAAGAAATGCATTTTTTTATATTACAATTTTTTATTAAAAAAGCAATTTACATGTGAATATATACAAGTTGAACTTTTTTCCTTATATGGAGGCTTTCAGTTTTTTTTCCTAAAGGAATATCCAAAGTTTGGGGGGTCGACTTATAATCAAGGTCGTCTTATAATCGAGCAAATACGGTAATTACAGTTCAGTTAAACCCTGCAGGCTTCTGCTATAGGTCTGATGGCTCTTAACAGTATCAGATTTTATTTTTATTAGTTAATTAGCTGGGATAAGTGGGTTAGTGTTGCACTCGTGTAGAATATCATTGAGACAATAGTGAAAAGTCATGGGGGGGAAGAATACATTGAGATTGCTCTCATTTTCAAGTATGTCCTGGGGACCCAGTCCAGAATGGAGTTACACAGTTACACATTTAACAGTTAATTAAAAATAAATGCATACATATATTTAAACAAGTTGGAAGGAGAACATACAGGGTAAATCATTATTGATACAAAAAAGGAACAAAATGTACAGTATACAAAGGAGTTTGTAAACTAAAAACCGGTACAATCTGTTTTGAGAATTTGGGAGACACTAATTTTCAGAGATTTTAGACTAGATGATTATTTGGCAGAAACAGGATGGCTATTCCACATACGAGAAGCTCTGAAAGAGAACGCACCTCGACCTGCTTCCTTTTTGAAGTGTAGGATCGCTAGTGAAGTGTTGGTGCAAGATCTGACATTGTAGGATGTGCAGGGAGTATTGCTCACCTTTAAGAGGGAAGTTATCGTGGAGTGATTTGACCGAAACCCAGATTGAAGCGAGGTTAGATAGTTGGACAGTTAATAATACTTGCACAGTTAATCATGGGCACATTTTTCCAGGATTTTAGAAAGGATGGGTAGCAGAAAATAGGCCTGTACTTTGACACTATGTTTACATCACCATTATTGTGGATGGGTATAACTATGGCTTTTTTCCAGGCTTTGGGGCATAACCGGAGGACATAGACGCATTGATTGAGTAGGCAATGGGTCACGCAGTAACAGGTGCACTCAGCCTCAGTAGCATTGACGGAAGTAGTTCCGGCCCACATTGTACTTTCATTTTTTGATTGAGGAGACGCGCTGATATTTTACTATATGATCTAGGAGCATATTCAAATTCAGCAAGGTGTTTGGCCAGGGGTGGTGGTGACTCGTCTGCCATAGAAAAAGTGCCATGATCTTCATTGTGGTGTTTTGCTATAAGAGCTGTGGCGCATCCTACAAAGTAGTTATTGAATTCATTTGCTATTGCCACTAGAGATTTTAGAACTTCATTATGTGTTTTAATTGTGGATGGTTCTGAACGGCACAAGGCTCATACATGTTTTTTTATGACACTCCAAAATTTGGTCATGTTGGCTAGATTTATAGTCAGCGATTTAGCGAAAAAAGTTGATTTGGCAAGTTTGGTTTGAGTCTTGCATCTATTGCAGATGTGCCGACAAGCATTGTTATCTTGGTCGGAGCCGGTTTGCTTAAATTTTGACCATAAAGCATCCCTGAAATGGAATAAGTCTAGGAGGACAGCTGAGACCCAGGGAAGATGGGCACCCCTTACTCTCGATGTTCTGCTCCCCCCCACCCTCTCCTCTTTATTAGTACATTGCCAGTCAGTATTCTTGAACATCCATCAATGTACACCAAGAAGAACAAAACAAACAAATTATTTTGAAAATGTGACAATATATAGGCAGAAGATCTTCTACTCTTGGGTCTATTTAGTAAAATTCGAGAATAGCTCAAGGAGGTAGTCTTTGGAGTTCTAATTTCATTCTAAGTCAAATTTGGCAATCGCTATTAAATACATATATCTAGACAAGTGGTTAACAGGAGAGAGAGAAAACCGTGCATTCAGGTGTTAAATAAATTAGTAGAAAGTAGGAAGGACCATTTCTTCAAATGTTGTTAGCAGAAGGGTGCTGTAAGGCAGACAACTTTGAATCAAGTCCATATAAACTGTAATCTGCTGTAATGTTAAAATGCATTGTTCTACTGATACAAAACATTGACTGAGTTCCGTATCATATTAAGCAAAACATTTTCAGTGAAAACATTCAATGTTTCCTTACCTACTACTCATCCTGCATGACTACAGGCTTGAATTAATCTGATGCAGAGAAAAATATAAATAGGAAAATGTTAACGTGATTATAAAATTGTATCTGTGCTGGGTTTGGACATTCCAATGAAATAGTGATGCTAATGTTTCATTATTTGGTTATAAAAAAAAAAACAGACTTAAAAAAAAAAGTACTGCAAAACTGAGGGAATAATTCAATAAAGCAGAAATAATCAAGCTGGGCTGGTGTGTCACTTCAGATGGTAATGCTAAAAAAATGCCTATTTTATGTATATTATAAACATTAGCATTATTAAAAAAGGCGTGCATGTGTTTTTGTTCTATAATTTTCATAACTTTTCTTATACTAAATAAACAAGCAAAGGAAATGTTTCTCACCGTTATGTTAAAAAATGTTTTCATTAATGTAGATTTGAGCTTTTCTGAATGTAAATATTAAATCTCTTTAATAAGTGCTCATGTTAATCTTTTATTAAGCTATATTTAAAGTCCCTCATGAAAAGTATCCTATCCATTTAAAAACTGCTTCCGGTATTGCCAGACATTAAAATATAATTGAGGAAAATATCTTGAGGATTATGTGTATCAAGATATGCCACAGAAATATATTCATTTTTATTAATGCAGCCATGTCCAACATACATATAGTGTGTTACTACAATTTGTTTTTATAAAACAGTGAATGTTCAAACTAAACATATCCAATTAGATTGATAAACTATAGATTTAGCTCTCACAGGACTTTTAAGGGTTTGATTAATCCTGATTAATTCCTGCTTTGGCTGTGTGAGCAAATCCCCCCAAAAAATGAATGTATGTTACAGCCTTTTCATGTAATAGAAGGTTCACGGGTTTAGCCTATGTAAGGAAGGCAGCATATCCATTCATTTGATCGGTAGTTAGTCAATGTTCTGAGTAGTTGGCATGTGTTCTAGAGTGAGTGTTATGTCTCAAGGTAGTGATATCCTGCCATCTACAGAGATGCAGTGTTTGGGCTCAGCAAGTGTCATGGCATAAGTGAAACAGGACCATCTTGGAGTTATGGGTACCAGGGTACCCTGTCTTCAGTTCTTATAATTCAATGTGTTAATGTCAAACTAAATATGCCTCCAAAAGAGTAAAATCTCCTGTTGAGAATGTGTCTCAGTAGACATGTCCTCTTGTTGAAAATATATCTTAGTCAAATTATCCTTAATGCAATACAGAGTTCTTTGTTTCATTATTATCACCAGACCACACAGGGAAGATAGACCCTTATAAAGTTCTCACTAACCCTAAAGTGAGGAGACAAGGTTAACTGAACATATATCTGAGATAAAACAAAACCTTGTTGAGTGGGCCTCCTGGGATCAGTAGGGGATGAGTCCATGACAACAGGCATGCTGTTTTGCTGGCAAGAGTGAAAACCCGCTAAGGAAGGACATGTGGAAATAATTTTGCTACTACACAGTTGAGTTCTTTCAAAGAGATGTGAATATCTACCACATTTTATTCACTAGACATTTATTTTTATTTCCAGACATACACATCTATTCATTATCTATAGATCACTGAACCAAAGTGTGGAGAACCTCTGTACCAATGAACAGATACTGTTATATAGTGTCACACCATATTAGGCATGATTGTGCTAGGCTTTTCCTTAGAAATGAAGCATTTAGAATGTTTAACACATATAATCTCTGTGATCACTGCCATTAAAGATGTTGTGCATTGTCCGCTAGTATTGCCCCTTTTATGCAGAGCCACCTCTCTCATCTTGTGCTCCTGCTATTCTTTCTTTGACATTAGATCCATCTTTTCAGATTCTTTTGATGGTCTTCACATGCTGTTAACTTAATACCTACTTCTATTCTTATATCTTCTTGCTTACCGAGCTCATGGCCTTTTCTGCGTAGACTCATTAGGAAAGTACAGATGCATGCCACATTCTCTTTGAATGTGAATAAGGGCCAACTCACTCTGTTGTCCTCCTCCTTATGTTGCATTTATTTTGAGCTCTAAGACCCAAGTTGAGTGAGATGCCTACTCCCACACATTGCCCTACAGTTACCTTTTTCCATTCATCTTGTGCCTGTACTAGATCAGTGGTATTGTTAAATGCCAAGTGAAAAGGTACTTTAAGACTAGAGAAACTAGTCTTAAATATCTGGGTTATTTCATTTATATACATTATTATCTTAACTTTGCAAAACCTAAAATAAATGTTTTACAGCTGGTTACCACTAAATATCATTGAGTGTGTTGAATAAAATTACCGTAGGGAAGAACATTGAAATAAGTCTGTAAGCTTATATCAATGTTTATTGAAAGAAGCCTAGTGCAATAAAGGATGAGTGTTCTCCATGGACTACGACTGGCTGTCTTTATGCTACACTATCAGGTTATAAAATATACTGAAGTGTTCGAGGAAAAGTTGTTAATTGCACTGTACTTTTAATTAGGAAAAGTATTGTACCAAATGATTACATGAATTATTAATAGTGCAATTATAAACTGAATCCAAGATGCTCACAATAGAAGGAAGGGTCTAAAGGAAAATAAAGAGGATTACAAAAATAAACTGTAGATGGAGTGCTCACACACTAAACAGATGTATCAAAGATTGGACCTCTCAACTATATGTTGAATTTATATACTATTTAATTCAGAGCAATGTATTGAAAGGCAAATATAACAGAGATAGAGTGGTAGATGTATTTACAGCACAGCCTACACTCTAGCTTCGAGTTACACAGACCTGATGTTATGCAACTTGTTACATCATCAATGAGTGGCTCTGGGTTTTAATTAGCTATAAGTGATAAAAAAAATCAATTTAACTTTGGGATGCCAACTTCACCAGTATGCATTTACAGGCCAGATAGCAAGAGAACCAAACTAATTCCTCATGACAATGTCACCACTTGATTTAGAATTCTGGCTTATGAAGATAACTTAGTTGAGTGTAAAAGTTGCAGATGAATACCATGAATTACATGATGGTTGTGTTGGTGCACTCATCTAGGTCTAATACTGATAGAAAGACTGATGTGTTAGTGAAATTCTGTGGGTGCATGACAAAGAATGAGAATAAACAGGAGATTAACAGTAGCTTTATTTAGTATTTTTCAGTTAGAGAAATCTATCCATTTTATCATGTCAACAAATCTTTATATTAAAGGGACACTTCCACTTATAGAAGATGTAACTAGATCAACTGTGCATTTAAAACAAACACATATATAAGACAAATGCCACTGGGTTGTTTTTTTCTATGTTTGAATGAATTGCATGTAAAAAATAAAATTAGGTGTTTGTTTCCAGCCTCCATTTTGAGAATTTTATCCATGATGCAACAGCAAGTCTTACTTTACAACTGTGGCCAGAGCCTGCATGATGATGTCATAAGATACACCACTGCTCTCTTACTGTATTCTGTGTATCACTAGTGGGCAGTACTAGGTGGCTGCAATGAGCTTTTTAATGCTGAACGTTCTATGCCATCCTACTAGCCTCCAGGGAGTAAAAAGTAGGACGGCATAGAACGTCTAACAAGTAGGCAGGGGTTAAGCAGGGAGGTGCTTTTTTTCCCACATAGTTTTTTTTCACAAATGTGGATAGATGACTTCTATATTTTTTAAGCCTATTATTTTGTTATTGATGAGTAGAATGAAATGTATATTAGATTTACTAAACTTGGAAGTCATTTGACTGGCAGTACCTCTTCCTATTTACTGATGAATACAAAATGTTAATCCGCCCCTAGTTGTTTTTCAATTACTTTTTTATCCTATTTAGGACCAGCACACACAAATTATTTTTTATTTTTTATTTTACAGCACCTATGGTACTCCACTTGCTGCATGGTAATCTACAATATATTAAGCAACATAGATTTCATCATACTCCTGAGGATTGCAAACCACATCTGCTTGAGTCCGTGTCGTGAGTGGACAGAGCTTTATGATCTAAACTCATCTGCAACTCAGCTTTAAGCGAATTATTCGCTCTACTGCACATGCTGACACTGGAGGAGCTATTCTCTAAAAATGAGGTACAGATCTCATTAAGTATGCACGGTGCAGGGACAAACATGTTCATCTAATCTGCAACTCACCATTTGGATATAGACCCCACTGACACATAACCATACATAACCATTTAAGCGAAGTCCATGGTAACCCAAGTGGGTACCAAGGAATGTGTGCCTGCTCTGCAAAGACTCCACTGTCTTTCATCTTTTGGTTCCATTTGCCTAAATAAGTCAAAGCATTGGGGATGAAGCTCAGGAGTGTAAAGAAGCAGATAAAGAAGTCCATCCTATTGATGGAAATGCAGACATATCCACTGCATGCTGCTCACATGTCTGCACTTGTCAGAAAATATCCCCAACCAGCTTGGCTTCTCTGATGCACAATAAATGTTGTCTTTTCCTGGTGAAATGAATAAATCTAGCACACATATTTTGTTCTAGTTTTTATTCCACCCAAATGCATTAAATAGAAATAAATAAATAAAACATTCTAGATGATGTTTAATACCCCAAGGAAATGAATACTAAAACTGTCTGAGGCTCATCTTTACACTCACACTGTCTGTCATCCATAACATCATGTTCTATCCCCTTGTGCTTGATGTGGAAAATACCATGCATCATACAGGAGTTGCATTTTTTTAAGAAGTCTTCCAACAGAGAGAAAGAGACCATGGGGAGGCCTTTTAGTCCTTCGGGACTCTGGTTGCTTGGTAGCTGCTTTTTTATCTATTCATTTTTCCCAAAGGGATCATCTCAACTGCCAGTTTCTGAGATACTGTCACTGATGAAAAAATACTTTGTTGTTTCATTGTGACATCTCACATTCAAAACACCATATAAATATTTATGTAACAAAGTTAGAATATACATGGTTATCAGTATACATTGATTTCTTTTTTTTTTTTGCTTCTGCTATGTTGTATCTATAACAAACATGTAAATATACCACATAACATAGTGCAATCAAATATAAGCTGTTGACTATTCAAACAAGGGTGATGTGCATCACCCTTGTTTGAACTGTATTATTTGGTGTAAGGGAACACACTAGTGATTTCAGCTATCCACCTATTTATTTACACAACATTCACTCAGTACATTTGGCGCCCGTTTTACCTTTCAATTTTTTATAAGCTGTTGACTGGTTATTCAGGTTACAATTGTGACCTAAGTGCAGACACTTAGGTCTGTCCATTACCGTGTAGTATTGGGAACTGGCAACTGCATTGAAAACAATCATTAATAGGTATGTTGGATGTATTCTCCAACCTGCCTATGTATACAACTCTGCTATGCAAACCTGAAATCATGATATTCAGTAGAATAGACCTCACACTTTTTTTTTTTTTGAATATGTGAATTATTTTCTCTCTGACTCATAACAATATCAAGCCAAATCCAAATTAAAACATATTTAATCATCTGTATGGATGTCAGTGCTTAATTTAGTCTTCAAATGATGTATCAATCCTTTTGTGTAAAAGTACCAAATTATTGGTAGTATGGTGAACACATCATCATTTTTTTAAGGGATGCTTATGAAAAATGCATGCACTAATCTACATTTTACTATTTAAAGTTCTGCAGTATATATGTATTATAAACATCCCTGAATAAAATAGGATATGACCACCCCAGTGCAGTGTGTTGATGAAGAGTATCTTGATAGTGATGGTGTCAGCTTCTTGGCACAAGTAATACCATATCACAAAAATGCTGTGGCTGAACAACAGTTGCATTAATCCTAAGCTAGTCATTTGGCTCTGCAACACCATTTTGGCTACCTTGGGATAATGGTAGCTGTAGTTTAGGAACTCCAGGAGGACACTGTAGAAGGCAAAGTACTAGCAATACAACATCTAATAAGATGCTTTCTGCACAATAAGTAATGAGGGATGATGATGTCGCCTGTTTGTTCAGTATGGATGAGTGCGCATTCCGTTTCCCTATCTTTGTTGTTGTAGTCAGGTAGCCATGCTGCCAGTGACAGAAGATCCTTTAAGGTAAGTATATCACTTACAATTAAACACCTTACTTTAGTTAATACTAAAATGTGGAGTTAGGCTAAATTGTCAACAGTATTGAAACTTTTGCTATTATTATTATTATTATTGTTATACAATTGTGCAACTTGAGTATGCACTAAATGTGTAGATGTGCTTAGCAACTAGCCACATGTTGCAATACCAAACTTCAGAGCACTGTGATAATAAAATAGTGATGATTTATTGTTTTTTTTAAATCTAATAATGTGCTAAATAATATTCATTTTTTGCAATCACAGTGTCCCCTCATGTTTAAGTCTGATGATATTACAGATGCTATTATTTAAAATATATTAACAGAGCAATTAGTGAAAGAGTATATGAGGAATCCCTGCTTGTACATCAGACTGTGCATGAATACCCTTGAGACAAAGCTTTAATGTTGTAAACAGATCTCCCTGTTTTAAACTTCATCACCTCTAGCTATTTTTAATCATCTCATTAGTCTTAAGGCACTGAGGGCATCATTTAATTTTAATTGTTTTGTTTTCAGGTGTGGTAGCTTCAGACTGCAAGAAAAAAGAAAGCAGAAGAATAATGAAACTGGAAATTGCATTTTATTTTCAACTCCAGGGTCAGGGCAATTAAAATAAAATGTCATTCAATATCTATTCTATCTTTTACTTCTCACATCGCACTGTAGCTGACATACTTTTGTGTTTCACTGAATTTGGTGACTGACAATTTTGTTCAAATATTAAATAACCTGTATTAGTTGACAGAGAAAGCACTAACAAAGCAAATATATATATATATATATATATATATATATATATATATATATATATATATATATATATATATATATTCCCAAAAATATTTTAAAGCCCAAATGCACACATCTTTATGTATCGATTCGCAAAAATACCATTTTAAATTTAGTGATAATAATGACTGTGCTCTTTTAGAAATGATCATTCAAATTAAAGACCATTTTTCACTCTGGCAAAACCATAGTTCATCACTATAACAGGTTAATGTGAATTTCTTGCACATACAAATATCCCGTGGGGTTGCAGCTAAGACAATGCCACGTGCTCTCAGTTACATCCTTCCCAGCTGAGGCAATACCCAAGACAACATCCCTGTGTTTGCTTTTCAATGTCACAATCTCAAGCTTACAGGACAAGGTATATTCCCAAAAGACATACATTTGACATGTAGTCAAATATCACACAGTGAGCATTACTGACCCAGGTGTGAAAGAATTACCCTGATACCTTGGTTTGTAAGCAGCAGTAGATGACTGGAGTTTGCCATCAATGTCATAGCTCATTGCTATAATCAGTAACATGTTTTACAAAATGCTGATGAAGTGTGACTTGGTATGCTATGTTATTTTTTGTTTCTACAGATTAGTGCTTGCTAATTTGCTAAGAAGCATATTAAAGGGCAAGTGAGGGCCCTGAAATCACAATGTTGTGAAATATTTAAGTAAGTCATTGTCTATGAAGCTAAATAAATGATGTCCTTTTGTGTTGCCAACAATATTTTTATAATTCCTCCTGATGCAGACATGTTCTCTGTTGTGAACTGTGACAAACTAGGTCATTTACACTATTATGAGCTAAACGTGTCAAAATGATTTAAAATATGTGCTTTAATTGGCTAAAATACATTAAAATTAAAACTTCTGCATTCAAAAGTTAGATAAATATCAGAGATAATACTGGATATGTAGTATAATTAATGGGGTGTATACTGTGCCTTCCAAAAGTATTCACCCCCTTTGACATTTTTCGTGTTTTGTTGCCTCACAACCTGGAATTAACATGGATTGTTTGAGGATTTACATCATTTAATTTACAGAACATACCCACAACTTTGAAGATTTTTTTTATTATTATTGTGAAGCAAACAACAAATAGGACAAAATAACAGAAAAAGTCAATGTGCATAACTATTCACCCCCCTAAAGTCAATACTTTTGTAGAGCCACCTTTTGCAGCAATCACAGCTCCAAGTTGCTTTGGATAGGTCTCTATGAGCTTGCCACATCTTACCACTGGGATTTTTGTCCATTCCTCCTTGCAAAACTTCTCCAGCTCCTTCAAGTTGGATGGTTTGCGCTTGTGAACAGCAATCTTTAAGTCTAACCACAGATTTTCTATTGGATTGAGGTCTGGGCTTTGACTAGGCCATTCCAACACATTTACATGTTTCCCCTTAAACCACTCAAGTGTTGCTTTAGCAGTGTGTTTGGGGTCATTGTCCTGCTGGAAGGTAAACTTCCGTCCTAGCCTCAAATCACGCACAGAGTGGTACAGGTTTTGCTCAAGAATTACCCTGTATTTAGCACCATCCATCTTTCTCTCACCTCTGACCAGTTTCCCAGTTCCGGATGTTGAAAAACATCCCCACAGCATGATGCTGCCTCCACCATGTTTCACTGTGGGGATGGTGTTCTTTGGGTGATGTGATGTGGGTTTGTGCCAGACCTAGCATTTTCTTTGATGGCCAAAAAGTTCAATTTTAGTTTCATCAGACCAGAGCACCTTCCTCCATACATTTTGGGAGTCTCCCACATGCCTTTTCGCAAACTCAAAATGTGCCATTTAGTTTTTTTGCTGAAAGTAATGGCTTTCCTCTGTCCACTCTGCCATAAAGCCCAACTCTATGGAGCGTATGGCTTATTGTAATCCTATGTACAGGGACTCCGGTGTCTGCTGTGGAACTCTGCTGCCCCTCCAGGGTTACCTTAGTTTTCTGTGCTGCCTCTCTGATTAATGCCCTCCTTGCCCGGACTGTGAGTTTTGGTGGCCGGCCATCTCTTGGCAGGTTTGCTGTTGTGCCATGTTCTTTCCATTTGGTTATAATAGATTTGATGGTGCTCCTGGGGATCATCAAAGATTTGGATAATGTTTTATAACCTAACCCTGACTTCTCAACAACATTGTCCCTTGTATATGTATATGTAATGACAGATCATGTGACACTTCGATTGCACACAGGTGGACATCATTTCACTAATAAGGTGACTTCTGAAGGTAATTAGATTGTATTTTATTGGCTTCACAACAAAGGGGGTGCAGTGGTGTATCTTGATTTTGTGCTGCCCTAGGCAGACAAAATCCGGGCACCCCCCTACCCAAGCTGCACACCCACGTTACACTCCTAAGACATGCTCCATCATTCAGACTCCCATCAAGCTCACACTCCCATCACACTCAGTCACACACTCCTACTCCCATCACACTCAGTCACACACTCCTACTCCTATCACGCACACTCCGACTCCCATCACACTCAGTCACACACACTGTCTCCCATCACACACACTCTGACTCCCATCACACTCAGTCAGACACACTGTCTCCCATCACACACACTCTGACTTCCATCACACTCAGTCACACACACACACACACACAGTCTCCCATCAGCACTTACCTTTCATTGGTGGCTAGTGGCAGGCAGCATGGTCCCTCCATGCTGCCTGTTCGGCTTCCCGGCGATTTTGGCGACAGGTCACGTGACCGGGCGCGCGTATGACGTCAGCGCGCCCGTCACGTGACTGTCGGGACTTCCGTGTCGGCACACTGCACGGGGAGCCGAACAGGCAGCACGGAGGTTTACTGTGCTGCCTGTTCGGCTCCCCGTGCAGCATGGCAGGCAGAGGGTTGGTGAGGGGGGATCTTCCGATCCCCTCTCACCTCCATCTCTGCCTGCAAGCGCGGATTATTTATTTATTTTTTTTAATTATTTTTTTTTTTTAGTGCTGTGGGGCGCTCGCGGTAAATACAGCACTGAGGGGGTGAATACATACACACATGCCAATTTTCTGTTTTATATTTCTAAAAAATAGTTTTATGTATATATTTCTCATTTCACTTCACCAACTTAGACTATTGTGTTCTGATTGAAGTTAAGGCTGTAATGTAACAAAATAGGTAAAAAGTCAAGGGGGGTGAATACTTTGCAAGGCACTGTATCTACTAAAATATGTATCTTTTACACTAGTAAAGCACAACTAATGTTGCACTGCAGTCTATAAAAACTAGTTCATGCTTGTGTTCAGGGCCGGCACTTGGGGTGTGCAACCTGTGCGAGCACAGGGCGCAACACACCAGGGGGCGCCCTCCCGCCTGAAGGAAAAAAAAAGTAAAAAAATAAATAAAAAAGACGGTAGAGGCACTGGATTGGGGAGATCAAAAGATCCCCCCTCACCAGCCCTCTGCTTGGCAAGTTCTGCTGGATCCCGGGAGGGGGTGAAGCTAACCAGCTGAGAGGTGTAGCTCCGCCCCCACCATGTGAAACAGAGCAGCGTCTGCTTCACGGGGAACCACGGGCAGGAAGAGAAAGTGCCTGCATTAAGCATGGGGAGCCAAGCAGCACTTTCTCTTACTGCCCGTGAAGCAGACACCTCTCAGTTGGTTAGCTCCACCCCCTCCCTGGATCCACTATTGCAGGCAAAGGAAGGGGAGGGGGGGAGAGAGGCAGAACAGGGGGAAGGGGGAGAGAGAGGCAGAACAGGGGGAAGGGGGAGAGAGAGGCAGAACAGGGGGATGGGGGAGAGGCAGAACAGGGAGGGAAAGAGAGGCAGAACAGGGGGGGAGGAGAGAGACCGAACAGAGGAAGGGGAGGAGAGAGACAGAACAGAGGGGGAGAGAGAGAATAGGTATGGGGGAGTAAGAGAGAGACATACATGGCAATGAAGAGGAAAGAAACAAACATGGGAAGAGATACATACATAGGAGGGTGAAACAGACGGGGGGGGGAGCGTCATGAGGGAAGCCCGCAAACGGCGCCGAAAAACACTTAAGGCCGGCCCTGCTTGTGTTTAATGCTTTTATTTCAAATATATGAAATCAAAAGTAGACCTGAATAGCATTGCCATTTAATTATACCCACCCCATAAAATGCCCACAATTTACCATTCTAATACATGTTGTTCAAGCATTTCCAGTGATTTCATTTTCTCTAAATTTAGATCTGATAAGATTAATTGGTCCTGTTAATTCAAGACTTACACTGATGTAAGGTAATTGTATAAAAATAGTTTTTTTTTTAACTGCCTACATACATTTTACCACTTTGTTTAATACCTAATGTTTAAAGCAAGGATTTTCAATTCTCCATGCTGCTCACACACCCACGTTAGTAGAACACATTCTAAGCATAGTCTCATATGAACACCAGCTGATCTGTCAAAATGACTAAACCATTAATTGATTCACCTGTGTTCAAGTTAGACTATTCTTAAAAACCAGAGAAAGCCATGTTGTGAAAACCCGTACTTTTAAATGACAAATGACAATGTAAGTAGTGCTTGATCTGATATATTATGTTTTATTCACATAACAAGGTTTTCTTATAATGCCTACAGTTTCATACAAACCTGCTATTTTATTAGACTCTATCATAACTGGAAAAAAAAACATTTATTTAACATGTGATAAGACAGGCATTTGCTATGGTAGGAGGGTAAAAATTTGAATTAAGATTATAATGGATACAGACTGTGCATAATACAGTACTATGAATAAATGTAAAATTCATTCGTTTATCATGAGGTACCTGGAAAAAGGCAACCATTAAAAAGTAATCTTAATAAAGCATAAAGCAAATATCCAAAATGAAAGTGAAGCTGATAGTGAAGAACAGACTTCATTTTTTTTTTTTTTTTTTTTTTACACCAATAGCCACTCTTGATGAAACAGAAGTCCACTATAATCAGATCTTTAAAAAATATTAATGATTGTTGATTGCTATCCTTGGACAAATACATTACAGACTTAACACCAGAGGCAGAGCTAGAGCAGACACTTAACACACTTCACGTAAGGAGTCAAGCATGATTTCTTGTGCAAAACATGTTATGCATCTATTCCAGCATTGTCTCTGGTGTTAAAAGTCTGTGATTTTATGTTTTTTGTTTGAGGACAACAATAAAGCAAAATGTATACTTTTGAAAGATCACAATGGGTGAATGGCACTCAGCTTAAAATATTCAGTATATGGTTTCAGGCTATACCTCTTTAGCTTAAAAACAATAGAAAACGTTTTTTAGATGATGGTACTCCAATAAATACCTATACAATAGTTGCTTACGGGCAGGTTATTTATCAGAGTGCCATTCTCCACAAAGCATTTTTTTTTTTTTTTTTAAAGATCTGACTGCAGTGGTCTTCTGTTTGATCTGAAGCTATTAGTGCAACCTTTTTAATTGAGGATTTTGGCTAGTCCTGTGAGGTCTGTAGCACTTGCTAAGGAGACATACCACCAACATTAGATAAAACCTGTGTAATTTTTTTTACTTTATTTATTCAATGACTGTTTATAAGTTTGCTACATTTTTTCCTTAATAGCACCTCTGAGTTATATGACATTGATGACAAATTAGAAAAAAGGGGTAGCAACCAAAAGGCACATGCCTTGTATTGTATTTATCAGAAGTTGGGAGGCAGCTGCCTTCAGAACTTTGTGCCAGCCATGGGCATCCAGAGGGAGAACAAAGGGGGCATTGGCCCAAGGCCCTGGAAATTGGACCTGCAGCAAGGGAGGGAGAAGCAGTAGACTATTTATGCTGGTTTGGTATGCTCTTTCAGAACTGTTTTTACTAGACATGTGCATTCGTTTTCGGACGAATGCATTTTCGTCCGAAAATAGCATTTTCGTTCATTCGTTTGAAAAATGAATAACGAAAATGCTAAGCTAACGAAAGCCGAATGAACGAATGGTTAATAAACGAAAATCATTTGTCCATTCGTAGTACTATTGGCATTCTATAAGCCTAATAGAGTCGGTTTATAGAATACAATAGCATAGTACACTACATTCCATAAACAGACATAATGAACGACTTTCGGTTTATGGAATGCATGTAAGTCTATTGGCATTCTATAAACCGACTCTATTTCGGTTTATAGTAATGCCAATACTATAGCACGAATGGACGAATGATTTTCTTTTCTACTAAACCATTCGTTCATTCGTTCAACTTCTTAGCTTTCTATAAACCGAAACAGAGTCCCCATTCATAAATTTTTATGAATGGGAACTCTAGTTCGGTTTATAGAAAGCCCATAGTATTACATGTATTCCATAAGCCGAAAGTCTATAAACCGAACATTCGGTTTATAGACTTTCGTCATTTGTAATGAATATAATAGTACTATTGGCTTTCTCTACACAGAGACAGAGTCTCCATTCATACAAATTTATAGAATAGCAATAGGATTATATGTATTCCATAAGCCGAAAGTCTATAAACCGAACTTTCGGTTTATAGACTTTCGGCTTATGGAATACGTGTAATAATATGAAGAAAAATAAACTACAGGGCACATAGTAGTAGAATCAGTGGACCCTGCAGTGTGCCTGGACTTAGGACAGTTTCCTCTTTTGCTCAGTAGTAAAAACTAGACATGTGCAAAACTAACATTTTCGTTTCGTTATCGTCCATTCGGACGAAAATGTTATTTATTTAGTCTAAAACGAATTTCGTTCATTACTGCATTCGTTTCACACGAAATTCGTTCATTATTTTCGTTTCGTTTTATTCGTTCGTTTTATAGAATACGTGTAATAATATTGGCTTTCTATAAACCGAACGAGAGCCCCATTCATAAGAAATTCTTATGAATGGGGCTCTCGTTCGGTTCATAGAAAGGCAATAGTACTACACGTTTTCTATAAGCCGAAAGTCTATAAGCCGAAGGTCGTTCGGTTTATAGACTTTCGGTTTATAGAATACATAGAATTACATGTAATTCTATGTATTCTATAAACCGAAAGTCTATAAACCGAACGACCTTCGGTTTATAGACTTTCGGCTTGTAGAATACATGTAATACTATTGTCTTTCTATAAACCGAACGAGAGCCCCATTCATAAGAAATTGTTATGAATAGGGCTCTCGTTCGGTTTATAGAAAGCCAACAGTATTACACGTATTCTATAAAACGAACGAATAAAACGAAACGAAAATAATGAACGAATTTCGTGTGAAATGAATGCAGTAATGAACGAAATTCGTTTTAGACTAAATAAATAAAATTTTCGTCCGAATGGACGATAACGAAACGAAAATGTTAGTTTTGCACATGTCTAGTTTTTACTACTGAGCAAAAGAGGAAACTGTCCTAAGTCCAGGCACACTGCAGGGTCCACTGATTCTGCTACTATGTGCCCTGTAGTTTATTTTTCTTCATATTCTCACTTTCCAGGGTGAATAATATTAGATTTGTTTTAAATGATTAATTATTTTAACCTTTCCCTCACTTACAACCAGTGCGGTATTTATCGCAAAGCATCCTAGGCCGCAGCACTCCCAAACACTGAAAATAAAAAACCTAAGAAAAAATGCACGGGCAGCAGATTGCGATGATCAGGCTGCCCGTGCATTTTTTTCTTAGAGGGGGCGGAGTGATGACAGATAATGTGACCCGACGCACACCGGGTCACGTGACCTATCCACTCTCACCACGGGGACCATGCACAGGCAGCATGGTAGGACACCATGCTGCCTGCCACTAGCCACTAGGGATCAGGGTAAGTCCTGGGGTGAGAGGGCATGTAATGGGGGTGATGGGGTTAATGGAAGCATATAATGGGGGGGTGATGTGGTTAATAGAGGCATGTAATGGACATGATGGGGTTAATGGAGGCATAAAATGGGGTTGATGGGGCATGTGCTTGGGCATGTAATGGGGGTGATGGGGTTAATGGAGGCATATAATGGGGGTGATAGGGCATGTGATGGGGCAATGGAGGCATGTGATGGGGCGATGGAGGCATGCAATGGGGTTATGGGGCATGTAATGGGGGTGATGGAGGCATACTATGGGGGTGATGGGGTTAATGGAGGCAAATAATCGGGGTTATAGGGTATGTGATGGGGCAATGGAGACGTGATGGAGGTGATGGAGGAATGTAATGGGGGTGATGTAATGGTGTGATATGGGTAGGGGGGTGCCCAAATGTTGTCTGCCTAGGGCAGCGCAAAACCAAAATACACCACTGCTCACAATTAAACCCCATTCATTATGGTATTGCCCAATTTATTTTAACTTCTTCCAACTACCATTAATTTCCTTCACCCCATTGGCCACTTACTCCTTAGTGACGTGACTTTTTTGGCTTGCCTGACGCATGGTGATATGGGCTGTTTTAACATTTCTGTGGTATTTGTGCTTTGCTGTAATTTATTTATTTCCCGTTTAGTGTACCCACACAAACTACATATTGTTTTTATCTGCATAAGAAGGGCTCTCTTTTTGATGTGTCCTGAGTTCAGAAATAGTCCATGGTTTATGTTTTTGTTCTTTTTTTTTATTCAAATTACATGGCAAGAACTATAAGTAGTACAAAGCTATTTCAAAATCCTTTTTATTTTTCTTTCAAACTTAGCGATAGTGATATTGTAACACTGATATCTGTACTAAATCCATGAATGACCCCCACATGTACATATTTTTCAAAACTAGACATTTAAAAAAAGAGAAATGTCATTTCTTTAGGTGGGAATAGAGACTAGAAAAGTGAGCTGCAATTTTTTACAAAATAATTAATTAATTACAGTAGCGCCTAGCACCATTTTCTTCACTTTTCAACTCAGGACATTTAACTTGGGGTATTTTGACACTTTTCATGTAGCCATTTTACCACCAACCTTTGCTAAAATTTGTAGAAAAATATTGTGATTTTTCACATAGATTGCAATTTAGGTAAACATTACCTGAAAATGTGAAGGGGTAATGCCAAATAACACCTCAATATGTGTTCAGCAACATATCCTGAGTACATGGATACCATCCATGCATAGGTTGGTTAGGTTATTTGAGGGGTAAAAGTCAAAATTTGAGAGGTGCACTTTTTGGTTTTCAAACTTGGAATTTTGACATGCAGAAAACCCATCTAGGACATTTTTGAAGCCAGCCAGTGTATTTTACCTTACAAAACCATATATTTTTTTAAAACTAGAACACCCTAGGGCAGTGGTGGCGAACGTTTTTGGTCCCGAGTGACCAATTTTTGACCAACACAAATTTGCAGACCACAAAGTGCCAACACCGCATACTCACACACCCTTATACTCATACACACACACGTTCATACACACCATACACACTTATACTCATACTCACACACACACTTATACTTATACTCATGCGTACACATTTATACTCACACATATACCCAAACACACACACACTCATACTCATAAAGTCACTCATACTCATAAAGACACTCATACTCATACACACACAGACACTCATACTCATACACACACACACACTTATACTCACACACACACTTATACTCACAAACGCACACACACATACAGGTTCAGCTCTCACCGGTAATCTGCTCCATTGTCCTGGAGGTGCAGGCATCAGGTGCCGGTCACCTGCTTCTTCTCCAGATGATTGGCGCATGTGCATTATGTGAAGAAGCGTTCAAGTCAGAAAGCAAACCGTTAATTGCTTTCCGACTTGAACGCTTCTTCACAGAACGTGCATGCACCAATCATCTGGAGAAGAAGCAGATGACCGGCGGCGCCAATCTATTACGCTGATGCCTGCACCTCCAGTGCAACAGAGCAGATAAGCGGTGAGAGCTGAACCTGACCGCTTGCCACAGCTGAGGGCTCGGCGTGCCAGTAGTGGCACACGTGCCATAGGTTCGCCACCGCTGCCCTAGGGCAGTGCCGGACTGGCAATAAAAACCAGCCCTGGAAATATTTTTAAACCATAGCATAACATTATTTTTTGTTCACAAAAAGGAAAACTACACATTTTTAAAAGCACATCTGAAGAGTGTATTATTTATAGATATGACATATATATCCCTGCATATTGCAATTTGTACCTCCAGTATGTACACAACAAGGTAATATGTCACACCTGATACATGATATATAACTTATGGACAGGGCAATACAGAGGCCCCAGTATGTACCCAAGGTTATATGAATTGTCCTTTGTAGGGATATATACAAGGGCAGTGTGTGAGACATAACCTTCTGTACATACTTAGGACATATATTGCCCTGTGCAGGGGTATATATCAGGGCAGTGTGTGGGATATAACATTACCCCAGCACCTAGATTGCACTCACGGGGTTTGCCACAGCACCCAGGACATACCCCAGCATGCAGATTGCACTCACAGGACTTGCCCCAAGACCCAGGACAGCACTCACAGGACTTTCCCCAGCACCCAGAACTTACCCTAGAACGCAGAATGCACTCACAGGACTTGCCCCAGCACCCAGGACAGCACTCACAGAACTTTCCCCAGAACCCAGGACTTACCCCAGCGTGCAGACTGCACTTACATGACTTAACCCCAGCATGCAAATTGCACTGACAATACTTTCCCCCTAGCATGCAGATTGCACTCACAGCACTTATCCCAGCACACAGATTTAATTGACAGGACTTGACCCAGCACCCAGGACTTACCCCCAGAACAGAGACTGTACTCACAGGACTTGCCTCAGCACCCAGCCCACTCCAGATATTGCACCACAGGACTTGCCCCGCAGGGGCGGATCCAGAGTATGTTGGCATTGCCCATGTCTGTCTATCTTTTTCTCTCTCCCCATGTCTGTCTCTATCTCCACTCCCTCCTCATGTGTGTAGTCTTCCCCTTATCCTTTCTATTTCTGTAGTCTCTATCATCTCTCAATTCTTTAGTCTCACTCCCCCTGTAGTCTATCTAAAATTTCTATCCCCCAGTAGTCTGTTTGCCCCAGTAGTCTGTTTGCCCCAGTAGTCTGTTTCCCCCTGTAGTCTTTTTCCCCCTGTAGTCTTTTTCCCCCTGTAGTCTTTTTCCCCCTGTAGTCTTTTTCCCCCTGTAGTCTCTTTCCCCCTGTAGTCTCTTTCCCCCTGTAGTCTGTTTCCCCCAGTAGTCTGTTTCCCCCAGTAGTCTGTTTCCCCCAGTAGTCTGTTTCCCCCAGTAGTCTGTTTCCCCCAGTAGTCTGTTTCCCCCAGTAGTCTGTTTCCCCCAGTAGTCTGTTTCCCCCAGTAGTCTGTTTCCCCCAGTAGTCTGTTTCCCCCAGTAGTCTGTTTCCCCCAGTAGTCTGTTTCCCCCAGTAGTCTGTTTCCCCCAGTAGTCTCTTTGCCCTGTAGTCTCTTTCCCTCGTAGTCTGTTTCCCCCATGCTATCCCCCTCTTTCCTGATGCTTTTTCTCCTCACGGGTCTGATCTCCCCCTTCCCCTCCTCCACATCCGTGCTGACTTTCACTTCAACTAATTCGGCCGCCGCCGGAAGTCAGCAGTCAGACGAATTTGTTAAAGCGGCGACGGCCGCCGAATTCAGGTAATTCGGCTGCCTTCACCACTATAACTAATTAGACGGCCGTCGCCGCTTTAACGATTTAGTCTGTCTGCTGACTTCCGGCGGCGGCCGAATTAGTTGAAGTGAAAGTCAGCACGGATGGAGAGTGGCCGCATCTCAAAGCGGCCCCAGGGCAGACGACCCACCATGATTTTTCCGGGTATCCCGGTGGGCCAGTCCGGCCCTGCCCTAGGGTATTTCAAATGGTGATATTTTAACACTTTCCATGCACTAATTCTACCACCAGCCTATGTCAAATTATGGGTAGTAATTAATTAGTAATAACTTTTTCACATACATTGTACTACAGGCATGAATTTTCAGATCCTGTTATGTGTCACTGCCAAACAATACCTCAGTATGTGTTCAGCAACATCTCATGAGCACAGGGATATCACCCATGCATAGGTTTGACAGCATTTGGGCTGTGCGCATTTCCAACTTGGAATTGTTACATATAGTCAGCCTGCACCCATGTTCCATTTTAAATGGTGGTATTTTAATACTTCACATGTACTATTTCTACCACCAGCCTTTGTCAAAGCTTTGGTTAGTAATTTTTTTGAGTTTTTTTTACACATACATTGTACTTCAGGCATGAATTCACAAATTCTGGTATATGTCACTGCCAAACAAAACCCCAATATGTTCATCAATATCTACTAAGTACAGCAATACTATCTATGTATAGGTTTGTTGGTTTGTGGTGAGGGGTAAAAGGCCATATTTGTGAGTTGCCTACTCAGTGGTCAAACCAGGAATTTTGACATGTAGTCAACCTGCGTCCATGTCCTATTTGGGATATATCTTTGCAGCCAGCCAAATTAATTTAACCCCACCAAACCATATATTTTTTTAAAAGTAGACACACAAGACTCCTTGTGGCAAGGGCTCAGCAGCCACTAGATGATGTATCAAGCAAATGGAATCACCAAACCACCTCTGCCACTTATTGCGGTTACTGATCGCTATACATACGCTCAGATAGGTTAAAAAAAAATCAAAAATATTTCTACTTTACATGGAACCCCCTAGTAGGTGTAAAAAAAAAATATGCAGACAGATAGAAATCCTATATTTTTCTTAACCATTCACTCTAACTTCCTTCACCTTGGATTGGCCTGTTTCTGTTTACTCCTTCCTCAAGAGCTGATAACTGGTAAGACTCTTTCCCTGTCACCCTCATGGCAATCAAAGGGTTGGTGTGCTGCTATTGAAAACAAATACAATATGGAGTGTTAGTAGTGTGTGATTAGCACTAATGTGCAATGTGCTGCAGTGTGTGATTTGCACTAATGTGCTCTGTGCTGAATATTGGCAGGGAGAGGTTTCTCCAGCATATTTGATTTAGGGATTTTAGGAGGGTGAGGGAGCTGCAGATGCAAAGGTAGCAAGTGACACCAGCTACATCTAATGTGTAACATGATAATACAGTATGACCAGGTACCTAGTTATAGGAAATGACCATTAGTGTCACATTATGTGTGAGAGAGACTGAGTGATATATTTCAAGGTTTAGCTGGTACTTATCTATAATAATGTACACTCTGTGTGGACAATGCACCACAATACCTGAACCACTTGGAGTGTTAATTAAATGTTACCATAGTTCACGCCAAACTAACCAGAAGACTGCATTTCCCATGACTCTCAGCCAGTATATTATGCATCATAGGAAAGAGAGTACTCAACAACTAAAGTGCTAAAAGTTACCTGTTATCTGATTATGAACTGGTACTGAAGCTCAAACACTTCCACCTCCTCTTTCTCCAGAGCATATGGCAGCCAGATTGTTTGTTTACAGCTTCACTCCATGGACATAAGGCTTACAGCCTATAGTCTTACTAGCCTCTTGAGTTTTGAGAAAGCAAGAGAGAGCATAAACATTACAAATAATCATATTTTTATGGCCGTGTTTCTTTAAAAACAGACTAAACCCAAATACGTATGAGCACTATGTATAGTACTAATAAATGGTTTGAACTAAAATGCTACAAATTATATAAAAGCTTACAAATTCAATTTTTAGGATATTGACACACAATGTACATATACAAAGCAATCCACAAAGTTATTTAAATTACTTATGCAAAATAATAAAATACTCCTGAATAGTGTTGAGCGAACCCAAACCACACTGTTCGGGTTTGTACCGAACATTACGTTTTTTGGACCCCGGACCCGAACACGGACATTCCACTGTATGTTCGTGTTGGAGTTCGGGGTTCGGCGATTACATTGTATGTAATGCTATTGGCTTTCTATCAACCGAAATAGAGTCCCCATTCATAAGAATTTCTTATGAATGGGGACTCTATTTCGGTTTACAGAAAGCCAATAGCATTACATGTATTCCATAAACCGAAAGTCTGTAAACCGAAAGACATTCGGTTTAAAGACTTTCGGTTTATGGAATACATGTAATGCTATTCTATAAACCGAAAGTCTATAAACTGAAAGACATTCGGTTTATAGACTTTCGGTTTATAGAATAGCAATAGCATTACATGTATTCCATAAACCGAAAGTCTATAAACCAAAAGACATTCAGTTTACAGACTTTCGGTTTATGGAATACATGTAATGCTATTGGCTTTCTATAAACCGAAAGTCTATAAACCGAATGTCTTTCAGTTAGTATAAACTGAAAGAGAATACCCTGCACTCCAACCCTCTCTCAAATGAATAATTCTGTTGATCCTCCTGGCGGCCATGCTTTAGATTTAGATTTATGTTCTTCCAAAGCTAAAATCAAAGATTCCATCTAGTGCTATTTTATGGTTAGGCTGTATTTTTAATTTGTATGTATTTTATGCTATTTGAAGTTATTTCCCTATCCATATTTGTTTGGAGGGCACTTGTCCTACTCTTATCCCCATTTTACTTCCTTTTGCAGCCCTCTAGCCCTTTCCGGGACTTTTTTAAAGGCATTTTAGTGCCCAAAAGTGTGGGTCCCCATTGACTTCAATGGGGTTCGGGGTCAAGTTCGAGCCTGAACCCAGACTTTTTTCCTCAAGTTCGGCCGAACCCGAACATCCAGGTGTCCACTCAACTCTACTCCTGAACTAAAATGAAATAGAACTAAGTGTGTTGTTATGGATTCTGGGGATATTTATACATTACATCAGGCCCCTTACAATATCATGCAGATCTCTTAACTGAATTGAAAAGACTTGACACGTTTTGTCATCTGCGCAACTTTCTCAGAGTGTGTGACACATAAAAAAAATCCCCGCCATAAAAACAAGATAAAAGTATTGTCATATAGAAGAATACTTAAATATTGCATACAGCATTATCTTTATTGATTATCTAAATGATATAAACAAAAACACATGATCAAATTCACCATACAGGTTTTGCTGTTTATATAGAACTTTTTAAAGAATAATACATCGTGCTCATACCAATTTGGGTTTAGTCTGTTTTTAAAGGAACACGGCCATACAAATATTTTTATTTGTAATGTTTATGCTCTTTATTGGGTACATACTAAGGTGGCAGCCAAGATAATTTTTTATTTTTTTGACACCACGGGTATATTATTTGTTTAAAACCAATATGCAGTCTTAATCAGTCAGAAGGCCTTTTGCTCCTAGCTGCACCATTCAAAACATATTTATCTGTTTTTGGAAGTATAAAGAATTATAAGCTGCCATTTCATAGAGTTCAACTCTACCAGCAGCTCAGAGTCTCAGTCAAGAGACTATAAATTGGTTTGTGGGCATGTCAATTATGTATTGTAGTGCCTCACACAATCTTCTACTGTTACATGGTCGTTTGGAAATGGGGCACCATTCATAATGTGTTTTTCCTCAGTCATAAATGAATTGCTCCCTGTGTTATGGGTTTATTCCCTCTTTAAGACTTAGTTTAGTTTATCAAGTGTTGGAAAAGGTGTAATAAATAATAAAGTGTTTGTGCAGAATTTGCAAACATAACTAAATTGTTTGTTTCGGTGATATTTGCCAAAATATAGCTTAAATTAAACTTGTAATTCAAAAAGTAGTGCACTTAAAATATTATTACATTTATGTCTCAGAATATTGCATGTTTTACAGGGAACCAAGCTATAACAGGTTTTATCTGTACTTATAAAAGTTTTAATAGCAAGCAAAATCCATTGAATATTACCAGGTAATATTCAATGGATAATGTGTTTTAAGCATGAAATATTTTTTGCAGGATTAGAATACATATATAATATCTAGGTGGGCTATTCACCAAACTTCAAGAATAGTAAGAGGAGGCTGAATTGGGAGGTCAAATTGATTCCATCTCGAGTGCCCTTCAGAGAAAAGCAAAAATTATGACTTTTACGTCCTGTAACTCGCCACATCTGAGCTGCATAAAATAAAAATATATAAATCTCTCCGCTCTCCGTATAAAGTCTTAACACATATGTGGGACAGGGCAAGTTCCCTTGCACTCCCCTTTAAGAAAAAGTGCCTGGAGCTCATCAATGAATCCTGCCACCCTAATTTAACGTATCTGGGGCAAGGGCTACTTGCACTGACTTCCTCCTTTAACAAACAAGCTGGGTAAATGGTCCTGGCCCCTGTGGCATTGTCTCCCTATAATAAATTGTGCTGGGAACATCCCAAATGGCTCCCAGCCTCTTCTGTATTAATGGGGCCAAGGGCAGGCAAATGGCCTCTGTCTCTGTTAACCCTGCCAATAATTACCTTGCTCAAAGTGACCTGGAGAAAATGAAAATATTATAACCTTCCTCTTTGGACCAGGGGTTTGCCTAAAGGACCTCGGACCATCATCCCCCAACCTCTACCTTGCCTAGGTAGGTGGGAACAGTACTAAAACAAATACCACCCTTTGAGTGTCATGGGGGTGGGCAATGAAAATCACTGTTCATCCTGCTGGCTTCCAAAGCATGCCCTGCAAATAAAATATACCCTTTAAAATGTCCCACAACATCTACAATGTCTATGATCCCTAGCTTCGTGGAAAAGGGGCCATCCAAAATAAAAATAATCTTCCTATTGCAAAAAAATTTTTTTAAAAAAAAGCCTCTAAGAGTTTTTTATTTGTTCTGGGAACTTTTGGTCAGCAAAGTAATTATTGGGGGCTTAATGGGGCTAGGGATCCTTGACCATCCCTACACAATCAATACACGGTGTAGGGAGCCATATGTGCAGCTCCCAGTCCCGTTAACTATAGGAGGGAGGCTACTTGCCCTGGCCCCCTCATTTATATTACAGGTAACATTTGCTCAGCTCCCAGCCCCATTTATTATAAGGGGGTAGGAGGGCTACTTTTCCTGCCCCCCCCCTCCCCCCATGACTATTACAGGGGCAGGAAGTATTGGCTCAGCTCAAAGTCCCATTTATAACAGAGGTATCAGGACAAGTAGCCCTGTAGTTTTCCAACTTTTATAAATAATGTTATGGAAAAAGTATGGCATGTATTTGTAGAATGATATATATTGTATTTATTAGATTATGTGAACTCAACTAACACCAGTTTAGATGTTATATTGGCAGAGTAAGTTCCACCAATGACAGGTCAAAATCATTATTATTGGTCATGTGTGACAACTTCAACTGGCATACTAAAAGCCTTATGGGGAAAATCCCTTTCTGCTCAGAAAAGCAGATGTTTAGTCACTTCTCTGAGCTCAAAATAACAAATTGCTAGCTAAGGATGCTGCGAGCAAACTGTACATAAGCAGATAATATACTGCACAATTTAAGTTAAATGAACACATGTGCTTTCACCATTGCCTATAGCTTTCCAGGAATCAAATGAAAAATAGTTTAATCTTCCTCTGAGTATTAAATGGCTTCATCTGTCTGCTGAAAAGCTTTCTCTTCTTCTATCCTCAACCTTTTTGCCAGGTTAAATTACACTGCAGCTTGTTTTCATTGTTCACATTTTGAACTGAGGCCTCCGTCACTGACACAGGTATGAATGAGCTAATCACATTGGCACAACCTTTCACTATATCAGATGGCAGAAGCCTGGGTTATTATAAAGTACTTCACATGAATCATGGTTTCGGGTGATTCCAGTTTCAAAGCAGTTAAAGCAAAGGCATTAATTATACATTTCCATTATGACAGAGCCAACATCAGCAGCAACTAAAACATAATTTGTTTAGGTGGCCATGCAGGCTGTTCTCTGATCAAGTTTTGCTTCCCACAGGGAAGAATCAGTCTTAAATTACACAGCAAGCAGGCAGAGATTGGAAGGAAACAATAAAACACTTCCCAGGGGTAGAAAAAAAATGAAGAACCGGTGTGTGCTTTTCTATTAAATAAGTCTAAAATCCTTTTTAGTAAGTTTGGAACAGTAAAAATATATATAAATATATATATACAAGTTCCACTAATGATGTAACTTTAAATTAGCTTGGTTTGTACACGTCCGCATTAGGTAGTATGCCACAGAAGACGGACAAAGAGAAAGTATTTATCTTTCAATACCTTTTCCTTTACTCAGAAATGGCTTAGTGTACTATTGGTAAACAGTACACTAAGCCATGTGGTCAGAATTTGGGACAGCTATCCCACAGTGTCTATTTTCCGGGGGTCAGGACACCAAATAATGAATACTGCAAATGCACGGTATAGCTAAGATTGCCCATTCAAAGTCACATTGGGAGGTAAACTATGGGAGTTTTCTACTAAAAGTGAAATACAGGTGAGTTGAGGTGAGATTTAACTGATTTAACTATGCATTATGCAGGGTCAAAGCTGGTGAATCTCTCCTGATGGAAAAGATCAATTGGCACTGCATTATTCATAGTTAAATCTTTAAATATTGAAGAAATGTGCATCTCACCTACAACTCACCTGCACCTCATTTTTAGTTCATAGCTTCATTTAACCCATTCATGACGTATGGTGCTTTCATCTTAAAAAAACGCTAGATTGCCGTTTTTTTGTTCCTGAACCTGATGCACATAGTGATCGGTTGCCAGGGACAGAGTGGCAAAGACCTGATAAGGGTCTTAACCTCTTAGTGACATTACTTTTTTTTGGCTTGTCTGAAGCTTGGTGACATGGGCTGTTTCAACATTTCTGCAGTGTTTGTGTTTTGCTGTAATTTCTTTCTCATTTAGTGTATCCACACAAGCTATATATTGTTTTATCAGCATAAGAAGGGCTTTCTTTCTTTTGATACCATTATTTTGATAATGGCATATCATTTTATATAAAATATGGCAAAAAATATACAAAAGACAACAAAAAAACCACTGCTTAATAGTTTCTAATATTTGTCCTGGGTTCAGAAAAAGCCCATGTCTTATGTTTTTGTGCTTTTTTTGTAATATTTCTGATGTGAAAGATAGGATCTGTGGTGCAGATATGAGAACAGACACTCTCAAATAGAAAAGACAGATAGTGAGAATGTTTCACCTTAATGATAACACACCTTTGGTTGACCCGCTGATGGTTAGCCACCAAGGACTTAAAAACCCCACACATTGAAATGCTAAAAGAGAGGATGTCTGTATTATAATACACCAGACGATAGTAACACTGAGATACTGGAGCAGGATAGTATACAGCAGGCCTAGGTCAATACACATAGAACACTTGGATAATCAGGAGGCAGGCAGCAATCAGGATAGTCAGAACAAAACTGGGTCTCATCAGGAAATCTAAATGATAAGGACAAGGCAATAGAATGGTGTGGAACAGGCAGGAGTCAGGACTGGAAGCAAAAAATTGAGTAGTGAGGATATGAGCAAAAGATCAGCAACAGGAATCAAAATCAGTAATAATGCTAATGAGGCTGAAGAGAGCACTAACAAAGGCAACTAGTTGTTGGAGAACTGAGGTTTAAATAGCCCTCCAGTGATTAGGTCAGCCCCTGGGTGGAGTTTGCAGGGAGGAGGAAAGTTTACAAATAGCCCTTGTACTGGGCATAACCCCTTAGTGACAAGACATTTTCACCTTGACTTTCCCTTGGTGACCATGGCTGTTTTGACATTTCTGGGGTATTTGTGTTTAGCTGCAATTTTCTTCTTCTCACATACTGTACCCACACAAATGATATGTTGTTTTTATAGTCATAAGAAGGGATTTCATTAGATACCATCATGTTCATCAATTTACTATAAAAAAAATCATAAAATATGATGAAAAATTTAAAAAAAAACACTTTTATTAACTTTGTCCTAAAAAATAATTTACACAAATACAATGATTATAAAAGACCCTGTCTAAATAGTATCTAAATGTTGTCCCGAGTTCAGAAATATGCTTGTTTCCATATTTGTTGGTATTTTTTTGCGTTTTATGGGGCAAAAATAGGGTTTTTTAGTTTTTTCCTATATTGAACTTTTGACCCCAACCTGAACCCAAAATTTAACCCTAACACTAAATTTAACCCCAACTCTAACCCTTATGCTATCCCTTAATACATTTTAATTACATTTTAACCCTATAGGCTAATCTAACTATTTAACCAGTTTTATACTAATTAAATATTTATTTAAATTTTTTTACATTGCTATGCTGCTTGGCTACACTAGGTGCAGTCAAGCAGCATATTCAGAGCGACGGAAGTGAAGTTACTTTCACTTCCGAAGCTCAGACCTCCATAGGGTATAGCCATATTGACGGAGCATGCTGCTCCATCAATATGGCTCCCAAGATTGATCCATGGGGGGATCGTGGGTGCCCCAGAAAATAAAATGTGATGCTGGCTATTGCCTTGACATCGAGGCAATAGACCATCACCATTAAGGCGGTTTTTGTGATCGATGATCGCGAAATCCGCTTGATTTACCGCAGGACGTACCTGACACGTCCATTGCCGCGAAGGGGTTAAATAATTACTATGTTTGGTTGTTCACGCATGCGTGAACAAACATGTACTGTGGTTACGCTCGCTACCTGTTAAACTTCTGCAGGAAGTGAAGTCGGCCCAGCCATGCATTTGGTCCTCTCTGGAAAACGTCCAGAGCGACGTTAAGGAGTCGACTTGTCGGCGGGGAAATTCCCTTTTCCTTCGTTATGGCAAGTGACATTTTTATTTAAGTTACAGGGCAAGAACTTTATGTAGTGCAAAGCTATTTCAAAATCCTTTTTTTTTTTTTTTAAATAGCGATGGTAACAGTGATATCCATACTAAATCCATGAATGACCCCCCACATGTACATATTTTTCAAAACTAGACACCTCAAGGCATTTAACTATGCCAAAGTTTGTAGCAAAAAATGTTTTAATGATTTTTCACACAGATTTTCACACAGGAATACCACCCATGCATAGGTTTGTCAGCTTGTTTGGGGGTTAAAAGGCCACATTTGAGAGGTGAGGTTTTTGGTTTTCCAACTTGGAACTTTGACATGCAAAAAACCTGCACCCATGTCCCATCTAGGGCATTTTTGAAGCCAGAATGTGTATTTTACCCCACAAAACCATATATTATTGAAAACTAGACATCCTAGGGTATTTCAAATGGTGGGATTTTAAAACTTTCCATGCACTAATTCTACCATCAGCCTATGTCAAAATTTTGGTTAGTAATATATTTATGTTTTGTTTCCACATACATTGTATTTCGGGCATTCATTTACAGATCATTTTATGTGTCACTGCCAAACAACACCTCAATATATATTCAGCAACATCTCCCAAGTACAGTGATGCATTGGTTTATTGGGTTGTTTGGGGGCTAAAAGGCCACATTTGGGAGGTGTGCATTTCCAGCTTGGCATTTTGTGATGTAGTCAACCTGAGTCCATGTTCCATTTGGGACACTTTTGATGTCAATATATTTTACCTCATCATTTTGGAAAACTAGACATTCTAGGGTATTTCATATGGTGGTATTTTACAACTTTCCATGTAATAATTCTACCACCAGCCTTTGTCAAAGTGTTGGGAAGTCATTTTTTTTTCCACACATTCTGGTATTTGCCACTACCAACAAACACCTCACTATGTGTTCAGCAACATCTCCTGAGTACCGGGATACCACGCATGCAAAGGTTTCTTTTGGGGCTAAACGGCAACATTTGAGATGTCCACATTTCCAACTTGGAATTATGACATGTAATAATCCTGCGCCCATGTACTAGAACATTTTTGAAGCCGGCCAATGTATTTTACCCCATCAAACCATATATCTTTGGAAACTAGACATCATAAGGTATTTCAAATGGTGGTATTATACTTTACATGTACTAATTCTACCATGACACTTGGCAAATTTTGGTTAGTTATTTTTCAGAGTTTTGTTTAAACATATATTGTATTTCAGGCATTCATTCACAGATTCTGGTATATGTCACTTCCAAACAACAACCCAATATGTGTTCAGCAATATGTCCCGAGTACAGTGATACCATCCATGTATAGGTTTGTTGTGTTTTTTTGGGGAAAAAAAGGTCACATTTGTGAGGTACGCATCTCCGTGTTCTAATATGGAATTTTTACATGTAGTCAACCTGCGTCCATGTCCTATTTGCGATATATCTTTGAAGCCAGCCAGTGAAGTTTACCCCCACCAAACTATTTATTTTTTAAAAGTCGATACCCACGACTTCTTGTGGCAAGGGCTCAGCAGCCACTGACGCATCACTAGATGATGTATCCGAAAGCTGACCAGTGGCAAAATTGAACCCTGAGTCAGCGACCTCAGAATTAGTGCCCAAGCACATATTAAAAAATATGCAGACAGATAAAAATTGCTTTGGTATCAATATCATCGTGTAAGCAGTGATCTACGGCAAGGAAGGGGTTAATAGCTCTTCGAAGAGCCTTTGTAGTACTGTAATGAATTAAATGAAATCCTAAAAAAAAAGCCTTTAAAACTGGCATTTCAGTCGCTTTCCGGAGCGATCAAAATACAGATTGGCATTTTTTTAGTAGTGCCTTATGCTTCCACATGGAAGCATCGTAGCAATACCATTGGAGCACTGAAAGCAAAAAAAAATTGCTTTCAGTCCTCCTTTTGTGCAGGACCTAGTCCGTCCTGTGTCGGCAAGGGGTTAACAGACAATGTGGGTACCTCATAAAAAAACTTGAGACCTCGCAAAATCCCCTTTGACATAGTGGAGGTGTCCCCTAACTTCAAGGAGCATTTTAGCAAAATGTAGCTAGCACTCACTTTAAGCTTCTGCTTCATTTTCCATGTCAGACTGAGGCCACTCAAAGAATACTGCTGCAGATCTATGCAGTAGGATCCAAAGCACAGCTCATCACAGGGGACCATGATGAGCTGTTATAGGGACAGTGTCATCCCCTTACTCACTTTGGTGCATGTTGAATATTACTGATTACTGTATAGTGCACAGGCTTGTTTAAAGTGTGGTTTTATGCAGGCATTCTGCATTAATAACATGTTTACTATTTCATTCAAGTCTTCCCCAATGATTACCCTCCATGTATACTATAGGTGCTGCAGCACTGATTATACAGACACTGAGCATACAAAGGTTTTTTTTTTCATTTTGTCACTTCCTGTGCTACTGGAATATAACACATTATGTAGAATGTAATAAGCTTGCTCTAGTACACAGTAGGATCACTTAAAAGTGCAATATATTGTGTGATCATCACTAGAGAAACAGGAAATTTAATTCATTTGAATGGAATTATTCTCATTGGTTCATGCATTAAAAAAAAAAAAAAGACTGATGTAACAGTTTCATATTTTAAGCAATGTAAAATGTAAAATATGCATTGTAAAGTACTTTGAATGTATTTTAAAATGCATTAATATTTGGAAGATGCATTTTGGGCACCAGACAGTCCCTTTAAGGGCAGTCTATGCCATTCTACTGTCGTTAGGGCACTATAAATTAGGACGGCATTGAACATCCTTATGTCTCAACGAGTTTAGCTATTTTTTATTCACATATACCTAAGACACCAATGTCAGTGACAAGTCTATGAAGGTCCATAGAACTTTATTAAATTGTCTGTCACAAAGTCCACCAGAGATTGCCTTTCTTTCTTCAGTAGTCCCCTGTATGTGAACACAGGCTACAACAGCTACCAGTTGCAGCTGCAAGTGAAATGTAAAACTAGTTAATAATAATAATCATTATATCTTTAAATTGTGTGTGAACAATATAAACATACACAAAAACTGAAGAAGCAAACGCAACTTTATCTCAGAATAACATTGCAACAATTCACTATATATACAGTACCTTATGTTTAAAACATCCAGTACTACCCTTGATATGATTACAGACCTCTGTGTCATACTACACATTAAACTATTAATAAGATCATCACATTTATGAACCCATGCTTTAAAACCAATACATGATAAGATAACTACCTGATGATGCATACTATTATTGACGATGTGTAGTTTAAAGCAATTTTTATTCTATTCTTAACTGTTTGGCAACATTGCAATACAAAGCAAAATGTCTGTGTCTGTCTGAATATGTGTATGAAGCTTGTTAAACTGAGATTTATTACCCTGTGCAACATCTCCCTCTGGTGACATGCTTGTTAATTCACTAATAAAACCATACATAAATAAGTAGGTGTTCAGACAGAAAAAAAAAATCTATTTCTACATACAACATTGTCAAGATACTCTATATGGACGAGTATTAGGACACGCCTCTCAATTATTTAATTCAGGTGTTTCAATCCGAACCATTGCCACATGTGTACAGAATCAAGCAGCTAGCCATTCAGTATGCATTTACAAACATTTTTGAAAACTGGGTGGTTCTGAAGTTCAGACATGTCAAGCGTGGTACAATGATAGGATGCCACCTTTGCAATAATTACATTTGTGAAATTTCATCCCTGTTAGATAGTCTATTGTCAACTGTATGTGTTATTTTTGGAAAGTGGAAGCATTTAGGAACAGCAGCAACTCAGCCATAGAGTGGAAGACCATGTAAAGTCACAGAGTGAGATCACTGTGGCGCATAAAAGTTGCCAGTGATCTGCTGATTCCATGGATAAAAAGTTCAATACTTCCATTGGCATTAATATCAGCACAAAAAGAGCAGCTGCATGTAAGCCTTACATCACCAAGTACAATGCCATGCATCAGTGTAGAGCATCCACTGGACTCTGGAGCAGTATAAATGGGTTCTGTGGAGAGTTCACTGCTTGCTAGTCTAATGTGGATTCCGGGGAATATTACCTGGCTGACTGCATTGTGCCAAATGTAAAGTTTGGTGGTGATAATGGTATGGGGCAGTTTATCAGGGATTGGACTCCCAGTGAAGAGGAATCTTAATGCTTCAGCATACCAAAGCATTTTGGACAATGTTATTCTTCAAACTATGTGGGAATGGTTTAGGGAAGGCCCTTTTATATTCCAGGATGTCTGTGCCCCAGTGCACAAAGCAAGGTCCATCAATTCATGTTATGAGTTTGGTGGCCCACACCAACCACACACAACATCTTTAGGATGTTCTGGAATGGAGTTTGCGAGCCTTGTTTTCTCTTACAACATCAGTGCCTGCTCTCACAAATGCTCTACTGGATGAATGGGCAAAATTGCACACAGAAAAAATGCTGCAAAAAGAATTCCTAGAAGAGTGTAAGTTGTTATAGCTGCAAAGGGACCAACTACATACGAACGACTATGTATTTAGAATGCAATGTAATAAAAGTCACTGCTGCCATAATGGTCAGGTGCCTCAATACGTCCGACAATATAATGTACCATTCAATTAAAAAATGTAGCTTTATATTAATAAAATGGTGGTAACTCTAAGGAGTAAATGGGAATTACAATATTAACTAGGATTACTTAAACTACGGGGGGGGGGGGGGGCGACGAATAACCAAACAGGGGGTAAAAAAGTTTGGGCTATTTTTTTTTAAACCCAAAATGGTAGCCTTGCACACCACATAGGAAATAATTAGCCATTCAAAGCTACCTTTTCTATTAAAAATAGCCTAAATGTTACCAAATTCCTACTGAAATTCCAAGATTTTTTTTTAAAAGGCTACATTTAATTAAACAAATAAAAAATAATAGTTTCATTACTATCAAAATAATTATAATAAATTTACATACACATCTTAATTTTTTTTATAACATTATGCAATATAATGCATTATAAAATAATTACATGTATACAAGAAAACTATAATAAAATACATATGAATATATATTTTTAATATACGTATTGTGAGCGAAAATGTGGAATAGTGATTGAAGGGATATATATCAGGCCTGCTTTGCTAAACAGCAGCCAGAGATTTTTCAGTTAAATGTCCCAGGGAGAGATGTTAAGTTTGCAAAATACGGTATGGGTCCCTGGGGCAGAGCATTTGGAGAGCAGGGTGGGCCAGTGCTCCAACAGCACTAGTTGGTCTGTAACAGACCACAACTTTGATTTAGCTTAAGAGTTCCAGAGATGTGAACTAATTGACACTCACCTGCAGCTGGTCAATTAGCAGGCAGGTCTTTTTAACCCCTTAACGCGTGTGGACGTATATATACGTCCTGAAAAGCATGGTCCTTAAGGACCATGAGGACGTATATATACGTCCTCCGTTTTCATGTAGTGTTGCGCTCATTAGCGCAACACTACATGCCTGCAGCTACTCTCAGAGGCTGCTTCGGATCCGAAGCAGCCTCTGAGAGGGCTTTCAGCCCCCCCTCGACCCCCCCGCTCGCATACGATCACAGCGAATGTGATCGTATGCGCGCAAACACACATAGGCAGTGAAAGCTCATCACTGCCTATGTGTGTTAAAGTGTTGCATGATGCCTCTATCGAGGCATCATGCAACACAATCTGTGCCCTCCTGGGCACCGCGATCACCGGGTGATCGCGGGTGTGTGCTGTATCAGAGGAGCATGCTCCTCCGATACAGCATGCCCAGAGGAGAGCGACGGAAGAGAGAAAAAAAAAATCTCTTCCGTCGCTCTGAAACCGCTACTTGACTGCCCCTACAGGCAGTTAGGCGGTATTACAGTTAAAAATAGAAAATTAATTAAATAAATAAATAAAATAAATAAATAAATGGAAAAAGCTAACCCTTGATCTACTGAACCTAGATCTAGGGTTAGGGTCCAAATAGGGTAATAATTAGGGTTAAATGGGGGTTCGGATGATTACAAGGGTTAGATTAAGGGGTGGGGGTCAATTTAGGGTTAGATTAAATTTAGAGTTGGGGTAAATTTAGGATTCGGGTTAAAAAAATCACTGTAGAAGAAAATGGTTAGAAAACACTAATATTGTTTATTGCCCTATTACGTGAAATAAAACATAGACAAACAAGGAAACATTGATATTACTAAACTCAGGACAAATAGTAGAAATATATAGACGGGGTCTTTTTTACCATTTGTAATTGTGTAAAAAAAAAATCAGGTCAAAGTTGGAAAAAGTGTTTTTTATGGCATATTTTCATCATATTTTCTATTTTTTTAATAGTAAATGATATCATATGATGAAAATAATAGTATCAAATGAAAGCCCTATCTGTCCTTTAAAAAATGATATATAATTTGTGTGGGTGGACTGAACACAAAGAAAGAAATTCACAGTTCAGTAAACGTATGACAAAAATAATGGAATTCTGGTCTTCAAGGCACGTCAAATGCAACATAGCACTCGGTCACTAAGGGGTTAAAGGAAGAAATCAGCCTGCTGCCGGGAGAGAGAAAAAGCCAGCTAGGAGAGGTGAAGGAGAGAGAACAATTGTGATTATTGTAAATTACTTTTGTTTTCTTGGAAATTGATAAGTGGGAAAGCCATCCAATTACAGATAGTTATTTTTGTCTTGTAAGAGCAAGGAATTTTGTTTTGTTTAATTTTATTGAAAGCACCTGTTTGCTCATCAAATAAAATGGAAAACTGAACTGTATGTGTCCTGGACTTTGTATACCCTAGAAGGCAGTGGTTACTGTAAGATCTGTGACAAAATCCTACCTGCGTGAGAGGTGGTTTGTTACAGTATATAAATATATAGAATAATTAAATAGTGTAAAGCTTATAAGACAACCCCCCAAGCTTTGGATATTCCTTTAGGAAAAAAATAGAAGCCTGAATATAAGACTACCCTATAGGAAAAAAGTTGAACTTGTATATATTCACATGTAAATTGCTTTTTTAATAAACATTTATGATATCAAAAAATGCATTTCTTGTTTTTATTTCCTTTTATGTGCCAATGCTGCCTCCCTCTTTCCCTTGTCCCCAGCTTTCTCTCCCCCCCCCTTAGTGTTGTCTCTTTCTCCCCCTCCCTTCACTTCCCTCTCCCCCATCCCTTGTTTCTCTCTTCCCCTCCCTCCCCCCCTCCCCTTGTTGCTCTGGTGCCCCCTCCCTCCTTCCCCTTGTTGCTCTGGTGCCCCCTCCCTCCCCTTGTTGCTCTGGTGCTCCCTCCCTCCCCCTCACCTGTGTAATAATCCCTGGTGGATAGCGGGGGCAGCCGGGGGATGTCTGCACGATACGTATAGACGGAGGTGTCGGGCAGCATGGAGGATGTCTCCACGTATCGTGCAGACATCCCCCAGCTGCCCAATTTACCCTGGTGGCTAGTGGGGCAGCAGAGGATGTCTGCGCGATGAGCGCAGACCTCCCCTGCTGCCGCCCGGCACGCTCGCCGGGACTTCTGTGACGAAAGCGGAAGTACCCGGCTTCTTCACAGAAGCCCCTGCGGTCGTGCTGGGCGGAAGCAGGGGAGTCTGCGCTCATCGTGCAGACATCCCCTGCTGTTAGAGAGGGGGATCCAGGTCCCCTGCAGCTCTGCTGGGGACCTGGATCCATGTCTTATAATCTGACCTCCATTTGAGGTCAGATTATAAGAGACCTTGATTATAAGACGAGGGGGACTTTTCAGAAAAAAAATTCTTATAATCGAGCAAATACGGTATATATTTATATATCTCACATATATGAAATATATACTTGTATTACGTATTATAATACAGATCATATTACATACTCCAGTTAGTAAACCAAAAAATGTTAGGCAAATCCAATGTATATACAGTAATATATATATTTTTTTCACCAACATAACTTCTCTTATGTAATAACAGTACTAGGGGTTGTCATGATGTAATGCCAGTTATAGGTTGGCATTACATCAAGGTTATTGTTCAGCTGTTAGGTTATATGTACCCTCCCGCCAATTTTTTTACATTGCTATGCTACTTAACTACCACTAGGTACAGTTAAGTAGCATATTCAGAGTGACGGAAGTGAAGTTACTTTCACTTCCAAAGCTCAGACCTCCGGAGGGCATAGCCATATTGACGGAGCATGCTGCTCCGTCAGTATGGCTCCCACGATCGCTCAGTGGGGCGATCGTGGGTGCCCAGAAAATAAATTTCGATGCTGGCTATTGCCTCGACATCGAGGCAATAGACCAGCACCATTAAAGCGGTTTTCACAAATGGCTATAAAAAAAAGTAGTGGCAAGGGTGGTTTGGTGATTTCTCAGCTGAGAATCACCATTCTCCTGGTCAGATCAATATTTGTGAATAGATCTGGCTCACTTACATTTTGTGAGGGAGAGAGACAGATCAGTATTAGTGTTAAAATAAAATTTAATACAATTGTAAGAACCAAGGGTTGTTATAAAAGCCATTCCCTGTGTATTAACCCTTTCCCTGCACATTGGTGTCAGCATTTTGTAGGGGTTAATTTCTTTGTACAGTTATACATGTGTAATTTATTGCAGTACTACTAAGTCTCTTCTAAGCGCTATTAACCCCCTTCCTTGCCGTAGATCACTGTTTATGCATTGTTTCTAAGGATGCTGATTCGGGGGTCCGATTTTGACCCTGGTCAGCTTTCTGATACATAATCTAGTGATGTTTCAGTTGTCTACTTTTCAAAAATATATGGTATGGTGGGGGTAAATTAATTTGGCCAGTTTCAAAGATATCCCAAATAAGACATGGGCGCAAGTTGACTACATGTCAAAATTCCAAGTTGGAACACTGAGATGTGCACATCCCAATTGTGTCCTTTTAGCCCCAAAGCAACCCAACAAACCTAAACATGAGTAATATCCCTGTACTCGGGAGATGATGCTGAAAACATATTAGTGTGTTGTTTGGCAGTTACTCATGCCATTAATTACAATGTAAAAAAAACAATTACTATCCAAAGTTTTGACAAAGGTTTTCGGTAGAATTAATGCATGGAAAGTGTTAAAATACCAAGTTGGAAATGCATACCTCCCAAATATGGACTTTTAGCTCCCAATCAGCCCAACAAACCTGTGCATCCCTGTACTCAGGAGTTGTTTTTAAATCCATATTGAGGTGTTGTTTGGCAGTACCCCATTACATTTTCAGCACGTTTAAACTTGAATTACATCAGTTTGGAATTATTATTTTTTTTATCTCTGCAAACTTTGGCAAAGGTTGGTTGTAAAATGGCTACATGAAAAATGTCAAAATAACCTCAGTTTTTTTAGTTTTGAAAAATATGTACATGTGGGGTGTGATTCAGGGGTTCATGACTGATATCAGTGTCACTATTGCTAATTTTGAAAGAAAAACATTCAAATAGGATTGAACAAGTACTTTTTTTATTTTTCACCATATTTTATTATTTTGTTATGTTTTTATATATAAAATTTAAAAATGTTCAATTGAAAGCTAAACACAAACACTACAGAAATGTTAAAACAGCCCTAGTCACAAGGGTAAGACAAATCCAAAAAGTAATGTCACTTAGCGTTTTATGGGGCTGGGCACCGAATAAACCGTTGTATACCTGTATTCTGAAAGGCATGTGAGCGATGTGCTACCAGCCTTGGGTAGCTACTAGACATGTGCATTCGTTTTCGGACTAATGCATTTTCGTCCAAAAATAGCATTTTCGTCCATTCGTCCGAAAAACTAATAACGAAAATGATAAACTAACGAAAGACGAATGAACTAATGGTTAATAAACAAAAATCATTTGTCCATTCGTCAAAAAAGGTCGTTCGGTTTATAGACTTTCGGTTTATAGAAAGCGGACGTCACGCACGATTTAGAGAAATGTAGCTGGTGCTCGTTTTGAGCACCAGATAAATTTCCCTTGTCAGACTGAGGCCACTTAAAGTGGCCTCATCTGACAGGTGGGATCCCGCTGCAAGTGCCTGCAGCATGATCCGAGCCGCGATATGAGCTGTTTAACACAGGACGTACTATGCCGTCCTAACGACTTTAAGGGACTTAAAATCAGGACGGCATAGAACGTCCCAACATCACGAATGGGTTAACGTTTGCTCTGGTCATAATCACAGCACAGGCTTGTAGGAGTTAACTGTAATTACATTAATACATGAAAAGAATATAAGTAATATAGTAAAAATGTACAAAATAAAATTTATTTTGAAAAAACTAAATGAGGTCCATAAACTTGGAAGGAAACGGATCACAGTAAAAAGAAACTGTGATCAGCAAGGGAAGTGTTAATATGAATGGAGACTCTGTCTCTGTATAGTTAAATGCCGACAGCCTATAAACCGAACGTTCGGTTTATAGACTTTCGGCTTATGTAATACATGTAATCCTATGGCTATTCTATAAACCGAACGTTTGGTTTATAGAATAGCAATTAGATTACATGTATTCCATAAGCCGAAAGTCTATAAACCGAACGTTCGGTTTATAGACTTTAGGCTTATAGAAAACATGTAGTACTATTGCCTTTCTATGAACCGAACGAGAGCCCCATTCATAAGAATTTCTTATGAATGGGGCTCTCGTTCGGTTTATAGAAAGCCAATAGTATTACATTGTATTCTATAAAACGAACAAATTAAAATTAACTAAACGAAAATAATGAACGAATTTCGTCTGAAACGAATGCAGTAATGAACGAAATTTGTTTTAGATGAAATAAATAACATTTTCGTCCGAATGGACGAAAACGAAACGAAAATTTTAGTTTTGCACATGTCTAGTATTTTATTTTCCTTGTTTATGTTGCAAAAATGATTTTAATCTGGTGGAATACATTATGGCTATTCTGAATATGAAATGACCAAGATATTCCAGGTTTTAGTATCTTGTGACCTTGGAATGAGGGCAAACAGCTTTGTGTGGTCATGTGACCAGTGCCTGATACTCCCCACTGAACAATTTTATTATGTGGTGCATGTGTGATGTGTCTGTGTTAAAACCTGGAACTGCAAAGTCTGAAACATCAATAACATTTTTACAATTTATTTTAAAGCTGTCACTAACAATTTGTCGTAAATGTCTAAATTAAGCATACCATTTGCATTGTTAATTTTGCCCTTGTATTGACCTTAATCAAACATCATTTTCAAAATAAGTAATTCATACTTTTATGATTGTACTAATTATGACACAACTAATAATTTCTTTATTTAAAATATTTTACAGTATTGTACTAACACAATGTTTGAATTTGGTTTGAACTGAAAATACACAAATCACTAAACCTGTGACTATAAAGACTTTTTTTTTTTTGCAGTGAATCAGCACTTCTGTAAAAGTATCATTTTAGTGTTATAAAAAAATGCAGTAGAGTATAATTTAATATTCTATAGATGACATTTGATCAATATAGTAATCTTGATGACAAGATCTATAACAGCTACAACTGTTTTCTTTCCTACTTTTATTATGATGTAGAACAGTTATTGATGTAGAGATGTACTTATATCACCTCAACAATGTATCTGATGGATTAAAGTATTAAGATTCAGATCATTGAGGGTCAGAAAAAGGCAACATTGAGAGTTGAAAAACATAGGAAATATTATACATTATAATATGATTTCAGCTCACCCATATTTAGATTATTAAACTACAAAACGTTGTACTAAACTATAAAACTAAGCATAGATTATGTACAAACTAATATATAGATTGTTTTATTTATTTTCTATGGTGTATTTAAAATATACTCTTTAAATTCTGGCTCTGTCCCATAAATGTAAGCTCACATACTGTTGTATTTTATTTTTGAACAAGCACCCATGCATAGGTGTGCAGGTTACTGCTTAGCGCTTCCATGGGGCATCATCTTTCCAGAATATATATACTTGTACCTTTAATGGATTTCTGATAGAGGCTTTTTTTCTACTTTAAATTGTTCTTCATGATTATGCTGTTCTAAATATTTATGGGCTTTATGACTTGGCTACCTTTCTTTATATTGGAGATATAATAAGAAGCATCACCAATTTCAGCATTTGTGACTCACAAAAATGTCCAACCTCCAGG